>JAKLTH010000245.1:1200000-2400000 GCA_025175895.1 Wurfbainia villosa | reverse complement strand
ATGTGTAGTACTGCACAAAAATGAAAGATGTCAGTAATAACTTGATATAATTTTTCAAAGCACGATTAAAAACTCTTGAGACAAACAACTCTCTTCACTTTGTTATACTTTAAAGGTTAAGGATTCTTTGAGCTACATACCCTAGAGGTTGCTTCAATCATCAGAAAAAATGACTTCTTTGACATTCATTTGGCACATTCCAATCCCGTTGACAAATGATTAAATAAGACACCTTCACATCAAACTTGTTGCCTCTGTTTGAGGGGATTGATGAAGAAAACCAAAACCATAGAAGAGGTCATACTCATACAAAGCTGAGAGGGAAAATATTCTACATCATATGCAGAAGACTAGATCAATAACCAATCGTTAAATTCTCAACATGAGGCTAACTTATAAATCATAAAGTGTTTTTTTGATTATTCTTATTACTTTTTTAGTATGGACATTAGGGCTCTGGGGCTAAAGGGAGGAGATTATCTCGTATTCCCTCATTCCCTCTAGCCTCTTACGAGATGAAGGGTTGACTTTGATGCCATGTGAAGCCCAAGGAGATCCAATTTCTGTCAAACATGGCAATTAGGTGGAGATCATCCTGATAATTAAACATGCCCAAGAGGACCTCACTTAATTATTTGAGACCATGGGGAGGAGGTTATTTCTTATTGTCTCGGAAACAGTCTGATTTTTTAACTGTTCGTGCCTTTCAGTAATCAAAGGCCAACAGTTGTAATCATTCAATCATTTCAAAATGTGTCTTTGATGTTACTTTAAGTTTTAGAAATTCTTCCATAGTCATTCTATCCTTATTAAATCTTTTCGATGCAATAGACCATTGGAAGAGCTGGAAAGATTTCAATTGGTGATATATTGGATGACTTTCTTCGTCAGAGATTTGGTGCCGAGTCATATGAGCGTGTGGATCGGGGATTAGTCTTGTCAAAGAGACTGGCTGCATTGAACAGGTTCAATGATAAGACCAGTGGGAGATTTTTATTCTTAATTGAAAATCGTGCCTGCTTACCGAGCATTAAACTTTCATCAGTTGATGCCATAATTATCTACAATAGTGATTGGAATCCAGTGAATGACCTCCGTCCCCTTCAGAAGATAACCATTGAATCACAGAATGATCAGATACTTGTTTTTCGTATTTATTCTTCCTTTACGGTAGAGGAGAAACTTCTAGTCTTAGCAAAACAGGACATGTTGCTTGACAATAAAATTGAGAATGCAAACCCCAGCGTCTGCCATTCACTACTTAGTTGGGGTGCCTCATATCTTTTTCGTAAACTAGATGAATTTCATCAACTTGATTACTCAGATAAATCAACTCAAGATTCCTCAGATACAATGCTTCTGATTAACGATGTGTTGGAACTATTATCAAATTTACCAGCTTATGCATCATGCAAATGCTCTGTTATAGAGAATGCCCAACGGAGTGGATCATCCTATTCGAAAAACATCATTTTAGTTGGCGAGAAAGGAGGAGCAACCTCATTGGATAATGATCCACCAAATTTCTGGTCAAATTTACTTGATTCAAGGTTTCCTGAATGGCGATATGTTTCAGACCAATTTCGGAGTCATAGAAGTTGCAGAAAGGTGCACAGTTCGGAGGGTCCTGCAATGCAACCTGAACCAGAACATGATGAACAAAGGAGGAGGAATAAGGAAGTTAGTGGTCGTACCATTGGTAGAATTTCTTCAAACAGTTTTTTTCAAGGAAGAGAAGCTGAAGGCACAAAGACATGGTTGTCTGGAAATGCAGTTCAGCCTTCTGCTAGATCATTAACTGAGGCAGATGTTCAAGATAGCTTGCTAACAGAGACTGGTATTGCAGTAATATTATTCCCATTAACAACCTTGATGGGTAGTATTTTTCATCTTTTGATGTGAATCTTTGTTAATCTTTTTTGTGTGTGGGATTCAGTTGTTGCAGAAGTTCATTCTACAAGTCAACAAGATGCTGTCCCACATGTGTCTCCAGATTCTGGTGGTACTACTGACGATACTCATGAAATTGACTTAGAAGTGAGAGAAAAAACAGAGACTGCTCAAAGGAGCCTTCATCTCTTATTGAAACCAGAGTTATCAAAACTCTGTGAGATATTGAAACTTCCTGTAAGTTGTTTGAAACTTTTGAAAAGATGAGATGATTTTCAGCAAGTGTAGTAGCTTATAGTATGGGGACTTTGCATCTTTTCTAAGATATGTTTCGTTTGGTTGAGATTCTTCAGTTCAGCTAACTTGCAGTCTATTTATTTGTATCTTCCAAGAACAGTACGAGTTCTTTTTAGTTGTATTTTCCATTTATCTACATCTTGCTGGCATTACTTTTTCAGGTATTCCAATATGTCTGGAAAAAGTAAGTAGAGATACTGTATACCAGTTCATAGGATCTCACTAGACAATGTTTGGTAAATATGTACCTATTGCATGATCTACTTTATCATACTTGACCTAAGATCTGATGGCTGACTAACTGGTAAGGCCATCAGCATAAATGTTTGTTTTCGATTGAACTGTAGGCCAAAGAATGTATCTGCAGGAATAGGTGAAGCTGCAAAGCAAAGAATCTTGACTTAATATTTCTAAGATTTCAGAATTGACCTGATGACCTCTTTATGTATTGGTTGAACAGGATATGTACCTGTTACCATGTTGCTAGTATTTTTAAGCTAAATTTTTTGGTTAATTATTGCATCACCCTTGTAAAAACTGCTACTTGCCATTGTGAACAACTAAATTTCTTGCTTCTGAAATTGCATGCGCCCTCTTGGTATCTTATTCCGACACTAATATGTAATAACTATTATTTTTCTTGAATCCACTGCGGAAGCTTAGTCGTATTTGACTGCTACATACTACTTTAATATCCGAAAACTCTGTTGTAAATCTGATAGAACAAAAATGATGGTTCATGAGGTTTTTTTTTCAGTCAGCATGACGTATAATAGAGAAAGATATAACCTGGAAGCCTGCATACTGCAATGTAATAAATCCTATGTGGGTTCTATAATCACTCATGGAAAAATGGACAAACAGATTTATGTATTTTTTTGTATGATGCTGGCTGATATACTTGAAGTGCTTCAAAACTCCAGGCTTATCCAGTGGGATTATACAACTTTTTGCAAAAAAAAAAAGGAAAAAGAAAAGAAGAAAAGAAGAAAAAAGAAAAAAGAAAAAAGAAAAAAAAAACAAAACAAAAAAACAAACAAATATAAATCTGGTTAACACAAGTTTGTTATCTTTGATTTGAATTTAACATGAAATCATTTTTTTCTTTATCTATTTTCTTTCAACCTTCCTTACATTCTTTTCGAATAGCAATACAAATTTTCTACTTGCAGGAGAATGTTTATACTCGTTGGGTGGTTTATACTTGCAGGAGAATGTTGCGGATATGGCTCAACTTTTTCTTGAGTATATAATGTATAATCATCACGTCAATCCTGAACCAGAAGTAATCTTGCAAGCCTTCAAGATATCACTGGTTAGGACAATCTTCAGTAACTTTATTTACTGTCAAAAATGTGTTTCTACGTCTATTTAAGTTTATTTTTTGGTTTGTCTTCATGCTTCTAGTTCTGAATGTTATATTTTAGAAGCAAGGAAATTCATGGATTAAAATTTTCTAATCAGAAATGCACTTAAACTCGTTAACCAATTTTTTCTTCTTTTCCCTAAAAAGTCAAGCTTTAGTTTGCATGGCATCTATTTCATATCTTAGGCATATATTATGGGGACTTTGGTTTGTGTTTGTTACCTACAATTTGTAGAAGGAAGTGTTGTTGAAGTCTTGGTCCACTAGTATCCTGACACAGGTGTGTATCAAAGTGTGTGACACTGTTGTTTTTAAACATTCTTACATGTGATCAATAGGCATGTCGGGTGTCCACTCAATAGTCTAGTGTCAGGATATTGGTGTTGGGAATGAGTACAGAAGGGATAGATCCAAGTATCTCAGCCTGCAATCTATAGCTTGGTAAGAGTGATACATAACACTTGACCAGGTCTTCATATCACTAATCAAGGTTTTAAAAGCCGATTCGTTTCGCCCGAAACGGACGAAATATTTCGTTCCGACGTGGGATTGAAATGAAACGCCGTACGAGATTTCGCGCGACAGATAGAAGTGTGCGATTCCTTCTGTAACGGAGGAAGCTTACCTAGAAATAGACGCAGAGCAGCGGCGGCGACGACGCAGAGCAGCGGCGAAGACTCGGCGACGAGGCAGGTACAACGCAGAGGCGGCGATCGCGTGATCCTGAATGCGCTCGGGATCGCGATTGCGATCCCCGCACGATCGTGGGATCGCAATCCCCGATCTGCGATCCTGCATTAATTAAAAATTAAATTTATATAATTAATTAATATAGAAATTATAATATAATTATAAATAAATAAATTATTAATTAAAATTTTTATATATAATATAAATTAATTAAACCGTAAATTTAATTAAATAAATTATTAATTAATTTATATTATCGAAACAGTATCGGCACGCACGATACGATACCGAAAACGTATCGTTCCGGTTACTGACCGAAACTTCGGTACGACTCGACATTTAACACCTTGTCACTAATAAGCATCATCAGCAGAATTTGTCATTTTGCTCATGCCACCTGCCGACCCCATCTAGTGACTTTGTTGTTGTTGTTGTTGTTGCTCATGCCACCTAATATTTTGTATTATCCTTACTGAGCAATACAGGCTTAGCGTGATTTAATACTGAGCACTAAGAACAATCTTTGTCATTGCTCACAACTACTATTATTGTCAGAAGGGTTCTCTCTCCCCCTTGATCCATGTAGAAGTTATCCCTCTCTCTCTTTTTCATCACTCAAGTTTCCTCTCCATCATTTAAGTTCTCTCTAACTCTCTCTTTAGGCCTTATGTTTAAACTCACTTAATCTAACTTTTCTATTGTGCTTGGTTTACTTGAATGGAAAGTGTTTCATTCATTGTGTTTATGTGGAAGAGTTGTTTGGGCAGGGGAATGAATTGCATGTAGCACCCTTTCAAGGATAGTGTTAGTAGTGGACATGATTCGATTTACCAATTTGATAGAAACAAAAACAAACTGAAATTTTCAAACCATAAATTGTCGATGGAGAATTTAATGATCTTCCTTTTGCACTTCTAAAGTTCAATGTATTACTAAATTTATGAGGAATAAGCCTTAGGTGATGTGATTTATCCTCGATGTGATTGGAAGCAATTACACTCATTGCAATTTGCAATATATATTGTGACCACTGCAACAAGGCTTTGTAGAGGGCATTCAATCTATTGAACCTTTTTATCAATAGAAAATCCGATACGGTTCTCTTGTTTAGCAGGCTGTGACATTATTAGTAGAAATACTCTCACTAATAAGGCAATAATAACAACAACCAAGCTTTATCCCATTATGTGGGATTGGTTAAATGGATCCTTTTATATCATTGGGTTCTATCTCTTATTATATCATCATCTATATTTAAATAAATTTTATCTTAGTTTATTGTTGCTAACCAAATCTTCTTTGATCTTACTCTTTCTCGTACTTTGACTAATAAGACATTCAATAATTTAACCATTTTGGTAGAATGATGGTTTTGAATTCATAAATTAAGCAACTATAGTATTCTTTTGCTTTTAGACAAGTGATGGAGGGAAGGATTGAAGTGAGGGGATAGTCTAAATCAAAGGTTGGCAAGAGCCAATTCAGATCATGTATCGATACTAGAATGCAGTGATTTGGGATATGAATTTCACTAAAACTGATACACGATGACACCTTGGACCTTGGAAAGTTTTTTAAGTTGAACTAATTTGGGCAGTTGATATTGGATAGGTTGTGGGATTTATTTGTTTCTATTTAGACTTTGAACCATGGGTGGACAGATGGTCATTCTATAGTGTTTTTAAAAAATACGTGAATGCCTCTAAAAGCACTAATTCTCTGATATGAAGGGAAGATTTCTGGATTAAACAGAATAACATCAGTCTTGAATTTGTTTATTGCTTTAAGTAATATCTAGGTGCTCAATTTCTGTATGTGACTTTCAGCAATTTCAGATCTGCATTTTTTTTTCGCTCTGCACTACTTTTAAACGTGGTAAGTTGGTTATAAGTTTTGGTTTCTGTTATTTGTTTTTCTGATAAAAAACAATTTAATTAAGTACCAAAAAAGTTTCAAAAGGTAATATTTATCTTGTCAAGAGTTTTAAACATTTTAATTTAGTTTTGCTGAGACCAAAATCCGCACTTGCTATCGAACCACTTCTTTGATTCCAATTTAATCTGATATTTAACGCATATAATTTGTAGCTTCTATCCAATTTTCTTAATCAAGGAAACTGGATTTTGTTGCTTGCTTTTTAAGAGATCTCGAGTATCTCTGCATTCTGTGTACATTCAGAACTCAAAATTTTCCATATGCTTTCTGTAGACTGTAGGTAAATCTTGATTGTTTATTCGAAGTTTGTAACCCAGCGTTTGGTTTTTACTTTCTCGTCAGAGATAAGAGATTAATTTGATAAAACGAGTATTTGAAGTTTACAAGTATTGGATAGACCCCAAAAAATGCATATATTTTAATAAAACGAGGCTGAACTCTGGTAAACATTTATCCAATTTGATCTCGAGTCCAACTCTTCTCTTGGTTTAATTTGGTCATGTGTTAATTATGTACTTGTTTTTTTATTTTTTAATTTTTTATAGTACCAGCAGTTATGTGTTTTTTCTCTATAACATGTATTTTTTGTCTTTGGAACTCAAAAGTGTTGGCGGGCTGCTTCCTTTTTGAAGCATCAGATTGACCATGACGAATCACTTGCACTTGCAAAGAAGTACTTGAACTTCACATGTGATGAAGAGCAGGCTTCTAATGTTTATTCCAAATTAAGAATTCTAAAGAAGAAGTTTTCACAGAAGGACAGCGCTTCAAGGAAAAAAAGGGAGTCTGGTCCACCATCTAGTGGAGCTGTTATTACTGAAGAACCTGTCTCCAAGATGTCAACAGATTCTTCAGGGCCCAATGTCTCTGAACTTGAGAAAGGTGCCTGTAATGAGGATCCAGAAGGTCATAATGTTTCTGACCAACTAATGTTGCCAGAGCAGGAGCAAGATCCGGGGTGTGCAACTCATGCAGATTCACAGGAGCACCCTGGCTCTCAAAATGATGAGCTTATTAGAAATCAAATTAATTTGATTGACAAAATTTGTTCGAGAAGGGAAGCAGATCTCTATGTCAAGCAAAATGAAGAAATTTTAGATTTCAACAAGCACAAGGAAAAGATGGAGATGAGTCTTAAAAAGGAGCATGAGAAAAGGATTGAACCTTTTCTAGCTATGGTCAATGATTCGACTGAGAGAGAGAACAATATTCGATTAACTTCAGAAAATTTTGCTAAAAAAATGGCTGCATTTAGTGAGCACATGAGTGTGCAATATGAAAAACTGAAAAGTATGCAATCAGCTGCAAGGGATAAGGAGCATCAGATAAAGAATCACTGGTTGGAAGAAGCAAAGGGTGGTAAATTAGTGGATTTTTTTCATAATATTCCATTGTCAGATTCTGGATTCACGCTGGAGGAATTCAAAGTACTAGACCAAGATGATTCTCATGATAGTTTGGGAATTGGAACGTACAACTCCAACACCACTGAACGGCCTTCAAAAATTTTTGCAGTTGCTATAGTTTCTTCTCCAGGAGTAGCTGGGTGCCTTTCAGGTCAACATGATACATTTAATACCCAGTCCTATAGTGAGGATGAAGTACTTAGGGATATGCCTTCGGAAGTTCCAACTAGTGTTCGATTTACAGATATAATTGATGCGCACATGGATACTGTTGCTTTTGCTTCTGAGTTACCTATCATGGACATAGTGACTAATGCGGTTGATGACATGCCTATCAATTGTAGAATAGCAGCAACTGAGAAGCAAGGATTTGATGAAAATTCTGAAAGGCCATGCTCGAGATCATGTCCGTCACAAATTATGGATCAAGGTGAACAAATGAACAATGGTGATGGTGTATGCTTGGCAACTTTATCTACAGAGGACCAGGTTGACTTTCCTTAATACATGTCGGTTATTATCAAGTCAGTTTTTTAAAACTAATTAACAGGAAAATCTCATTAGTTTGTAATGACCAAGTCACATGACATTTAAATTGTTAACTCAATTTTGTTCCTGATTGAATGAACACATGAAATTTTGATGAGTTAACTATAAAGCAAATTTAGGTTTTGTTTGTTTTGTTATATGCAATACCCAGGACATAGATGGCATGATTGCCTTTCAGGATGCCATGCATGGATGCACCTGCACTGTTTTGTACTGGCTTCTATATGTGAGAAACAATATACATGTTTGGTCAAAAATGCTGAAAAACTATTGCAAATAGTAGCTAAGAAAATTTCTAAAATCTGCATGTATCAATGACGAGATAAGAGCTTTATGCAATCTTGATTCCCTTCCATTATGAAACTTGAATAATGCTTGAGGCAATCGGCAATCCAACTGTTGGATGCCATCAACAAGCTCCATCAGGTGGCCCTCTATGGAGGAAACATAGAATCCAGTGATATTGGTTCTAGAAAAATATCACATGGCAGTTATGGGACTCGTCATCGCTAATTCATTCATCATATTTTACTTTTCATCTCTTCTAACAAATAAAATGGCTTTGCAAACCTTCTTCAAGGCTTGAGAACTGCCTTTTTCCTATTGCTTCATCAGAAGACAATTGAAATGATTGTGTAGTTAATGTTGGAGGAAAGATTAGTATGGTGTTTCAAAGGTCCTTTGAAATGATAATGAATCTTCTAAACTGAAAACCCAATTTTGCACCGACTGAAGTATCACGTGGGAAACTTACAACTAGCTTCGCTAACGTGCAGAATTTGTTTTAAAGTGTAACAATGGAAGATTTATAGTAAGGTTTTCAAAATTCATATCCAATAAGCAGTAGCACATAAAGACCGGTTTGTCAACTTCTGACTTGGAAATGACTAACAAAATCTAGCCTCTAGGTGTGCCAGTAAAACGATACATGACAAAGTCTTGTATTATCTAATTCAAAGTAACTCTCTAGTAGATGTAGGACCAAAAATTGTGTCTGCTCTTAATGTATCAGTCAACTTAGATCACAACATTTACCAAATCTTGAATATCTCATCTTGAAAAAAATCCAAGAAAATGTGTTCAAAATCTGGACAAGTGATGCTCTCGTCCTTAGATGTTCTAGTCATTAGTAGAGTGGTAAGTCGATTTTACATGGCTTCAACTCTACCAAGTCTGTTCATAAGCATATCTAAATTTTAGCCTTTGAGGTGGTACTTCATTCTTCATGTATTTTCACTAATTTTTGGGCATTATGTTTATTTTCATAAAAAAGGACAGTTTGGTGCTTGAAGCTCTTGCCATGCAGAGTTTTGGGGAAGAATTTATTGTACGCAATCTTATCCTGTTTTGCAAGAGGTTGTTTTCGGAACTCGAATCCGTAATCTCTAGGTTATAAGGTAGCAACTTTATCGTTGCGCCAAGCTCCCCTTTTGGCAATAGGATAAACTTGTGAAGTTGATTGGGACCTTATAGTGCACGTAGATCAATTCTTAGATTTTGTTTCCCAAAGGGAGTTGGAGTTTGGTAGTTTGTACATTAACTTGTAGGTAGATTCATTAGAGCAAGTATGGTTGTTTAATTCCAGTTTTAAGTGACGCCTATTTCACTCAGCTTCCATCATCTTTCTTCTGTATAACAAATGTGATTTTTTTTTTTTGATAGAATCACATGATCATTGTGGAATTTGCCTGCATAGGTTTCTATGTCTTTGCATTATGTACTAATTCTGACAATATTCTATGTCTGATTGTGCACTAACAGGAACCTTGTATAAATGAGCATGCAAGGCCTGATAATTCGCCTGTTTTCGAGGGCCAAGGCATTGACACTTCTCAAGAACTTCCCACATCAAATTCTCCTGGCTTTCTCACCTTGCAAGATGAACTGCTTACTAATAACATATCTGTCTCTGATTATTTTGACAACCCTCTGCCTGTTGGTAGTGGGCCCATGTTTGCACAGTGTGAAGATAGCATAGCTGCATCTGGAATTGAACAAGGCCCTTCTCGACAGATGAGTGGTTCTTTGCAAAATGACACGCCAATGTCAGATCCGACTATGTTATCTTCTGCACTTGGGCAATTTAATCATTCCCTTGCCTCCCACATTGTAGACCAGTCTATTTTACAAAATTTGCATATGAGATCGCAAAGTAGTATTGGAGAGGATCTAACAAATGTTTCTAGACAACCAGAAACATTTCGTTATCCCCTCTTTCCTCTTGTACAATTGATGCCGACTCAAGGTCTTCAACAAGAACCGCTGAAGAATGAACTATCAAGAATACGGATGCATGAGGATAGAATTGGCAAGATGCATGAGGATATGGTTTGCTTTCTATGAATTTTTTAAATGCTTTCTACACGACCTTTTTACTCATTCATCATTTAAGCCGTATCCTTATGTTTCTTTTTTCTCTAGAAATTGAAACTCAAACTTGAGTGTGAGCAAGAGATGTTGAAGGTACGGAAAAAGTATGATATGCTTCTTCAGGATGCAGAATCAGAATATGTTCAAAGTAAGAAGACTCTAGCAACCATCTATGATAAAGTGTTGTTGAATCAAGTTTTAGCAGAGGAGTTTAGGGCCAAATTTGTCGAGAACAAAGGAGGATCTTCTTTGACCTCACAAGGTAGGATACTTGACAAGTCTTCAGTTAGGAACTTATGGCTTGTGGCTTTGATGTTCTTACTCAATTTCCTTTCTTACAAATGTATGCGCATACTAAATCCTATTTTTAGTTCTTAAATTTTAATTTAATTCAACATCAATGTGACATTGCACTTATCATGTGTATTCCCGTGAAGATGAGTGATCCATTTTGAATTTTTTTTATGAGTTACTGGTGCAGAAAATGCAGTTGAACTTATCATTTGTCAATGACCCAATCCAAGTTTTACCCTTCTTGAATCTACTTATACCTTGTATATCATTCAGAGTTGTCAATATTGGTTGATGTTTTTTTTTTTGTGTATACTTTTTCCCTTCAATATTTATTGTCGCATCCCTTGTCTACTCTCTTCACCTGGGTTTTAATGATCTCCCCAGCTCAGTGGTATGAGCTAAAGGTATTTTGTTTAAATTAAGATGTTCCACTTCTGTAGTTGGTCATCCTCCTGAATGGATAGTCATTTTGGAATGATATGAGCTAAACCCTGATTTAAACTTAAAATTGCATATCAAGTATAGAAGGATATAGCTACCAAGAACCAGTTTGCAGTCATTTGGCATTCAGAGACATATTAACAAGCTTGGTTCTATTACCAAGCTAGCATTTTCTTTTTTGAAAATGTGAAATCACATTTTTCTAAGTGACAATTTTGCTTATGGACGTGGGATCCAAATGCTAAGGCACTGACTTCTCTGTTAATAAACATATTTTCTTGAAGCCAGGAGCAAAAGTTCGTTGCTTGTAGATGCGCTGCCATTTTTAGTTATTGACACTCAATTTTTATCTTTAGTTTGTAATTGTTTAAAACTTTTCTTAACATTGAAGTTGCAGTAGACATACTAGTTTGAGTATTTTGAAACTAGCTTTGGTTATGAAATCATCTGGTTTTGTTCTAATATCGAGGCAGTTAAATGTTCACATTGTGCTTGTTACTTTTTTGAAATTACAGGTCAGCGATCATTGCATCATTTCATTCAGGCCTCCCAACCTCAATTTGTACAGAGGTCTGCATCATCAACAATTTCCATGTCTAGCTCACTTCCAGTTACTCATCCATCAGCTGCTTTCCCACTTCCAGTTACACGGCCAGCAGCTGCTAATTTTCCGCCAGATACACATCCATCAGCTGCTATTCCACTTCCAGTTACTCGCCCTTCAGCTACTATCCCACTTTCAGTTACTCGCCCGACAGTTGCTAACCTGGCTCCATCAATTGCTGTCGCACTTCCAGCTACTCGGCCATCAGCTAATATCCCATTTCCAGTTACTCACCCAACAGCTGCTAACCTGCCTCCAGCTACTCATCCATCAGCGGCTAGTCCACTTCCAGTTACTAGTCCATCAGCTGCACAATCAGACTCACTCGCCTCTTTAAGACTTCGGGCTCCATCCATCCCTTCTGGTCAGACTGTCCGAAGTCAGTCTTCAGTTTTCCCGAGCAATTTGGTTAGACATCACTTTGGCTCCATGCTTCCCCCACGAACAAACATTCAAGTTGGAAGCGAAACACGTGCACCTGCACCACATCTCCAACGTTTTAGAGCCAATGCATCACTGACATCTTCGAGTGCCGTTCAAATGAGTGGGACTAGTCAGCATAACCCTTTTGCCAATATTGGCTCAACCACCATGGGACAGGTTGCAAATGCCCCTAACCTGCAACCGTGCTTTCTGCCCGTCAGTGGAACTGGAGAACCAGTCATTTCCAGGTCTGTATCTGTTTGTCAAGATGTGTCATCAACTAATGTTGGACTACCCCTGAATGTGGGGGACACCGGCATTGGGGCAAACCAGCAAAGCTCCTTTCAGTCAGTGGATTTAGTTCCTATGATTGACAGAAGTTCATCCAATTTCCCATCAACAACCCCTGGTTTGTCTCAGATTTCTGCTGCTGATGTAGATAGGCACAGAGCTAACTCAGATGTTGTATGTATATCAGATGATGAAAGTTGATGCTTTCGATAAGGGTTCTTAGTACCTAGTCACCCATGCCCGAATTTTGCACACAGCTGTAAATAACAGGTAACAACCTTGGGCATGCTCGACTGACCATTTTGAGATCAGAAGATCACAGTTAGGTAGGCTGGGTGGCTTTTGATTAATTTTCTCCACCACTTGGCTTCTCTTGTGTTCCAGTGTTGAATCCGAGTTTTATCTATTTGTTCTCACGACCCGGTTCTGTTCTCAACCTGCTGGATGTTTGTAACCATGATGTTTGCACCCAAAAATGGCATTATTCAATTGTGGTTGTTTTTTTTTGTGTTTCGACATACTATAATCTATGTATTTTGCAAATTTCTTGAGTCAGTTGAACTCAAAAATGGTGCAGAATGTGGATGTGTGAAATGTGCAATTTCAAGAACTGAACAGTTCATAGAACAATGTATCATAACCAGATTGCTCTCGACATAGCTGCTGAGAATTGACTCGGACGAACTTTCATCGTCAGTGGGCATTTAAGCTCAATGAACACACATTCATCTTCATCCTTATTATTGTACCTTGGTTGTTCTACTGATGGTTGCCCGTGTTCTTCTTTCAGGTCTGGGAAAAGGAAAAATGGGCGCTGTTCTCAGTTTGGCCAATTTTTTTTCCAACAGAAAATGATGCCTTTCTTTTTTTATTCATATATTGATCTGTGCTTTCCAGGTATTCCTGATTTGAGCAGGTGAAGTTTACTCGGTTTCAAAGTTACGAAGGGAATGGAAAACCTCATATGACCACGGATCCAGTGCACCAAAAAAGAAAAGAAAAAAAAGGAGCAATTGCTGACATAAATGGATTTAGATTCATGCTCATAAGTTCCATTGAATGAGATGAGACCTTAGCAAAAGTATCTATAAGTTTATTTCGTCTTTTTTGTTATATTTCTTTTCCTAAACACACTTTTTATTGCTCTTGTAAGCAATTTTAGCGGACGGGGGAGGGAGCAGTGCGTCGAACACCTTGCCCTTGCAAATGGCATTGAGCACCTTCCTGCATTCCTCCACCGGCGAACTCCGGCTGGGAATCCTTCACCAGCGTGTACATTGGATATGTCCAGCACTCCATAATACTGTTGGGGATCGTGGCCCACCAGCTGCCTTCGCCTTCCTCAGACACCACAATCTTTGGAAGATCGAGCTCTCAGCATCCTCCTTTGTCCTTCTCCAGCGGTGTGTACCTGCCGATGCACATCAAAAGGTGAATTGCACTGCAGCGGTCGGCAGTGTAGGTGAACACCTTGCTCATGCTCCGCCTTGATGAGGTTCTTCTCACCTGCACCCACTGTCAGCGCCTGGCTCATTGCCTCCTTCGCTGCGCTCAGCTTCTACTCCAGGTGATGCAGGTCGATCACCTGGCGGTGCGTAACTGGGTGGGTGGCCGACATCAGTTTCACAGGATATCCACTGCCTCCGCTACCACTAGGTAGGCAACCGAGATGAGCCCAGCGAGTTCACATCCTGGCTGCCTGTGCTGCGGTTGGTAACTTTGTTCCTCGAGCACAGGAGCTCCGAGCAGCAGGCCGCCATCGCGATCTCCTTTGAACTCTAATCCGAATTGGGGTACCACTCGCTGGACAGTTGTTTGTTTTATGGAAGACCTGTTTCTGTTTATTCATGCCTCTTAACGCATTCCAACTTGAATTCTTCCTATTCCTGATGCTGTAAGACCTCAACGGGAAAAGGAAATACTAGAGTTGATAGATTGAATTGATGATACATTAGATGTTTAAAGATTGACATTAAATTTTATTCGAATTAGAATAATCATATCGCTATCAAAATCTTGACCATTGAGAACCTCTAAAGATAAATTGTAAAAAAAAAAAAATAAGTTGTCTTTAATTTCACAGATTTTAGATTCTAGTCAATAAGATCAGATATGCTCTTATCTTTTGGCCAACACGTAATAACGTGAGTGCAAACTTAAGATGAAAGTATAAAGAAATGGAAGGTCTTTATAACTAACTTGAACTCAAGACTAACTTCTTTAGGATATGCAGTATGCTCAGGACAAATTTACACAGTGGTCAAGAGTGAACTTTGAAAACAATGTCATAGGATTGCTATTTAAGTGAATTTGTTTTGGAATGAAATGTTCATTTTGGAGTGTACTTGCATCCTGAAAGTATCCAAGAAACTAGCTTTGGAAAAATTGAAATAGAAATACAATGCCACAAAAAGGAGGTACAAGTTTTGATTCAGGATGAGAATAGAAATCATAGACTCTGTTTTGGTATATCGTCTTGAATCTATTGCGTTTATGGCACCCTTCAGTTACCAGGAGTGTTTCAGAAACTGTACTAAGTAAGCTGGGTGAGTCAATTCGACTAGTTATCTACTGGCTTTATCCAACTAACAATGCTAGAGAAATGAAGACAATACAGTCTTCAAAGCGATGAAAAATAAAAGGGTAACTTACAGCTTGTTCGACCAATGCAAAGATTAATAATAATACATAAAAAACAAGAAGTCACGACCATATGCATCCATCCTAAATAAAGAATCTCATCCTAATGATTCTCCAAAGCATAAGTCCAAATATCAGACAGATAAACACGATTCTATTGATGAAAACAGAAAAAAGACATAGAGGTAGCAAAGTTGGAACCTAGCTTGAATATTAAAAAAAAATTAATCAAAACAGGAGGTAAATTAAAAGGGTCACCAAATATCCAAGTATCAAAGAAAGCATGCACGGAAGATCTGCCTACACTTTGACCGTTATTTGAAATAAATAAATAGCCAGATTGGTTGTCTGCAAATGCCAACTCACAGTGCCAAAGTGAAGATGATTTTTGAAAGTGAACATATTCTTTCAGACGAATGAAAAGTATTTCAGATGGCATCCATGGATACTCTTTTGCTGCTTTTAGCTGCATTAGGTGCCTTCCCTGCCAGGATCCTTGACAGAATATCAGCTTGTTTTGTGTTCCCTTGTGCAATTAGGCTTTTGATTAATGCATCACAACCCTTCTTATCAACTGCCACTCCTTTACCCTTGATTTTACACAGTATATTGTAGGCTGGCAGCGTCTTCCCAGCAGTATAAAGCACCTCCAATACACGGTCATAGCTTGAGAAATTTACATCATAGTCTCTCTCCAATGTGAATTCTGTCAGCTTTTGGACTTCAGTTGCCTTGTCGTTATCACAAAGAACAACCAGCAAACGATTGATATCAGGAATGCAGTCATTCATGGTCATGAGATTGATTCGACCAAGAGCTTCCTCAATATGACCCCTCATGAAAAGTGCTTCCAGAATCTTATGGACCAAGTCCATATTTTCCTTCACTCCCTTCTCTATCATACTCTTCATCACCCTACTGGCGGTTTGAACCCGGCCATCTTCGAACAGAGCCATCATCACCGAGCGGAACAAGGTTGGACTGGGTAAGTGCCCCTGCTCCATCATGCTATCCAATGATGTCCTTGCATCTGCTGGCTCATTCTTCTTCAAGAAGCTCTCAACGAGCAAGCTATACGAATCAGCATCAGTTGGAACTCCGCGACGTGCCATGATGGTAAGAATATCAGATGCCAATTCTGGCATAGCTTCCTTTGCATGTCCACGTATCAAGTTGTTGAAGGCGACCTTGTCATCAACACCTTTCTTCATCAGTTGCCTGAAGAAAGCCTCTGCCTTCTTTGTCTCTCCATGATCACACAAGTACTCGATCATAGGATTGTATGCGGGGGGCTCTAAAGCGGGATCCTGGGGATTCAGTAATGCGTCATTCTGAAGCAACTCATCGAGCAATGCTATCGCACTCTCATACTTTTCTCCCTTGCACAAACTCTCAATCAAAACACTATACTGTTGTGGATCCACCGAGAGATGTTTGAATTGACCCATTTTCTGGTGAACATCTACTGCTCCCTCCAAGTCACCAGATTGGCAAAGGGAAGACACAAGCCTTAAGAATATCGACTGATCCTTTGGTGTTATTTGTAGCATAGCCATCTTATTCAATGCCTCCCGAGCTTCTGCACCTCTCCCAACATCATCACAGAGCCCTGGCATGAGAGCTGCAAATGTCTTCTCACTGAGGTTCAGGCCTTTCTCGCCCATACTTGAGAATAACCGCAGACCGTCCTCCATCCTACCAGATGAGACATAACCTTTGATCATAATGTTGTAGGAGATTGAATTCGGTGTGAAACCAGCAGCAGTGATTTCGTCGAACACCTTCTCTGCAACATCCATCTTCTTCGCCCGTACCCAACCGTTGAGGACAGTGTTATACGTGACGAGAGTCGGAGCAATGCCACGCTGCTTCATGTCAGCAAAGAAGCGCTGGGCGGTCTCCATCTTGATGGAGAGGCAAAAGCCCCAGAGGAGGATATTGTAGGTCGAGAGTGCCGGGGGGACGGCCTCCGCGAGCATGGCATTGAAGAACCTTTTGGCCATTGCAACGCGGCCAGTGCGAAGGATGGCTTTAAAGAAAGCGTCATAGGAGAGAACCGTACGCGTGATGCCGAGCTCGGGGAGGCGGCGGAAGGTCTTAACTGCCTCCTGGGGGATGCTGGCGCGACCGTAGCCGTCGATGAGGGCAGCAAACATGTCCTCGGTGGGCGAGACGACGCGCTGGGGCATGTCGTCTAGGAGAATACAGCGGGCGTGGTTGAGCATGGAGTTCCGGGTGAGAAGGGAGATGATCTCGCGGTAGGTCTCCGGGTCATGGAGGAATCCCATCTTCTCGACCCATCGGAAGAAGCGAAGCGCGTGGTCCGGATGCCTGGAGCCGCGGAGGACGGCGAGGACGAGGGGCTGGTCGAAGGTGGGAGCGAGAGAGCGGATTGAGTTCTGGAGGCGAGTGGTCCATGGCCGCTTGGACATCATGTAACAGATGGTCTCATGGAGCTTCTCCTCCCTCCCCCCGGTGTTTCCCCGGCGGCGCGAACGCGGTTCCTCGGAAGGAGGAGACGCGGCGTCGGAAGGGGCGGGATCCGCGGCGTCGGAGGATGGAGGAGCGTCGGAGGAGAAAGCATGGTGGAAGAGAACGGAGGTGGGCGAGAGGGCGGCGACAGTTAGGGTTTTAGTGGCGCGGTGGGCGGCGGCGGCGGCGGAGGAGGAGGAGGAGAGGAAGGCCATTGCCCTTTGAGTCGGCATCTTGTCGCAAGAAGACACGACTAAAATGTCTCATTTTTCTCTCATTCATTAATAAAAAAAATAATAACAGAAAAAATGCTGCTCATTTTATTTTCAGTATGTCAAAAATTTTATAAAATTTTAAAAGGTCTTTCACTTTTTTTTTTTAATTTAGCCAAAATATATTTACTCTTACTAAACTAATTTATTTTAGACATATCGGTTAAAATTATTTTAATTTAGTTAAAACTAATTTATTAAAATTAATTAAAATCTAATCATTTTAATAAAATTATTATAAGAATAAACTTTTGAATTCTCTCCCTATAAATAACGCCGTTTTTATTGTTTTTTTTCTCGACATTTTGCGTCGTGTCATCACTTTTTGCACGCCGACGAGTACCCTGACCCACAAGTTTTCAGTGCCTCTGCGTTTCCGAACCCAAGAAATTACCCGTACGATGATTTAAGAGTAAACTATAGAAAGGCGGGACCCGGGTTGACTGCCAATAGCGTGAGGTTAAAAACTGGCGAGCCGAAGTATCACGCCGTGCCTCTCATGATACAGTATCGCCTTTTAAGTCACGACTTGAGTTACTAATCTTCCTGGCCACAGCGCCCCAGGCAAGTTGTTACTCAAATGGCGACTTAAGCGGGTTCGCATAAAATTACATTATTGAATTATAATATTTCTCGTGTCTTGCCGTTTATTTTCTGGTCTCCAGTCGATCGCCTGCGGCTATCTCCTCCCTCTCTCGAGCTCGAATCGCTCGATTCTCTTCGAACTGTGGAGCTCCGGTTAGGGTTTCATCTCTCCCGATTGCCTCCTCACCGCAGGTATTGGATCCCTTCGCTGAGTTCGGGAACAGATCTCGATCGTTGGAGCTTCCGGTCGCGAGATTTCGAGTCGCCAGCGGCGGCGAGAGATGAGGTGGTGGGATTCCGCCGAGCCGACGCCTTGCATATTTCTTGGTTTCTTCTGATCTGGGGGTTGTCGACGAGCGAGATGTTCGTGAGCCGGCCGACGGTGCACCCCGTGGAGGCGCCGCCTCTCACGGATGCGGCCGGGAACCCGCCCAGGGTGAGGATGAAGAACGTGCAGGGAATGCCGGGGACGTCCGGAGGCCTTGCGCTGCGTCTCCTCCAGTTTGCGTTTGCGGTCGCGGCGCTCGGCGTCATGGTCTCCACCAACGATTTCCCTTCTGTAACTGCCTTCTGGTAACCATCGGCCTGCTGTTTATTTGTGGAAATCTTACTATTTCCTATCTTTCCTTACTTTTTCTGCACACTTATCATTTTTCCAAAGAAAATTGTTTCCCTTTAACCATTTTCTATATCAGTCAGTGTTTAGTTTTCTGGTCTTTTGTAGTTTGCTAAAATACTATTTTGTATGTGAGCATGCTATTAAAATTGAGGTTCAGTGGCAGGACAGATTAATCGATCATTGTATACTCAAAACCTAAGATCCGATCAAATTGAACCTGTGTATATAACTAAATTTTGAGTAGATTATACATTTATATAATCGAACATTCATCTGGTCAGATTAATTGGTACTTTTAACTAGATGTTCTATCAAACCCAAGATCCAAATGCAATATATATTTTTGGGTCTGATTGGTTCAGCATCAGATCAGATATTTATTAGATCAAGCTTTTTTGCTCATGTCTATCACAAAAAGGACCTAGATATCTCATTCAATGTTGTGCATAGCTATTCATAGTAGTTAGATAGTTAATATGTTAAGAGTTAGTTAATTTTTTCAATCAGAATACGAGATTAGTAATCTCCTACTAAATATGTAGTTCCACCACATTTCACTTCCCTGTTCACAAATATTTCATGTTGTAGCTCCATGAGCTCTTCTAATATTAATATCATAAAAAGAAGAGAAGAGAGTCTATTATACTAATTTCCAAATTTAAAATGGTCATATAAGGTTGATTAAAGTAAATTGGTTTAAATTGTAATATCTTAATGAATATAATAATTTAATATTTTATGCTTTTATCAAAAAAGGTGGAGGGGAGTTTACGGTGCTGAAAGAGAATGTGTAAGATTTAATTGTCAAGTGCTTAGGCTTTCTAGTCGTAAGATAGAGAAGAACTACAGGAGTTGGACATGAAATGGTTACTATGGGCATGCATCTCGTGAAACATGCTTCTGGGTTCTTCTTTATGTCTATTGTAATTTATCAGCCTCTTACCTCTTAGCAGCCATTATGATCACTTATCAGCACAATTTTATGAATCGAATGATCTCCTCTAAGTCTTTGTTGCTTTGGAGAGGCTTGTTTCCATTTATGGGTCGCTTGGTAAGGTTAACAATGTTGCTGTGCTTATGTTATGTAATATTCACTTCATATGCATTTGTATCAAGTATTGACCTGGACATATAATCATGATTATTTTTGAAGATTTGCACAGAGAATATATTCTGTTTAAATATGGAGCTTAGACTTCATTTATTTATAATGGGAGCTCCTTTTCTTGGAGAAACAAGAAAGAATAAAATCTATTGAACTGAGAAGTTCTAAGGTATTTGTTTCTGCTGAATTGTGCTTGTTGATTTAGGCCTTATTGCTGTATCCATCAGATTTATTTAACATAAACTTAGTAATCACTGTATGTACTAGGTCAAGTTGAGTATTTCTTGGACATAGTTAGATTGTCATATATGGCAAAAAATTAGGGGAGATGAGGCAGAAATTTGAGTAAATTATGTTTAATTGTTCTGTTATCATGGGAACGTGGAGTTTCAGAAGACAAGAAACTTGGAAACAACAGAGATCCGCTTATGATTACATTTTGTTAGTTGCTTTGAATGATTTTTATATTCAAGTTGTGGGTATGAGATGATTCTGTGAGTGACGACAATTGGGATAACAGTTTTGTCTGCCTTTGTAGCTGTCATTTTGATCCATGGCTGACAACGTTTAGAATCTTGCTCTTCTGAAACAATCTTAGACTCGTGAATTTTTACAACATCAGAAAAGGAGTGCATTATCTGCACATTATAAGTGTAGCACATCAGACAGATGGTTGTATAATTCAAGGTCGTATTATCAAGCATAATAAGGTCGTGTCTTATTCCCAGAGTTCGTTAGATTGTAGATTTGTTCTGTCCCCCAGTTGTGTGTGAAGTATCACCTAGTAAATCTTAACGATCATAGCGAGCTATTTATCAAATTTAGTAAGTATTATGCTGATCCTCCTGCAATGTTTACTTCTATTGATGAGTTTATCTGGTTAATAAATGTCATCTTGCCCTTGAACTATGGTATTGCATTTGTTACTTAACTTGGATTGGCTTACCATTCTCTTCAATCAAATCGATAAGCCCTCAATGAAAAATTAATAGAAGTGGACATTAGTATTTTGTTTGTCAACTCAGTGCAGCCAGGAACGAAGCATTTCCTGATTCTAAATCTTCCATTATTTTCGTGTTACTTTTACCGGAGAAAATCAGAACTTTTCGACAATCTAATGCTCGGTTAAGTGGCTGCTCAAAGAAGCCATTTGGTATAAAAAGTTGCTAATGTTTTTTTTAAAAAAAAAATTTACGTAGCACATATTGCACCCTTTGTCTGAAATATATGTTACAATACCTGTACAAGATGAAGTAAAATTTTTTCCTACGTTGCACAGCTATCTGGTCTCAGTGGCCATCCTACAGAGCCTGTGGAGTATCTCCTTGGCCATGCTGGACATATATGCTATTCTCGTAAAGCGCTCGTTGCAGAACCCTAAAGCTCTCTGTTTCTTTACTATCGGAGATGGGGTAAGGAAAGTTGTCGAACATGCTCGATAACAGCTGAATTTCCACTCACAGTTTATTTCTTTACTATGTCACCATACTTCCCTAGTAGCTGATTTGTCTCTAGAAATGTATTGTCCCTATGTGTTGGTTAAGTTAGGAATCATTTACTCCATCTTCAGTGGAGTTGCTTGATTTTTCTTCTTATTCATTTCACTAACATTTTGATTTCTTACTGTAGATCACATCCACACTAACATTCGCCGCAGCCTGTGCATCTGCCGGCATTACGGTCCTGATCAGTAACGATCTAAACATATGCTCACAGAACCACTGTACGAGCTTCGAGACCGCCACAGCAATGGCCTTCATCAGTTGGTTTGCAGTCTCTCCATCATTCCTCTTGAACTTTTGGTCTTTGGCATCTAGATGAAGAATAAGAATGCAACATCGCATGTGATTGTTTGTGACTGAAGTCTCGCTCCGTTTTTCCTATTTTTTTTTTTTTTTGGTTTTTGTTTATCGTCAATGTTCAAATTGGCAATTGCTGTCAATTGTATAGTATGATGCGACTCTAATAGAACTGATTGAATATATCAGTTTGGTGTACTCTTCGAAAGGGTTGCTTCATGGACGTTCACGATATTGCTTCTCAACATGTACCTTGAATTTGCTTTTTGAACTTGGTTAAGGTTTCAGTCTGTACGTTCTTTTGTCGATGATGATTGTTTTTGATATTGCCATCATTGGTCATGTAACACTTTCAAACTACCATAAGAGCTCATTGAGCCCTATGGTGCAACGGTAGAAATGTATAGTTTGACTTTTAAATATTTACGGTTTGATTTTTAGCTATGATGTATTTGTAAGATTTTTTTTAAATAGGATGACAAATTAAAGATGTTGTAGTCAACTGCTAAGGTTGTCCTTACAATTTTTTTTTATTGTATTTTGATGATCGATGACAAATTTTTATAGGATAGGATCAGTTATTCTTAGGATTAGTTGAGCTTAAGACTTGGATACTTAATTTTAGTAAAAAAAAAAAAAAAGAAGAAAAAAATTCATTGAACTTGTTCTATGTTTTTAGTTGTGCAACATCAATAAAGGAGTGTGTCAACTAATGTTGGGTATAAAAAGGCAAGTTGTCCGAGGGGCTAAAGTATGCAGTTCGTAGATATTGATAATTTGATATTCTATCATGATATATTTATAGATTTTTTTTTTAAAATAGAGTGACAAATGTTGCAGCTGTTGAGGTGGTTTACGTAAACACTTTTTGTTGTACTTTGATGATCAATGAAAAACTTTCATGGAATCATATTAATCATCCTTAGGATCAATCTTTCATAGAATTATATTAATCATCCTTAGGATCAATCGGATTTAATAGAATCATATTAATCATCCTTAGGATCAATCGGATTTAAGATCTGAATATTCCGTGCTAGTAATTAAAAAAAAAAAACAAGCTAAGATTTATGATGTGTTATTTTTAGCGAATGCAATAAAATTAGAATAACTATTTCTTTTTGAAGTATGATTTGATTCATAGTGGCCATGATTTGGTCCATCTGACTTAGTTTGACTCTGATTCGACTAATCTGACCTCTCATTTTGAACTAGTCGTCGATCTGCTTGGTCCAGTTAATTGATTATGTGAGATTCAATGTGCAATAGATCTTCAGGTTAAAATTAAAAAAAAAAAAGAAAACATAACAAAAAATAAATAAATGAATACATAAACAATAAAGAATAAAAACAAAATTCCCTGAAAGAAAAAAAAACAAATAAAAAATTTTGGGGTGAAGCCAATGCTAGCAACAGAGACAGCCAACAAGACTCTGTGTTTTGGTAAGAAATAAGGATCTTTGGATGCAGACTTCTCAATGATAACGAGCATGGACAACATTTTTCATTGGCCATGGTTAAAGATACATACGCAATCGAATTTATTTTACAAGAAGGAAATTCTGTCGACTAATGTTTGAGCTTCCGAGAAATAAGAAAAAGGAAAAAGAAAAAGAAAAAGAAAAATTCTTTTCCATCTTTCGATCGCAAAGTGAGAAATCTACTCTTCGGCTGGGGGGTCGACCCAGCGGCCGTGGTCCTTGATGAGCTGAATTAGAGCATCAGTTGCATGCTCCATTTCGATACCTCTCTTCAGCACGTTCTGATGAAATTAAACAAAGTTAGGATCTTGAATTTAATTCTGAAAATTATGTCGTAGTTTGAGACTGACATTTTGCTACATAGCAACAATCTAACAGCTAAAAGAGCCTGGTTTAGTTCGATTATCATCGCAATTCCATAACACAATGAGTATGCCTTAGAAGACAGAAATTACCTTCCCAACATAAAGGTCAATCTTTCCTGGGGCACCTCCAACATACCCAAAATCTGCATCAGCCATCTCTCCAGGTCCATTCACAATGCAACCCATGATCGCAATCTGCCAAAGTGTCGAGGAGAGTGTCAGTTATGATAAAAATCATAGCATGACTGCTCAAGCAATGCCTGCTGAGGGGACAGAATTTACCGAAACACCGGGGAGATGTGAAGTCTTTGATCTAATCTCGGCACTTATGTCTTGAAGATCAAAGAGTGTTCGTCCACAGGATGGGCAGGAGACATACTCCTACAATATAGTTGCGCGCACAGATAAGTGAATATGATAAGGAGGAAGCTATTGAATTAGTTTTCAAAGATTCAGTTCGAAGTATCAGCCGATCGATATCGATCTTACTGTCTTGGTGTTGCGCATTCTGCAACCTTGAAGTAAGTTGAAGGATGTGTTCCGCAAGAACTCAAAGTCCTGTTCAGGTGCCTCAAGTAGGATGCCATCTCCAAGGCCATCAACTAAAAGAGAACCAGCATTGCTCCCAGCCGTGATCACCAGATCATCTCTGCAAATTTCACGACCAGTATGAGAAAAAAAAAACTACATTTTCCCACTCTCAAAATTCACTTCTTTTTCAGCAAGATCGAAGTCGCACCTGTGGATTCCTTTAAGGAATTGGATATGGTGGATAACCGGGAGGTTGAGAGAATTTTCTTCTAGATACTCAAATAACCTGAAAAAGAATAAAGAAAGAGCAAAAGTGTCGAATGATACATTTAAGCTTGGAGAAGAATTTCGTAGTATTGTGTTTGTATGCATCACAAGGACAGTCACTATTATGTCTTACCTCCTTGCGGCGTGAACTCTGCTCAACTTTTCTTCAACTAATGGAAGATCATGTAGCAACATTGTGATATCATCGACATTTTTGAGAATGTCTAATTCCTCGTAAGGTTCGTCCCCACGAACGGTTACAGCTAATCGAGTGCCTGAAAAACAAAGCACAATTTAGAATCAGTACAGGCTTGAAACAAAGTAGCAAAATGGAGTTGGTTGATAAATCCATGTCACCTTTTGGCAAAAGCTTATGAGCCCCGATTGAAAGTTCATTGAGGTTAACAAGCACAATCGCTTTAGGAAGTGGTTTAGCCAGCTGTTCGGTTAATGGAACTATAACGCCCATGCTTATATCGATCAACCTTTTGAGAGCTAACCTCTGATCAAATATAACAACATAAGTCAGGTCTTAGATATTAAGTAGCACAACCATGTAACAGTTTTTTGAAAATATTCAACTTTTTTAGCAATCTAGTTCTTAAGTAGAAAAAAAACAATTAGGAGATAGCTTACAGATTCAACATCTTCCAGAGAAGGGAGTTCTCTTAAAAGAATAGAGTCCACTGTTGCTAGGTCCTGAAAATTTGAAAAGGTTCAGCAAGGTACAAACAGGAATCTGGACTAGTCTAATTTCAAGTGTAGCGATTTGAGGAAAACGAACCTTGAAAGGCATTCCGACCACAAGCTTAGCTGCAAGAGACTTGTAAAGAAGTTCTGGTGTCTGACAACAAATTTGCAACATATCATAAAGAGAAAAGCAGGTAAAGAAAATGAAAGAAACAAGGTAGCAAGATGTAAATTATATTTAGAGATGATGATGAATGAAGTTACTAAGCATTAAATCTGAACAATAATGGAACTGGTTGATACCTCCCAACCTTGAAAAAGCTTGACAAAATGTTTCCCCAAAAGACTTTTGCAATTATTGCAGTGTTTCACTTTCCAAGCAATATCAAATGTAACACATAATAGGATAGAGAGTACAAAAGAAACATTCACTACCTACCTTCAGCATGTCCAAAGACACTGGCATGAGGACAGAACCATCACGATGAAGAACACCTCGGTAATCTACTTCTTCACCCTATACAATACGTGGCAAAAGTTACAAACTTTCTATAGATGATGCAATGGAAGTAAAAAAAGGAACTAACCTCTTTCTGCACTGGAAGTTGACCAGTTCTACGCTGGAAATCCCAATATCGTCTATGTTTCTCCTCGAATGGTGCCTAAATAGATTTTTAGGAGATACAAATTAGGTCATAAAGGCAAAAAATAGTCGATAAGTGCAAGAAGTTAGACGTCTAATATATAATGCTTGCTGCAACAGTTAGCAGTAATCAACGAGTGACAGAAAATGACAAGATGGAAAGAGCCATACAGTTTCTTTCTGAAGATTTGAAGCTTGCATGCCAAGGTTAGCCAACCGCTTACAAGGATCAATTTCTTTCTCTGGTGGTTCAGTGAGGGACACTCGGATTGTGTCACCCAAACCATCCTGTTGAACAATACCACACTAAGTTCGACAATCAACAACAATGTATTTGAAAATTGCAAGCATATTTCTCTAGTCTTATGAATATAGAATGCAGATCTAGTTCATCAACAAAGGCTATTGAACTACCATAGGCCAATCATTTTGTTTGATTGAGAACAACTCTACATAGATTACATCTAAGATTCAATGAGCTGCAAGTAGGGATATTTAGGCAACTGAAAGCTGTATAGATCTTGCTTATTTTATTTTATAGATCTTTTAAGTTTGCATCATAGTTAAAATGATCTTAGAGCTTAATCTGACAATATATAAAAAATATGATTTAATCATGAAACACGTTTCTATATAAAAAGACATTATGGTTCAAGCAAAAAAACAAACAAAATAATGAATGCTTTCCATGAAAAAAGAATGTAAGAGTTAATAAGGTGGTCATGCTACGATTCTTAAAGCTATCGCAAAAAATGTGCTAGATGTGTATTGCTAAATATATCATACATAGTGAATATCATACTTGAATTGAAAAAAAGTGGTAGAAATCTAGTTGACATTGTTCTGCATTAGGCTCATGAAAATGGAGCTTCAAATCCTCAAATAAAGCGATTCTGCTTAAGATACCATCAGGAATTTAGAAAAAAGTTGGCAAAGAAATGAACCTGAAGAAGGGTGCCAATACCAATAGCAGATTTCATCCGCCCATCTTCTCCCTCTCCAGCTTCAGTAACTCCTAAGTGCAGAGGATAATCCCAACCTAGAGCATACATCTCAGCTACAAGCAAACGATAGGCTTGAACCATGATGACTGGGTTGCTTGCTTTCATTGAGAAGACAAAGTTATGGAAGTCTAGCTTCCGGCATATCCTTGCAAACTCAAAGGCAGATTCAACCTGTTGCAGGAACAGCAAGCCCTTCAGCATCGATTCATGTATGGGGAATAAAAAAAAAAATCATGGGGTAGCCTACAAACAGTACAGACCATTCCTCGAGGAGAATCTCCATAGTAGCTCATAATACGATCAGAAAGACTACCATGGTTGGTCCCAATTCGAATTGCCCTTCCATACTCCTTGCATTTCTCAACCAATGGAGTGAAGACCTGAGCAGGAAAATTAACATAAGAAGGATGGAATAGGGAAGAGTTGCATATGGGGCATGGGAAACGTAAAAAAAAAAACACCAATCCACTGCATTAATAAATGTTTTTAGTTTTTCAAAAAGCAGGAAGAACACTGACTAATTAATTTTTTTGCACCTTTTCAATATGTTCAATCTCTTTTTGATATTCTTCATTGGTATACTCTAATTGCTCAAATTGTGCTCGCCTATCAGCTGAAAGAAAATGTTCCATATTTATCGGTTAGACTTCACTAGTAACTCTATACTTCAAAGTAAAAAGTCGTAGAATGTCTGACCAAAATTTCCAGGGTTGACTCGAATCTTGTCAAAACATTCAGCTACTCTTAGTGCAACTGCAGGTGCAAAATGAATGTCCGCCACAAGAGGGATATTGTAACTGTTCATTGGCAAAGAGAATAATTATACTAGTACGAGAAAGTTTTCAAAAGCGAAAAATTGTCATGGCAAATGGCAAGGTGAAAAAATTGCAAGGCCTACTTTTTCTGAACAAGTTTGTTCTTAATTTCAAAACATGAATCAGCTTCTTTCCTCCCTTGGACAGTTATCCTGACCAAATCTGCGCCTCTATCTGCAATTCTCATCACCTGCCAAGTTCCAACAGAATTAATTTCTACCATACTGTAGAAAGAAAAGCATCAGGGAGAGTGCCTTAAGAGAAATAAATTAAAAGTATCAACATGACAGTTTTAACTTGGGAATAAAAAACAAAACACAATAAAACAATGAGATAATAACAATGAATTTCTGACCATCAAAATGGGGTTAAATGGTAAAGCCTGAAAAGGCAATAATGACATAAATCATGGTTATAACCAAATCCACATTCAATAGGAAGGTAATAAGAGGTAGTTTAACATTATCATTTGCTCACCCTTTTCTACGATGAAGTAAGAAACTAGTATCTTCAACTCTCTCCTTTTAAAGCAATTCAAAAGTTAGAAGGCATGAAATTGCCTTAAGATTGCTAATTCTTTAGTCCAAATATCCTGTTCTAGGTCTATTGAGGTTAAGAAACAAGAAAATGCATTAATCAATAATCATCACTTTTGTTAGTGATACCATTGGAGTGAGAATGAAGGAAGCAAAAAGAGAAAAGGGCATTCAATCGATCTTGAGTTTTGACAATCTGATGATAAGTTTAAGCATTGCTGATGAGATTTAGAAATATACTTTGGTATCAGTAAAATGGTACAAATACAAGATTAAATGTGAAAAATCAAAAGGTTATGTAAGCAGACCTCCTCAACAGTCTTGTCAACATCCTTGGTATCTGAAGTGGTCATAGTCTGAACTCGTATGGGATGCTCGCTGCCAAGGGCCACATTCCCTACCATCACAGTACGAGTCTTTCTCCTCACGGTCTTGTATAAAGATTCACAATATTTCTGCCTTGGAACTATGGAAACAGAAAACATAGTGTTAGAAGGATTGCTATCGTCCAGCATAGGTCTTTTCATACTTCCAGCAAGCATTATCTGACTTGTCCAACGATCTCAATTGATAATTAAACAATTTAATTACCGGTTGTTAAGAATCAGGCAAGACTTTCTAACTCATTTTGCATATAGAAAACAAGAAAAGGACCAAATGCTAGGCTAAATTACTATAAACGAAAGATGGTGTCCTGTGTAATGGACCACGGTAAATCTTTTGAACATAATCAGGATAACTAGACAGCCCAAACATCTAAATGGCACAGGACTCATATTTGTACCTAGGAGAGGACTTCCTTCTGAAGCAGGCTCCAGCTCCACAATCTCGGAGCCAGATTTGGAAGAATTTCTGATCACAGACACAATTCTTCTCTGAGGCTTCATTCTTTGTTGCCCAGGAGCACAAGCAATCCTAGCAAAGTCCACATTCTTCACGAAACCGAAGGTGCAGTCACTGGTCCGCAGACCAGTCATGCCAGTCATCAATGAAGGCACTGTTCCAGTTGCCATGATCCTCTATACCTTTTCCCCGCCTTACCAAACCTGTGAAAAGAATGAATTGTTATACTGACAGCAGCGGATAACGCCTGGTTTGCAGGAGCAATTAAGATCAAACAGATATATAGATCAAGAAAGAAATAGCGATTGCAGATGTTTGTCTCGCAAACAAACAGAAGAAAGTTAAGAAAAACTAAAATCAAATTCACAAGCGACGGGCTGAAATACTGAAGAGAACACAGAGCACTCGAAAAATAGACATCTAGTCTTCCACCGAGCCTAACTATCAAAAGATCCCGGAGTACCAAATGAGCTGCGTGTTCGAATTCAACGAGTCTAAGAGGAAGCAAGAGCAAAAGAAGACGGATCGGAAGGCGCTTCTCACCGACTTCGACAGGAAGGTATCGCGCTTAGGAAGGCAGTCCGAGTTCGAGAGATTCCTCCTTCCCGTCGTCTTCCTCCGCCTCTTATGCTGCTTCAGGTGCCGATGCGCTTGTGCTGGAGTTTTTGGCCCGTACAATCAACCAATCGAAATCCCTCTCCCCCCAAATTCTGCGTGTTTCACATTTTTGTACACAAATTAAACGCCGTATGAATTCCGGCACAGAAGGGATTGAATTGAGATACTTCACGTCGCCTTCGCGCAGGTCAAATCGCCAGTCCAATCGCATGCATCACGTTTGAAGCTTCAACGTAGCCTCATCACTTAGCAGCCTGGTCAGGAACTGCAACTCAAGGCTCGCGTTTAGCTAATTGAGCACGCCATGTTTGACCGCACCAGAAGTTGAACCTTTGGATCTGAATTAAGGAGCGCTGCCTTCGCGGTTGAATAAATTTGTATAATGGATAATAATCGATTTCGAAATTATTTAATTATATAAAATCTTATTCTGAACAAGAGAATCGCTGGATTGATATGAGATATGGTACGCACTAGAAATTGGATCAGGACAATGGACACTGGCGGTCCAGCGTCTGATACGACACGTTACTTCTTTTATCCTCGCTTCCACTGAGACGAGGCGACGGTGCGGCGCCCACCGCGGGGGAATATCGCGGAGCTGGGGTTGCTCTACGAGCGGTGCGAGCTGCACGGGCGGAGCCGAGGCAGTTGCGCTGCGAGGACGCGCATTAGCTCGCTGGCGAAGGGACCGAGCGATAGCGTATAGCAACTGTTCGACAAAATACCACTGAAGCGAGGGTGCCAAGAATAGATAGAGGTGTCTTCTTAGTTCGTTGCAGCTGCTTGATGGTCTTGCGCTCTTTGAACCTCCCATCTCTCGGATACTGCTCTATCCATTACATCACTTGTCTCGAACAGTGTGTGCTCGAGAAAAGATTACACGCCGTATAGAATGGGGCATAGCTACTTTAGTCAGGTTCATAAAGTTTTACAATTTTAAAAATGGCAAAGTAACTGGGGAAAAGAAAAAATAAAAGATGAGGGAGCGAACCAAGATGATCTGAGGACTTGCGGATCCTCCAGACATCCTTCACGACAAGTGACTGCTTAAAATTGTGGAAGTGAATGCACAAACAACGAATGTGCAAAGCAGGGAGGGCTGCTATATATCTCGCAGGAGAGGCCAACGAGTTTTTACTATCTCGTCGATCTTGGCACTGATCTTGCTTTGGATATTTGAAGGGCAAAGCTCGGCAGCATAGCCATTCAACTTGGCAGCCACGTTGGAGGTGACGAGTTCGTCATTCGACAAATTGCCGATCAACTGCAGCAGAAACCATTTGCGCTTCAGCTCAAATTTCTGCATCAATTGGAAGAACTTAGCAACGTTGTATTATGGAGCAAGCATCTAGATAGGACCTAAAGGCATATAAAAATTCGTCAAGTAGCATTTACAAGCAGGATAATGAGAAAAATCTATTGCTAAGTTGATGTCTCCAACAATACGTTTATGAAATCATCTAGATCAATTTTTTTTTATTAAAGAAGAGAAATTATATCATCACATAAAACCATGCATTTCATGACCAAAACAATGCAGGAATAAACACACATACCGGCTACAACCGGCTTTATCGTTTATCTTAACTTTCATTATTTACAAATTTTGAAAGGAAAAAAAAAAACAGAGCCGAAATCATAATTTCTCTTCCTATGAATCACAAGAAATCGTGAGAAAACAACTGTATTCGTCTTCTTAACTTGGAAAACAACGTGAGAGGATTACTCTGTAATTTCTCTTTTATCCTGTTATCATCTCCATTTATCTCTCACTTTCCATCCTTGTAGGAAACACGGCCTTAGATAACGTTTGTTAGAGGAATGGAATAAAATGACATGAAATGAGGCAATTCGTTTATAATAATGGAATAAAACATTCTATGAACTGATCTATTATATTCTGACTTGGTTAACCTACTTCAACCATCATTAAATGAGAACCCTTTTCTCTCAATTGGAGATTTCATTGTCCACTTGTCTTGTGAGCCTCAGTGCTGGTTCATGTCTAGTTTGTCTATAACACAGGTTGTGCCACTCATTCAGGAGTTCTGGTATCGTGTAATGTTCATCTATAGAAACTCATTAACTTAGTTTAGAACTGTTGTACATCATCACTCCCACAACATACCCTTGTATGTGGGGCATTCAATCTCATCATTTGCAGTTCATAACAGAAGCTTATCCATGCATTACTTCTTACCCACTTACAACACTTGCCTTTAATTTTAACTTTCTGTTACACTAATTACTAATGATTTTTGTCATATACTGAGTGCATGCTTTTTAGTTTTCTCCAGTTGATTTCAGCCGAATGTCAGCTATCATATAAACGTGTTGACATTATCTATGTAACCTCGGGGTGTTTTGAAAACTTTTGTTATACCATCTCTGATATTTAAGTTAGTTGCAATAGATAGGCTGGACATAACTTAGAGCAAGGCGTGGAGAAACTATCAGACAAAAGAATGGTAGATATTCCCTGTTATTATACCAAGAACTTGATGTGAATCCCTCATTCAATCGGTCAACAGCCAATTTAAGCAGTTACATGCGAAACCCATCCTAAATCACATCCTTTGGCAGATATTCCTCTTGTTTGACCATACTGATCAATCTGACCTTTGAGCTCTTTCTTATTTTTTTTTTAGGAATACTTGAATGATTATCTAATATTTTCATATAAAGCAACATTATAAATATACAAACTTTAAATGCAATGAACCAGACAACCACATGGAGGAAAAGAAATATGAATGATACATCAGAATAAAACACTGGTGGAATCAAAAACCTGATGTTCAGCTTCTGCAGCATAAAATACTCCCAGTTCCTGGATTTCTGTGGTCACAACACTGCTCCTACTCTTGGCCTGTTCCCTCTCTTTACTCAAAGCAGCTATCCTACTCTCTTGTGTTCCATTTGTAAAGATAATGGATCTGTAGAGAGCTAAATCACTTTTAGAATTTGCACAGTTCAGCTGTAAACTTTTGGACACAGGTAACATCAAGAGAATCACTGCTATGAGCAGCATCACATGTATATAATTTGGTCTATTCAGCATAACAAGTATATGACATAGCGCAATGAAAAAGGTAATCAGATTTTCAAAAGGCTTATTCACACATTAGCTCACAAAGCTCAACATGTTAATAGCATAATCGGATTGAGAAAATACAGTTCTGTGTGTATGTCGTTGGAAAGTGTAAATTACAAAAAATATTGACTTAGCTTTCTCAACTATATAAACCATCATCCCCCAAACATTAACAATCATATCTTATAGGCCACAGCAATATTCTGATTGTAAATATACTTTTACACCGGAGAAATTAACTTCACAAAGAGGGCTAATTATGTAAAGAGTGAAGTTTAGGGAAGGCAGTCACACTTCAAAGAAAATATTCGTGTGTAAAGTTTGTTTAGCAGTACACTGCAAATAGCAAGTAACATTACTTCGATAAAGCAACAGATAAGCAGATTAGTATTAACTTTAGTGCCCCAGAAGTAGTAAAATACAATTTTATTTATTTATTTATTCCTTAAGGAGATTTTACAATAACAAATTTATGAAAGAAAAAAAAAAAGATGACCAGGGGTTAACATTTTACAGTATGAACAAAAACGGCAGAAAGCCCACAGTGATTCCAGATTCAACAGTCTTTCTGGATGTGTAATATTGATCGAGTCTGAGAACAAAATTGTTTTCTTATTTGCAAATACAAGGTGGGTTTGTTCTGTATATATTGCTAATTTTTTTTTTTTATAGATTCTTGTCCGTGTCAAGAAAATTGAAATACCTACAAGAATATTTTTGTTAATGCTCATTCGTTGTGTATACCTAATCAGCTTCATTTCATAAGTTCTTCTTGATCTTCTTTGTGACTGAATTGTGCACCACCAGTGGACTACACGAGTATATTTTGGTATAAATAAGACCAAAACCAAAAACATACTGTACAACTTTTCATATTACATTTATGCATTTTTTCCTTAGATAAGCTCTGGCCAAACAGTTAATTCTTGATATATCCCTTGCATATCTTAACTGCCTAAACATGGAAGCAGAATGATTAGAAAAATGATATTACCTGTACTGGTTACCGACATCGGGTCCTTGTCCAAAAACTTGCCTAGAATCATGGCTAGCCCAAAAGACATCAAGAAGCTGCTTGAATTGAATCAACTTGGGGTTGTACTCAATCTGCATATCAAAGAAACAAATAAACCATAAGTAAAGAGATCCATAAGCACAGGAATCCATGTATCCACGAACTCATAAATTGTATTTGTATATTATTTGTTATTTGCTGAAGACGTCCATTACATAATGATCTAACAACTATCAGCATCAGATCTTTCTAAATTTGACACTGCATAAAAAAATGAGCGAGTAGACAAGCCACAAAGCACAGGCACACTACGATTAAGTATTGCAGGCACGGAAACTTAAAATCCAGTTTCACAACTTCACAAAACAAGCTGAGCCTCACTTGGAAGCATGTGACCAAAAAGTTACATTTCTCAAAAAATTGGAAACGTATTTTTGAATCTTACTTTCGATATAACTCTTAATTAATAGTAGTGAACTACAAGCGTTTCTAAGAAAATGATATTCCTTATAGACCATATATTCTAACAACTAGAGAATTTGCAATAAGAAATTGGCTCAAAAATTATTAATCAAGATAAACGATTGCAACTGTTCTTGAACTACCATGTAAGAATTTATTCGAAGAGGAACAAAATCAGTGGATGAAAACTTGCCAACAAAAATGATATCTCTATATGTTGAAAAAAGAATTTGGTTTCAGCATAAACAACTTTGATTTCCCCTGTGGTAAACATCATTTAATTACTAAAAAAAACAAACTTCAAGCCACATGGAACAGATACAAAATCAAGGGACATTACACTTGCATAACTTCGTAGGGTAAACCAATAAGAAAAATGTTGAGGAGAGTTCATATCTAAAATCTTTTTTAAAAATTTCTAAATTTGAATTTAATTGGTTTACTTGAAAACGCTTTCTTCCTGTAAGACCTGATCCATTGCTTTTATCATCTAAAATCATTCAAGAGTAAGTCAAATCGTTTAAGGATTATACAATAAGTTTTTGCTGCCCTGAATAGTCTTGAGAGAGTCTTTCACCAGCATTTCAGCAGACCAAAATGGGAGAGGAGTAAAGCACTTATATCTTCGCGCAATCTGTTCGACCAAGTTCATCAAAAACTCAACGTAAAGACTAACGAGCCTCTTATAATCCTAACTAGATTTTTTGGTTAGGTAATTTGTCCAAGTGAAATATATAACAAAAAGCCCTAGATGTCTAACATAACAAATAGAGGCAGGAAAGGGAAAACAGTCAAACAGATCAATCTCAATCCACAATCACTAATCTAAAGGAAGCAACAAAGCACAATATTCAGTGCAGAGAACACATTAGAAAAGAAGACTCACGCGGACGCACTCGGCTTGGTCTCCCAAATTGCGGTACTCGGGGTTAGTCTTGGATCCACCGGCGTAGCCGACGGAAGTCCGGACGACGCCAGGAAGGCAGCCGAAGGCCGCCTCGGATCGCCAGAAGCTCCCGAGAGCAAACACAGCAGTCCGCAGCTGCTCCTGGTTCGTCGACGGTGGCGTCTGCGAGATCCGACCAGGGAACCGCGCCGCCGCGGCCCGGTCGGCCGTGGAAATGGCGAAAACGAAGAGAAAGCACAGCAGGAAACGGAGATCTGCCATGGCGATTGGCGAGCTCCAATTCGATTTGGATCGCGGACCGAACCGCCGCTTCTCGACACCAATTTTGGTTTGTTAGCTTCCCGGTGTGGAATTCTACACTTGAGTTGGCGGTGGGAGAAAAATAAAATGTATATACATACATGTAAAATTTTTCAATTGACCTTTCGAAGTTTGGTAAATTACATTTTCAGTCTGTAAACTTTGTCAAACCATAACGTAAACATTGTCCTTATCAATTCGTTTTAAAATTATCGTGAGGAAGGTAAATTATAAAATGTCTATGAGTCCGATGTGTATAATAAATACAATGGAGGATATTGTACGGAATAAATATTTTCACTTTGTGAATCGTAAAATTTAATCTATATTTATTATAGTATAAAAAATTAGAATCGTCAATATAATAATTCTTCGTTTTGTTTCGGTCTCTCAAAATTTACAAGGAAATAAATTGCGAGAGAGGTATGCCCACATACGGAAAAACAACGATTGATCATCGAATGGATCCAATCTTTGCTCGCTGTGCAAGGAAACAAACAAAGGAGAGAACAAGCGAGGAAGAGACAATATCGAAGACAAACAAGAAGAAGAGAGGTTTCATTCATTTAATTAATAAAAAAATACATTATTTTATTGTTCATACAAAATTGCTTTAAAACTCACGCACAAACGATTGATATTCTTCCCAGAATAGGCTATTGCGCATCCACACACGGCTTAATCTGCGCAGGGTCTTCGATGTTCATCCTTCTTTTGCTGCAATAAATGACCAAATCCACGAAAGATTTAGTGGGAGATCCTGCGAATGGCAAGCAGGGCGCCTCCCAAATCCCCAATCCGTTCATCTCCTCCCCAATTCTACTTTCTGTAATCTTTTCAGAGGAGCCATTTCTCCTATCCATCCCCCCTCTCCCTCTCTGTTCATTCTCACAGAAGCATTATCTTCCATATTGAGCCACTGAATCTGCAACGAGATTTGGAAGAAAGCGTCGTCGATCTCAACTCGATCGTAAGGATCTCATGTCATGCTCGTCCATTTAAGAAGGTTGCCCGCCTTCCCAGGAACACTTGGGAGTTTGAGGTCGAAGGAGAGGCTGAGACAATGGAGAGGGCGAACCAGAGCGACGACGCTCCTAATTCGATCTTCTCCGACGTTCAGCATCCGGTCACTCTCAATGTGCGCAGTGTTCGAATTGTGTTTTTCGATGAGATCGTCGCGTGTGTGTGTTTTTATGGCCATTTTTTGCGTGATAATTGCTGGTTTTGATCGTGCAGTGGCAGGATGTGGTGTACAAAGTGAAGGTGGATCGGGGGCAGAAGGTGGTGCTGAAGGGAATCTCCGGGTGCGTCCAGCCTGGAGAGCTGCTGGCGATGCTTGGCCCCTCCGGCAGCGGGAAGACGACGCTGCTGACGCTCCTCGGCGGGCGGGTGGCGCCCACCAGCCGCCTCACCGGCAGCATCACCTACAACGGCAGGCCCTTCTCCAGCTCGCTCAAGCGCACCCTCGGCTTCGTCACCCAGGATGATGTCCTCTACGCGCACCTCACAGTGACGGAGACCCTCTACTACACCGCCCTCCTCCGCCTCCCCAGCACCCTCTCCCGCCAGGAGAAGGCGGCGCAGGCCGATGCCGTCCTCGACCAGCTCGGCCTCACCGCGTGCCGCAACAACATCATCGGCAACGCCCTGGTGCGCGGCATCTCCGGCGGCGAGCGCAAGCGCGTCAGCATCGGACAGGAAATGCTCATCAACCCCAGCTTGCTCCTGCTCGACGAGCCGACGTCCGGCCTCGACTCCACGATCGCCGGCAGGATCGTCTCCCTCCTGTGGAAGCTCACGCAGGCAGGCGGCCGCACCGTCGCCATGACCATCCACCAGCCCTCCAGCCGCCTCTTCTACATGTTCCACAAGGTCATCCTCTTGTCCGACGGCAACCCTGTCTACTTCGGCAAGGGATCCGACGCTTTGGGCTACTTCAACAGCATCGGCTACACGCCGGAGATCGCCATGAATCCTGCAGACTTCCTGCTCGACCTTGCTAACGGTAAGATCTTCTACTCTGTTCCCCTTCAAAAATCTCACTCAACAGCATATCAAATCGCCAGGCGTATCTGCAAACGAAGAGACATTGGAAGAGAAAGCAGCCACTAAACAAGCGCTAGTCGAAGCTTACAGAGAACACCTACATCCTCTGGTGAGCGAGGAACTCACAACCCTGAACAAGCAATTCAAGGAGCAGGGCAGTGAGCACTCGACGAGGAAGATGAAGCAGGAATGGTGCACCAGTTGGTGGGAACAGTTCGAAATTCTACTGCGCAGGAGCTTGAAGGAAAGAAGGCACGAGGCTTTCTCCAAGCTTCATGTGTTTCAGATCTTCGTGGTGTCCATTATTATCGGAATACTGTGGTTCAAATCCTCCGATCATGTTGTCGATCAGGTACAGCTAACTTTATAATATATCGCGTTTCATCGATCAGCAAACCAAAGCTAGCACTGAGACTTCGATCATTAGGTTGGGCTTCTTTACTTCATCAATTCATTCTGGGGATTCTACCCTGCCTTCCAAGCCATCTACACCTTCCCCATGGAGCGCCCCATGCTAACCAAGGAGCGGTCCTCCGGCATGTACCGCCTCTCCTCCTACTTCATGGCTCTGACGGCCGGCGACCTGCCCATGGAGCTTGTCCTCCCCATATGCTTCATCTTGATCGTCTACTGGATGTGCGGCCTCAAGCCCCAAGCCGGCCACTTCTTCACGCTGCTCCTGACCATCCTCTTCAACGTCCTGGTGGCGCAGGGCGTCGGCCTTGCCATCGGCGCCGTCGTCATGGACCTCAAGAAATCCATCACGCTCTCCTCCATCATCATGCTCCTCTTCATGCTCGCCGGAGGCTTCTTCGTCCATAACATGCCCCGATTCATCGCGTGGATCAAATACATCTCCTTCAACTTCTACAGTTTCCGGCTCCAGCTGCTGTCCCAGTTCAGCCGGCACGAGACCTATGAATGCGGCCAGGAGACGCGGTGCCTGGTCGCCGACATCCCGTCGGTGAAGGTGGCCGGGCTCGACGACGCGTGGGTGGCCGTCGTCGTCATGTTCGGCATGCTCGTCTTGTACCGGCTGATTGCGTATGTGGCGCTCATGCGGATTGGCCCCGGAAAGAAATGAATTGAGAAATTTAGCGATTTTATTCCATCATTTTGAGAACAAAATAATAACATTCCCATGTTTTTGCTAAATTTTGATAATTACATAATTTTATTTTAGATCAGGAATATTTAAATTTTTCAGATTAATCGTCGACTATTGAATCTCATTAAGCACGATTAGAGCGATTCGCACATGGTTTGAAGTTTGAACTTGTCTTTATAATATGGTGCGATGATAAAATAAGAGATTGTTTATAGAATTGACAGGATTCAATTTCAGATTGTCAAAAAATTTTATCTCTTATCATTTATCTCTCTCTCCCCGATGCTTTGGGACGGTTGATAGGATACCATAAGTTGGACAGATTCCCATGCAGAAGTTTGAACTTTGAATTCGTAACGTATCCAATTACGGTCGTGTGCGCTGGATTAGCATTCGGTGCCCTACACCACATACCAATGGTTCTTTTTGACGAGTATAAACGCACGGTGGAATGGGACCCACATGATTAATGGCAGAGACGCAATCAAGAATCATGTTTGCTGGCTTGAATGAACCAGGCGATCTAGAAGTCGTTTGAAGTTCCCTCTGTCGTCTCTTTTCTTGCGGCCGACAGGGGAACCGCGTGTCAGTGGGAAGATGGGATTTGAAGACGCGCTTCGTCAACAACACTCGCACGAGATCCAGACAAAGTAGGGAAATAAAAGTAAAGAAGGGGGAAGAAAATGGGGAAGCAGCAGCGGTGTGCTTGCTTTGCCCACCGACCTGTTCTTTCTTCGTCTTCCAACTTTCTTCTGCCGTTTTACTTCCTGTAGATTGAACTCGATACTCGTCGCGCTGCGCCTCGGGGCTCCAGATCGAGCTGGCCGAGAGATCTGGAGAGAAAGGGATGGCGTTGAATCGTGGCTACAAGCTCCGTATCCTTCTTTTCTTCTTACTTCGAATTCGAAATTTTTTTGGATTTCATGCATCTTCTTCCTCACGCGCGAATTCTTTTTGCCATATAAATGTTCGCAGATTGGAATTTGTTGTTTGAAGTTAGGATTTCTCCCTTGTTTGTGCTGAAATCCATTGATTATGATGTGTTTTTGTGCTGTTTGTTTGTGACCTGATCCTACGTTTTTTTGCTTCATGGAAGTTGCGATAGTGTTTGATTTTTTTTTTTCCCGAAGTTCATGCGCTTCATTTGCCAGCATCCGGCCGAATAACTAAGCTGAAAAAAAAAAAGAAACTTTTTTGCGTTAGAACCATAATTTTGTTTCTTCTGGAATTTCCTTGACCTTTGATAACTAGAGGAATTTGTAGCGCATGCTTCGGATGTGAAGTGCGTGTCGATTGGGAAGAAATCGAACAGAATTTTTATTACGGGTGGTGAAGATCGCAAAGTTAATCTATGGGCAATTGGTCAACCAAATCCTGTATCGGTGAGTACTATCCTTCTTTTTGCTTCCTATGTCTTCATAATTATATTACTTCCTGTAATACATTTCCTAGTCCAAGCTCCAAAATAATGAATATTCAATTAAGTCTCTGTCACAAGCTGGCTCTTTTTTATTATATATCTGAGTTGCTGACTGATGAGAGTGATTTCACATGAAAATGGACCTCTTACCGCTCAAAAGCCTCTATGTGTTCACTAGCATGAATACAAATAAATAACTTCTCTCTAAGCAACCTCTTTCAATGTTGAAGGAGCCAGGTCTTGAGTTTGATTGTTAATACTGGTTCAGTTGGATTGATTACTAGTAATTTTTTGAAAATGGTAATTTATGAAGCTAAGCTCGGTTAACCAATATGGTTCACCTGGGTTTTCATGTAATTTGACTAACTCTTGATTTTTCTGGGTCTCTACCTTTAATCTTACTTGATTGGAAAGCAAGCCAAACTGATTGAGCCAGCCAATCTGGTTCTGTTTGCACACAATGTTAGTTTAAAATAAGGCCTTCAAACTGTTATCACTCCTTTTCACTGCATTCTAAGTAAAAGGAAAAACTGGACATGCAAGCGACTATTGCTTTGCCTTCATTTTGTCTAACAGTTCATTCTGATATGAACAATTTTTACTTAAAACCTCTTCGATTATCTGCAGAGTTTATCAGGTCATATGAGTTCTGTAGAGTCAGTAGCGTTTGATTCAGCAGAGGTCTTAGTTCTTGGAGGATCATCGAATGGCATAATTAAGCTTTGGGATCTGGAAGAGGCAAAGAGTAAGTGATGTTAACCCAGTTTACCTGCAACAATCTTGAGTCTACTTCCATTGAAATTTGACTTTACTAACAGGAAAAATGGAAAAAAGAACTTGGGTCAGTTCAAAGTACAATGCAACTAAATCCAACTGAAGATAATTTCCTTTTTATTTTCTAGCAAACATTGTTCTGATTGACGAAAATGAAGTATAACATATGATATGATACAAATTACGAATTGTGTGATTCTAATAACTATATGATCAAGCATTGAGATCAATGGTTATCAATGAAAATCCCAGTTGTTTACTACATGTAAGCACTGGTTGACTTCGAATATATCAGTCATTGTTTTGCAGATTGTATTTAAACCTTTCTGATTTTTCTGTTGGTGTCAAAGTGTAGTTGTTCGGACGCTTACTGGGCACAGATCAAATTGCACTTCTGTTGAATTCCATCCATTTGGCGAATTTTTTGCTTCTGGTTCTTTGGACACTGATCTTAGGATATGGGATATTAGAAAGAAGGGATGCATTCATACTTACAAGGGCCACACTGGGGGAATTTCAAAAATTAGATTTACACCAGATGGACGGTGGGTTGTCACAGGAGGAGCAGATAACATGGTGAAGGTAATTGTGGATGTTGGCACTGCATGGAAGACTTTTGGTTCTTTCTTTAAGCACTGGGCAGCTAAAATGTTTTTTTTTCTTTTTAACAGCTGTGGGATTTAACAGCAGGAAAGCTTCTGCATGATTTTAAGTTCCATAGTGGACCAATTAGGTGTATTGATTTCCATCCTCACGAATTTCTACTTGCGACAGGTGTGCTCTTCATTTTTTCTTTATAGTTTGTTCCTTAATTTCCATAGTTTGAATCATGGCTAGGCTTTGACCTTAACCAACAAATATTATTATAGGCTAATTCTATTTGAAGCAAACTTCTGGATTTTGTAGGCCCTAAATTTCCTACGCCTATATTCAACTTCAGACTATTCTTTTGATTATTCTGGGCTTTGGCACATGAATTACTGCAATAGATGTTTACACATATGAATCTGAAATTTGATGGAAACCTTTACATTTTATCATAAAAACTGGGTCTTAGCATTTTAAAACTAAAGATAAATTGTCTGAACAAAGACGTTTTCCAGCAAAGGAAATATGTGGGCATGCATTGCAACATGTTTTTACGAGATTGATTTAGCTTCCACTATACATAAGATATGCCTACTTTCAACTTCTTGTTAAGTTTCTGTGTTTATAAGGTGTGAGCTTCTCATTCTGCCTAATATACTTCTAATGGATTTAATACAAAATGACTTCCAGGATCTGCTGATCGAACTGTGAAATTCTGGGATCTAGAGACTTTTGAATTAATAGGCTCTGCAGGGCCTGAGGTATATAAATTGTCAAGTGTTTCCTATTTAAACCTAAGGCACAATTCCCTTTTGACTTGCAATTTTTAATTTTAAGGTCTTTCTTGACTTTTGGTGAATTGCACTTGCATTGCACTGTAATTCAGGATTTGTATTTTTCAGCTTTTGGTGGTGATCTCGAAATTCCATAACTGGATAGATTTTGCCACTTATAGGAGATACTGGAGGAAAAATTCTTTCTTGTATTCTTCCATGAGCTGCTGAACTTCCCTACCCATGTGCGGTTTGCATCTGTAGAACTGCAAAAGAGCTGCAGAACCACCCCCTCCTTTTAGCACTCATTCTTATTCTGGACAATTTAAGTAAAGACTGAAACTGCATAGCAGCTCAGCTAATCACGAGGCAGTTTTCACTCTGTTTTGTCATTGAATTCACTTTCCACTCCAAGTTCCTTAACTGGCATGGATGATTAGAAGCAGACCACACAGAGAATTTATATGGTTGAGTTTGACGGTTGAACCAAAGTTCTTCTAGATGCTTCAATTGTCTTTTTTTGTCTTCTAACAACAAACTAGACTGAATAAAAAACGACTAAGTTTAAAATGTACCTTAAATGTTTGATCCCATTTTAGTTTTGATGTCCCAGGCTCATAAAATGCATATCCAATTGCTAGGAAAAGTTTCACGGTTGATATTACCTAGATGTAGATGAAATTATAGGAAGGTAAAACAATGATGTGCTCAGTATACTCGATCAACTATTAGGAAGCTACTGCTTATATGCCTATCGAGTGCAATTTCTTCTTTTAGCAAGTTTCCTGGCAACAATTACCTTTACACAAAGAGTCTCTAGCTCATAAGCTCATAACTCTAACCGTCTCTAAACTGCAATGTGAGTGTCAATGGTAGTTTTGCCATATACAAATACTTCACATAGGGGAAAAAAATGAGAGTTTTTCCATGAATCCTCAAGAGGGTTATGCCTAGTGTTGGGTCCATTCTGGTATCAATTACCAAACTACTTAGATGCCAAATGCTTAATCTCAAGTTAATCATTGTTCACTCATCTAAGCCAATAAAGTCTCTCATTACTCCACAACCTCCCATGCGAAAATAAATCTCAGGTGTTATGTGGTAGGTCTTGTTCTCACATTAGAGAGGATATTATTTATGTAGTATACTATCCTTGTTCTCCTTTTTTACATTTTGGAAGTTTCTCAAGAACTAAAGTAATTCATCTTTTTTTACATATCACTTTTTTTTTTTTTGCTTTGAGGAGCATTAAAAAAAGGAAGAAAGTGTAGTGGTGGCCTGCACTCTTCTTTTATGTTTCGAATGGAACAAAAAAAATGACAAAGATGAAACTGTTAGAAATAAAGAAAAAGGATGCATGCCAAATTGCTGATCGTGTTAGACTGTTTTATATAATCTACACACATATTGGTACTGTCAAAATATACTAATACCAGAAACCTACCTTCAAGCATTCTCCAGTTCCTAAGTATTAGTTTCAGTTATGAATATTCTTTTTTTCCCCCTCATTTCTCAGGCTACTGGGGTATGCTCAATGATCTTTCATCCTGATGGAAAAACCCTCTTCTGTGGGTTGGATGCAACCTTAAAGGTAGCTCTTTTGTTGAAATTAGTGCTTTATATAAGACAGTAAATCAGCTGTTGCTCATCTGATGTAAAATGCAATTACTAGGTTTTCTCTTGGGAGCCTATAAGATGCCATGATGCTGTTGATATGGGGTGGTCAACTTTGGCTGATCTCAGTGTTTATGAAGGAAAACTTTTGGGATGCTCCCACCATGAAAATCGCATTGGACTTTGGCTAGCTGATATATCAGTAACTATTATATTATGATGCAATGCCCAGATAAACCCGAGATTAATTTGCTAAAGCAATCCATCCTCAAAATAAAGTGATAAAGTAATTTTCTTTTTTGTTTCAGCTCATTGCTCCATATGCTCTTGGAGTGGTTCCCAAAGTAAATGTGGCTGTTGAGCCTAGTTATATTCATGGAGAAATTCATTCCATGGAATTAACTGATGTCAGTATGAAACCCACTATAATACCTACCTCTGAGTATCTGGAAACTGGAGTTAAAACTGAGTCCCAAAGAGGAGCATTCTTAACTTGTAAGCAAATAGATTCATTATTAACTTTTGATCTCAATCTTCCTTGCTGGAAGACCAAGCTTCAGGTTATACTATTTATACTTTCTTGATGATTTAAAACAGCTGATGATTTTGTGCCTAGTATCGCGCCTGGATCTAATTCAGAGTACACATCCAATACCCCATCAGTGATCTTGCACAGAGTTAGAAAGAATAAAACCTCCTCTGGTGGCAACACTGATCTACAAAAGATTGATTCTAGGATGTCTACAGAAGCATCCATCAGCATTGCTGCCACACCCACCACACCCACAACTGGGAAAGTTAGGGGTTCTCTTACTTCCACAAATAGAAGCTCACGAAGTTTGCCTAAGCGTACTGGATTGACTTCTAGTACTTCAAAAGCAATTAGTTTGTCAAATACAAAGCAACGCCCATTGATGCAAGCATCTTTAGGAACACAATCTCACATATCCATGCCTGTTCTTGTACCCAGAGACAACCGAGATCTGGACAGTTTCAGAGTAGTGAACACCACCTCCGAGACAATTTCCCATGGTTTAAGATTGAACAGACCTTCTCATAAGCGTAAGCCATTATCTGCCGCCAGTGATAACAAAGTCCAACTGGTAGAGAAAGCATCTGTGAGTATGAGTGAGAGTAGTGATCTAGATGTTAATTCAAGCTTGTCCTCTGGTGGTCCTGGGAGCCAAGTTGCTTCTGAATCTGATAAAAGAGAACCTGACAATACCAGAGATATTGCTGAAGATTTTGAAAGAGTAATATCACTAGAGCAGCCTTTACAGTCTCAGATTGACAATGGTATGTTTATTTCTCCTGTTTAATAAGGAGAGCAATAATTTTCCCTGCTGATTCTTTCTGTTGCTTCTATCTTTCAGGTGATGAGTTGTCATGCTCAAGCAGTGAAACAAAGTCAGTGAAATATGTGAGGGGAGGTAATATTACTAAAACCATTCCATTTCTCAAGCTATAGTTGATTAAGTTTGTTGGCAAACACTGGTGTTCTGTTCATTTTTGTAGTTGCTGTGCAACTTGGAAAGACACGGAGTCTAGTGGAACGCTGGGAGAGAAGAGAAAATTCTAGCAGTAGGAACGTGGCAATGGTGAGTATTTAGTCCACTTTATATCTGACAGCCTGTAACTCGAATTGGGATCCCCTTCATATGCTGTTTCTATACAGTTTTCCTGATGGATTTGCAATATAAACAATCAGCACATTCAATGTCTGTGTGTCAAGAATCAGTCTTACTTCTACTGGTACAAGATTTATTCATCTATATCCATACCGAGTGTGCACACTTGAGAACTGTAATTTGGTGATCACAAGTAATTAGATTGGATAACATACAACAACAATCAATCTTTATCCCACTAGGTGGGGTTGGCTATATGGATCCTTCTATATCATTCATCGGACTCTATCCCCTATTATATCATCATCTATATTTAAATAAATTTTATTTTATTTTATCATTGCTAACCAAGTCTTCTTAGGTCTTCCTCTTTCTCATTTGATTTATATATTTGTAATAATTTCATATTGTCTAACTAGAGCATTTATCAATCGTCTAAATCCATATTGGACAGCATAATAAAAATAAATCCATATTTCCAAAAAATTCTTGGTTTGTTGGATAAATGATTCGTTAGTGATCTAGGGTGACAATTACAATTGCTCTTTGCAAGATTAAAAGCGTGTTTCTGAGAATTCTCTTGGTTGAATGGTTTGAAACTTCCCATTGTGTATCATTAGGGCAACGTTTTTTATGATCTGAGGGCTAAGTTCCTCTTTCCTTCATTGCAAGCTCAAAGTTAATTGAATTGATTGCCCCTTTAAGTTGCTTTACATCCATCTAATGTATGCTTATTTTCTTGCAACTTCTTGTGCGACCATATTGCTTTCACCAAATCTAGTTTCATATTCATTGATTCAGTTTCATGTAAAACGAGTAGGAGGAATTATTCTGTCTATTCTTGCATTTTGTCTTTAGATTATGTTATGTAAATCAAACAGAGAACAAACTTGGATCCAAAATGTTTACTTTTGGTAATCTGAGTTACTTTCTGTGGTTCATCTTTAAAGATTGCCTTTTTCATTTCTGGAATACTTGTTACCTTTCTGGAGTTTTAACTTTTTATTTTTTCTTTAACTGATCCAGACTTGTCCCATTTGGCCAAGTTCTAGTGAATCACAAATTGATCCTGATCATCTAGGTGTCCTGTTGTTTTGGTTGCAACCAAACCATAGTCAAGCAATGTGCTTGTCTTTATTTTAGATGGTCCTATTCATGTGCTACCTGGAGACTTTTTTCTCTTTTTGGAAAAATGATATCTGGAGACTTTATTATGATTCCCACTAACTACATGTCAATTTACATTTGACTAGATGATTGCTTGAGTGCGAAGAAAAATATTTAAGATTTTCTTACAATATTTAGGTTCACTTGTTAGTTTTCCAGTTCAACATGCATGTAATGTTTAGATATGAACCTGGATTTATACTGTTTTTTTAGCATTGGCATGTTACATCATGGAGGTGCTGCAGTTAGAAAAGTATAGCTATTGTTGATCATCTCAAAAAATTCATGTGTTTATGTCGAAATGCTTCTCGATTATTAGTCATCTTAATCCATGCTACTACATGAACAGAGAGGAACTTTGCTACATGATGAACAGAAAGGACCAGGGCAGAGTTCTGAAAGGGACTCCTCCATAGTAGAAGTTGATATCGGTCCTGAGACATTAATTCACAATCATGATGCATTTGTAAATTCTTTGAAATCTCGCCTGACAAAGTTACAGGTACTTTCTCTTCTTCTTGAGATGATAATTGTGGTTAAGACCTTTGTTAGGTACCATCCATACTATGGAAGTCCAAAAGGTTACAGCTTATCTCCTATGAAAAATATTAGTGAACAGGATTTGATCATGTGAACCAAAAATTTTTACTTTAAAGTAGCATAATTTACTTGAAAAATTACTGTGTTCAATATGTGACGCCATTAATTTTGGATTCTTATCCTAATCAATTGTTTGGACAATTTCAGAGTAAATGCCACCATATTTTGTTGATCGATAAAACTCATTGGCATTGTACCCCTTTTCTGGTCCTCAATAAGAATGCACAAAAGCATTCTTTTCCGGAGTAACAGAAATAGGACATTGTACGATTATACTTGTGCTAAAAGGGACTTGGTTTCCTAATAGCTTAATCTAGTAGGAAAGGGGTCAACATTATAATAAGCATGGTCAGCTGTAAGATATGTTCATATAAAGCTTAATGTACTTTGGAAGGAACGGACTGCTTTGGCATTTCATTTATTTGGATAAATTATTCAATGAATTACAAGGCTACTAGTAAACTGTTTCACTGTACAATAAAAGGCTTTATCATAGCTTTGAACTAGACTACGCTGGTTATGGTAAGTCATACTTGGTTATGCAGGAAATTGCAGTATGAAACAATCTTTAGTTCCTCACCTCTAGCAATTACATTCAAACTTGTGTTCTGAGCTCAGTATTTTTTCTTTATTCCACCAATAAGTTTGATCACTCTTGAGCCTTTTCTGGATTTGCACACTTAGAAAAGTAATAAATTACATCTTTCGTAAGACCTAAGAGAATTGTAGAGAAATGCTGTCCTCTATATCAATAATCTATGGGAGGTCAATCCCTGAATGTGTGCTTGTGAAACCTTATTTATTTTCCTCGTGTTTGCCTCTAGCAGCAACATCCTTGCTGTGATGTGTCTGTGCTCATATACTGCACTGATGACTGTGTATGCGATAAGATATTTTATTGACAATTATTGAAATTTTAGGTAGTTTTTAGTTCCAATCCCTGTTTTTCCTAATAGCAACAATAACAACTCAATTTTCAGATGGTAAGACATTTTTGGGAACAAAATGGCATTAAAGGCGCAATAGGTGCAGTGACCAAGTTGCCTGACTATTCTGTAAGTTTTATTTTTAAGCCTGGAGAAAAAGGAAATTTTTTTTCACCTCTTTTTTATTCATGTTTTTTTGGATTAATAATTTGTTAAGTTCAATGCAGGTTCAGGTTGATGTGATCAACATTCTCAAGGAGAAAACTGATCTTTTTACCCTTGATCTATTTTCACTCTTGTTGCCTCTTTTCTTTGGTTTACTGAGCAGCAAAGTTGAAAGGTACAAACTCACTTATCAACATGAATCCCTATTATCAGTGAAGTAGAAAAGTAGGATTTGTTAAGGAACGATTAATGTTAAGTATCTTTCAGGCATATTATTGTTACCCTGAGTCTGCTGTTAGAGCTTGTTAAGACATTCAAAACTGTTATCACTTCAACAGTAACCGCATCTTCAACTGTGGGGGTTGATATTCAGGCAGAACAGAGGTAACCTTGCTTGAATTTATTGGTTGTTCTCTTATGTTGTGTTTGATTCACAGAATAGAGTAGAAAGGAATGAAATAGTTACTCTTAGTAAATAAAATAGATAAGGACTAGGACAGGAATAAATATATCTTACTTTTATTCATCGAATAGAATAGATATTGAATAATTATTTTTATGTTTGATTTATAAGACTTTGATAGGGAATAAACAAGGATTAGCTTTTGCCATGATAAAATTAATATTTTTTCCAATTCGTCTGTTCACATGATATGCTTGCTTGTTATGATTGGTATGCTTGTTTGGTTTGGTCATCCACCCTGAACTGTGCAACCAGCTTGCCCAACTGGCCTCGTTGGTGTACTTTACCACTCAGTCCAATGTCCGGCTCGCTTGGACTGACTTGTTCGACTTGCTTGGCGCTCAATTGGCCCATGTGGTTCACTTAGTTTACTTTATTGGCAGTTTGTCTTGCTCTGCTCAACCTACTCGAGCCGATGAGCTCAATTTGTTCCTTCAGTCAGAAGATCAGTCTGCTTTTCTTGTTTGTAATAATTGGGGTTGAATAGAGGATGGATATATATAGCCTTTGAAGATTTGAACAAATAACAAGTTATTCCTTATTCTAGGAAAGTGGGCTATTCCTTATTGACAGGGAATCATAATTTCATAGGAAGTAGTATTCTGAGATCATTTCTACAATCAAGTATAGAAATAGTTATTGCACAATGTTTAGTTGCTTACTCGAAGATAGTTGATTTTTATTTTAATTCATCGAGTGTATTTATATTTGATTTGCGGCAGGCTGGAGCGCTGCACCCACTGTTTCAACTATTTGGAAAAGATGAAGCAACTTCTGCCTCCATTAATTAGGTATGTAGCTCCTTCAGTTGTAGTTGAAAAAAGTTGGGTACGCAAGCTTCAGTTCAACAAATTGCTTTGGATTTTGGCTTTCTCCAGTTTAAATGACTTTGTTGTAGTTCCTTTTTCATACCTTTCTGGCTAGCTTATAATAGAGCTGACTTGTCGTTCGAGCTCTAATCTGTTAAATCTGTTCGAACTGTGTTAGTTTAGCGTGACTTACTGGATTAGCGCAATGTTCAATTGATTCCATCATTCTATATTGGCATGCGAAGGGGAGCCTTAGCACGACGGTAAAGTTGTTGCCTTGTGATCTAGAGGTCACGGGTTCGAATTCTGAAAATAGTCTCTTGCAAAGCAAGATAATGCTACGTACAATGGATCCTTCTCTGGGATCTCGCATAGCGGGAGCTTCGTGTATCGGACTGTTCTTTTAATTTTATTCTATATCGGCATGCCTTTTCACAGAGTTACTTTCCCTACATTGTGCAGGAGAGGAGGGGTACTTACAAAGTATGCTGGAGAACTCAACTTAGTTTTACACAACTCATGATCAAATTAACACCTGATGCCCTTGCTTATTATACGTTGTTTCATTGGCTGATGCTCGAGATTTTTTGCTCGACGAGACGACAACATACATCGCCATGGTGTACACAACAGCACAGTAATCTTCAGACTCTATTTCATGCACAAACTGATGGATGCTTCAAGTCGACCATGCCAACTCCAGCCATTTCCACATGATAAGTATATCGATATCCATATCATAATCTCTTGTTATTGGTGCTTGCCTATTTTCCCCAGAGTGGCATGACATGCTGGTTCTACTTTCTACATGATATTCTGCCTCAGTAAACTTTTGTAAAGATAGGCGATATTGTATTTGACAATGAAAAAGGAGAATTTTATTGTGTTTTTTTTTTCAAGTACTTGAGAGAGATATAAAGACTATCAAGATCATATGTTTACTACAATCCAGAATGTGCATTGAGCCATGCAATGGTAAAGAGTTCAAATTTCAGTATCTTTGAATATGTATAAATTGTGTTTTGGATTTATTTAATAGGCAAATTAAGAGAAGGTTGTTTATTTTCAAATTAGTTGGGCGAAGGGAGGGACTGTGGATTGAGTCGAAGTTTACCTAACATATGCCTCACAAAGTAAAATGTTAGTACATCAGCAGCAATTGGCTTCTTTCTGAACATTATTCTGCTTCTTCCCTTTGGTGCACATTGACCGTCTCTGCCTGGGTTGCTTGGTGTTCTCCATGTTATCTGATACAAAGAACCAACTTGCGAGTTGCGACCGAGAGCTGCTAGAAGGAGGAGGAGGACTTGAATAATGACTCGGAGAGGTAGCTTCTTGTCATGCAGAGCTCAAATAATTTTTTTTTAAAGTTACAAGGAAAATGACTTAATTTTTATTGAAAAATAATTTTTTTTATACACTCTGGACATGCATATCAAGATTATACAAAATACATAATCAAGATTATAGAGCATAATTTATTTTGTTTGATTCAATTCTAAATTATGCAATAAAATTTTTATTTATTTAGAGATTTCAGTATAATCTATTTTTATATTTTATTATATTATTCTTGATTCAATTTTAAAATTTCGTTTACTTAAAAAGATGATAATATTGGTATCGATATCGACGGCGACAACTAATAACTAACGACCATTGACATCGGACGACAATGGAGGCGATAGTGGATGTCAGTGACGATCGACAATCGACGAGCGACGGTCGACGACCGATGGCGGGTGACGGACGATGGGTGGCGATCGACGATCGACGATCGACGATCAACGATGTTTGTTGGCGACGATCGACAATGATCACTGATCGATAGTCGACGATTGACGTTTGACGATTGACGACGACTAGCGATCAATGGTCGATGGCTAGCGATCTGCGATCGACGATGGTGATCAATAATGGTAGCGGCGAGTAATCAACTAAGGTTTTGATTATATTAGAATGAAATTGAGATTTGATAAAATTTGAGGGATAATTTTGAAAAAAAAAAATATTTATTAATTTCGGAATCAAGAAAAATATTATCCTCACCTGGATAATGTAATTCTGAATTGTACGTCTCATTTATTGATGTGATGGGTATATTTTATTTTATTATTTAAAAATTATTTATTCTTGAATTAAATAAAATTATTATGAATAATTTTAGATGGATAATTAAAATTATCCGTGATAACTTTGAACTAAACGCATTCTAAAAATTGTGATCATAGTAATTTCGAAGACGAGTGGAAAAGTATCTCTATATTCTACATTTCTACCTGCCGAACCAAATGGTCGATGATGACATTTATCTCAATGTAAATTAAACATATTAAAGTTATAATCACTTCCAGTGAAATATGTTGAGATCTCAAGCCAAACTTTTATTTTTTAAAGAAAAAGGAAAGAAAATTCTTCAAATATCTTGCCAAAACACTGTCCGATTGAGTGAATCTAGGGACAATTAATAAAGTTGTAATCATAAATCATGTACCACACACCACAATGAAACAAAGATGATGATTAAATTTGCTGATGCACCAAAGTACACAAACAACACATTTTAGAGAGAAAAAAAAAAGAAAGAAAAAAATTGGCATTCCTACGAGTCAAAAGGTGAAGCTTCGTGCTCCACTTTATCCAAAGTTACTAATGAGTGTTGATTTGGGTGCATGGCATGTTAGGATCATGATTACTAATGTAATTTTTACGGGGATGATATGGTGGTTAAGATACGATGATATTTGTAGAAATAATATGGATCAATTTCAGAAGAGGTTTAAAACTTTTTTTTGAATTCAAATGATCCCTACGTGTCTTGACTACCACGTTAAGATTTATAAGATTCTCCGTGATTTACCTCCCTCACAATGACTGGGACAGATCGATGGAGACCGCTAGGTTGACGATTCCAACCTTTTACATATGATTACTAATGTAAAAAAAATTATTATTTTACCAGCTAAACATAGTTGAGTAATCACTAGAACGAACTACCAAATCACTAGTTTAATGATCAAATAATAAAGTAAACTAAGTTATTAAATCAAATTTAAAGATCATGTTTATATCTATAAAAAAAAAAGTAACATGGGAATTGAAAATTATCACATCAATGTTCAATTGAGTAAAAAACAATACAAATAATTGATCTAAAAATGATTAGTTTTTTAAAAAGTTTAGGGGCATTTTCCCTTTTAATAATCACATTAATTTATATATTTAACAAAAAAAAAGTCACCATTAACTTTCTTAGTCCACTAAGATGATCCGATAATACATGCATCATGTAAATATCATCATCAAGGGAAAAAAAACAACAAATTAATTTACATAATAAAACTCACACTTAATTTTATTTTAATCTTTGCATAAACAGTCGTGGCGATGCACTAATAAGGGGCAATTTAGTCATTCCCGCCAAGTGTTAGTTGCTTCCAGCGTTGAGTTCGAAGCAAGACAAAGCCTGCGAAACTAAAATGCCACCGATTCAAGTCATAATATCGAAAATACCATCAAGTGTAAAGACGTGTACTCCTCCTCCTATTCGATGGCTTTCTCGTTATTTTAATGAACAACGAGGGCTCTTGGTTTTCTTGGCCGTTTCCTCTTTGTTCCTCTGCATTTGAATAGCCATCGAAGGCAGGCGTGCTCGTCCGGAAATTTGAATCTTCGGCGGATCGGAAGCCCTAAAATTGGTCGCGTGGTGGAAACGAAGATTAGGGTTATGATCATGGATTCCAGGTCGCAGGGATAGCTTCTCTCTTTTGGTGGCCGAAGATTGCGGGAGAAGCCGACGCTTAAAGTGCAAGATTTTTCAGCTTTTTCAGGTTCAGTTGCCCACCTCTTTTCCCTGCTCAATCTGATCGGGATGGCGAGCTCTGGGACAGACGAGCGCCTTTTGACTTCGGATTCGTAGGAGATCGATCGCACGGAGGTTTGTTCTTCGGATTTCGGGGGGACTTCCTACGATGCTTTCTGCTCGCGCCATGGGTGGCGATGGGTTCGGCCGGAGCACTCTGGAGGTGATGCTGGACGCCATCCGGCAGAGGGAAGAGCAGCCTAAGGATCTGCCGCCGGCTTTGCCCGTTCGGCCAACCTCGAGGGGTCGCCTGCCCACTTCGAGGAGATCTGTAAGGCCTAATTACGAAGACAGCGATCCAGCTGGAAGGTTAGTGGAGGAGAGAGGAGGAGAGAGCACAGTGAGGAATGATAAGGATGTGGTGCCTAAAAGTGGAATTTTTGGCAGCGAGAGGTGCTTGGGGATACCAGAACTGCTGCGCTATGAGGAAATGGTGAAGGCTGCCAATGCTACACCACTTGTGCCTGGTAAGAAGTTGGATTGTGGAGGCAGCAACAAGCATACCATAAGTGAGGTGAGCATTTCTGGTCATGCTTTGTCAATTTTCTGAATAGTTTCATCTTCTAGGATGTGAACTAAGAGCAATGTAGCATATCTTCTTATTTAACTAAACGTTGTTGAGTTTCAGCAGCTATGCTCTATTCATTGGGGGGCTACAATTAAGTCCTCTAATGACACTAAACAATGACTTTCTTTGGATGGAGAAGTGTTGGTTCCATTGGATAGGTGTTTTCTCCCCTACACAGTTGACTTTGATTGAGGGTTTTGTTCACTCAACCTTTGTCGATCAATATAATCGTGTCATCAACATGGCTTGTGGCGGAGTTGGCCAAGGTTAATGAGGATGATGTAAAATAGGCATCTAGTTGAATACTTGGCAAGAGAATCAATGAAAAAGGCAACTCCTGCAGCATTCAGCCATAAATCATAGAACAAAAGTGTCATCATCTGAATTAGTTTTGAACTCTAAAAATATATCTTTTGCTGACTAATTTTTTGGTATTTTTAGATAACTCTTAACTAGTTTGCTTCTCATATCCTTCTATCTCCTGGCCTTCACAGTGTACTGGTTTGGAAGAGGATGCCAGAAATCAAACTGTGCAAGCAATTCTTTGGGTGCAGAAGAATTTTCGGCGTCTCCAGGCTCGTTCCCATTTTAAACAGCTGAAGGCAGCAACAACTGACTTACAATCATGTACTGTGGTTTTCTGAGATAATGTTCTCGAGGCATTTGTAGTTTGAAGATGCCTTTTTATCTCAACAGATTCTTTATGATGCCGTTAATGCTATTGGAAATTTCGATAAACAGTTGTTAGAGGTGAAAGAGGAAGGCAAAAGTTTGCAGTGTCGATAAGGAGATGGAGGTCAGCTATTGTGATCCAAAAGCAAGTGCGCCGGTGGTCTGCTAGGGCTGTCTTTAATGGCCAGCTCAGGGATGTTATACTATTACAGTCAGGTACCATGTCCATGCCATCTCCCCTCTATGGTATCTTTTTCAGTTTATTTGGTGTATTATACTTTGTCATTCCTCGGCAGCCATTCGTGGTTGGCTGGCAAGGCAACGATTCATCGTCTCGAGTGCTGCTTCAACGAGAAGGCAAATGTCGGACCTCGTCGAAGCAAACATAAGGAGTGGGTCAACAAGTGACCATGTTGAAGTTATTAAGGTAAGAGTTCGAGTCCTATTGTGCAATCCTGATTCCTATCTAGGTTAAGCAAATTGATATAACATGATTAATGTCCGCTTTCAATTTATGTGTAGAATGATTTTGTGGTTTTGGTTGGCAGGAGACAAACAATGAGCAAAGCCAGATTTACCATGCTTTGGCTGAACTCCGAAGTCAGCTGCTGAAAACTGAAGCAGCACTGCAGGAGAAAGAAGAAGAAAGTGCTATGTTGAAACAGAGGCTTCAGGAGTATGATATAAGGTGGTCAAACTATGAATCCAAAATGAAATCGATGGAGGCGACATGGCAGGGACAATTGAATTCTTTGCAGGTCAAATATTTTACAATAGAATGAATGCATTCTATCTCAGGTCAACATAGAGATTATAGACTCTGAAGATTCTGAATGCATACTCTGATACACTTTTCTGTTTGTGCATGATCTTGTTTGCTTACAATATTTTGGTGAATGGTCTTGTGCAACAACAAATCCTCTTAGACATGAGATTTTTCTTCTGTACAAGTCATTAGTGCCCGGTAATTCTTACTGTGAGACAATAGGTTCTTTATCTCTACTAACCGATTTTGTCAGAGCTATAACTTGTATATCGATATCAACTTAGTGAAAACTAATTTCAATAGAAGCAACTGGTTAGTTTGTAAGACGAAGTGAGATTGTTAAACATACTGACCTATTTATCCTACTTGTGCAGATGAACTTTGCAGCCGCAAGAAAATCGTATGCTTTGGAGGAGATAGCAAAACAAAACAGAAGGCGGGAGATACCTAAACTTAACCATTTTTGTAACTCTGAAGCCTCTTCTTCCTCTGAGGTTCAACCACTCAAAGACATGATATCAAAGCTCCAGAAGAATTCTAATTCTGTGCCCACGAAAAACCATGATACTGCCCCAGGTTCAGTTATTCAACTTATGGAGGAGTTTGATAGACAACAGGAGAAATTCGACAGTGATGCCGTTTTTGTCAATGAAGCAAAATCAGGGCAAGGCAGAGGCAACATAGACCATGTACAAGAGCTTCGAGAACTCAAAGCTCGTTTTACTTCATGGAAGAAGGATTACAAGATGCGATTGAGGGAGGCCAAGACAGAATTACTAAAGCTCAGCGGTCCTGAAGAGAAAGCAGGCACACGGAAACATTGGTGGTGTACTGCTAGAATAAAATGATGCAGTCGACCGAATCCATTTTTTATTCTGGTATCACAATTTCAGTGATACCATCACATTGTTCATCCGATAACACATCCAACTCGAGTGATTGTTTGTGGCATCAGAAATGCAACGAAGCAAGCATGCTTCATATGATTCATATTGATCATAAATTCAACATATTCTTGTCAAGATTCAGGCAGAGAATTGGCCCTTCTTTGAATCATTGAAATTTACTGATAGAGAAGTGTGTTCACAAATCTTGCATTTTGTATCAGTCAAATCCTCCCTCAGGGAAACGACGAGCCACATAGGATCATCTGGATCTTTAAAACTTGAAAGTTTCTCATTAATAATTGGTTCATCAATTTCCCACTTCCTCTCTACTGCAATGAACTCAAATATGTGAAATCCCCAGCCAAATATAGGCAATTCCATCAAACTGCTGTTAAGAACACACTTCAAGAATCCAAAGCAGCCCTTCCTCAATGCAAGATCCCACAAATACATCCAGTCAACTTCAGTTCTGTGGTTAGCAAAGATCAAAACCCTCCCTTTCATTGGCAATGTTCATCTTTTTCTTGTTTCCATTCAAAGCATACTGGACATGTTGCTGGATATCTTGCCAAAAATATCCAAGTGAAATCATTTAGAGAATGGCCGAGACATCAATCTACGACTAAATTCTGCAGCAAAAGGGAACCTGCATGAGTTCAAAGGATGCATGTAAGAACACCGATCCAAAATGGATGAGTTCAGTCGCAGCTTCAGCAGCCTCAATTCCGGCTAAGCCTGTGCAGTAGCTGTTACGTGTTGTCTGTTTGCAACAGGAACCCCAAACTGTCGTGTGGTTGTTAATGAAGACATCTTCTTCATATTTGCTCTTTGGAAGTGAGGCCTCCTGAAATATAGCATCATGAACATTTTACATCAGCCAAGGTAAAACCGACACACAAATACAAGCACATGAGCATCATCACACAAAATCCATGCTATGTAATCAAATTACAAAGTAGCGGAGAAGAAAAAGAAGAAAAAAGTACTGCCATGAATTTTAAGAGAACAGTACTAATGGGAATGCAGATATCAAAAATAAGTATAAAAATTCCTAAATTGGAGTTTATAAAAAAATTGCAGGTTTTGTAGCATCCTTATATTACATAGAAAGGTTCACTTCGATAAACTCACATGTCCCTTAATTATCCGACCAGCTCGATCATATTCAATCTCTTTCTCACTCTGCCCAAGAAGAAGTTCCCGTGGCAGTTCTTCCTCAGAAGCAGCATTACATAATGGGTACTGTCATATAAGACTAAAAGTAAGATTAACATTGTGTACAATGAATTTCTTCTTCAATACTTCTTTTACTGTTATGTAAAACTCATTGTAAAAGATCTCAATCTAAAATAGAGTTTTTGATGAACTAAAATTTTTTAATTGGATTAGTTAGTTGACATGACTCACCCGTTCCAAGCAAACTTGTATAATGTAATTTTTTTTTTATAATTCAAGCGTTCAAATTTTAATGCACTGATTTTAAAAATAGATGATTTTTAAAAAAAAAATCATTTGTTAATAAATTCAAAGTACAATTTATATTTAAATTTTTTGATTCTTTTATTATTTAGAATACTTTCATAGGACCCGTGGGATCTGCTCTTTCCTTGCCTTTTGTTCTTATGTACTGTCTTAGTGCAACCGAAGCTGTGAAGTGATGGAGAAGAAAACTCCATAATTCTTCCCTCTTCTCTCTTTAGCTGGCAGGAATCTCTTCAAATTCCATATCAACCAATTCATTCCTTACCTTCCACCTAAGACAAATCCCTGCATGTGCTCAAACAGATGTATTTATAATAATGTTTAGCTGCTCTGAAACTATGGTGTAATGTTAGAGCGTCCAATTTAATTTTTAAAAAATTATCCACGATTCAATCCCATAGAGGATCGTATCAGTCTAGTTTTCGTTGTAGAAAGGAAAAGAGTTTTATAAATAAATTTGAATAGTTTTTTAGTTCTTGTTTCGCTTCTAATATTCTTTTATTATATAATCACCGAATGGGATACCTCCCCTTGTGTGGGAATCATATCTCTGGGTCGTAAGCGATGACTAGTAGAATCACCATTGCAGTAATGCCTCCAAAAAGATATGGAATTGGAGCGACCTCATTTCTTCTTATCGCTTAACCTTTTGGTGCCGAGGACGCTCTACTTAAAGAGAAGAAAAGGGAGTAGAGAATGAAGGTCTTTCAAATAGTTTGAAGACTTTGAAGTATTGCTTTGGTCGCTTAATGAAGCATATGCAACTTTGAAGTGTTGCTTTGGTCACTTAACGAAGCATTCAACTTTAAAGCGTTTCAACAAGAGCCTTAGCACATAATTCACACAAAAAACGACTCGTTTTTACACGAGTTCAACTTTCAACGCGCAATCATGAACAAATTCACCCATCACAAACTAATTCTCTGCTACGTATTCTCTACAACCTCTTTCGATCATGTACCAAGAAGCAACTAAGATCTTTGATGTTTGTGACTGTCACCGATCACCTTGGCCCCGAGAGCTCCATCGCTTCGACAAGCAAGTCATCGGTGAGGTCAGAGAAGTCGGCGGTGGCGGCGGCAGCGTCGTTGTCGCCGAAGAAGGCAGCGGTGGCGGCGGCGACGGCGGCTTCAACGCGGCAACCCTGGAAACATCCACTCGCCAATCAACTCGTTCACCGCCTCCAGTTTAGTAAGAAGTGTTAAAAAGAAAATATTTGCATATTTTTTATCATAAAAATTACTTACCCAAATAAACTTGAAATAAGGGAGGAGAGCATTCTTCTCATTCACATCCATATTTTCCCACCAATCCATCTCACCGAATATATCTTTCAATTTATTGTGACAAATTTCAGCTCCTAATGACAACTCTCTGAGTTTTGGACATGAGATTACATATAGCCGCTCCAAGTTGGAAAAGGTTGACTGCCGTGAGATACGATTCAATTTAGGCATTCCAGCCAAAGACAGTAAGCGTAAGCCAATGGTAGAGTTGGAGGAACTTCCAATACAACTTATCAATTCTTCCATCTCATCACAATTTGATACTCTCAAGACGTTGAGATTTGGTAGCTGAATAATCCAGGCGACGTTTCTCAACATTTTGCATTCAAAAATGTTCAATTCATGAAGATGAGGAAATACAGTTTGAGGGTTCACTACTTTCCAAGTGATTTCCTGCAAACGCTTGACAGATTTGAGAACCATATACCTCAAACATTCAAAGCCTTCTTCACGAGCCTCGTTGTTCCAAGCAACTATTAATTCAGCATCTGTCATGACATCTACAATCTCTAGTCGTTCAAGGCTCTGCCTTGTGTTGCGGCTGCTCATGATGCTCTCAAATAGTTGGCTTGGATAAGCCAAGTCTTCCATGTTTTCTAGTCGGAGTTTCCATACAGATAATTGTCGCAGAGCGTTCAACTGTTCGAGGTCTATCATTGAGTGCAGATTAATTGCAATGGATTTCCAGCATCCTTTAAATCCCTTAAGCTCATCCATGTCAGCGTACGAGCTCGAGTATAGATCCAACAATTTGAGCGCACGTAAGTTGGATAGTGTTCCCTTGGGTACTTCCGCAAGGCGCTTAGTTCCTGCCAGAAGCAAGTACTTGAGTTTAGTAAGGCTACTCAACTCTGCTGGCAGTGCTCTGACTAGGGTGAAGTTCAAGTTTAGATGTTGGAGCTCAGATAACTTGTTGATTTCCCTCGGAAGCTCTGTGATTTTTGTACCCGAGAGATCCAAGAATTTCAGAGCAGGCAAAAACTGGAAAAATGGCTCAGGAATTCTGTCTAGCTTAGGGTTCTGTTGGAGCATGAACATGGAAAGTTTGGGAAAAGTGGAAGTCTGCTCTGGCAAAGAAGTTAAACGATTATGCATGAATGATGCTCGCTCTATCACTTGCCATTGCTCATTCTCCAGTTCCAACTGATCCAAGTCGGAGCGTGCTTTAACAATCCAACTGTCTTTAACCATCCATAGAACCGAGTCTCGGATCACATCGTGCATCTTGATCTTTGTGCCATTGTCATCAACAAGCTCTAACAAGCATGCAGATGTCAGAGTCTCGATATGGGAGTGCCCTAGGTGGAACTCTTTACTGATCGAGTCAAACTTATCAATCAGGCCAAGGCCTATCCAACATTGTATTAGTTCGACTTTGTCAATTTCGAAATCTTCAGGCCACAAAGAGCAGCACAACAAGCGGTCCCTCATGTAGTCATCTTTGAGGCTATCATAGCTAAGTTTAAAGGCAGCAAACATAGGATCTCCTTCTTTCATACCCGTCACTTCTGGCATCTGTGATTGCTGCAGCTGCTTGAGGGCAGCTTTCCAAGCTTCCCATGACTTCTTTGCGGACATGGCACTGCCGACGGTTTTGAGAGCAAGGGGGACACCAGCACACTCTTCAGTAATTTGTCTCGCTATTTTCTCAATTCCTAGGAATGAGTCAAAGATTAAAATCTAAAAATGATCTCCGGTCAAATTAATTTTTTTTCTTCGGACTAACCTGATGAACCTAAGCTATTATATATTAAAAGAGAAAATAAAAGATTAATTAGAAGCTAAAAAAAATTATCCTGAGCTATCGCCCGAATAATCTATTACCTGACTCCGTCCTTGCAAACTCGACTCCGTTCCTCGCAAACTTCAGAAAGAGTTCCCATGCTTGATCAAATGCTAAGCCTTCCACTTTTTTCTTCACGTTGGCCCTCATTCTAGTGCATACTTCCTCGTTGCGCGTCGTGAAAACTACCACCTTGCGCTTCTGCTCCTCGCCATGCTTAGCAGGTTTTTGTTCCATTCCCAACTTATGAAGTTCATAGGAGGCCCAAATGTCATCAAGCAACAATAAACAATTCTTTCCTTTGAGAAAGTTGAAGAGTACTGCGGCAGCACGATCGCCTTGTTTATCACTCTCAACATCTTCAAGTTTCAGTCCTAACTTGTTAGCCAGGTCCATCTGAAGCTTTTGTAAGTTGCATTCTTTGGAGGCCACAATCCAGACGACATGCTCGAACTTGAGCTTGGAGATCTCTTCGTGGTTGTTGATGAGCTGCAAAAGCGTCGTCTTTCCTATTCCCCCCTTGCCGTAGATGCCTATAACCCTGACATTTTCGTCCCTAATCCAGTTCACAATCTCGATCAGATCCGATTGCACCCCGACGACATCATCATTTGAAATGAGAAGCTCCTCCGAAGGCGGCGGCGGCCGCGTCGTGGCAACCCTAGAAACATCCATTTGGTCAATCAAATCGCTCACCGCCTTCTGGTTCCTGGTGACCCTCCGGTTGATGCAGACGCAATTCCACGACCAGCCGCCGAGGCACAACCTCGTCTCGTAGTCCAGTTTGATGGCGTTGGACTCCGATACATAGCCCTCGCCCTGTGTCTTCCATAGTCGAGCTTCTGCGGTGGCGGCTTGCCCGTTGCGCTCCGCATCTTTGATGGCCTGTTCGACGCCTTCCAGTTTGGCACTCAATCGGTCCGCCGCTCTGCACAAGTCTTCGACGCGAGATCGAGGCCTGGCGAGGTAGAACGGAGCTGCATCCCATATCCTGATGAGGAATTGACCGAGTAGGTCGGAGATACCCATGGTGATCGAGGCGAATCAGCAAAGGCTTGGAAGGGGGAAATTTCTGAAGCTTCAGTAAATGAGGAGGAATTATTAGAGCTGTAGCGTTGACTATTAGAGCAATTATTAGAACAATCATTAAAGTTGCCATGTGATCATTAGTGTTGTCACTGTCGAACTGTAGTATTATTATTAAAGTAATTATTAGAGCTGAATTATTATTAAAATTGTCATAAAATATGATCATATAAATATGTATGATATGAATTAATTTTAAAAAAAATTAAAGATTTTTTTATTCAAATGATATTTATGTGTTTTAATTATTATGTCAAAATATATAAAATTATTCATAATTTATTTCTTGTAACAATCGTAAGATTATATTGACATTTTAAATTTTTTTTCCTAGATTATTAGATCTATCACACCGAACTGTAGTGTTGATTATTAGTGTAATTATTAGAGTTGCAACGTTGAATTGTAATGTTGATTATTAGAATAATTATTAGAGCTGTCCCATTTTATCCTTGGTTTATTTTCGACATCTGATTGATTTAAAAATAATTTTTTATTCCCCATATTTAATAACTTTTTTTTGCATTTAAATGGTAATTTAAAATGATAAAATTAATTTCTTATTTTAATACTATAATAAAATTCTTAATGTGTATTTTTCACGTAAATAAAATTTTTAGAAGTTCAAATTAAAAAAATCATAAACTCATTATTAGCTCTCTTTATTCGACTGATATCATTTTCCTTATTGGCTGTTCTAAAATATCAAGGCATGTTTGATTTAAATTATCATACATAATCTTGATAATCACGTAATAAGATTATTGTTGGTGATTTTTTATCTTTTCGAATATATTAAATGCAGAATTGAGAAATCTATATTACTGTGAAATAAAAACTTACAGAGGGTCGTCAGATTATTCGCGCGTCCTAGTATTATTGGATGATGGTTTCTGTTCGCTGTCTAAGAATCAATCACAATGGAAATACCCTCTTCTTCCACAAGCCAAGATCGCAACTTTGTCTTGGTGTTCCTCTCTCTCGTTCTCTCCGACAAAACCTCACGAATCACTCTGGCCTCCTCTTTTTCACAGCCTTTCGACGTCTTCTGTCTTCTCTCTCTCGTTCTTGCTCTTGGATGCACACCCCCTTATAAAGGGGGTGTTTCTACTGCACTGTATGAAATGCGTCAACTGCACTTTGTGCAGCGCGTGCACACGTTGCAAAGCAATGTGTGCACGCTGCAGCCGCTGTGCAGCGGTTACATCTCTCACTCGTCCAAAACATGTCACATAGACAAAATGGTCACATGGACCAATAAGAGATATTTAGTCACATAGACTAAATAGAGTCGGAGTCATTAGTCCCAAATGACTAATAAAAGTATCTAATCACATAGACCAGAATCGTATCGGAAATCATAATCCCAAAAGACTAATAGAACAAAGATTAATAGTCATAAAGACCATTAGAACAACCAATTCATACTTAGAAAAATGGCTTGTACGACAGCAAACACACTGAGCAATCCAATGCTAAAAAAGTTGTTACACCTTACATAGCTGCTCATAGAGCAATCAATGCTAAGAAAAATTATTACGCCTAACTTAGCCGCTCTTCAAATGGTACATAATCATTCTTTGAATGACACATAGTCACTCACCTGATGACCCATTGCCATCCTCCAGGTGGCTCACAACCATTTGTCAGGTGGTACTGAACCTTTCTCCTTATGATACTTAATCGTTTTCCTAGATATTATATTTTGCTATTTGCCCAGATTAAATAATCACCACTTACATTAATATGAACATCTCTATTCCCTCATAATGACCATCAAGTCAAGAGCATGTTCCATATTCTCAATATTCACAAACATTTCCATACATAACAGAAATGGATCGACCAGTAAATAATTCTCAAAGGATGTAAACATATTTAATCTTCCTTTTTAGTGGGAATCCATTCATTTTAATCAGTCGCTTTCCTAGTCATGTTCCATAGATCGAATCATCCATAGTCAATAGGTTTACATGCTAAAGTAGCAAACCCTGATTAAACCTTCAAGCAGACACCTAAATAGTCACAAAGGAAAAATACTGAGATTAACGTATAATCTCAAAGGGCTCACATAGTAGAGAGGCAGAGATTCATTCTCCTATTACCTTTATTGTTGCTTTAGCACACGTGGAATGAATTACATGCTACGATATTATTCTCTTCATCATTAAAGAGCGCATGTTTACCTCAACACCATACCGATTTTGATCCAGACATTTTAAATGTCTAATCCTGAATTCAATATATGAATTCTAATCTGACTCATAAACAAGTATAGTAAATGGTGGGAACATTTACTTTGATCACTTTTCTTAAATGATCTTATCTTGATACATATATCAAGACGACCCCAACTTATAGGTATGTATCCCATACATATAGCTTCCAAAGCTATCCTATAAGTAATAGTCTTACTCCTATTTGTACATAACAAACAGAAATGATTGTCCATGTGAGAGGACCAATCACTACCTGTCAACATGCTTACCGAGATCTTATCAGAATGTCATACACTGAATGAATTATGACTTGCATTAAAAACAATCAAATTCCAATATCCGATTGTCATTACAAAATGGTTACATTCTACGAAGTCCCATAGACTTTACATGCTCATTAAATGATTCTCTAGTCATTGATTTAGTAAAAGGATCTGCAAGCATAGCTCGAGTAGGGATATACTCAAGAATCACCTTTTTCTTAGCAACAATATCCCTGATAAAGTTATACTTTATAGCAATATGCTTGCCCTTGCTGTGATATTTGAGATCCTTGGAAAAACCTATAGCGGCTTAGTATCACGATGAGCGATTCTTGAACTCCCACCTTGTCAATCTTCAGATGCTTTAGGAACCTCCTTAATCAGGCCGCTTCTTGTACAGCTGTTTAACATGCCACATATTCAACTTTCATGGTTGATAAGGCCACACAAGTCTGTTTCTTGCTGTTCCAGGAGATGACGCTACCATTTAACAAGAATGCATAGCCTGATGTGGATTTTCTATTATTTAGGTCTCCAGCCTAATCTGCATCTGAATAGCCCTTTAGGCTCATATCTGATCCTTGATAACGAGATCAGTAATCATTATCGCTTTGATATCGAATATCATTTTCATCGCCTTCCAAAGTGGCTCTCTGGGTTTGACGAACTGGGCGAAGCTAACTAAGCTAACGAGATATGATATCGGGACAAGTACACAACATAATATACATTAAACTACCAACAACACTGACATATGGTTTTTTATTCATCTCGGTTATTTTATTAGGAGTTTTGGGACTCATACTCTTGCTTAGAACAATACTTTTCACAATAGGTGTCTGTTCACTGTTGCAATTAGACATGTTGAAGTGTTGTAACATCTTATTTATATAAGACTCTTGAGACAAATCCAAAAGTCTCTTAGATCGATCCCCGATGATCTTTACTCCTAAAACGTATTCAATTCTCCCATATCTATTATGTCAAACTGTGATGAAAGCCACTTTTTGACTTTTATTACAAACCTATGTCATTTCCTGCAATCAGCATATCATCAACATATAATGATAAAATGACATACTTTCCTTTGTCCTTCTTCAGGAAAATGCAATGATCCTCATTGATCATTTCGAAACTATAAGATAAAACCACTTCATTAAATCTTATGTTCTACTGTCTTGATGCTTGCTTTAGCCCATATATAGATTTCTTCAATCTACATACTTTATTTTCTTAGCCTTCGGCAACGTAACCTTCTGATTGAACCATATAGATTTCCTCATCAAGCTCACCGTTAAGGAAAGCGATTTTTACATTCATCTGATATAACTCCAAGTCATGATGCACCACTAAAACCAAAATAACTCGGATTGACACAAACTTTACTACGGGAGAGAATGTCTCCTCAAAGTCAATACCCTCCAATTGGGTAAATTCTTTTGCAACCAAACAAGCTTTGTCTCGTTTAATCGATCTATCAGCTTTCCTATTTATTTTGAGAATTCATTTATTCCCAATAGCCCTTCGACCAAGAGGAAGATCGACTAACTCTCAAACATGATTCTTAATCATTGACTCCATTTCTTAAATCATTGCATCTTTCCACTTTTCTCCAACTCTAGAGCCCAGAGCTTCCTTAACTGATTGAGGTTCTTCATCGTCAACAGGGAGTGTCATCATTGCCTCAATCTCAATATCAAATCTCTTCTTAGATTTGATCTTACAAACACTTTTCTGTAAGTTGGGTTGATGAGAAGTCACTCCGTGACTAGGCAAAGTACTCCCACTGGATTGACTAGTTCCAGGTATTCCACTAGACACCTGTCTCGTTGACAACGACTCATCCTCCTTAAATAGAGGAATTGTCTTATCAACTTCACCTCTAGCTGAGAACTCAGTTTCGAGAAAAGTAGCATCTCTCGAATCTAATTCGGAGATTGTTCTATCTTGTTGCTCACATATGAAAACATAACCTTTTGATATATCAGAATATCTTATAAAGATACACTTCTTACCTCTATGTCTCAGTATTCCATACTTGTGAAAACTATCATGAACATATGCAGCCAACCCCCAGGGTCTCAGATTTCTCAAATCTGATTTTTCTGCCTGTCCAACATTCATATGGGGTAGATGAAACTGACTTTGAAGGCACTTTGTTAAGTATATAGGCTACAGCTAGTAATGTATTTCCCCAATAGGAGATCGACAAATTAGCATGCGCTATCATAGACCTAACCATTTCGAGAAGAGTCTTATTTCTTCTCTCAACAATCCCATTTTGCTGTGGAGTTCCAGGGATCGTCAGCTGTCTAATAATTCCTTTATCATTACATACTGTCTTGAACATATCAGACAAATATTCTCTTCCACGATCAGTGTGTAAAGTTTTAATCTTACATTTCGTTTGATTCTCAACTTCATTCATATAACAAATAAAGCAATCCAATGCTTCAGATTTGTGAGAAATCAAATACACATGACCGAAACAAGAGAAATCATCAATAAATGTAATGAAATAGAAAGCTTCATGTCTAGCCCTCACATTCATTGGACCACAAATATCCAAATGAATCAATTGCAACGGTGACTCTGCCCTAATAGCCTTATCGAATGATTTCCTAGTTGCTTTTCCAGCAAGACAATACTTATATACAGACAAGCTAATCTTAGCTCAAGGGCCCAATAAGCCCTCTTTAGCTAACCGATTCATGCGATCTTGTCTTATATACCCTAATCTAGTATGTCAAATATCATCAGTTATTTCTGCATCACTAGTAAGAGCAATGTTTGAAAAACAATTATCAATCGCACCATTGACATTTGGTTTCACATCAAGAACCATAAAACTATTCGTTAAAAAACTATAACCGATTGACACTGAGTCAATCTTGAGTTCAACACATCGACTGTAAAAGTTTATACCATACCCTAAATCAAGAAGACAAATAACAGAAACAAGATTTCTACGAATCTCAGGAGCATACAAGATATCATGTAGAAACAAAGTTCTTCCACTCCGAAGGTTAAGTTTGCAAGTGTCGACTCCTTTGACTTTGACTCTTGCATTGTTTCCTACATATATCCATTTGTTTCCAGCTGGTATCCTGTGGTACTTCACATATATAACTCACTCCCGAGCTACATGGTTGGTTACTCCCGAATCTATAATCCACAAAGGATAAGAATTAGCCAACAACGCAGAACTAGCAACAAAATGCTTAGAAGACATACTAGAAGTTATCTTTTTTGGCTCGATACACTCCTGAGCGTAATGACCCTTTTTGTCACAATTAAAGCAAGTTACCTTGCTTTTAGATTTCTTCCCTGTCTTCTTGTTCTTCTTCTTCTTGATTGGGTCTATCCCACCTGCAGTAGTAGCTTCTTTCTTCTTTCCCTTCCCCTCCCTTCCCCTTCTTGAATCATCTCTTTTTCTTGGATCCAGATGATCCAGCAGAACCGACAACCACAAATAGGCTTGGCCAAAAATTTTCGCGAATTCTACTCTCTCCGCCTCTAGTTTAACATGGCGCGAGATATCAACGAAAGTCTTAATACTCTCACTATGAGTAAGGGTCTGCTTCATGGTCTCCCAAGAATCTGGAAGGGATCGAATAACTGCATGAACCTGTTGTTCGTCAGTCAACTCATGACATGTAGTTTTAAGCTCCCGAATTATGTTCGACATCTCCCTGAGATGTTGAGCCATCGTAACATTCGGGCGCTTCTTATAGTCGTCGAACTTGATCGTCAGCTGCCGAAGCTTGCTCAGACTGACTCCACTGTACTTATCCTTAAGGGCTACCCAGACAACATAAGTCGAAGAATAAGCCTCATACTCAAATGTCAGGTCATCCACCATTGAACTTATCAAAATGCTCTTAGCAATGGAATCATTTTTCTTTCATGTCTTATAGACATCAAGATCTCGCCTGTTTTGTGCAATGTGACCATCTACAGGTTCTATCAAAACATGATTTACAGCCTCAAGAACTTCTTGTTCCTCTAGGACATACTATATCCTAAGGTGTCATATCTTGTAATTATCCCCATTCAGTTTCTCACCTTTATTGAGTTCAGCTATGATATTTTTGGTTGTCATAACCTAACATAAATAAATATATTATTTAGTTATTCAGTATATGTCTTTATGTATGTAATCTATAAATTAACTCAATGTAAATTCGATTTGGTTTACAAAATCAAGTGACAATCAAATTCCCACTCATCATTTGTATGTGTCAATCCAATCAACTTTGATCAATTATATTACATACATTCCATCTTAACATGATACTATTAAATGAACATATCATTTAAATTGTACTTATTATGAACAAATCAAAGAGTAAATAAATATCATACATCATATAGAGTTAACAGCATAAAATGAACATATCATTAAATTAAATTTGTTGTACATTGTTAACATATAACAAATAAAACTCTACTTAGAATGTTACACATAATATTCTTCTAACTCATAACTGATAAAAAGAAAAACAACTCTAACAAACTAGATAGGTGATTATCACTCCCACTAGCACAAATACTAGCGTAGCAATAATTCAAATAGGCTCATTCTTCTTGAGTTGAACTTGAACATCTTCTACCGAGATGCTCTCCAGTTAATGCATATAAGATTCATATATCTCCACAATGGCATGATATTGTCCACTTTGGGCTTAATCCCTCATGGTTTTATTTTTGAACTCTACTCAAAAGGCTTCATACCAATGGAGATATCTTTTTATTTTATAAGCACATGATCTTTTCCATGTGTTACCAATGTGGGACTTTGATTGTATTTCTCATACTCTCAACAATCCCCCTCTCAAATAAAGGACCACATTAAGCCCCCTCAAGCCTATCCTTCCTCGAAGGACTTCCTCTGCTTGATGTCTGATCCTCAACCCACCAGAACTTCCTGCCAACTGTCTAGTCCTATTGACCCAGCTAAACTTCATGCCAGTTGTCCAGCCCTTTTGACCCAACTGGACTTCCTGCCTAATGTCTGGTTCTCTTGATTCGGACATGAGAGCTCAACTTCTTTCATTCGAGGTTAATGGCTTGACATGGACCATGACTCTGATACCAATTATTAATTCCTATAAGATTCATATATCTCCACAATGACATGATATTGTCCACTTTGGGCCTAATCCCTCATGGTTTTATTTTTGAACTCTACTCAAAAGATCTCATACCAATGGAGATATTTTTTTATCTTATAAGCATATGATCTTTTCCATGTGTTATAATGTAGGACTTTGATTGTATTTCACATACTCCTAACAATTATAAAAAATGAAATATAATTTATATTATTTGTTGCATAAAATATATTTGTTTAGGGGTTTTAAAATATATTCTAGTTTAACATTTTAATATATTACTCTTGATATAATTATAATACTCAATTTATTTTAAAATATGTTTGTTTATAGTCATGTCGATTAGGACGATCGCCGACATCGCCCCCGATGGGATGGCAGCTGGTGGTCATTGGCAACTACGGCAGCTGCAGCGGCAATCAATGGGAGTGGCAACGACCGACGATCGGCAATCGGTGGTAGCAGCTAACGACTGACAGCCAACGATCGACTACGACAATGACTAACAACTGGTGACTAACAACCGACGACGATCGATAGTCGACGGCTGACGACGATAGATGACATAAGATTCAGCGAACAGTGAAACATATTCATCTTCTCGATCACTTCGTACTACCTTAATTTTTTTATTAAGATGATTCTCAACTTCATTTTATAGAGGATAAATTTTTTTATAGCTTCATCTTTACTTTTTAGAAGATACACATAATAAAATTTTGTATTATCACCTATAAAAATAATGAAATATTTATTTCTATCATATATTGAAATCCTCTTCAAGTCACACACGTATGCGTAGATTAGGTCGAGTGGTTTATTGTTTTTTTCAACTTGTTGAAATAATGACCTCGTCGATTTTACCTCTATATAAATTTCGCATTTGTGTCCTAGATCAATTTGAAACGTTGGTATGCTAGTCATGTTAATTAGTTTACGCATCAAAACATAGTTAATATGTTCTAGTATACTATGCCACAACACAAATAATTCAAGTATATTAGTAGAAGAACTTTCATTTTTATTGATTTTAGACTCCATGTCTATTACACTGAGTTTAAAGAGTCTCTCACTCTCATAGTCCTTCCCCACAAATATGTTACTCTTAGATAGAACAATTTTGTTTAACTCAAAAACTATTTTAAACCCATGCTTGCTTAACAAAGATCTGAACACTAAATTTTTTCCAATATCTGGAACAAACAACACATTATTTAGAGTTAGTTCTTTGTCCGATGTCATATTCAATACTACTTTTCCACGACCCTTGATTTTCAAGTTTGTTGAGTTCTCCATATGCAATTTATCTAATTCTAACTTCATCAAAATTATAGAGCATCTCTATATTGCAGTACACATATCTGATGGCTCCAATACCTACCCATCATTATCGAGGGTTTGAACCTATCAGAATCATCTCAGAGATCACCGTACAAAGGTTTTCCACCTCGTTTAGATTAGCTCCATGCTTTTTCTTCTTTGGCTTCCTACAATTCAAAGATTTATGACCGATTCGATCACAGTTGAAGTACTTCCGAATAAAGTTCTTCTTACCAATGCCGCCCTTGAGTTCCAGTTTGGAAGACTTTAATTTCTTCCATTTCAAATTTTCACCGTGGTTGACCACATTTGCAAGTTAAGAAAAAGGTTGGATTCGATGGAGAAATAAATGGGCTCCCTTGGGTTACTGAGAATCCTTTTTTTTTTTTTCTGGTATCACAATTTCAGTGATACCATCACATCGTTCATCCGATAACACATCCAGCTCGAGTGATTGTTTGTGCCGTCAAAAATGCAACGAAGCAAGCATGCTTCATATGATTCATATTGATCATAAATTCAACATATTCCTGTCAAGATTCAGGCAGAGAATTGCCCCTTCTTCTTTGAATAATTGAAATTTACCGATAGAGAAGTGTGTCCACAAATCTTGCATTTTGGATCAGTCAAATCCTCCCTCAGGGAAAAAGGCACAGATGAAGAGGAATTCCATCAAACTTACAAGTTTCTCATTAATAATTGGTTCATCAATTTCCCACTTTCTCTCTACTGCAATGAACTCAAATATGTGAAATCCCCAGCCAAATATAGGCAATTCCATCAAACTGCTGTTAAGAACACACTTCAAGAATCCAAAGTAGCCCTTCCTCAATGCAAGATCCCACAAATACATCCAGACAACTTCAGTTCTGTGGTTAGCAAAGACCAAAACTCTCTCTTTCATTGGCAATGTTCATCTTTTTCTTGTTTCCATTCAAAGCATACTGGACATGTTGCTGGATATCTTGCCAAAAATATCTAAGTGAAATCATTTAGAGAATGGCCGAGACATCAATCTAAGACTAAATTCTGCAGCCAAAGGGAACCTGCATGAGTTCAAAGGATGCATGTAAGAACACCGATCCAAAATGGATGAGTTCAGTCGCAGCTTCAGCAGCCTCAATTCCGGCTAAGCCTGTGCAGTAGCTTTTACGTATTGTCTATTTGCAACACTTGTAACCCCATTGAAAATCCTTCCACCAGGAACCCCAAACTGTCGTGTGGTTGTTAATGAAGACATCTTCTTCATATTTGCTCTTTGGAAGTGAGGCCTCCTGAAATATAGCATCATGAACATTTTACATTAGCCAAGGTAAAACCGACACAAATACAAGCACATGAGCATCATCACACAAAATCCATGCTATGTAATCAAATTACAAAGTAGCGGAGAAGAAAAAGAAGAAAAAAGTACTGCCATGAATTTTAAGAAAACAGTACTACTGATGGGAATGCAGATATCAAAAATAAGTATAAAAATTCCTAAATTGGAGCTTATAAAAAAATTGCAGGTTTTGTAGCATCCTTATATTACATAGAAAGGTTCATTTCGATAAACTCACCTGTCCCTTAATTATCCCTCCAGCTCGATCATATTCAATCTCTCTCTTTCACTCTGCCCAAGAAGTTCCCGTGGCAGTTCTTCCTCAGAAGCAGCATTACATAATGGGTACTGTTATATAAGGCTCATTGTAAAAGAGCTCAATCTAAAATAGAGTTTTTGATGAACTAAATTTTTTTAATTGGATTAGTTAGTGGACATGACTCACCCGTTCCAGGCAAACTTGTATAATGTAATTTTTTTTATAATTCAAGCGTTCAAATTTTAATGCACTGATTCTAAAAATAGATGATTTTTTTTAAAAAAAAATCATTTATTAATAAATTCAAAGTACAATTTATATTAAAAAAATTTTGATTCTTTTATTATTTAGAATACTTCCATAAGACCCGTGGGATCTGCTCTTGTAGAACGATATACCTGTTCTTGGAGTTTTGCTTGTGTCGGAGGAAAGATCACGGTGAAAATCCAGAAATTACCTCGCGCTTCCACAAACCAAATCGCCGGATGTTTCCTCTCCGCTTCGCCGAACCGCCTCAGAACGCAGCCAACCCAATGAGCCTCCTCGTTTGCCTCTCAGCCGAACCCTAGCCTTGGACGCACTCCTTCCCTTTTAAGGGAAGGAGACGCACGCACGGGCATGCTCGAGGCGGTTCCACGAATTGCCTCTGTGCAGTTCGTCGAACTGCCACGAACTAACATCTCCCACTCGTCCAAGGTATGTCACACAGACCATTTTAGAAGGGGTGTTTAGTCACATAGACTAAATGATCACACAGACCATTTCAAAAAGAGGAGTCTAGTCACATAGACTAAATCAAAGCAACATCTATTGTCCCAAAAGACCAATAGAACAGAGATTAATAGTCACAAAGACTAAATGAAACATCATATTAGAAAATGGTTCGTGCGACAGCAAGCACATTGAGCGTTCAAATGCTAAGAAAGTTGTTACACCTTACATAGCTGCTCATAGAGTGATACATGCTAAGAGAAGTTGTTACGCCTAACTTAGCCACTCTTCATATGATACATAATCATTCTCCCGATGACACAGAGTCATCTCCAGGCGGTACAAAACCATTTATCTTATGGCACACAACCATTTTCCAGGTGACACACAGTCGTTTTCCAGATGATACAAAATCATATTTCTGGTGATACATAACCATTTACCTGAAACATCCATGTCTTGCTTTTTACCCAGATTAAATAATCTCATTTACATCAATATGAACATCTCTAATCCCTTAAATTGACCATCATGTCATGAGCATGTCTCATATTCCAAATATTCACAAGCATTTCTGTACACAACAGAAAAGAGTCGACTAGTGAATAATACTCATTAGATGTAAACTTATTTAATCTTCCTTTTTAGTGTGAATCTATTCATTTTAATCAATCGCTTTCCTAGACATGTTCCATAGACCGAATCATCCATAGTCAATAGGTTTACATGCTAAAGTAGCAGACCCTGATCAAAACTTCAAGTAGACACCTAAATAGTCACAAAGGGCAAATTTTGAGATCAACATATAATCTCAAAGGGCTCACATAGTAGAGAAACAGGGATTCATTCTCCTACTACCCTTAGTGTCGTCTTAGCACATGTGGTATGAATCACATGTTACGATGTTGTCCTCTTTACCAATAAAGAGCGCATGTTTTCCTCAAATTAACATCGTACAGATTTCGATCTAGACATTCCCAATGTCTAATCCAGAATTCAACACATGAATCCAGAATTCAACATATGAATTCTAATCTGGCTCAAAAACAGGTATAGTAAATGGTGGGTTCATTTACTTCGATCATTTATTACAAAATGATCTTATCTTGATACAAATATCAAGACGACCCTAACTTATAGGAATGTAACAAATTTTACAGCTTCCAAAGCTAACAACCACATAGGCTGACCTATAAGCATCGGTCTTACCTTTATTCATACACAACAAATAAATATGATTGTCCATGTGAGAGGACCAATCACTACCTGCCAACATGCTTATCGAGATCTTATCACTAGAATGTAACATAACATACATTGAATAGATTATGACTAGCATTTCAAAAACAATCAAATCATAATATTCAATTGTCATTACAAGACTGTCACATTCTACGAAGTCCCATGGACTTTACATGCTCATTAAATGACTCTCTAGTCATTGGCTTAGTAAAAGGATCTGCAAGCATAGCTCGTGTAGGGATATACTCAAGAATCACCTTCTTTTTAGCAACAATATCCCTTATAAAGTTATACTTTATAGCTATACGCTTGCCCTCTCACGTGATATTCGGGATCCTCGAAAAGCTATCGCAGCTGATCACAATAGATACCATCGGACTCCCACCGCCCTCAAGAATCTTCAAATGCTTCAGAACCTCTCAACCGCATCGCTTGCACACCAACATGCCACATATTCAGCTTCCATTGTAGATAAGGCCACACATGCCTGTTTCTTGCTGTTCCAGGAGATGGCGCCACCACTTAACAAGAACGCATAGCCTGATGTTGATTTTCTATCATCCAGGTCCCACCTAATCAGATCCGAATAGCCCTAAGGTTCATATCCGATCCTCGATAACAGAGACAATAATCATCGCTCAGGATATCCAAAATCCTTTTCACCGCCTTCCGTTGTCTCGAACTCGGTTTGACCGAACTGACTAAGCCCATCGTGATAGTCGATATCGGACGAGTACACAACATAGTATACATTAAACTACCTATGGCACTGGCATATGGTTTTTTATTCATTTCGGCTATTTCATTTGGAGTCTTGAGATTCATACTTTTGCTCAAAACAGTACCTTTCGCAATAGGTGTTTGTTCACTGTTGCAGTCAGACATGTTGAAATGTTGTAACATCTTAGTTATATAAGACTCTTGTGACAAACCCAAAAGTCTCTTTGATCGATCCCGGATGATCTTAACCCCTAAGATGTATTCAGCTTCTCCCATATATATTGTGTCAAATTGAGAAGACAACCACTCTTTGACTTCTACTACAAAACCTATGTCATTTCCTGCTATCAGCATATCATCAACATATAATGATAAAATGACATACTTTCCTTTTTCCTTCTTTAGGAAAACGCAATGATCCTCATTGATCATTTCGAAACCATAAGATAAAACCACTTTGTTAAATCTTATGTTCAATTGTCTTGACGCTTGCTTCAGCCCATATATAGATTTCTTCAATCTACATACTTTATCCTCTTGGCCTAAAGCAACGAAACCTTCTGGCTGAACCATATAGATTTCCTCGTCAAGCTCACCGTTAAGGAAAGCGATTTTGACATCCATTTGATGCAATTCCAAGTCATAATGCGCCACAAAGGCCAAAATAACTCGGATTGACACAAACTTCACTACGGGAGAAAATGTCTCTTCAAAGTCAATACCCTCTCTTTGGGTAAATCCTTTTGCAACCAAACGAGCCTTGTATCGATTAATCGATCCATCGATTTCTTTATTTTGAGAATCCACTTATTCCCAATAGCCCTTCTACCAGAGGAAGATCGACTAACTCCCAAACTTGATTCAATCATCGACTCCATCTCTTCTTCCATTGCACTTTTCCACTTATCTCTAACCCTACATCCCAACGCATCCTCAATCGATTGAGGTTCATCTTCACAACTCGGGAGTGTCATCCTCATTCTCAATATCAAACCTCCTTTTAGGTATGATCTTACGAACACTTTTCCGTAAGTCCGCTGAGAAGTCACCCCGTGATCGTGCACATTACTCCCACTTGGCCGACTAGGTTCGTGTATCCCACTAGACACTGCTTGTTGATAACGACTCATCCTCCTCAAAAAGAGGAACTGCCTTATCAACTTCACCCTTAGTTGGGAACTCGCCTAGAAAAGTGGCATCTCTAGACTCAATCTCAGAGATTGTTCCATCCGACATCTCACCTATGAAAAACATAACCTGAAGTATTAGAATATCTTATAAAGATACACTTCTTACCTCTAGGTCCTAGTTTTCCATATTTGTGAGAACTTTCATGAACGTAGGCAAATGACCCCCGTGGTCTCGATTGCTCAAATCGGTTTTCGCCTGGCCCAACGCTCATACGGGTCGATGGAACTGACTTCAAGGCACTTTGTTAATATATAGCCGCAGCCTAGTAATGCATCTCCCCAATAGAGATCGCAAATTAGCCGCGCCATCATAGACTCCAACCATTTCAAGAAGAGTCCTATTTCTTCTTTCAAAGAACCCCATTTTGTCAGTGGAGTTCCCGATCGTTAATGCCTAATAATCCCTTATCATTACATGTCGCCTGAACAAATCGCATGTATATTCACTACACTGCGTAAGGCCTTAACCTTACGCTCCGCTTGATTCTCAACTTCGCTCAAATAACGAATGAAATAATCCAACGCTGCATTTTTGAGAAATCAAATACACATGACCATACCTAGTGAAATCATCAATAAATGTAATGAAGTAGGAAGCTCCATGCCTAGCCTTCACACTCATCGGACCACAAATATCCGAATGAATCAATTGCAATGGCAAGTCCGCTTCTAATAGCCTTTCCAAATGGTTTCCTAGTTGCTTTTCCAAAGAAGACAATGCTCACATACAGACAAGCTAATCTTAGCACGAGAGCCCAATAAACCCTCTCTAGCTAATCGATTCATGCGATCTTGTCCTATATGTCCCAATCTAGCATGTCAAATCTCATCAGATATATCTGCATTACTAGTAAGAGCAATGTTTGAAAACAACTATAATCGCACAATTCACCTCGTGCACCACATCTAGTACCATAAAATCATTAGATAAATAATTCATATCCGACACACAGAGTCAATCTTAAGTTCTACACAACGATCAAAATTTACAGAGTAACCCAAATCAAGAAGACAAGTAACAGATACAAGATTCCTTCGAATCTCCGGAGCATACAGGACATCATGAAGAAACAAAGTACTTCCACCACGAAGGTTGAGTTTACAAGTGCCGACTCATTTGACTTCGACTCTTGCATTGTTTTCTACATAGATCCATTTGTTGCCGCAGTACCCATGACTCTACATATGTAACCCGCCTCGAGCTACATGGTTGGTTGCTCCCTAATCTATAATCCACAAAGGATAAGAATCAGCCATCAACACAAGATTAGCAACAAAACGCTCGTAAGATGACTAGAAGTTACCTTCTTAGGCTCAAGATATCTCGAGCAAAGTGGCCCTTCTTGCCACAATTAAAGCAAGATAACTTGCTTTTAGGTTTCTTCCCTGTCTTCTTCTTCTTGATTTGATCCTTCCCAGCAGCAGTAGCAACGATCTTATTCTTTCCCTTTCCCTTCTTGTACCATTTCTTCTTGGATCCAGATGATCCAGCAGAGCCTGCAGCCAAATAGGTTTGGCCAGAAATCCTCGCGGATTCTACTCTCTCAGCCTCCAGCTCAACATGCCGTGAGACATCAGCTAAAGTCTTAATACTCACCGTGAGTTAAAGTCCGCTTCATGGTCTCCCAAGAATCGAAGAGAACGAATAACCGAACTTGTTGTTCAGGTTAACTCATGGCCGCAGAGCTCCGGATCATATTCAACATCTCCCCGAGATGTTGAACCATCGTTGCAGGGCGCTTCTTATAGTCTCGAACCCGATCGTCACCGCTTACTCGCACTTATTCCATCGTGATCTCTCTCTAAGGGCTACCCAGACTGCATGAGCTGAAGGATATGGCTCATACTCTAACACTAGGTCATCCACCATCGAACTTATCAATATTCCTTTAGCAGTGGAATCTTTCCTTTTCCATACCTTATAGGTATTAAGGTCACGCCTCAGATCTGGTCAGACATTCTCAACAGTTCCATCATAACCCGATTAATACCTCTAGAACTTCTGCTCTCAAGAACATATCAATCTTGAGGTGTCATATCTTATAGTTATCCCCATTCAGCTTTTTCACCTTTGTTCTTCAATTTATGATGTTTTTAGTTGCCATAACCTAACATAAATAAACACATTATTTAGTTACTGTATGCTTTTATGTATGTAATTTCAAAATAAACTCAAGATAAATCTGATCCGTTTACAAAATCAAGTGACAACTACGCTATCACTCATCATTCAGATGTGCGCTAATCGACTTATATTGACATATTTTATTACATACATCCCACTTAATGATTTTAATCATTATTACAGCATGATATTACACATTAAATGAACATATCATTATATACTCATTTGAACTAATCAAAGGCATATCTAGTAATCATGCATCATGTAGAATTAACAGCATCAAATGAACTAATCATTAAATGAACATATCATTAAAATAAACATGATGTACAATGTTAACAAATAACAAAGTCTACTTAGAATGTAACAGATTACATTCTTCCTACTCATAAACTAAAATAACTCCTAATAGACTAGATAAGCGATTACTGCTCCCACTAGGACAAGCCCTAGCGCAGCAGTAATCATGACATGTCCCCTCCGTCTGGACTCAACTACAGTACTCTCTGCTGGGACACTCACAGGCAACACATGCTGCCCTGATATAGAGTCCTTCAAAGACCTCACTATCCGAGAACCAAAATCCTCCACAGGGTCTTCGACAGGATCCTCTTCACAGTCAGCGTAGTTTATCAGCTCTGTGCACAACTGGGTATATGAAACACGTCCTTCATGTAACCCCCAAAATTGAATTGTCGCGGCGCGAAGATTATCGCAATGAACGAATCAACGCCTAAATCCTCGTAGTTGTCCAATACCGAAACTCTCGTGATCTCGAGCTTCCGTAATATCATGTCACCTTCCCAATGTGTCCAACGACTCCATGGTATGGGTCATAGTCCAAATCTTCGATAGCCTCCATATACCGATTGCGCAACACATCGCACCGGGTCATAGTGGTATACATCCGCGCCATCTGTAAAATTGAAATAAATCATGTCAGTACATAACCGACAAAATCAGTACAAATACCGGTATATTTCAATTAATCAAGGCACAGAACAAATACACATATTTCAAGAAGAACTACACTTCTTGAATTTTAAGCTATCATTAATTGACCCATTGACCAATCAATTCACCCATGTGCATACCATATACTAGTTCTATCCTAGTTATCTAGGTCAGATTCTAATTGTTCCAAAACAATCCATCTAACCATAGTTATGAGTTTAGTCAACCAAAGTCAACCTTACACACAACACTTGTGTAAATTTAATTGGACACTTAGTCTTTTGTTAGAATCAAACTAATTGAACCTATGTCCAATTAAAATTTGATTCAAGACTCATTTAATTAGGCCCAATTAAGCCAAGCTAAATTCAAAACCTAATTAATTCGACCTATATAAAGCCCAATTATTAATTAAGTCCAATTTCAATAATAATAATCAATTAATTAATTGCAATTAGCCCAATTCATCAATTAATTAATCAGATTTAAACAGATTAATCAATTATTCGGCCCATGTGAAGCCCAATTATTAATAAAGCCCAATTATCCAATTAAGCCCAACTAATTTTTAATGCCCATCATTTGGCCCAATTATATAATCTGTACGAAACAGATTAATAAATAAAAAAAAAATTATCTGTACATTGAATTAGGTATTAAAACTAATCTGTACAAAACAGATTAAACCCCTTTTTTTTTATGTATTTTATAGGAAAAATTTCCTCAGCGTTTTCGCCTCAAGTGAGCTCACACATGCATTCTACAGAATAAATCGCTTCCTGCTGATACACGCTCCCAAGCTGGCCACGCTACCAAAGGGCTTCGCTCACAAGAGCCGCCGGCCTCGGTTCGCTCTTAATCGGGGGCGCACGGCGACATCGCTGGCTTCGGCGCGCGAGGCCGTTCGCCGCTTCCGGCTGCCTCGGCTCGGTTGTTGACGATGGGGCCGGGCTAACGCTGCCGTTTCCGCGCCGCTGGCCGCCCGACGGGCGACGGCGATGGATTTCGGAGGCTACAGAGGCGTCGGCGTCCACGTCGCTTCCAAGCGACGGGATCCCGGCGACGGCGACTGCGCCGCGCCAATTTGTCCAGAACAGAGGTTCTTTTCTTGGTTTTTCGGCGATCACAAGAACAGGTAAAAAAAAATTCTATGCTCTGATACCAATGTAGAACGATATACCTGTTCTTGGAGTTTTGCTTGTGTCGGAGGAAAGATCACGGTGAAAATCCGAAAATTACCTCGCGCTTCCACAAACCAAATCGCCGGATGTTTCCTCTCCGCTTCGCCGAGCCGCCTCAGAACGCAGCCAACCCAACGAGCCTCCTCGTTTGCCTCTCAGCCGAACCCTAGCCTTGGACGCACTCCTTCCCTTTTAAGGGAAGGAGATACACGCACGGACGTGCTCGAGGCGGTTCCACGAACTGCCTCTGTGCAGTTCGTGGAACTGCCACGAACCAACAGCTCTTTCCTTACCTTTTGTTCTTATGTGTCTCAATGCAACCGAAGCTGTGAAGTGATGGAGAAGGAAACTCCATAATTCTTCCCTCTTCTCTTTTTAGCTGGCAGGAATCTCTTCCAATTCCATCAACCAATTCATTCCTTACCTTCCACCTAAGACAAATCCCTGCATGTGCTCAAACAGATGTATTTATAATAATGTTTAGCTGCTCTGAAACTATGGTGTAATGTTAGAGCGTCCAATTTAATTTTTAAAAAATTATCCACGACTCGATCCTATAAGAGTCGTATCAGTCTAGTTTTCGTTTGTAGAAAGGAAATGAGTTTTATAAATAAATTTGAGTAGTTTTTTAATTCTTCTAGTTGTTTCGCTTTAGTATTCTTTTATTATATAGTCACCGAGCGGTGGGATACCTCTTCATGTGGTAATCATATCTCCGGGTCGTAACACTTGCGATCAGAGCAGAGCAAGTCACACTTGCGGTGACTATTAGAATCACCATTGCAGTAATGCCTCCAAAAAAATATGGAATTGTAGTGAGCTCATTTCTTCTTATCGCTTAACCTTTTGGTGCCGAAGACACTCTACTTAGGCTTTGTTTGGGAGGAAGGGAGGGGAGGGGAGTGTATGTTACGATCTAGAAGTTTTCATTCCTATATGAGGGATAACCTTTTTGTTCGGACAATATTTATCTCTGTACCAAAAATCACAAAGAATATCAAAAAAGAGTACACAAGATTGTACAAATTAGTAAGTCTGAAGCGCTTAAGTGGGCGGTAATTCGGAGGTCATGACTGGCCATCGATGAACCTCTCCTTTGCACTGCCACCGAGTCGATTTACCTCCTCCTGTAGAGCAATAGGAGGGGGCCGCTAATGTGGCGGTTCCACATTTATAAATATGCAATACTTTATTAAATGATGTAGAATAATATAACCATATGTTGTCCCACAATACTGACTTGACTACATCATGACATGACTAATACACTGACTCATACAAAATACAAAAAAGGTAAAATCTCAAAATGCATAAATAATAAATAATATTAAAAAGAAAATAAACTGAATGAACTCTGTAGAAGATGTCTCTAAGCAATCTCTGAGCTACTCGTCATAATACTGACTGAACCTTAACAATCGCTTCAAGTCTGTGAATCTGGAGGTTAAAGGAATGGAGAGTGAGCACAATGTGCACAATGGAGGAAAGACGTGCATGAATATATATAATTCAAGAGGTCAACAATAAAAGAAAGCATTTATATTTTTAGATTTTATACACAATTGATTATCCGTTCTCGTTAATTTAACTCTTATTCACTCTTTAATGAATTTCTTATTTCAACATTAAACACATATTGTTCTTACATAAATATATGACTCAAATATAAATATTTAATAGGTGAACGACTTATAATCTACCCTTCTAGAATATATCATACATGTCAAGCGAACGACCTGCAATCCACTTGATATAGAATATATCCTATATAAATATAAAATAAGAGTGAGCGATCTGCAACCCATCTAGTAAAGATGCATCGTATATGCATAGGATGAACAACCTGCAATCCATCCAATATGAAATACATCTTATGTATGCACATATACATACATAGATATGAGGTGAACGACCTGCAATCCACCCAAAATACCTCACATAAAAAAAATAGGATGAACGATCCACAATCCATCCCATGAGGTGCCTCACACAAAAATAGGATGAATACCCTGCAATTCACCCAGTAAGATAAGTTATTTATTTTTAATGCATGAAGCAAAATCTCTATATTTATAGAGTATTACTTAGTTATCTAAATTTTAATAATCTCATCTTCATAAAATCACTTTCGCTATGGATTCCCTTCAAATTTCTCATAAAGTTTTGAGTTCTTCTTAAGAGAATTATTCTAAGTTGTTATACTTCATCTTTAAATTTCAAAATTTGACCACTGTATCTATAATTTTTCCCAAAATACGATAATAACTAAGAATATACAAGGTCAAGCCAATATAAAAGAACGTGATCAAACCACAGAGATATAAAGAGTATTTAAATAAATCTTCATTTAAAGAACAATATAAACCGTAAATAATTTATTCTTAATATTATCCTAATCAAAATCTAATTATATATATTCAATATAATATATCCGATAATTATTTTCTTATATCATATACTCAAGTAATCTATAAATACATTTATATAATTAAACGAAATTCTTAATCTATTTTTATCTCAAGATTAGAAAATCATAAATTATTTTTACTTTCGTCACGGTAGAATTAATCATGCACAAGGTTGTTAAAAAGAAACCAAGCAGGAAGAATTCCACCTTAATCAGATTTTTTTTTTCCAAGGAGTAACGACAATGCGCCGATGACAACGTTAGCAACCGCATCGAGTAATGTTGATGGTGGACAGCAAGGATGATGGTGTCGGCATCGGCGGTGATATGGATGAGGCTAGCAATGACCACGATGGTGAGATTTATATAGAGATTGATTAAATATATTTTAAGATTAAACAAAATAGGAAAAGTTGGAAAAGGAAAAAAAAAAAAAAGGACGGCGGCTAAAGAGGCAACCAAAATAAGTTATATTTTTTTTTGCACTTTTGCAAAAAAGTCCAACAAGTTTTGAAATTTATAAATAGGTCATTTGAGTTTTTTTTTCAATAATATAACCATGTAAGTAATGGAAGAGGAAGCAAAAGGAGGAAAAGATAGACTTACACCTCAAATTGGAGCGTAAGAAAAATTAAGTTTTTGTGAGGAGGAGGGGTATAAGTTCCCCTCCTTTTCTTTTCTTTTTTTTCTTCCCTCACTTTTTTCTAAACAGAAGTTATCTTTTTTCTCTTTTATTTATCTTTACTCTTCAATTACTTACACTTTTCTCATCTCCTTTCAAACAAGTTTTCAAAGAGAAGAAAAGGATATAGAGAATGAAGGTCTTTCAAATAGTTTGAAGACTTTGTAGTATTGCTTTGGTCACTTAATGAAGCATGCAACTTTGAAGTGTTGCTTTGGTCACTTACGAAGCATTCAACTTTAAAGTGTTTCAACAAGAGCTTTAGGCCGCATTTGGTAGTCCGTAATCTGTCTTGTAATGAAAATTAGATTACATTATAAGGTAGATTGTTTTGTTTGTTATCGTTTTAAAATTGTAATGTAAGGTAATTTTGATTACAAAAGTAACTAAAGTTTTGTAATCTAGATTACAAGACAAAATTTATGTAATCCAGATTATATTACAAGTCGTAAATTGAAAAGTGTTGGATGCTTAACAATCGAAGTCGATCGTTGTCGTCCGTTGTCGCCATCAATCGATCGACCGTCGTCGTCGCCCGATAGTGGTCGGTCGTCGATCATCACCGGTCGTCGGTCGTCGTTGGCCGCTGTCACCGCCGTCGCTAGTCGCCGATCACCGCTGCTCGCCGCCGGCATCGCATTGTCGATCCACCGGTCGGCCGTCGCATCGGTCGTCGGTCGGCCGTCGCCGTCGATCGTCGGCTTGCCGCCGGCCGATCAGCCGTCGCCTGGCGTCAAATCGCCCGGCCGTCCGACCGCCGCTGTGATTCTTTGGCCGGCCGGTTGTCGTCGGTCGTCCGCCGGCCGCCATCGCCGATCGTTGATCGGCCGTCGCCGCTGATCGACAGTCGCCGGCCGGTCGCCGATCGTCGATCGCCGGCCGCGCCGCGATCGTCTGCCGCCGGCTGGCTGGCCGGCCGCTAGTCGATCGCGTCGCCGTCGGTCGATCTGTCGGCCGATCACATCGACGGCCGACGGAGGGTCGGTCGGTCGTCGGTCAATCATCGCCGACGCCGATCGGCGGGGGTTCAGCAGGTCGCCGCCTGATCGTCGTCGGCGTCGGTCGGCGGGGGGCCGACCAATCGTCAGTCACCGTCGACGTCGACCGGTTGCCATCATCATCGATCGATTTCTACCGTCTTTATAATAGACACCAAACAAAAAAATATATTTTATCCAAACATAATAATATAATCAATATTATATTTCATTCCATTACGACCTAAATTATATTATAACAGCCTTAGCACATAATTCACACAAGAAACGACTCGTTTTTACACGAGTTCAACTTTCAACGCGCAATCATGAACAAACTCACCCATCACAAAAAAATTCTCTGCTAGGTATTCTATACAACCTCTTTCGATCATGTACCAAGAACCAACTAAGATCTTTGATGTTTGTGACGGTCACCAATCATGTACCAAGAACCAACTAAGCTGTTCGCAAAGTTATATCACTAATAATCTTTGTAAAAGTTGAAAATCTATCCAATTAGTAACCTTTGTTATTAGTCCCAGGACACTGACGAGAAAGAGATAAATTGCAGAAGGAAAGTCTCTTGATACGATGATAAACCAGGAAAGAATCCATCTGAAATCAAAGAAGATTTTAGACTTCATTCAAATCTCACGACCAATCGTAAGAATAATTACGCCTCACCACAGCGTCATCCGAACAATATATCACTAATAATCTCGAAATCACTCAACTCATTTTATCATCACGTTAGTCGGTTATTTCAACTAATGTCAATAATCGGAAACCCCTATCTCCTATTCATCAGCGGCGGCGGCGGCGGCGCCTGCGTCGTCATCGTCCTCTTCATCGGCGGCGGCGGCGCCTGCGTCGTCTTCATCGGTGGTGGCGGCGGCGGCGGCGGTGTCGTCTTCATCCGTCTTCATTGGCAGCGTTGGCACCGTCAGCGGCAGCGCCATCGACTCCGGTGATGGCAGTGACGCCGACGGCGCCGGCAGCAGCGATGGCGGCTACGGCAATGTCAATGCCAAGGCCGCCGGCGGATTAGTCGGCGTCGCGGCGTCGGCAGCGTCGACAAAGAAGTCGGCGGGTCGGCGGCGGCGCAGGTGCAGGCGGCGGCGACGGCGACAGCGTTGTCACCAAAGGCGGCCTTGGCAGCGGCGGCGGCGGCGCTGTCGCGAAAGAAGGCGATGTAGACAGTGTCGGAGGCGTCGACGACGGCGGCATCGGCGGCGGCGGCGGCGTCGCCGTCAAAGAAGTTGGCGGTGACGGCGACGGCGGCGGCGGTGGGGGGACCCTGGAAACATCCACTGGGCCAATCAACTCAACTCGTTCACCGCCTCTAGTTTAGTAAGAAGTGTTAAAAAGAAATATTTGCATATTTTTTATCATAAAAATTACTTACCCAAATATCCTTGAAATAAGGGAGGAGGGCATTTTTCTCATTCACATCCATATTTTCCCACCAATCCCTGTCGCCGAATATATCTTTCAATTTATTGTGACAAATTTCAGCTCCTAATGACAACTTTCTGAGTTTTGGACATGAGATTACATAAAGCCGCTCCAAGTTGGGAAAGGTTAGTGACTGCGGTGAGATACAATTCAATTTAGGCATTCCAGTCAAAGACAGTAAGCGTAACCCAATGGTAGAGTTGGAGGAACTTCCAACACAACTTATCAATTCTTCCATCTCATCACAATTTGATACTCTCAAGACGTTGAGATTTGGTAGTTGAATAATCCAGGTGACGTTTCTCAACATTTTGCATTTAAAAATGTTCAATTCATGAAGACAAGGAAATACAGTTTGAGGGTTGACTACTTTCCAAGTGATTTCCTGCAAACGCTTGACAGATTTGAGAACCATATACCTCAAACATGCAAAGCCTTCTTCACGATCCTCGTTCCAAGCAACTGTTAATTCAGCATCTGTCATGACATCTACAATCTCTAGTCGTTCAAGGCTCTGCCTTGTGTTGCGGCTGCTCATGATGCTCTCAAATAGTTGGCTTGGATAAGCCAAGTCTTCCATGTTTTCTAGTCGGAGTTTCCATACAGATAATTGTCGCAGAGCGTTCAACCGTCCGAGGACTGTCATTGAGTGCAGGGTAATTCCAATGGATTTCCGGCATCCTTCGAATCCTTCTAGTTCATCCATGTCAGCGTACTTGCTCTTGAATAGATCCAACAATTTGAGCGCACGTAAGTTGGATAGTGTTCCCTTGGGTACTTCCGCAAGGTGCTTAGTTACTGCCAGAAGCAAGTACTTGAGTTTAGTAAGGCTACTCAACTATGCTGGCAGTGCTCTGACTTGGGTGAAGTTCAAGTTTAGATGTTGGAGCTCAGATAACTTGTTGATTTCCCTCGGAAGCTCTCTGATGTTTGTACCCGAGAGATCCAAGAATGTCAAAACAGGCAAAGACTGGAAAAATGGCTCAGGAATTCTGTCTAGCTTACGGTTCTGTTGGAGCATGAACATGGAAAGTTTGGGAAAACTGGAAGTCTGCACTGGCAAAGAAGTTAAACGATTATGCATGAATGATGCTCGCTCTACCACTTGCCATTGCTCATTCTCCAGTTCCAACTGATCCAATTGGGAGCCTGCTTTAACAATCCAACTGTCTTTAACCATCCATAGAGCCAGGTCTCGGATCACATCATGCATCTTGATCTTTGTGCCATCGTAAGACACAAGCTCTAACAAGCATGCAGATGTCAGAGTCTCGATATGGGAGTGCCCTAGGTGGAACGCTTCATTGATCGAGTCAAACTCATCCATCAGGTCAAGGCCCATCCAACATTGTATTAGTTCGACTTTGTCAATTCTGAAATCTTCAGGCCACAAAGAGCAGCACAACAGCCGAGCTCTCATGTTGTCATCTTCCAGGGTATCATAGCTAAGTTTAAAGGCAGCAAACGTAGGATCTCGTTCTTTCATACGCGTGACTTCTGGCATCTGTGATTGCTGCAGCTGCTTGAGGGCACCCTTCCACGCTTCCCATGACTTCTTTGCGGACATGGCACTGCCGACGGTTTTGAGAGCAAGGGGGACACCAGCACACTCTTCAGTAATTTGTCTCGCTAGTTTCTCAATTCCTAGGAATGAGTCAAAAATTAAAATCTAAAAATGATCTCCGGTCAAATTATTTTTTTTCTTCGGACTAACCTGATGAACCTAAGCTATTATATATTAAAAGAGAAAATAAAAGATTAATTAGAAGCTAAAAAAAATTATCCTGAGCTATCGCCCGAATAATCTATTACCTGACTCCGTCGTTGCAAACTCGACTCCGTTCCTTGCAAACTTCAGAAAGAGTTCCCATGCTTGATCAAATGCTAAGCCTTCCAATTTTTTCTTCTCGTTGGCCCTCATTTTACTGCATACTTCCTCGTTGCGCGTCGTGAAAACTACCACCTTGCGCTTCTGCTCCTCGCCATGCTCAGCAGGTATTTGTTCCATTCCCAACTTATGAAGTTCATAGGAGTCCCAAATGTCATCGAGCAACAATAAACAATTCTTTTCTTTGAGAAAGTTGAAGAGTTTAGTAGCACAATCGCCTTCACTCTCATCCTCTTTAAGATCCAGTCCTACCTTGTTAGCCAAGTCCATCTGAAGCTTTTTCAATTTGCATTCTTTGGAGGCCACAATCCAGACGACACGCTCAAACTTGAGCTTGGAGATCTCTTCGTGGTTGTTGATGAGCATCAAAAGCGTCGTCTTTCCTATCCCCCCCATGCCGTAGATGCCTATAACTGTGACATTTTCATCCCTAATCAAGTTCACAATCTCGATCGGATCCGATTGCACCCCGACGACATCATTTGAAATGGCAAGCTGCTCCGAAGGCGGCGGCGGCCGCGTCGTGGCAACCCTAGAAACATCCATTCGGCCAATCAAATCCTTCACCTCCTCCTGGTTCCTGGCGACCCTCCCGTTGATGCAGACGCAATTCCACGACCAGCCACCGAGGCACCGCATCGCCCCGTAGTCCCGTTGGATGGCGTCGAACTCCAATAATACAGACTCCTCGGCCTGTCTCTTCCATTGTTGAGCTTCTGCGGTTATGGTTTGCCCGTTGCGCTCCGCCACGACGATGGCCTGTTTGAGGTCTTCCAGTTTGGCCCTCAATTGATCCGCGTCTCCGTGCAAGCGTCTTACGCGAGATCGAGGCCTGGCGAGGTAGAACGAAGCTTTATCCCAAATCCTGTTGAGGAATTGACCGAGTACGACGGAGATACTCATGGTGATCGAGGCGAAACAGCAGAGGGAGATTTCTGAAGCTTCACTAATCGAGGAGGAATTATTAGAGCTGCCAAACTGTAGTGTTGATTATTAGAGTAATTATTAAAATATCATTAAAGCTGTATTATTGATTATTAGTGGAGAGCTGCTCTTCCCACTCCTTTGACACCACACTCTCCTCCCTCTCTCCCTCTCAAATGACGATTCTATCTTCTTTCTTTTTTTCTTTTTTATTTAGTTTTATTTTTTTAATTAATTTTGTATAAAAATAGCTCTCATACATATATATTTTTAATTTTATTTAATTTTTATTTAGTTTTATTTTTTAATTAATTTAATTTAATTTTTTTCAACGATATTTTTTTTTTCAATTTTATTTAATTTTTCTTTAGTTTTATTTTTTAATCAATTTTGTTTATTATTTTTTATCAATACTTTATTTTTAGAATTTTATATTATTTTTATTTAGTTTTATTTTTTAATCAATTTTATTTTTTATATTTTTTCAATTTTATACAAATTTTATTTTTTTAATTAATTTTTTCATAATACTTGTATTCTTTTCAATTTATTATTTTTTTAAGTTTTATTTTTTTTATTGATTTTATTTTTTTATTATTCAATTTTTTTTTATCAATTTCTTTTATCAATTTTATTTTCTTTTGAATAATTTTTTTATATGTTTATAATCTTTTGTTTATTTTTAGTTATAAATTTTAGGGGTTATTATTTATAAAATTTTTAAAAAGTATAAAATTATGGATCAAAATAAAAATTATATATTTAAAACTAACAAAAAATACTAACAATTAATAGTGAACACATTCATAACTTACAAACAAACATTTTTTTTCAAATGAAGAGTATATGTAATAATACAAAAAACATACGAAAATATATAAAAATAGAAATTTTAATCAATATTGCCTCCAAATTCTGCTCCTGACGCGTTTGGTGGTGGTATACCTATTACTTCATACCACAAATGAATACGTATTCTATAACGAGTGACCCATCCTTTAGCTTCATCGATGAATGTTGCCACCACCACGTTGGAATGGATGGTACAGGGTAATGAGGATGTAAGAAAACTTATACGAAGTGATTGTTAACATGAGCAATAACTATTTCTCGATGCTCTTGGTTTGGAACTGGAGTTTTTAATGGCAAATGAGTAAAATAACTCCCAACATTCTCACCAAATATATGCAGTACAAGATTGTACCTTGATGCGATGACAATTCCCAAAGGCATAGAGTCCATCCAATACATTTCTTGCCCACGACTCGAACCAATTCAATGAGAATAATAGATTAGTTATTAAATTTCGATCTGGATAAAGTTGATCATATATATCCTTATTTTATTAAATCTCTTCTATAAACTCGAATCGTATTTGAAATCAACTTTCTTCACCATACCCAATTAGTGCAGCTATTACCCTGAATCCACAATGACCATCAGGTTGAACATCAACGGTGTGAGAAATATGACGCTGCAGAGGCACAAGTAATTTCTCAATATAAGTATCATGGATGGGTAGAACTAGAGAGTGATCATGGGTCGTTTGAGTATTGCAAACCTTCGACCCCCTTCCATGTCTTCCTCTCCCTCAAGATGTTGTAGTCGGTTGAGAGACCCTAGATCCTGAAGTGGATGCATCTGCAAAAGAAGGTATGCGACATCCACTTTGCTCATCTCTATCCGTAGGTCGACCTCTATATTTTGTGTTGTATGAAGGGGCTCGAACTGTACTTTGAGATGAATCTATCATATCAAAAACTTGTCTATCATATGCTCTCGCATATGTGGATCTATCCCATTTAATATCTCAACAACGTGGGATGTCCTATTAGGTTATGCTCCCTCGTCATTAAACTGATGTACCTACATCGACAATCTCCTCCAATGAGTGTTGATCCTCTGAAGCGAAATTGGAATGAAAAAGTAACGGTGATGTGCAAGATCATGCTCGCATGGCAATGCGTATACAATTTTAATAGAATAGTTGCATCTGCCGACTAGCTGGTGAGATGTTTCCTCAATGCATTTTAGCTTACCATAAATCAACTTCATTGTCTCTAATGAAATCCGACACCTTATTTGACTGAAAATGTCATCATGTAAATGTTGATGGCGTAGAATGTTGAGAGATCTCTCGAACGATTTCTTAATATCCTCAAACTGAATTCTCAACATCTTATGTATTTTTTCAAAAGATGTCTGTAGGGATGATATGGTATCTCCCAAATATAACTTTAGTCTCGCATGTGCAGACTCTGCCCTATAATAAAAAAAAGCATTGTGTTTTAATACTGAAAAGAATTGAAATAGTACAATAATGAACAAAATTTAAATAATAAATCTATAAAGTGACTATACCTTTGATTTGAATTGCTCCCAAGGTGCATACATGTATCAACCCATGCTGAAATAAATCGCTCTTTGTAAGGGTGTAACCATGTATCCCAAAGGTAATTAGAACACTCTTGAATCGTTAATACTCCTTGTGCATGACATCCCACTTCTGCTGGTAAGACCATTATGTCGATGAATTAATGAGTGAGTGTCATGATACATAAAAATGTTGTCACTCCAGACCAAGCATAGGGGCGTATTTCTTCATTACGCACTGGTTTATGTGTCAAATACAAAGGATGTGACGTGCATTAGAAAAACATGTTTCAATGACATTAATAAGCATCAAATCCCGATCTGAAACAAACATCAATAACAACGATGCCTTCTTTTCAACCAGCCACTTCTTTAAGGTATCTAATGCCCATGTCAGTTGCTCTGTCCTCTCATTACTAAGATATGCGAACATAAGTGAGTAAGTTCGCATTGTGAATGTGATACCCACAATCTCCAATAGTGGTATCCGATACTCATTGGTCTTGTATGTGGCATCAATGATCAACACAGACAAAAAGTTGAAAGACAACTCTAGACTTTTTAAATGAACCCAAAGAATATATGTGATTTCGTTGGTGTCTGGATTCAGACAGAATTACGGAGGTATTCTTCGATTAATCGGGTCGGTCCACATATTGAATAGAATTTAGGTCGCCCCATTTAGCAGATTTATTTGTGAAAATGACATTGTAAATGCTTTTGATCCTCATAGTGTTTGACGGGTCTCTTTCCTTCAAAATACTAAGAATTTCACGAGGTGTGGTGTTGTTAGTCATGTCGAGCATAAATTCTTTCTCTATTCGTTTTAACCTACTCGGGTACTCATGACCATCAATAGATTCTGCTAATTGATGATTATGAAAACTACATACAACCCTTAAACCCCACATCACACCATCTGAAGGTATTGGTATACCTCACAATTCGAATGGGCATTCACATTTTTTAGTCCCATTATTTCTTTTTAAGGATTGTCCATCAACTAGATATCGTAGCGGTTTATACTTTCCACCTCTTTCACACATAAGATAACACTTTGGTAGTTTGCCACCTTTTAAATTAACAGAATTTTTAATAACCACTATAATACCATTCTTCAGACCAACTATTTTTACCCAATTTATCATATCTTCTCTACTTTTAAATATCTATATAAAAAATATAACAAACATATATAAGTATGACATTATCCAATCTTAATATAATTTCTCTACTTATAAAATAAATAACGAATATGCATAAAACAATGATAATAACTAACTTGATCTGTGGTAAATTTAACTGTATAATCGCGACTATTGTTGGAGACACTCTCTTCACCCGGAACATTATTCTCAATTGACCAACTATCTAAAAATAAACCCAAATAGTCATCCATAGTTTCCTTCTATGAATTACGAAAAGTAATGGTTAAGAAGATAACTATGTTTCAGGAAGAGAGAAGGAGAGACTGAGAGGGAGATAGCAGTGGAGGGAGATGTGATTGAAGAGTGATTAAAAATGAAGTGTGAGAGGAGGATTTAAAGAGAGAAGTTTTAACATGTGTTAAGAGTTGAAGGGTGGGTAATTTAAAGGGTGGGGAGGTTCTGACATATGTCAAGAGTTGAAAGGTAAATAATTTAAGGAGAGGGGAGGTTCTGACATGTGTCAAGGGTTGAAGGATGGATATAATTTAAGAGGAGGGGAGGTTCTGACATGTGTTAAGGGTTGGAAGGGTAATTTAAAGGGAAAGGAATGTTTTGACATGTGTCAAGGATTGGAGGATGGATAATTTAAAGATAGTGAGGAGTTCTGACATGTTTCAAGAGTTAGAAGTGAGATAATTTAAATGGATGAGAGATTTTGATATGTGTCAAGGGTTGGAAGGGGGGTAATTTAAAGTGATAAGAGATTTTGACACATGTCAAAAGTTGGAAGGAGGATAATTTAAAGGGATGAGAGCTTTTGACATATGTTAAGGGTTGAAAGGGGGGTAATTTAAAAGGAGAGGAGGTTATAACATATGTCAAGCGTTAAAGAGAGGTAATTTAAAGGGAGGAGGTGTTTTGACAGATGTCAATGGTTGGAGGATGGGAAATTTAAAGAGGGTGAGAGGTTTTGGCATGTGTTATGTGTCAAGGGTTAGAGGGAGGGATGATTTAAAGGGAGTGAATATTCTGACATGTGTCCAGAGTTGGATGGGGATAATTTAAGTGTCGAATTAAAAAGGTAATTTAAAGAGAGAGATTCTGACCTACGTTAAAAATTATATAAAATAAAAAAATAAAAAAAATGATAAAAAAATAATAAATAAAATTGATTAAAGAAATAAAACTAAATAAAAATTAAATAAAATTAAAAAACATTAAACAAAATTAATTTAAAAATAAAACTAAATAAAAATTAAGTTAAATTAATATATATATATATAGTATTAATGAAAAAAATAATAAACAAAATTAATTTAAACAATAAAACTATATATATATATATATATATATATATATATATATATATAGTATTAATGTAAAAAATAAAAGAAAAAAACAAAGAAAAAAAAGGATAAAAATTAAAAAAAAAACATTAAACAAAATTAATTTAAAAATAAAACTAAATAAAAATTAAATTAAAAAATATATATAGTATTAATGAAAAAATAATAAACAAAATTAATTTAAAAAATAAAACTAAATAAAATTAATATATAATAAAAAAAGACAAATAAAGGGATAAAAATGTCATTTGAATGGGAGAGAGAAAGGGGGAGCAATTTGCTTATTAGTGTTATCAGTAGAACTATAGCGTTTATGATTAGAATAATTATTAGAGCTACCACTGTAATATTGATTATTTGAACAATTATTAGAGTTGTCACCCTGTAGTGTTGATCGTTAGAGTTGTCAAATTGAATTATAGTGTTGATTATTATATCAATTATCTCAACGAGAAATGGGAATAGTGTAATGGTTAAAATAGGATCATATTTATAGATATGACTGAGGATTGATTTTGAAAGAGATTTAATTTTTTTTTTATTCAAATAATTTTCATGTGTTTTGGTTATCATGTCAAGATTTATAGAATCCTCCGTGATTTATCTCTTTTATAATAACCATGAGACATATCGATAAAGACAACTAGATTGACATTCTATTTTTTTCTTCAGATTATTAGATTTGTCATGTCGAACTGTAGTGTTGATTATTAGAGCAATTATTAGAGCTGCAACGTTGAGCTATAGTGTTGATTATTAGAACAATTATTAGAGCTGTCATGCTACGCTGTAGTGATGCGACATGAAATTTTTTTCCTTCGAGATTAGATTGTAGAAGGCGAGATCCCTCCAACTGCATCAGTAAATTTGTCTTGAAAAAATTAACACATATTAAATCATCGCCATCCTATTCGACGACAACACTCCGATGTTTAAGTTAGAAAAGAAAATATATTAAATATAATAAAAATAATATTAAAAAAAGAAAGATATATATATACACGCGCGATGGTCTACTAAAAAGTGCTTATACTCAATAATCTTGATCGTCACTCTACAAATAATTCTCTAATTGCTAGAGACCTCACTGGCCCATCTTTCTCTGTGGGTGCATGGAGCTGAAACTGGAAAGCTTTCGATATGATATCATCGTGAAGGCAAACATCGTTTCCACAGTTGCTGCAGCTGTAAACTCGAGGCCCTTCTTGACAATCCAGCTTGAAGCCCCAGCATTAGATCCTCAAGGGTATCAGAAACACGCCCTAAGCTAGTCTCAATAATGTTTAGAGCCCAAGCAGGAACCTAGGTGCCCACAAGAATTTCTGCTCCAACAGCGGCAACAAGAGCCTCCGAGTATATATAAGAGCACTTGGAATTCATTTTAGAAGATAGGTAAGAACAGTGAATTGGAAATTAATGTTGTATCACTCTATAATCATTCCATAGCCACGCTCTATCAAGAACAAGTTTAGCTGCTAGCATTAATAGGGACCAATAAGGATAAAGATAGAATGAACCAGTATGTTTCCCTTTGATAGATGAGGATTCCGATCACTGATGAGAAGAAGTAAATGTTTCACATTTTCCAAGGCATCCACCGCTGATGATCTTTTAGATTCATTCCTTCGTGCCCTTGCCTTGATATCATCTCTTCTATAGCCGGCTGAGATGGCGTGGTATTGCTCGGACCAATGACGAGAGTAGGCTTCAGGAAATGGCAGATAAGAAGAAAGAAGATGACAAGTGAACGTTCATGGCACCTAAGCTGTGGAGAGGCAGAGTCAAGTTGCGGCAGATGAAGCCCCCCTTACTCCCCTCTCGAAGCAGCCCCCTCTTCCCTCAGCTCCCCGGAGACAGGCCCCTAGCAAGCTGCGCCCCCTCCTCCTTGCACCCGACAGGCGAAAAATTCAATGAAGAGGAGAAGCCCTTTTTTTCCTTGACCCAACTTCCTTTATAGCTCTCCAATTGAATTGGACCTGCTTTATTTTATGAGCAATATTTTTCAAAAATATAGAGTCATCTTGATTGTAACTTGTCGGCTTCCTTCAAGAAATCGAAATACGGCCTATGTCTTTCAAACTTTAAACTTAGGTTGCCCTGTCAATTTATGAGTAATATTTCCCTCTATCATGAAGTGTTGTCCTTGATTTACTTTCGACATCTAATTGATTTAAAAATAATTTTTTATTCCTCATATTTAATAGTTTTTCTTTGCATTTAAATGGTAATTTAAAATGATAAAATAAATTTCTTATTTTAATACTATAATAAAATTGTTAAAGTGTATTTTTCACATAAATAAAATTTTTAGAAGTTCAAATTTTAAAAAAAATCACAGACTCAATATTATTTTCCTTATTGGCTGCTCTAAAATTAAATATAAATTATCATGCATAATCTTGATAATCACATAATAAGATTATAGAAAATGAAATATAATTTATATTATTTGTTGCATAAAATATGTTTATTTGGAGATTTTAAAATATAGCCTAGTTTAATATTTTATTATATTATTCTTAATATAATTATAATACTCAATTTATTCTGAAATATGTTTGTTTATAGTTGTGTCGATTGGGGCGGTCGCCGACATCGCCCCAGATGAGATGGCAGCTGATGGTCATTGGCAACTACGGTAGCTACGACGACAATCAATGGGGGTGGCAATGATCGATGACCGACGATCAGTGGTAGCGGCCAACGACTGACAGCCAACGATCGACGACAATAATAACTAACGACTGACGACCGACAATCGACAACGACCGATAGCCGACAATCGACAACCGATGACACAAGACTCAGCGAACAGTGAAATATATTCATCTTTTTGATCACTTCGTGCCACCTTATTTTTTTTATTAAGATTATTCTCAACTTCATTTTATAAAGGATAAATTTTTCTATAGCTTCATCTTTACTTTTTTAGAAGATACACATAATAAAATTTTATGTTATCATCTATAAAAGTAATGAATATTTATTTCCACCGCATGTCGAAATCCTCTTTAAGTCGCACACGTCTGTGTGTATTAGGTATAGTGGTTTATTGCTTCGTTCAACTTGTTGAAATAATGACCTCGTCAATTTTACCTCTACAAAAATTTCACATTTGTGTCCCAGAGCAATTTGAAACGTTGATATGCTTGTCATGTTAATTAATCTATGCATCAAATCATAGTTAATATATTCTAGTATACTATGCCACAACACAAATAATTCAAAAGAACTCTGATTTTTATTGATTTTGGACTCAATGTCTATTACGAGTTTAGAGAGTCTCTCACTCTCATAGTCCTTTCCCACATACAAATATGTCACTTTTAGATAGAATAATTTTGTTTAACTGAAAAATTATTTTAAACTCATACTTGCTTAGCAAAGATCCGAACACTAATTTTTTTTCAATATCTGGAACAAACAACATGTTATTTAGAGTTAGTTTTTGTCCAATATCATATTCAGTACTACTTTTCTACGACCCTTGATTTTCAAGTTTGTTGAGTTCTCCATATATATAATTTATTTGTCTCTAACTTCATCAAAGTTATGAAGCATCTCTTTATTGTAGCACACATATCTAGTAACTCCAGTATTTATCCATCATTGTCGAGGGTTTGAACCTATCAAGATCAGCTCGGATATCACCGCACAAAGGTCTTCCACCTCGTTTAAGTTAGTTCCTTGCTTTTTCTTCTTCGGCTTCCTAGACTTCGAAGATTTATAACCGATTCGATCACAGTTGAAGAACTTTCGAGTAAACTTGTTTTTATTGATGTCTCTCTTGGGTTCTAGCTTGGAAGATTTTAATTTCTTCCGTTTCAAATTTTCACCATGCTCGACCACATTTGTAAGTTAAGGGAAAGGAAGGATTCGATGGAGAAATAAATGGGCTCCCTTGGGTTACAGAGAATCCTTTTTTTTTTTTCTGGTATCACAATTTCAGTGATACCATGACATCGTTCATCCGATAACACATCCAGCTCGAGTGATTGTTTGCGGCGTCAAAAATGCAACGAAGCAAGCATGCTTCATATGATTCATATTGATCATAAATTCAACATATTCTTGTCAAGATTCAGACAGAGAATTGCCCCTTCTTATGATTCCTATTTTAGAAAAGGGAGTAGAGAATGAAGGTCTTTCAAATAGTTTGAAGACTTTGAAGTATTGCTTTGGTCGCTTAATGAAACATGTGCAACTTTGAAGTGTTGCTTTGGTCACTTAACGAAGCATTCAACTTTAAAGCGTTTCAACAAGAGCTTTAGCACATAATTCACACAATAAACGACTCGTTTTTACACGAGTTCAACTTTCAACGCGCAATCATGAACAAATTCACCCATCACAAACTAATTCTCTGCTACGTATTCTATACAACCTCTTTCGACCATGTACCAAGAACCAACTAAGATCTTTGATGTTTGTGACTGTCACCGATCACCTTGGCCCCGAGAGCTCCATCGCTTCGACAAGCAAGTCATCGGTGAGGTCAGAGAAGTGCTCCAACGAGCACTCAGACGCCTTAAGCTTATGCACCTCTGCTCCTTGCGAGGTTTCCCATCTCTCTGCGAGGCCATCACCTTCGAGCATCCGAACAACTTCGGACATTTTGGGCCTGTGGCCTGGGAGATACTCAGTGCACAAGAGCGCAACTTGGACTATCTCTTCGAGCTCGATCCTATCGTAGTTCCTCAGGTCTTCATCCACAAGCGCATCGAGCCTCTTTTCTTCACGCATCTTCTTTACCTGTCACATAAAATAGTTTTACCAACGTGATTCCTTTGAGGCATAGTAGGCAATTCCAATCAATTTTAGGAGTTCAGAATTTGGCTGTATCAATGTCATTTGTAGAATCAGCTAAAGAACGAGAGCTATGATTTGCATGAAAGAAGAAACCATCCTTGTTTTGCTATCATTGATCGAAGATTTCCAAAACATTTCTAGCCTGATATAAACCATTTTTGTAACCGAAGTCATCTAAATGCCAAGAACAAAAGCAAACCATTTGAATTATGTTTGTACATACCCAATCAAGCATGGCACCTCTAAGTTTCGCTGTTTTTCCGATTTCCAAAGCTCTCGACCCAGTGATCAGCTCCAGAAGAAGGATTCCAAATCCAAAACATCAGTTTTCTCGGAAGACTGGCCTGTCGATAGATACTCCGGCGCTTTGTGCCCCGCTGTTCTTCTCACGGCTGTCGTTATATGTGTGTCCTTGTGATCTAAAAGTTTTGCAAGCCCAAAGTCTCCGACGACAGCCTCATAGTAGCCATCGAGCAATATATTAGCAGCCTTGATATCTCTATAGAGTAAGTCTCTTCCGGTACCCAAAGCTTTTCGTTTTCTGATACTCCAATCTAATGCTGGTTTTGCTGCAGAATGAAGGATTTTTTAAAATAAAAAGTGAAGGTACAAAATCAGTCACACATCCTTTTGTCCTAATTGCATCGAATATATATATATATATAGGGTTATTTTCTGTTGAGCGACAAAATGTTGCGTGTCCATACGCGATTAACTGTGATGAACAGTGATTCCATTGTCATCGAACTGTGGTGAAAAGTGAAATCACTGTTCACTGCAGTTAATTGTGCACAGGCACACAACATTTTGTCGCCCAATTGATCATGCCCCTATATATATATATATATATATAGTGCGTATCCGTATGTGACACGTTCTCAACCGTTGAATCGAACATAATTGAAAAATGCACAGTACATCGTTCTTCCGTGCTGCGTCGAGTTGGAAGTTCGAAATCAACGGCAACGACCCTATTCCACTGGATTCCGCTCGGACGATGGTTAGATTCCGACCGAATCGTGGTTGGAAATAGCCGCGAATGCGGCTGCTAGTGGCCACGACACTGGCGGTTGGATTCCAATCGCAATTCGGTCGGAATTCAGCCGGCGTTCAACCGGGTCGACTCGCCGAATTGCGGCGGAATCCGCTGCATCGCGGTCGCTGCCGACCATCGGCGATCGTAATCATGGCGTCCGCTGCCGCGATTGGATCGGAATATGGTCGTCGTCCGATCGGAATCTAGTATCAGCCTAACGACAACCGGATTCCGACCAGATCGCAATTGGAATTCGGTCGTCCACTAGTGATTCCATGCTGCAGTGCTCGGCCGAGAAAACTTTGTTGTGCGATGTTATCGCATTTTCGCTTACAAGACGAATATATATATATATATATATATATATATATATATATATATATATATATATATATATATATATATATATATATATATATATATATATGGAGTAGCATGTACAGTAATTTAATCACAAGTGTACTCTGCATTGCACAGGAGAAATTATATATATATATATTGTAGAACTAGTTGCCTTACTGTGGCTCTGATGCATAAACTTTCATTCACCAGGATGTCCAATATTCTCACCTTTGAGTCGAGAAGCTACACTTCCATTCGACATGCAAGTGTAAATCAAAAGTCTTTCGGTGGCAGTCATGCATATTCCATACGGCCTGAGAAGGTGTCGACGCACAGCCAAGCTTATCATTTTGACTTCAGTCCTGAATTGGATCTCCCCGCCCATGACATTTCCATCGTTTAGCCATTTAACAGCTACTAAAGTCCCATCTTGTAGACGTTTCCGAAACCGCCTTTTCCGAGCAAGTTTTGCTGCTGAGATTGTTTGTTGCAACTTGAAGTTCTCTGAAGTGAAACCGTCCCAAATTACCAAGGCAAACTTCTTCATTCTCTTGGTCTGAGAAAAAGATATCATCAAAGATACAGAAACAGAAAAAGGAGGCATTCTCTGTGGCTAAATTTTATGTTGGATTACCATTTGTATTCAGGAACATTTGTCGATTAAGCATTCGTCGACTGCCCCAAATAAATGCACAAAGATATCTTCTTTAGTTATATAGATAGATCAAATGATCCACCAGATTGAAACGACAAGCGACTAGACTAGACCGCCAACAAGCTTACATGAAAGTGAGTTGAGTGAGATTGGCCAAAGATTGAGGAAGTGCCCCTGAAAGACTATTGTTGTTGAACCTCCTGCTCCATCACCAAATCAAAAACAAAAAGAAGGATTAAGATACTTGTCTAATAATATCAAATTAGCTTGCTAGACCATAAAAACATAAACTTAAACCAGTTATCAGCTTGATTTAAGCTTTCAGAACCGCATTAGCATGATATTTCAACTAACAATGTCATCGCCAAACTGTAATCTCTAGAGCTTATTCCTCCATTAAGCTCTTCGCAAAGTTATATCACTAATAATCTCGAAATCACTCAACTCATTTTATCATCACATTAGCCGGTTATTTCAACTAATGTCATGAATCGGAAACCCCTATCTCCTATTCATCTTGTTATTCTACTCTACCTCTTCTTGTGTTGCTCCTTTGACACACTCATCGTATTTATTGAGCCGTGTTTAATGTCAGTAACATAAGTCCATTCCTAAACGCTTAAGCTTTTGGAATTCTTCATCTAGCTTGTGAGATTATAAATAGAGAACAAGTCCATTCCTAACTTTTTTTTTTTTAACTGAATTGCAGCGACTAAGAACAAATTTCATCGAAAACCAAAAGTTTTGTCAGTTACAAGTACATAAGGACTTTCAAATTACCCAATGAAGCCGGGATTTCACCGGAGAAGTCGTTGTCGGGGAGAGATCCAACGTGCGAAGCTTGGAGAGCTTGCCAATCTCTGCAGGTATCTCTCCTGAGATGTTATTGTTCTGCAGAAGCCTGCAAAAGCGTCCATCTGAAGCTTTTTCAATTTGCATCCTTTGAGGGCCACAATCCAGACGACATGCTCAAACTCAAGATTGGAGATCTCTTCATGGTTGATGAGCTTCAAAAGCGTCTTCTTTCCTATCCCTCCCAAGCCGTATGCCTATAACCCTGGCACTTTCATCCCTAATCCAGCCCATAATCTGGGTCAGATCCGATTGCATCCTGACGGCATCATTTGAAATCGTAGGCGGTGACAACAACCAAATTGGCGATGGCGGCGATGACAGCGTTGGCATCGACGGTGGTGGCAGCGTTGGCGCCCGCGTCGTCGTCGTCTTCATCGGTGGCGGCGGCGTCGGCGGCGTTGGCGCCTGCGTCGTCATCGTCGTCTTCATCGGCGGCGGGCGATGGCAGTGACTCCGACGACGCCGGCGGCAGCGACAGCCGCGGAGGCGGCGCCAACGGCGGCTACAGCAATGTCAACGCCGCCGGCGGGTTAGTCGGCGTTGCCGCCCGTGGCGATATTGGAAGATGGCGGCGATATTGGTTAAGGCGGCGGCGGCGCTGGGCGTCGTCGCCAAAGAAGGCGGCGACGTTGGCGCCGACGTCGTCGCCAAAGAAGGCGGCGAAGGCGGCGCCGTCGTCGTCGTCAACGCGGTAATCCTGGAAACATCCACTCGGCCAATCAACTCGTTCACCGCCTCCAGTTTAGTAAGAAGTGTTAAAAAGAAAGATTTGCATATTTTTCATCATAAAAATTACTTACCCAAATAAACTTGAAATAAGGGAGGAGAGCATTCTTCTCATTCACATCCATATTTTCCCACCAATCCATCTCACCGAATATATCTTTCAATTTATTGTGACAAATTTCAGCTCCTAATGACAACTTTCTGAGTTTTGGACATGAGATTACATATAGCCGCTCCAAGTTGGGAAAGGTTAGTGACTGCGGTGAGATACAATTCAATTTAGGCATTCCAGCCAAAGCCACTAAGCGTAAGCCAATGGTAGAGTTGGAGGAACTTCCAACACAACTTATCAATTCTTCCATCTCATCACAATTTGATACTCTCAAGACGTTGAGATTTGGTAGTTGAATAATCCAGGTGACGTTTCTCAACATTTTGCATTTAAAAATGTTCAATTCATGAAGATAAGGAAATACAGTTTGAGGGTTCACTACTTTCCAAGTGATTTCCTGCAAACGCTTGACAGATTTGAGAACCATATACCTCAAACATTCAAAGCCTTCTTCACGAGCCTCGTTGTTCCAAGCAACTGTTAATTCAGCATCTGTCATGACATCTACAATCTCTAGTCGTTCAAGGCTCTGCCTTGTGTTGCGGCTGCTCATGATGCTCTCAAATAGTTGGCTTGGATAAGCCAAGTCTTCCATGTTTTCTAGTCGGAGTTTCCATACAGATAATTGTCGCAGAGCGTTCAACCGTCCGAGGACTGTCATTGAGTGCAGGGTAATTCCAATGGATTTCCGGCATCCTTCGAATCCTTCTAGTTCATCCATGTCAGCGTACTTGCTCTTGAATAGATCCAACAATTTGAGCGCACGTAAGTTGGATAGTGTTCCCTTGGGTACTTCCGCAAGGTGCTTAGTTACTGCCAGAAGCAAGTACTTGAGTTTAGTAAGGCTACTCAACTATGCTGGCAGTGCTCTGACTTGGGTGAAGTTCAAGTTTAGATGTTGGAGCTCAGATAACTTGTTGATTTCCCTCGGAAGCTCTCTGATGTTTGTACCCGAGAGATCCAAGAATGTCAAAACAGGCAAAGACTGGAAAAATGGCTCAGGAATTCTGTCTAGCTTAGGGTTCTGTTGGAGCATGAATATGGAAAGTTTGGGAAAAGTGTAAGTCTGCCATGGCAAAGAAGTTAAACGATTATACATGAATGATGCTCGCTCTACCACTTGCCATTGCTCATTCTCCAGTTCCAACTGATCCAAGTCGGAGCGTGCTTTAACAATCCACTTGTCTTTAACCATCCATAGAGCCATGTCTCGAATCACATCATGCATCTTGATCTTTGTGCCATCGTAAGACACAAGCTCTAACAAGCATGCAGATGTCAGAGTCTCGATATGGGAGTGCCCTAGGTGGAACTCTTTACTGATCGAGTCAAACTTATCAATCAGCCCAAGGCCTATCCAACATTGTATTAGTTCGACTTTGTCAATTTTGAAATCTTCAGGCCACAAAGAGCAGCACAACAGCCGAGCTCTCATGTTGTCATCTTCCAGGGTATCATAGCTAAGTTTAAAGGCAGCAAACGTAGGATCTCCTTCTTTCATACGCGTGACTTCTGGCATCTGTGATTGCTGCAGCTGCTTGAGGGCACCCTTCCACGCTTCCCATGACTTCTTTGCGGACATGGCACTGCCGACGGTTTTGAGAGCAAGGGGGACACCAGCACACTCTTCAGTAATTTGTCTCGCTAGTTTCTCAATTCCTAGGAATGAGTCAAAAATTAAAATCTAAAAATGATCTCCGGTCAAATTATTTTTTTTCTTCGGACTAACCTGATGAACCTAAGCTATTATATATTAAAAGAGAAAATAAAAGATTAATTAGAAGCTAAAAAAAATTATCCTGAGCTATCGCCCGAATAATCTATTACCTGACTCCGTCGTTGCAAACTCGACTCCGTTCCTTGCAAACTTCAGAAAGAGTTCCCATGCTTGATCAAATGCTAAGCCTTCCAATTTTTTCGTCGCGTTGGCCCTCATTCTAGTGCATACTTCCTCGTTGCGCGTCGTGAAAACTACCACCTTGCGCTTCTGCTCCTCGCCATGCTCAGCAGGTTTTTGTTCCATTCCCAACTTATGAAGTTCATAGGAGTCCCAAATGTCATCGAGCAACAATAAACAATTCTTTTCTTTGAGAAAGTTGAAGAGTTTAGTAGCACAATCGCCTTCACTCTCATCCTCTTTAAGATCCAGTCCTACCTTGTTAGCCAAGTCCATCTGAAGCTTTTTCAATTTGCATTCTTTGGAGGCCACAATCCAGACGACACGCTCAAACTTGAGCTTGGAGATCTCTTCGTGGTTGTTGATGAGCATCAAAAGCGTCGTCTTTCCTATCCCCCCCATGCCGTAGATGCCTATAACTGTGACATTTTCATCCCTAATCAAGTTCACAATCTCGATCGGATCCGATTGCACCCCGACGACATCATTTGAAATGGCAAGCTGCTCCGAAGGCGGCGGCGGCCGCGTCGTGGCAACCCTAGAAACATCCATTCGGCCAATCAAATCCTTCACCTCCTCCTGGTTCCTGGCGACCCTCCCGTTGATGCAGACGCAATTCCACGACCAGCCACCGAGGCACCGCATCGCCCCGTAGTCCCGTTGGATGGCGTCGAACTCCAATAATACAGACTCCTCGGCCTGTCTCTTCCATTGTTGAGCTTCTGCGGTTATGGTTTGCCCGTTGCGCTCCGCCACGACGATGGCCTGTTTGAGGTCTTCCAGTTTGGCCCTCAATTGATCCGCGTCTCCGTGCAAGCGTCTTACGCGAGATCGAGGCCTGGCGAGGTAGAACGAAGCTTTATCCCAAATCCTGTTGAGGAATTGACCGAGTACGACGGAGATACTCATGGTGATCGAGGCGAAACAGCAGAGGGAGATTTCTGAAGCTTCACTAATCGAGGAGGAATTATTAGAGCTGCCAAACTGTAGTGTTGATTATTAGAGTAATTATTAAAATATCATTAAAGCTGTATTATTGATTATTAGTGGAGAGCTGCTCTTCCCACTCCTTTGACACCACACTCTCCTCCCTCTCTCCCTCTCAAATGACGATTCTATCTTCTTTCTTTTTTTCTTTTTTATTTAGTTTTATTTTTTTAATTAATTTTGTATAAAAATAGCTCTCATACATATATATTTTTAATTTTATTTAATTTTTATTTAGTTTTATTTTTTAATTAATTTAATTTAATTTTTTTCAACGATATTTTTTTTTCAATTTTATTTAATTTTTCTTTAGTTTTATTTTTTAATCAATTTTGTTTATTATTTTTTATCAATACTTTATTTTTAGAATTTTATATTATTTTTATTTAGTTTTATTTTTTAATCAATTTTATTTATTATATTTTTTCAATTTTATACAAATTTTATTTTTTTAATTAATTTTTTCATAATACTTGTATTCTTTTCAATTTATTATTTTTTTAAGTTTTATTTTTTTTATTGATTTTATTTTTTTATTATTCAATTTTTTTTATCAATTTCTTTTATCAATTTTATTCTCTTTTGAATAATTTTTTTATATGTTTATAATCTTTTGTTTATTTTTAGTTATAAATTTTAGGGGTTATTATTTATAAAATTTTTAAAAAGTATAAAATTATGGATCAAAATAAAAATTATATATTTAAAACTAACAAAAAATACTAACAATTAATAGTGAACACATTCATAACTTACAAACAAACATTTTTTTTCAAATGAAGAGTATATGTAATAATACAAAAAACATACGAAAATATATAAAAATAGAAATTTTAATCAATATTGCCTCCAAATTCTGCTCCTGACGCGTTTGGTGGTGGTATACCTATTACTTCATACCACAAATGAATACGTATTCTATAACGAGTGACCCATCCTTTAGCTTCATCGATGAATGTTGCCACCACCACGTTGGAATGGATGGTGCAGGTAATGAGGATGTAAGAAAACTTATAAGTGATTGTTAACATGAGCATAACTATTTCTCGATGCTCTTGGTTTGGGCGAGTTTTTAATGGCAAATGAGTAAAATAACTCCCAACATTCTCACAAAATATATGCAGTACAAGATTGTACCTTGATGCGATGACAATTCCCAAAGGCATAGAGTCCATCCAATACATTTCTTGCCCACGACTCGAACCAATTCAATGAGAATAATAGATTAGTTATTAAATTTCGATCTGGATAAAGTTGATCATATATATCCTTATTTTATTAAATCTCTTCTATAAACTCGAATCGTATTTGAAATCAACCTTCTTCACCATACCCAATTAGTGCAGCTATTGCCCTGAATCCACAATGACCATCAGGTTGAACATCAACAGTGTGAGAAATATGACGCTGCAGAGGCACAGGTAATTTCTCAATATAAGTATCATGGATGGGTAGAACTAGAGAGTGATCATGGGTCGTTTGAGTATTGCAAGCCTTCGACCCCCTTCCATGTCTTCCTCTCCCTCAAGATGTTGTAGTCGGTTGAGAGACCCTAGATCCTGAAGTGGATGCATCTGCAAAAGAAGGTATGCGACATCCACTTTGCTCATCTCTATCCGTAGGTCGACCTCTATATTTTGTGTTGTATGAAGGGGCTCGAACTGTACTTTGAGATGAATCTATCATATCAAAAACTTGTCTATCATATGCTCTCGCATATGTGGATCCATCCCATTTAATATCTCAATAACGTGGGATGTCCTATTAGGTTATGCTCCCTCGTCATTAAACTGATGTACCTACATCGACAATCTCCTCCAATGAGTGTTGATCCTCTGAAGCGAAATTGGAATGAAAAAGTAACGGTGATGTGCAAGATCATGCTCGCATGGCAATGCGTATACAATTTTAATAGAATAGTTGCATCTGCCGACTAGCTGGTGAGATGTTTCCTCAATGCATTTTAGCTTACCATAAATCAACTTCATTGTCTCTAATGAAATCCGACACCTTATTTGACTGAAAATGTCATCATGTAAATGTTGACGGCGTAGAATGTTGAGAGATCTCTCGAACGATTTCTTAATATCCTCAAACTGAATTCTCAACATCTTATGTATTTTTTCAAAAGATGTCTGTAGGGATGATATGGTATCTCCCAAATATAACTTTAGTCTCGCATGTGCAGACTCTGCCCTATAATAAAAAAAAGCATTGTGTTTTAATACTGAAAAGAATTGAAATAGTACAATAATGAACAAAATTTAAATAATAAATCTATAAAGTGACTATACCTTTGATTTGAATTGCTCCCAAGGTGCATACATGTATCAACCCATGCTGAAATAAATCGCTCTTTGTAAGGGTGTAACCATGTATCCCAAAGGTAATTAGAACACTCTTGAATCGTTAATACTCCTTGTGCATGACATCCCACTTCTGCTGGTAAGACCATTATGTCGATGAATTAATGAGTGAGTGTCATGATACATAAAAATGTTGTCACTCCAGACCAAGCATAGGGGCGTATTTCTTCATTACGCACTGGTTTATGTGTCAAATACAAAGGATGTGACGTGCATTAGAAAAACATGTTTCAATGACATTAATAAGCATCAAATCCCGATCTGAAACAAACACCAATAACAACGATGCCTTCTTTTCAACCAGCCACTTCTTTAAGGTATCTAATGCCCATGTCAGTTGCTCTGTCCTCTCATTACTAAGATATGCGAACATAAGTGAGTAAGTTCGCATTGTGGATGTGATACCCACAATCTCCAATAGTGGTATCCGATACTCATTGGTCTTGTATGTGGCATCAATGATCAACACAGACAAAAAGTTGAAAGACAACTCTAGACTTTTTAAATGAACCCAAAGAATATATGTGATTTCGTTGGTGTCTGGATTTGTACGGTAATTATGGAGGTATTCTTTCTTGATTAATTGGTCCACAACATATTGAATAGAATTTAGGTCGCCCCATTTAGCAGATTTATTTGTGAAAATGACATTGTAAATGCTTTTGATCCTCATAGTGTTTGACGGGTCTCTTTCCTTCAAAATACTAAGAATTTCACGAGGTGTGGTGTTGTTAGTCATGTCGAGCATAAATTCTTTCTCTATTCGTTTTAACCTACTCGGGTACTCATGACCATCAATAGATTCTGCTAATTGATGATTATGAAAACTACATACAACCCTTAAACCCTACATCACACCATCTGAAGGTATTGGTATACCTCACAATTCGAATGGGCATTCACATTTTTTAGTCCCATTATTTCTTTTTAAGGATTGTCCATCAACTAGATATCGTAGCGGTTTATACTTTCCACCTCTTTCACACATAAGATAACACTTTGGTAGTTTGCCACCTTTTAAATTAACAGAATTTTTAATAACCACTATAATATCATTCTTCAGACCAACTATTTTTACCCAATTTATCATATCTTCTCTACTTTTAAATATCTATATAAAAAATATAACAAACATATATAAGTATGACATTATCCAATCTTAATATAATTTCTCTACTTATAAAATAAATAACGAATATGCATAAAACAATGATAATAACTAACTTGATTTGTGGTAAATTTAACTGTATAATCGCGACTATTGTTGGAGACACTCTCTTCACCCGGAACATTATTCTCAATTGACCAACTATCTAAAAATAAACCCAAATAGTCATCCATAGTTTCCTTCTATGAATTACGAAAAGTAATGGTTAAGAAGATAACTATGTTTCAGGAAGAGAGAAGGAGAGACTGAGAGGGAGATAGCAATGGAGGGAGATGTGACTGAAGAGTGACTAAAAATGAAGTGTGAGAGGAGGATTTAAAGAGAGAAGTTTTAACATGTGTTAAGAGTTGAAGGGTGGGTAATTTAAAGGGTGGGAAGGTTCTGACATATGTCAAGAGTTGAAAGGTAAATAATTTAAGGAGAGGGGAGGTTCTGACATGTGTCAAGAGTTGAAGGATGGATATAATTTAAGAGGAGGGGAGGTTCTGACATGTGTTAAGGGTTGGAAGGGTAATTTAAAGGGAAAGGAATGTTTTGACATGTGTCAAGGATTGGAGGATGGATAATTTAAAGATAGTGAGGAGTTCTGACATGTTTCAAGAGTTAGAAGTGAGATAATTTAAATGGATGAGAGATTTTGATATGTGTCAAGGGTTGGAAGGGGGATAATTTAAAGTGATAAGAGATTTTGACACATGTCAAGAGTTGGAAGGAGGATAATTTAAAGGGATGAGAGCTTTTGACATATGTTAAGGGTTGAAAGGGGGGTAATTTAAAAGGAGGGGAGGTTATAACATATGTCAAGCGTTAAAGAGAGGTAATTTAAAGGGAGGAGGTGTTTTGACAGATGTCAATGGTTGGAGGATGAGAAATTTAAAGAGGGTGAGAGGTTTTGGCATGTGTTATGTGTCAAGGGTTAGAGGGAGGGATGATTTAAAGGGAGTGAATATTCTGACATGTGTCCAGAGTTGGATGGGGATAATTTAAGTGTCGAATTAAAAAGGTAATTTAAAGAGAGAGATTCGACCTCGTTAAAATTATAAAATAGAAAAATTAAAAAAATGATAAAAAAATAATAAATAAAATTGATTAAAGAAATAAAACTAAATAAAAATTAAATAAAATTAAAAAACATTAAACAAAATTAATTTAAAAATAAAACTAAATAAAAATTAAGTTAAATTAAAATATATATATATAGTATTAATGAAAAAAATAATAAACAAAATTAATTTAAACAATAAAACTAAATTATATATATATATATATATATATATATATATATATATATATATATATATATATATATATATATATATATATATATATATAGTATTAATGTAAAAAATAAAAGAAAAACAAAGAAAAAAAAGGATAAAAATTAAAAAAAAACATTAAACAAAATTAATTTAAAAATAAAACTAAATAAAAATTAAATTAAAAAATATATACAGTATTAATGAAAAAATAATAAACAAAATTAATTTAAAAAATAAAACTAAATAAAATTAATATATAATAAAAAAAAGACAAATAAAGGGATAAAAATGTCATTTGAATGGGAGAGAGAAAGGGGGAGCAATTTGCTTATTAGTGTTATCAGTAGAACTATAGCGATTAGAATAATTATTAGAGCTACCACTGTAATATTGATTATTTGAACAATTATTAGAATTGTCACCCTGTAGTGTTGATCGCTAGAGTTGTCAAATTGGATTATAGTGTTGATTATTATATCAATTATCTCAACGAGAAATGGGAATAGTGTAATGATTAAAATAGGATCATATTTATAGATATGACTGATGATTGATTTTGAAAGAGATTTAATTTTTTTTTATTCAAATAATTTTCATGTGTTTTGGTTATCATGTCAAGATTTATAGAATCCTCCGTGATTTATCTCTTTTATAATAACCATGAGACAGATCGATAAAGACAACTAGATTGACATTCTATTTTTTTCTTCAGATTATTAGATTTGTCATGTCGAACTGTAGTGTTGATTATTAAAGCAATTATTAGAGCTGCAATGCTGAGCTATAGTATTAGAACAATTATTAGAGCTGTCATGCTACGCTGTAGTGATGCGACATGAAATTTTTTTCCTTCGAGATTAGATTGTAGAAGGCGAGATCCCTCCAACTGCATCAGTAAATTTGTCCTGAAAAAATTAACACATATTAAATCGTCACCATCCTATTCGATGATAGCACTCCGATGTTTAAATTAGAAAAGAAAATATATTAAATATAATAAAAATAATATTAAAAAAAGAAATATATATATATATATATACACGCGCGATGGTCTACTAAAAAGTGCTTATACTCAATAATCTTGATCGTCACGTGATGAGTCACTCTACAAATAATTCTCTAATTGCTAGAGACCTCACTGGCCCATCTTTCTCTGTGGGTGCATGGAGCTGAAACTGGAAAGCTTTCGATATGATATCATCGTGAAGGCAAACATCGTTTCCACAGTTGCTGCAGCTGTAAACTCGAGGCCCTTCTTGACAATCCAGCTTGAAGCCCCAGCATTACATCCTCAAGGGTATCAGAAACACGCCCTAAGCTAGTCTCAATAATGTTTAGAGCCCAAGCAGGAACCTAGGTGCCCACAAGAGCCTCCGAGTATAAGAGCACTTGGAATTCATTTTAGAAGATAGGTAAGAACAGTGAATTGGAAATTAATGTTGTATCACTCTATAATCATTCCATAGCCACGCTCTATCAAGAACAAGTTTAGCTGCTAGCATTAATAGGGACCAATAAGGATAAAGATAGAATGAACCAGTATGTTTCCCTTTGATAGATGAGGATTCCGATCACTGATGAGAAGAAGTAAATGTTTCACATTTTCCAAGGCATCCACCGCTGATGATCTTTTAGATTCATTCCTTCGTGCCCTTGCCTTGATATCATCTCTTCTATAGCCGGCTGAGATGGCGTGGTATTGCTCGGACCAATGACGAGGGTAGGCTTCAGGAAATGGCAGATAAGAAGAAAGAAGATGACAAGTGAACGTTCATGGCACCTAAGCTGTGGAGAGGCAGAGTCAAGTTGCGGCAGATGAAGCTGTAGGGATTTCTATATGCCAAAAAGCATATGCGCAACGGAAAAATTAGGATCCCTTTCTAGTGATCCTTGCGAAAGAAAACCTCGTACAAAATAAATTTCTCTAAAACCAAACCTATCTTATAGGAGAGGATTACCTTTGTTGCGTGCCCTTGTTAATCCCGCTTTTCCTTTTGGTTTGTTGGATCTTTAGCACGTTCAAATGTCCGTGCCTCTATACGTATCCACACGAGCAAGCTCTTGTCTCACAAAAGAAAAACTAGAAGGGCTCTCCTTTACTTCTTGCTAGAGAAGTCCCTAAAGGAGAGGAAGCTAGGGAAAAAGAGAAGGGAAGAAGAAGACTACTCTTCTTGCTAGTCTACACTCACAAAACCACACAACCAAAGCTTCCACCAAGCTCTCAAGCTCTCACACAACCACAATCACCCTTTGGCCGGCCACTCCATGGAGTCTTTTATAGGGTTGGAAAAACCCTTTCACCTCCTACCATTCAATGCAATCCATTGCATTGAGACACCTTGTTTGGCCGGCCACTTTAAGGAGACAAAAACCACTTTGTCTCCTTCCACCTTATCTAGCTTAGGTGGCATGATTATGTGGCATGCTTGTGTGGCATTCATGCATGTTGAATTAATCTTATTAATTCAATAAGCCCACCTTATCTAGCTTAGGTGGCATGCTTATGTGGCATGCTTGTGTGGCATTCATGCATGTTAAATTAATCTTATTAATTCAATAAGCTTATGTTATCATATTGAATTAATCTCATTAAATCAATAAGGTAACATATTGAATTAATCCCATTAAATCAATAAACTAAAATTCTCATTAAGCTTAAAGTCCAAAAACCATTTTGTACTTAAGCTTATTCCCAAATTATTCTAGTCAAACTAGAATGCACTAATTCTTCTAATCATCATGCTCTTTGTGTGTGACCCTATAGGCTCTCATAGCGTTGGCAGTGGATCTAAACTCTTTTAGATACACAAGCAATGGCGGCATCTAGCAATACATCATTGCTACCCAGATTCTGAAATAAGTCAAGATCCACTAACCTTTAGTGACTACTATAATGTATGGCCAGTGTCCTTCTATCCTTGATATCAGTTAACCAATGAGGCATAAGCCGTGTCATCCTCGATCAATCTATGTGTTTCTTGATCCCTGAGTAAACTAACTCAAACAAATGAGCTCAATATCTCATATTGACTCATTCGAGCATGGCCATGCGTTTTAGTAGTTCTACTCAATCGAGCTCAGCGATATCACTCTCGTCATATGAGAGGGATAGATCCCATCTACATCACTCACATCCCTCCGCATAATTTGTTATATACCCGATGTCGCCTTTATGGTCCACCTTACGGGTGACGTTTGACGATACCAAAGTACATAATTCCTTATGTAGGGAACCGTAGTGACTTCAGGTTCGAGGACTATTCATACCAATAGTCACATGAGAAAGTTTATGACACTCATATAACGATCCATGAAACTTTCTCATGGCGGGTCAGTTCAGTATATATTCTCTAATATATACCCATGTGTCAACTTGATATCATATATCCATGACTTGTGAGATCAAGTCATCAATCGACCTACATGCTAGTCTTTATGTATTAATATTGCCCTTGCATATTAATACTTGACTAAGAACATTTAGGAAAGTGTTCTCTACAGCCTCTCATAATCAATTCTGCCAATTGATGTGCTGTAGATAAGAACCTACTTTTCTAGGGCATTATTATATTTAATTTAGCTGGCACAAGCAAGATGTAAATATAATAACCAATCCTTTACCTTTATTGAATATGATACAAAATGTTCCCTTTTCAACCATCACATGATTGACTCTAGGGCTATAACTAACAGAAGCCCCCTTACTCCCCTCTCGAAGCAGCCCCCTCTTCCCTCAGCTCCCCGGAGACAGGCCCCTAGCAAGCTGCGCCCCCTCCTCCTTGCACCCGACAGGCGAAAAATTCAATGAAGAGGAGAAGCCCTTTTTTCCTTAACCCAACTTCTTTTATAGCTCTCCAATTGAATTGGACCTGCTTTATTTTATGAGCAATATTTTTCAAAAATATAGAACCGTCACATTAGCAGTTTCTCATTGTTGTCTCTATGTATTGAGGGGAATAAATCAGGTGTCAAGTGACTAGCACAGAAATACGGAGTCATCGGTAGCTTATTCTTCACCTTCAAGAATCGACCCTATGTCCTTTCAAACTTTAACATGGTTGTGTTAGTCATCTGGATTTGCCCTGTGAATTTATGAGTAATATTTCCCTCTATCATGTAGTGTTGTCCTTGATTTACTTTCGACATCTAATTGATTTAAAAATAATTTTTTATTCCTCATATTTAATAGTTTTTCTTTGCATTTAAATGGTAATTTAAAATGATAAAATAAATTTCTTATTTTAATACTATAATAAAATTGTTAAAGTGTATTTTTCACATAAATAAAACTTTTAGAAGTTCAAATTTAAAAAAAAATCACAGACTCAATATTATTTTCCTTATTGGCTGCTCTAAAATTAAATATAAATTATCATGCATAATCTTGATAATCACATAATAAGATTATAGAAAATGAAATATAATTTATATTATTTGTTGCATAAAATATGTTTATTTGGAGATTTTAAAATATAGCCTAGTTTAATATTTTATTATATTATTCTTAATATAATTATAATACTCAATTTATTCTGAAATATGTTTGTTTATAGTTGTCTTGGTGGGGCGATCGAAACATCGCCCAGATGAGATGGCGGTGATGGTCATTAGCAACTACGGTGATTCGGCGACAATCAATGGGGGTGGCAATGATCGATGACCGACGATCAGTGGTAGCGGCCAACGATTGACAGCCAACGATCGACGACAATAATGACTAACGACTGACGACCGACAATCGACAACGACCGATAGCCGACAATCGACAACCGATGACACAAGACTCAGCGAACAGTGAAATATATTCATCTTTTTGATCACTTCGTGCCACCTTATTTTTTTTATTAAGATTATTCTCAACTTCATTTTATAAAGGATAAATTTTTCTATAGCTTTATCTTTACTTTTTTAGAAGATACACATAATAAAATTTTATGTTATCATCTATAAAAGTAATGAATATTTATTTCCACCGCATGTCGAAATCCTCTTTAAGTCGCACACGTCTGTGTGTATTAGGTCTAGTGGTTTATTGCTTCTTTCAACTTGTTGAAATAATGACCTCGTCAATTTTACCTCTACAAAAATTTCGCATTTGTGTCCCAGAGCAATTTGAAACGTTGATATGCTTGTCATGTTAATTAATCTATGCATCAAATCATAGTTAATATATTCTAGTATACTATGCCACAACACAAATAATTCAAAAGAACTCTGATTTTTATTGATTTTGGACTCAATGTCTATTACGAGTTTAGAGAGTCTCTCACTCTCATAGTCCTTTCCCACATACAAATATGTCACTTTTAGATAGAATAATTTTGTTTAACTGAAAAATTATTTTAAACTCATACTTGCTTAGCAAAGATCCGAACACTAATTTTTTTTCAATATCTGGAACAAACAACATGTTATTTAGAGTTAGTTTTTGTCCAATATCATATTCAGTACTACTTTTCTACGACCCTTGATTTTCAAGTTTGTTGAGTTCTCCATATATATAATTTATTTGTCTCTAACTTCATCAAAGTTATGAAGCATCTCTTTATTGTAGCACACATATCTAGTAACTCCAGTATTTATCCATCATTGTCGAGGGTTTGAACCTATCAAGATCAGCTCGGATATCACCGCACAAAGGTCTTCCACCTCGTTTAAGTTAGTTCCTTGCTTTTTCTTCTTCGGCTTCCTAGACTTCGAAGATTTATAACCGATTCGATCACAGTTGAAGAACTTTCGAGTAAACTTGTTTTTATTGATGTCTCTCTTGGGTTCTAGCTTGGAAGATTTTAATTTCTTCCGTTTCAAATTTTCACCATGCTCGACCACATTTGTAAGTTAAGGGAAAGGAAGGATTCGATGGAGAAATAAATGGGCTCCCTTGGGTTACAGAGAATCCTTTTTTTTTTTTCTGGTATCACAATTTCAGTGATACCATGACATCGTTCATCCGATAACACATCCAGCTCGAGTGATTGTTTGCGGCGTCAAAAATGCAACGAAGCAAGCATGCTTCATATGATTCATATTGATCATAAATTCAACATATTCTTGTCAAGATTCAGACAGAGAATTGCCCCTTCTTATGATTCCTATTTTAGAAAAGGGAGTAGAGAATGAAGGTCTTTCAAATAGTTTGAAGACTTTGAAGTATTGCTTTGGTCGCTTAATGAAACATGTGCAACTTTGAAGTGTTGCTTTGGTCACTTAACGAAGCATTCAACTTTAAAGCGTTTCAACAAGAGCTTTAGCACATAATTCACACAATAAACGACTCGTTTTTACACGAGTTCAACTTTCAACGCGCAATCATGAACAAATTCACCCATCACAAACTAATTCTCTGCTACGTATTCTATACAACCTCTTTCGACCATGTACCAAGAACCAACTAAGATCTTTGATGTTTGTGACTGTCACCGATCACCTTGGCCCCGAGAGCTCCATCGCTTCGACAAGCAAGTCATCGGTGAGGTCAGAGAAGTGCTCCAACGAGCACTCAGACGCCTTAAGCTTATGCACCTCTGCTCCTTGCGAGGTTTCCCATCTCTCTGCGAGGCCATCACCTTCGAGCATCCGAACAACTTCGGACATTTTGGGCCTGTGGCCTGGGAGATACTCAGTGCACAAGAGCGCAACTTGGACTATCTCTTCGAGCTCGATCCTATCGTAGTTCCTCAGGTCTTCATCCACAAGCGCATCGAGCCTCTTTTCTTCACGCATCTTCTTTACCTGTCACATAAAATAGTTTTACCAACGTGATTCCTTTGAGGCATAGTAGGCAATTCCAATCAATTTTAGGAGTTCAGAATTTGGCTGTATCAATGTCATTTGTAGAATCAGCTAAAGAACGAGAGCTATGATTTGCATGAAAGAAGAAACCATCCTTGTTTTGCTATCATTGATCGAAGATTTCCAAAACATTTCTAGCCTGATATAAACCATTTTTGTAACCGAAGTCATCTAAATGCCAAGAACAAAAGCAAACCATTTGAATTATGTTTGTACATACCCAATCAAGCATGGCACCTCTAAGTTTCGCTGTTTTTCCGATTTCCAAAGCTCTCGACCCAGTGATCAGCTCCAGAAGAAGGATTCCAAATCCAAAACATCAGTTTTCTCGGAAGACTGGCCTGTCGATAGATACTCCGGCGCTTTGTGCCCCGCTGTTCTTCTCACGGCTGTCGTTATATGTGTGTCCTTGTGATCTAAAAGTTTTGCAAGCCCAAAGTCTCCGACGACAGCCTCATAGTAGCCATCGAGCAATATATTAGCAGCCTTGATATCTCTATAGAGTAAGTCTCTTCCGGTACCCAAAGCTTTTCGTTTTCTGATACTCCAATCTAATGCTGGTTTTGCTGCAGAATGAAGGATTTTTTAAAATAAAAAGTGAAGGTACAAAATCAGTCACACATCCTTTTGTCCTAATTGCATCGAATATATATATATATAGGGTTATTTTCTGTTGAGCGACAAAATGTTGCGTGTCCATACGCGATTAACTGTGATGAACAGTGATTCCATTGTCATCGAACTGTGGTGAAAAGTGAAATCACTGTTCACTGCAGTTAATTGTGCACAGGCACACAACATTTTGTCGCCCAATTGATCATGCCCCTATATATATATATATATATATAGTGCGTATCCGTATGTGACACGTTCTCAACCGTTGAATCGAACATAATTGAAAAATGCCGCGATTACATGCGCCGTTCTTAGTCTTTGCGTCGAGTTGGAAGTTCGAAATCAGCGGCAGCGACCCTATTCACTTTGGATTCATTTCGGACGATGGTTAGATTCAGCCGAATCGTGGTTGGAAATAACCCGAATCACGCGTGCTATTAACCCGCGACACTTTGGCGGTTGGATTCCAGCTCGCGGTCGGTCGAATCCGGCCGGCGTTCAGCGAAAGTCAGAATTGGTGCGGTCGGGAATTGCGGTTGGGAATCACGTTGCATCGTGATGCGTCTCTGCGACCACTGGCGACCGTAATCATGGCCGTTTTCGGCCGCGATTGGATCGGAATATGGTCGTCGTCCGATCGGAATCTAGTATCAGCCTAACGACAACCGGATTCCGACCAGATCGCAATTGGAATTCGGTCGTCCACTAGTGATTCCATGCTGCAGTGCTCGGCCGAGAAAACTTTGTTGTGCGATGTTACTGTGCATTTCTCGTTTTCGCGCACGAGCGCGCAGCTATATATATATATATATATATATATATATATATATATATATATATATATATATATATATATGGAGTAGCATGTACAGTAATTTAATCACAAGTGTACTCTGCATTGCACAGGAGAAGGATTATATATATATATATTGTAGAACTAGTTGCCTTGTTGTGGCTCTGATGTATAAACTTTCATTCACCAGGATGTCTTATATTCTCACCTTTGAGTCGAGAAGCTACACTTCCATTCGACATGTAAGTGTAAATCAGAAGTCTTTCGGTGGCAGTCATGCATATTCCATACGGCCTGAGAAGGTGTCGATGCACAGCCAAGCTTATCATTTTGACTTCAGTCCTGAATTGGATCTCCCCACCCATGGCATTTCCATCGTTTAGCCTTTTAACAGCTACTAGAGTCCCATCTTGTAGACGTTTCCGAAACCGCCTTTTCCGAGCAAGTTTTGCTGCTGAAATTGTTTGTTGCAACTTGAAGTTCTCTGAAGTGAAACCATCTCAAATTACCAAGGCAAACTTCTTCCTTCTCTTGGTCTGAGAAAAAGATAACATCAAAGATACCGAAACAGAAAAAGGAGGCATTCTCTTTGGCTAAATTTTATGTTGGATTATCATTTGTATTCAGGAACATTTGTCGATTAAGCATTCGTCGACTGCCCCAAATAAATGCACAAAGATATCTTCTTTAGTTATATAGATAGATCAAATGATCCACCAGATTGAAACGACAAGCGACTAGACTAGACCGCCAACAAGCTTACATGAAAGTGAGTTGAGTGAGATTGGCCAAAGATTGAGGAAGTGCCCCTGAAAGACTGTTGTCGTTGAACCTCCTGCTCCATCGCCAAATCAAAAACAAAAAGAAGGATTAGGATACTTGTCTTATCATATCAAATTAGCTTGCTAGACCATAAAAACATAAACTTAAACCAGTTATCAGCTTGATTTAAGCTTTCAGAACCTCATTAGCATGATATTTCAAGTAACAATGTCATCGCCAAACTCTAATCTCTAGAGAGCTTATTCCTCCATTAAGCTCTTCGCAAAGTTATATAACTAATAATCTCGAAATCACTCAACTCATTTTTTCATCACATTAGCCGGTTATTTCAACTAATGTCATAAATCGGAAACCCCTATCTCCTATTCATTTTGTTAGTCTACTCTACCTCATCTTGTGTTGCTCCTTTGACACACTCATCGTATTTATTGAGCCGTGTTTAATGTCAGTAACATAAGTCCATTCCTAAACGCTTAAGCTGTTGGAATTCTTCATCTAGCTTGTGAGATTATAAATAGAGAACAAGTCCATTCCTAACTCTTTTTTTTAAACTGAATTGCAGCGACTAAGAACAAATTTCATCGAAAACCAAAAGTTTTGTCAGTTACAAGTACATAAGGACTTTCAAATTACCCAATGAAGCAGGGATTTCACCGGAGAAGTCGTTGTCGGGGAGAGATCCAACGTGCGAAGCTTGGAGAGCTTGCCAATCTCTGCAGGTATCTCTCCGGAGATGTTATTGTTCTGCAGAAGCCTGCAAAAGCGTCCATCTGAAGCTTTTTCAATTTGCATTCTTTGAGGGCCACAATCCAGACGACATGCTCAAACTCAAGATTGGAGATCTCTTCATGGGTGATGAGCTTCAAAAGCGTCGTCTTTCCTATCCCTCCCAAGCCGTATGCCTATAACCCTGGCACTTTCATCCCTAATCCAGCCCATAATCTGGTTCAGATCCGATTGCATCCTGACGGCATCATTTGAAATCGTAGGCGGTGACAGCAACCAAGTTGGCGATGGCGGCGATGACAGCGTTGGCATCGACGGTGGTGGCAGCGTTGGCGCCCGCGTCGTCGTCGTCGTCGTCTTCATCGGTGGCGGCAGCGTTGGCGCCTTCGTCGTCATCGTCGTCTTCATCGGCGGCGGCGGCGGTGGCGGCAGTGTCGTCTTCATCCGTCTTCATTGGCGCCGTTGGCAGCGTCGGCGTCGGCGGCGGCGCCATCGACTCCGGCGGCAGCTACGGCGTCGGCGGCGCCGACGGCGGCTACGGCAATGTCAACGCCGCAGGCGGATTTGTCGGCGTCGCAGCCAGTGGTGATTTTGGAAGATGGCGGCGACATCGGTTAAGGTGGCGGCGGCGCCGGGCGTCATCGCCAAAGAAGGCGGCGCCGGGCGTTGTCGCCAAAGAAGGCGGCGCCGAGTGTCGTCGCCAAAGAAGGCGACGATGGCGGCGTTGACGTCGTCGCCAAAGAAGGCGGCGAAGGCGGCGTTAGTGGCGGCGTCGTCAGCACGGCAATCCTGGAAACATCCACTCGGCCAATCAACTCGTTCACCGCCTCCAGTCTAGTAAGAAGTGTTAAAAAGAAATATTTACATATTTTTTATCATAAAAATTACTTACCCAAATAAACTTGAAATAAGGGAGGAGAGCATTCTTCTCATTCACATCCATATTTTCCCACCAATCCATCTCACCGAATATACCTTCCAATTTATTGTGACAAATTTCAGCTTCAAATGACAACTTTCTGAGTTTTGGACATGAGATTACATATAGACGCTCCAAGTTGGGAAAGGTTAGTGTCTGCGGTGAGATACAATTCAATTTAGGCATTCCAGCCAAAGACAGTAAGCGTAAGCCAATGGTAGAGTTGGAGGAACTTCCAACACAACTTATCAATTCTTCCATCTCATCACAATTTATTACTCTCAAGACATTGAGATTTGGTAGCTGAATAATGCAGGTGACGTTTCTCAACATTTTGCATTCAAAAATGTTAAATTCATGAAGACAAGGAAATACAGTTTGAGGGTTGACTACTTTCCAAGTGATTTCCTGCAAACGCTCGACAGATTTGAGAACCATATACCTCAAACATTCAAAGCCTTCTTCACGAGCCTCGTTGTTCCAAGCAACTGTTAATTCAGCATCTGTCATGACATCTACAATCTCTAGTCGTTCAAGGCTCTGCCTTGTGTTGCGGCTGCTCATGATGCTCTCAAATAGTTGGCTTGGATAAGCCAAGTCTTCCATATTTTCTAGTCGGAGTTTCCATGCAGATAATTGTCGCAGAGGGTTCAACCGTCCGAGGTCTGTCATTGAGTGCAGGGTAATTCCAATGGATTTCCGGTATCCTTTAAATCCCTCAAGCTCATCCATGTCAGCGTACTTGCTCAAGTATAGATCCAACAATTTGAGCGCACGTAAGTTGGATAGTGTTCCCTTGGGTACTTCCGCAAGGCGCTTAGTTCCTGCCAGAAGCAAGTACTTGAGTTTAGGAAGGCTACTCAACTCTGCTGGCAGTGCTACGACTGGGGTGAAATTCAAGTTTAGATATTGGAGCTCAGATAACTTGTTGATTTCCCTCGGAAGCTCTGTGATTTTTGTACCCGAGAGATCCAAGAATGTCAAAACAGGCAAAGACTGGAAAAATGACTCAGGAATTCTGTCTAGCTTAGGGTTCTGTTGGAGCATGAACATGGAAAGTTTGGGAAAAGTGGAAGTCTGCTCTGGCAAAGAAGTTAAACGATTATGCATGAATGATGCTCGCTCTACCACTTGCCATTGCTCATTCTCCAGTTCCAACTGATCCAATTCGGAGCCTGCTTTAACAATCCAATTGTCTTTAACCATCCATAGAACCAGGTCTCGGATCACATCGTGCATCTTGATCTTTGTGCCAATGTCATCAACAAGCTCTAACAAGCATGCAGATGTCAGAGTCTCGATATGGGAGTGCCCTAGGTGGAACGCTACATTGATCGAGTCAAACTTATAAATCAGGCCAAGGCCTATCCAACATTGTATTAGTTCGACTTTGTCAATGTCGAAATCTTCAGGCCACAAAGAGCAGCACAACAAGCGGTCCCTCATGTAGTCATCTTGCAGGCTATCATAGCTAAGTTTAAAGGCAGCAAACATAGGATCTCCTTCTTTCATACCCGTCACTTCTGGCATCTGTGATTGCTTCAGCTGGGCGAGGGCACCGTTCCAAGCTTCCCATGACTTCTTTGCGGACATGGCACTGCCGACGGTTTTGAGAGCAAGGGGGACACCAGCACACTCTTCAGTAATTTGTCTCGCTAATTTCTCAATTCCTAGGAATGAGTCAAAAATTAAAATCTAAAAATGATCTCCGGTCAAATTAATTTTTTTCTTCGGACTAACCTGATGAACCTAAGCTATTATATATTAAAAGAGAAAATAAAAGATTAATTAGAAGCTAAAAAAAATTATCCTGAGCTATCGCCCGAATAATCGATTACCTGACTCCGTCCTTGCAAACCTGACTCCGTTCCTTGCAAACTTCAGAAAGAGTTCCCATGCTTGATCAAATGCTAAGCCTTCCACTTTTTTCTTCACGTTGGCCCTCATTCTAGTGCATACTTCCTCGTTGCGCGTAGTGAAAACTACCACCTTGCGCTTCTGCTCCTCGCCATGCTTAGCAGGTTTTTGTTCCATTCCCAACTTATGAAGTTCATAGGAGTCCCAAATGTCATCGAGCAACAATAAACAATTCTTTCCTTTGAGAAAGTTGAAGAGTACTGCAGCAGCACGATCGCCTTGTTTATCACTCTCAACATCTTCAAGTTTCAGTCCTAACTTGTTAGCCAGGTCCATCTGAAGCTTTTGCAAGTTGCATTCTTTGGAGGCCACAATCCAGACGACATGCTCGAACTTGAGCTTGGAGATCTCTTCGTGGTTGTTGATGAGCTGCAAAAGCGTCGTCTTTCCTATTCCCCCCTTGCCGTAGATGCCTATAACCCTGACATTTTCATCCCTAATCCAGTTCACAATCTCGATCAGATCCGATTGCACCCCGACGACATCATCATTTGAAATGAGAAGCTCCTCCGAAGGCGGCGGCGGCCGCGTCGTGGCAACCCTAGAAACATCCATTCGGCCAATCAAATCCTTCACGTCCTCCTGGTTCCTGTTGACCCTCCGGTTGATGCAGACGCAATTCCACGACCAGCCACCGAGGCACCGCATCGTCCCGTAGTCCCGTTGGATGGCGTCGAACTCCAATAATACAGACTCCTCGGCCTGTCTCTTCCATTGTTGAGCTTCTGCGGTTATGGTTTGCCCTTTGCGCTCCGCCTCGTCGGTGGCCCGTTTGAGCTCTTCCAGTTTGGCCCTCAATTGATCCGCGCCTCCGTGCAAGCGTTCTACGCGAGATCGAGGCCTGGCGAGGTATAACGAAGCTGTATCCCATATCCTGTTGAGGAATTGACCGAGATCGATGCCGAGACTCATGGTGATCGAGGCGAAACAGCAGAGGCTTGCAAGAGGGAGATTTCTGAAGCTTCAGTAATCGAGGAGCAATTATTGGAGCAATTATTGGAACAATCATTAAAGCTACCACGCAATCCAGAGCAAATTCAGATGGATATCACATGAAGGGATCGATTTCAGAATGTGATAATCGGTATCGATATTTCTACGTTTACATTAGTATAATGCGATTCACTCATAGCGCGTATGGACGGTGGTGAGCAGATTAATGTGACGATTAGTATTTTTTATTAAAGCTATCCTGCTAAGCTGTATTATTGATTATTTGTGTTGTCACTGTTGAACTGTAGCTCTAATTATTAGAGCTACAACTATAGTATTGTTTATTTGAATAATTATTAGAGTTGTCATGCTGAGCTGTAATGTTGATCATTAGAGTTGTCACGTTGAAATGTAGCGTTGATTATTAGAATTGTTGTCTCGAGAATGGAATAGCATGGTGGTTAAAATATGATTATATTTATAGATATGATATTATATGAATTGATTTTTAAAAAAATTTAAAGATTTTTTTTATCAAATAATTTTTATGTGTTTTAATTATCACATCAAAATCTATAAAATTATTTATAATTTATCTCTCGTAATAATCGTGAGATTAGATTGACATTTTAATTTATTTTTTTTAGATTATTAGATCTGTCACGCGTAGTGTTGATTATTAGTGCAACTATTAGAGTTGCAACGAACTGTAGTGTTGATTATTAGAACAAGTATTAGAGCTGTCACGCTTTATCTTGGTTTACTTTCGGCATTTGATTGGTTTAAAAACAAGTTTTTATTTCCCATATTTAATAACTTTTCTTTGCATTTAAATGGTAATTTAAAATGATAAAATTAATTTCTTATTTTAATAATATAATAAAATTCTTAAAGTGTATTTTTCACGTAAATAAAATTTTTAGATGTTCAAATTTAAAAAATCATAAACTCGTTATTAGCTCCTCTTTATTATATCATTTTCCTTATTGGCTGCTCTAAAATATCAAGGCATGTTTGACTTAAATTATCATACATAATCTTGATAATCACGTAATAAGATTATAAAAAATGAAATATAATTTATATTATTTGTTGTATAAAATATGTTTGTTTGGGGGTTTTAAAATATACTCTAGTTTAACATTTTAATAAATTACTCTTGATATAATTATAATACTCAGTTTATTCTAAAATATATTTGTTTATAGTCATGCCGATTATGACGATTGCCGACATCGCCCTCGATGAGATGGCAGCTGATGGTCATTGGCAACTACGGCAGCTGCGGCGACAATCAATGGGAGTGACAACGACCGACGACCGACAATCGATAGTAGCAGCTAACAATCGACGACGACAATGACTAACGACTGGTGACTAACAACCGACAACGACTGACGACACAAGACTCAGCGAACAGTGAAACATATTCATCTTCTTGATCACTTCGTACCACCTTAATTTTTTTATTAAGATGATTCTCAACTTCATTTTATAGAGGATAAATTTTTCGATAGCTTCATCTCTACTTTTTAGAAGATATACATAATAAAATTTTGTATTATCACCTATAAAAGTAATGAAATATTTATTTCCATCGTATATCGAAATCCTCTTCAAGTCGCACACGTCTGTGTAGATTAGGTCAAGTGGTTTATTGTTTTTTTTTTAACTTGTTGAAATAATGACCTCGTCAATTTTACCTCTATATAAATTTCGCATTTGTGTCCTGGATCAATTTAAAACGTTGGTATGCTTGTCATGTTAATTAGTCTACGCATCAAATCATAGTTAATATGTTCTAGTATACTCCGCCACAACACAAATAATTCAAGTATATAAGTAGAAGAACTTTTATTTTTATTGATTTTGGACTCAATGTCTATTACACTGAGTTTAAAGAGTCTCTCACTCTCATAGTCCTTCCCCACAAATATGTCACTCTTAGAGATAGAACAATTTTGTTTGACTCAAAAACTATTTTAAACTCATGCTTGCTTAACAGAGATCCGAACACTAAATTTTTTCCAATATCTGAAACAAACAATACATTATTTAGAGTTAGTTCTTTGTCCGATATCATATTCAATACTACTTTTCCACGTCCCTTGATTTTCAAGTTTATTGAGTTCTTCCTATACAATTTATCTAATTCTAACTTCATCAAAGTTATAGAGCATCTCTATATTGCAGTACACATATCTGGTGGCTCCGGTATCTACCCATCATTGTCGAGGGTTTGAACCTATCATAATCATCTCAGAGATTACCGTACAAAGGTCTTCCACCTCGTTTAGGTTAGTTCCTTGCTTTTTCTTCTTCGGCTTCCTACAATTCAAAGATTTATGACCAATTCGATCTCAGTTGAAGTACTTCCGAATAATGTTCTTCTTACCAATGCCTCCCTTGAGTTCCAGCTTGGAAGACTTTAATTTCTTCCATTTCAAATTTTCATTATGCTCGACCACATTTGTAAGTTAAGGGAAAGGTTGGATTCGATGGAGAAATAAATGGGCTCCCTGGGGTTACTGAGAATCCTTTTGTTTTTTTTTCTGGTATCACAATTTCAGTAATACCATCACATCGTTCATCCGATAACACATCCAGCTCGAGTGATTGTTTGTGGCGTCAAAAATGCAACGAAGCAAGCATGCTTCATATGATTCATATTGATCATAAATTCAACATATTCCTGTCAAGATTCAGGCAGAGAATTGCTTTGAATCATTGAAATTTACCGATAGAGAAGTGTGTCCACAAATCTTGCATTTTGGATCAGTCAAATCCTCCCTTAGGGAAAACGACGAGCCACAGAGGATCATCTGGATCTTTAAAACTTGAAAGTTTCTCATAATAATTGGTTCATCAATTTCCCACTTTCTCTCTACTGCAATGAACTCAAATATGTGAAATCCCCAGCCAAATATAGGCAATTCCATCAAAGTGCTGTTAAGAACACACTTCAAGAATCCAAAGCAGCCCTTCCTCAATGCAAGATCCCACAAATACATCCAGTCAACTTCAGTTCTGTGGTTAGCAAAGACCAAAACTCTCTCTTTCATTGGCAATGTTTCGCCATAAAAAGGGCCAGAGGTATAGCCATGTAGCAAGGGAAAGGAAGTTGCATTCCTACAATCATCATTAAAGCAGTTGAAAGTAATATTATTAAGCACGGGTGGACGGTGTCTCAGTTGATCTTTCAATATGATAGGCTCACAAATGTTCATCTTTTTCTTGTTTCCATTCAAAGCATACTGGACATGTTGCTGGATATCCTTAATGTCATAATGCCCAGAAAAATATACAAGTGAAATCATTTAGAGAATGGCCGAGACATCAATCTAAGACTAAATTCTGCAGCAAAAGGAAACCTGCATGAGTTCAAAGGATGCATGTAAGAACACCGATCCAAAATGGATACTGCTTTTTTCCCATAAATCCAGAATATTTAGCCAAGAGTATTTCAAGTAGTAGCCTTTCCCGCTTGCTTTCATAATACAAATATCCTTTAGAAGAATTGGTTAGGGTGAATGTACAATACAGGTATCAGCTAGAGATTGAAGGTGTTCTGCAACTAAACTACCTTAAGGAAGCATGCTCAACATACTTTCCGAGAAGAGATTTGCTTCAGTTGTTATTTTGTAGATCAAGATGAATCCATCATAAGTTACTTCAAAAAACACCAAGCATGCTGACCTATATCAACCATCGTAGTCATTTGCAGAGCCTACTTTTCTCAAGAAGAAATCCCCCCCCCCCAAAAAAAAAACCGAGAGTTTAACAAAAAAAAAGAAATCGATACCAAAATCAAATAGAGCGGGATCTGATTCGTGCTCAAATAAGTTCGAAGAGGAAGAACCAACCTGGAGAACATGGCAGCAGGATCCTGTGTACTAAAATCGGCGGGATCTGGCGATGAACCGCGGAAGAGAAGAGCGGAGAAATCATCGTCGAAGCATATCGACGGAGAAGACGACAGCGCCTTCGTATATATAGCCATAATTTTGTTGGGTTCCCATCGAAATGTACCCGCGCTTTTATTCGAAGAATCTTCTTGGGGACCGCAAATAAGCTCGTAGGGCAAGGTAAGAAACTAACACAGCCGTATGTATTAAGGTTCAAAAGGAAGGTCGATTTTTGGGGTTGACAGTCGGTGACTTCGTATTTCTCATCTGACTTTCTGATTTATCCTTTCACCCAAAAGTTGGGAATCTGTCCATTAGCGACCTGCCACGTCCAGGTGCGGCGGAGGGAGGTAAATCGCGGGGAGATATGTCCTTGACACGGTGGCGGTGTGTATCCCAGCAGGGGATTTTAGACCTCCGGAATCGACCGCTCCTATTCCAAAGTAACACTACTTCTGGCGCACATAAAGTAGAAAAGTGTGATGGGTAAACTTTTTATAATTCTTGCATGACAGAAGACCCTCATCTGATTTATCCTTTCACTTTTTTTTTTTTTTTGATTTACAGTGGTATCAGCCCACTAATCCCAGCGGCCTGCTGACGGCCTCAGAAAGTCTCCACCGGCCGCGAGTAAATCGGGAAGACGCAGTCGCCGTGAGGGGTTTAGCCAATCGGTCGCACCACACACCAACCCATTGTGTAGCGAACCGCCTCATAACCCATGTGGCGAGTGGAAGCAGTGATTCCCTCCATAGCGGGCCGAGGATCGAGCCATAGCTACTCAGGACTGACTTCTGCCAGCGCCATTTGCCACAGAGCAAAACTGTGATGGGTAAACTTTTTATAGTTGCCCGGGCCGAAGACCCCTCGTGAAACAGAAGGATTTTGGCGACAGTTATTGTCACTGTCAGCGTCTGCGGTTACCTCCGGACAGATTTATCCTTCGCGGACAGCGATGAAGGGGTTACAATTCCACATTTGTCTTGGGGACCGCAGATAACACAGCGAGTATTTGTAAATGTTCTATCCGAACCGTCGAGTTCCATCGGAACCGCATCTGATTCCAACGGACGGTCGAGATTTCTTTGGCATCTTTCGGATTCCCGTAGAATGTCCCGGTTCAGGACATTCCCACTTCCAGTCAAGTTTCCATCGGCCTATAAGAACAAGAAGGGCCAGTCCACATCCCAGCGCTGCAAAGAAAGCCGTTTTTTGCCGGAGAAGGCGACGTCTACGGCCGGATTCCTGCCACTTCCGTCGAGCCTCGCCATCTTTGTGCCCACTGCGATCTCCCCAAGCCACCACCTCCATGGATTTACTTTTGGCTAAAAACAAGGCACCTCATTCGCGTCCTTCTCGCCATTATGAAGGGGGTCCTGTTCGCCACTGGATCTGAAGCTAATGGATCCCGATCATTGGTCGATCGGAAATCAGGGGCGTTTCCTTCCAGATTCTTCCCATTTCCATCCGGAGTTTACGGCCTCTGATGTCGACGTCGCTTCGTGTCCGTTGCTGCGGCCTCTTGTTTTATACCGTAGGGCAAGGGGCGGAGAAGAGTAAGGAGCTAACCACGCTGGGTCAGTAGAGATGGGTGCTCCGGCGGCGACGGCGAAGTCTAAGGCTTTCTTCTTCGCGGCGCAGGTGCTCGCGGCGGCGGCGGCGGTCATGGTCCTGGTGTGGTGCATCCACCTCCGGGGAGGGTTAGCCTTTCAGTCTGCGGACAAATCGCTCATCTTTAATGTAACCACACGTCGATCTCTTCCTTATCTTCCACCATGAGTCGTTTCGATATTTTCTTGTTCTTGCCTTGGAACAGGTGCATCCGGTGCTGATGCTGATTGGATTCGTCATCATGGGAAGCGAAGGTAATCAGTAATCGATCAGCTATTTTAACTGAAACCCTAAAAAGGAGATATGATCTGCAATGAAACCTTTTGTATTACAGCAATAATGTGCTATAGAGCTCTGCCGTGGAGCAAACAAGTGAACAAGTGCATCCATCTCGTCCTCCATGGCCTTGCCCTTGTGCTTGGAGCTGTCGGAATCTCTGCAGCCTTCAAGTATCATAATGAACTAGGAATCGATAACCTCTACAGTCTCCATTCCTGGATTGGCCTTGCCACCATCTCCCTCTACGCGATTCAGGTAATCAAAAAAACTGTCAATTTTCGCTATTCTTGGATCAAAATTTTTACTGTTTTTTTTTTTTACCTCTCTCGTTGCAGTGGATCTTGGGGTTTGCTGCATTCTTGTTCCCTGGAGCTTCAATATCACGGAGAGCAGGCTTACTCCCCTGGCACGCAGCCTTCGGGATCTTTGTCTACTTGATGGGGATTGTGAACGCTGAGTTAGGGTTCTTGGAGAAGCTGACATTCCTTGAGTTCCAAGGAATCGTGAGCAGGTTCAGTGGTGAAGCCATCCTGACGAACTGTACAGCCCTGACAGTGGTGTTGCTGGGGGCCTCCGTGGTGCTTACTCTCCTTGCTTCTCACTTGGAAAGCAACAAGATTTACACTGCAGATTGAATTAAATTATCGTATACCATCCTCGTTATTATTAGTATTATTATTAACCCGTGTTTATCTAAGATACTGTGTATATGTATGCTTCATGAGAGGTAGATTAACGTGCAGTGGTGATGTATATATTTGTTGTATCATCTTTAGAGCGATGTAAAATGCAATTACACTGTAACTTATCTGTTCAATGCAAAATCATAAGCACATGAATGATTATAATTAAAGATTTCCCATATCATGAGATAAAGATAATAGTCCCATAGGTCTAGGAAAAAAAAAAACAGTCACAAACATGGACAACATTGAGAAATTAAACATTTGGCGAGTCATCCACTGCACGTATATACATGATGCATAAAAAAAAACATTGGAAACTGTGGTTTAGTGGAGAAAATCTTTCATTGGATCCTCGTGATGGATCCGCTTCATACGGAAAGCCTCCATGTCTTCTGCAGTAACCTGCACAGCGATAATTTTAGTCCCCCAATCAAAAACAATCGAAAATGGACCAGAAAACAAGTTAGGCCAGTTTAAGATCACAAGAATTTCTACAAACTAAAAGGATGTCGGATATAAGAAAAGTTGATACCTCGTCGTTCCACTTGACGTTGTATTTTCTCTTCCTTTCATCCCTCTCTTCTTTTTTTCTTCCCTCCTCCTGTTGGAAAGGGAACCAATTTTCAGTATCTTCTGATGAGAAATCGTCATTGGATGTATAAAAAAAAAAAAAAGGGAAGATTGTAACCTTTTTCAGGGCTTCTGCGAGCAATTTTTTGTCGAGAACCAGGTCGTCAGGGACATCAGTTCCCCATGCTGCAAGCTGTTTTTGTTCAGGCTCGGGTGTGTTATCTGGGAGGAACAAAATAGGAATACTAACGGTCAGGCAATTTACTGCTCTATTTTGATGCTAACGAGTAATGAGGGCAAGCAAGTTGAATTTATAATTATCAGATAATTAAAACAAAGAAATCAGATATAATTATTTTAATTGAAATGTCATCGGATCATTTTGTGTGTGATGCTAAATACTATCGACAATAAACATTCTGTTCCTATTGTTACATAATCTAACTAATTAAATATATAATTGCAATTGGAATTTAAAATAAACGAAACAAATGGAGAAAAAAACAATTAAAGTCGGCAAAAGTAGCAAAGAGTTTGTAAATGAAAAATTGGAAAAGAAGTAACATTCAATAAACTTAATCCAATTATTTCAAGTCTTACTATTTGCAAAACACACAAATCCCCGGAATTGCTGCCTAAGATAAAACTCAATAAAACTTCAGTCTGAAGTACTGAATCAAGGAGATGGATAGGCAGATTTGAGTTTTGTATGTGTAAAGTTTTATTAAGAAAATCCACTGCTAAGGGAATACTAAAAAAATTAAGTCCAATGGTTAAGATGCGCCATAATATACCATGGCTTTCTGCCGAGTTAACTGATCAGCTAGAACAGTTGGCAGTGACTCAACTAACGGTTCCTTCTTCACTACCCCAGAAACAAAACAAGATCAGAACAGTGTTGATCTCTATTATCACTAACAACTAAAACCACAACTTTTTCTGGTTGCTTGCTACAGATTAACGGCAAAAAAATGTTTGTCGAAGAAGTGCAAGCCTAGATGGACCAGGTCATATGTAGGAAAACTCAAACAATCTACAAGTTGGCGTAAAATTCTTGCAAATGCACAGATGGGATGAATATCTTTATTTATCAGCCTGCATGCTGTAATGTACTAGATAAAATTCAAATCATGAGATATAAAATCAAGTAGCAAGGCAAGTTCCATATCAGGAGTGAAGTTAATGCATGGAGTTAACAGAAAGGATAAACAATACTAACATCCGAAAATCGTGAATAACAAGGTGTAGTTCCAATAAATAGTAAAATAAATGACCAAATTGAGAGAAGAGGCACTTGAGAAACGTATACCTACCATGCATCAGAGTAATAAGACTTCCATTTAACCAAAAATGTAGCTGCTTATGACTGTTCTTATTATGTAGCTAAAAAATATTTAAAAATACCTTGTGTGGCCTCTTTGCGAGCCATATTTGTCTTCATGAGTTCAGTCGCAGCTTCAGCAGCCTCAATTCCGGCTAAGCCTGTGCAGTAGCTGTTACGTATTGTCTGTTTGCAACACTTGTAACCCCATTGAAAATCTTTCCACCAGGAACCCCAAACTGTCGTGTGGTTGTTAATGAAGACATCTTCTTCATATTTGCTCTTTGGAAGTGAGGCCTCCTGAAATATAGCATCATGAACATTTTACATCAGCCAAGGTAAAACCAACACACAAATACAAGCACATGAGCATCATCACACAAAATCCATGCTATGTAATCAAATTACAAAGTAGTGGAGAAGAAAAAGAAGAAAAAAGTACTGCCATGAATTTTAAGAGAACACTGATGGGAATGCAGATATCAAAAATAAGTATAAAAATTCCTAAATTGAAGCTTATAAAAAAATTGCAGGTTGTGTAGCATCCTTATATTACATAGAAAGGTTCACTTCGATAAACTCACCTGTCCCTTAATTATCCGACCAGCTCGATCATATTCAATCTCTCTTTCACTCTGCCCAAGAAGAAGTTCCCGTGGCAGTTCTTCCTCAGAAGCAGCATTTCCATATTTCTCCATGATAGAATCCTTAGTTTTGTGTTTCAGTTTCTCCTTAATAACCTTATAATTTTTGAACAGTAACTCAGCTTGAGATGGGGCAGCTTGCATGTGGATATCTTGTCCTTTATCAAATGCTTCCCAGGCATGTATGTTCAGTTGCTTGAAATCCAATGCTTGACCGCTCATCCTGTTTTGGTTGTCACCCTACAACAAAATAGAAGAATCATTCAGATAATGAAAACATAGTGATAACCTCTTAGTCTTGCAGAATTAGAATATTATCAAAGTCTTTGAACACGTACTGAATAAAACTTCTCATTTGGATCGCTATCTGGTAAAGGATCCTCACGCATTGAACGAGTCTTTGGATCATAGTAAGACGAATTGACATCCAAATTCAGGAGGTATTTAGCGGTATCCTCTCTAATACGCAGATTCCTATGAGGGAAAAAACATCAAATCTATTAATACAAGCACCAAAACAAAGAACTTGGTTTTTGACAGAATAATGAGAAAAAACACACGATGATCAAAGAAACATTACATGAAACCAATTCAGCATTTTATATTTTAGTGTTTGAGTAGGTCAGAAACAAGATTTGGTCACAACTGCATATGATAAAAATTTACAATCCGGAGTAGAGGTCAGAAAAACCATAAAATACCTTACAGTTCCAGTGCTTCCACCACCAGTGGTACGAACACGTTTTTCTACTTTGGCAAAGTCCATTTGTTTGCTCTCGTCAACCTTAGCCTCATCAATCTTCAGATCATCTTCATCCTCAGCATCATCACTAGCAGCATCCTCATCATTTTGCTGGTTATTCTTCTCCAATTTTTTCAGCTGTTGTTCCTTCAGAAACTTTCTCCTGGCTTCCTCCCGAGCATCATATTGCTCAATAACACGAGAATAAGTGGAGGCATCATAACCGTTCCAACGGTCACGTTTACCATCATAGTCCAGTTCAAAACTCTCCACCTTCTCATCTGGGGCTATATGCATGCTTGTCCACTTAGCTCCAACCTTCCGAGGTCTTTCCATGCAAGACTTTTTGTCATGAGTCATTGCTCCACAGCTATAAAATAAGAAGTACAAAATAGTTAAGAATATAACTCTAGCAATCAGGAAAACCACAGATGCTTTCTGGTGTAATCCAACACTTAACTTCTCTTCTATATTGATGCAATCATGCCAGGTGAATAAACACACATTAGTTACTGATGGTTTATCTGTAACTAATAATTCAATAGAGCACATAATCAAGCACGATATGTAGGGGAAAGAATGCTACTTTGTGTTAGTAAGTAGCATGTAAAACCTCGCAAGAATTATGACAGAGAGCTGTTGTTGCAGTGCAAAAAAAACTTCATGCAAAACCCAAATGCAAATGTCAAAATTTGTAAATATCAACACAAATGGACCAGCAACAAGAAAGTTCTCTTCTGATGTATAAAAGAGAAATTTTACATTTATTTAACAACCCGGTGCACGAAGCTCCCGCCACGCGGGGTACCGGAGAAGGAATCCATTGTACGCAGTCTTACCTTGCTTTTTTTGCAAGAGACTGTTTCCAGGATTTGAACCTGTGACCTCTTGGTCACAAGACAACAACCTTACCATTGTGCCAAGGCTCCCTTCTTACATTTATGATCATATAAAATATCAAAGGTTGAAAAATGTTCAAAAAAAAAAATTGTTCATCTTACTTTTCACAAGCACCCTTCCTATACCGATCTGCTTGATATATTTTTGCACCTCTATCATACCATGATTTGGTATAATTTGGATCGGACTTCCATTTCCGTTGATGCTTGAGACTCTATTGGATGCAGTAATAGAAAGTCATTACAAATTGATTCAGGTGTATCCACACAAATAAACATAAAATACACTAGTCAAAAGCAACATACTGGTCTCTCCGCATTGAGATACCAAGGTGCAGAGGACATATATTGAGGAATATGAGGATTGATTTCTTTTCCATCTTCATCCACCTCAGCTGGGGCAAGTCCAGCCTTACGCGCTTCTTCTAATTCAAGTTGCTTTCGATGATCTTCTCTTGATTTAAAAGATACTATAACCAAGAATGAATAGTTAAAAATTTCACAAAGAGAAGACATGATTAATAACAAAAAACATTTCAAGGAGCTCAACAGTGGCAAGCATGATGACCTTAAGTGATATTTCTAAAGTTCATGAATCATAATATGCAATGCTAACTATCTACGATAGCAAAGAGATAATACTAAATTTGAAAAGAGAAAAACGCAACGTTAACACTTAAAGAAAATAATCTCTTTTAACAACACCAACAATCCTACAGGAATCACTAAAATTTATCATGGCGTACAATAACCTCTCCTATAAGTTCAATCGCAGCCAAACAATAATTTCTTCTTGCGATGATTATAAAAGAGTGAGCATGAACAAAAGTGAGCAGAAACCCTAATTCATTGGTTCTTACTATCCATCTACTTCATCTAATCAAGATTCTGCATGCGAGCAAAAACATTATCTGATTAAAAAGTAAAAATAAAATAAAATATTATACCAAAACAACTAAAGGATTCCATATTTTCTCATGGAAATAAAGCAATAAACTGCATTAAAATATACTCCGAGGAATACCCTATAGGCTCGATGGATTCAAGCACGGACACAAACAGACCAAGCAGAACAGATAGCATCCTCATCTAATCTTTTAGGGTAAGGTTTTTCGGTAAGGATAACAGTCAAAATCATTCGAATTAGCAGCAACAGGTGATCTGGTTCTTTACCTGAAGAGGATGCCATGTTGCAGAAAGAGACCTCGAGAAGCAAGGCCAAGCAAAATCCGGCGGAAACTGGGGCAAACGTCCGATTGCCTTGCCCTACGACGGCGGCGAAAGAAAGGGGTCGGGATTGGATTTATCGCTCCCAATCTATTAGATCCATTTAATCGGGTAACGGGTTAAATAGGTTTACCCGTTTAAAAAATATTAATTTAAATGAATTGATTTATATATTAAATATATATATATATATATATAAAAATTTAATATCTTGAACATAAGTTATTTTGCACTCATACATGATCGATAGAAAGTGCATAGTAATCACGCCACGACGCCGCTCGAATTTGCCGATGAGAGGGTGGATTTCAGCTTTGAATCGATCGAAATTCGACAGCGGTCTGGTCAGAATATGATCGCGATCCGACCGACATCGGATCCAGTCGAAAACGCCCGAGATTGCGATGCCAGTGGCAATTGAGGTCAGAATCCGACTTCCCGTCGACGAATCCGAACTGTGGGTGGGTAAAATCGCGATGGAGGAAACACTATATTTTTCATTCATTGTACAATCGTGATCGATCGGATTATGGAGAAATCGTCGTGCACGAGTCGGACAGCAGACGACGCTCAGGATATCAAACTTATATATATATTAGAAATCTTCTCCTGCACGATCAATTTCTACACGCCCGTGCGCTCCACGCGCCGCCGTCCGGTCATCGGGCCGTCGGATCAGCTCGATCGACGCAACTCGCCGTGATCAGCGGACTCGACGCTCGGCCGACTCGACTGAATCCGGCTACTAACTGGCCGAAAATTCGTCGCGTCGCCACGGCCAACAATGGCGCCCAGCATGCGCTCGGGTCGGTTGGCCAACCGAATCGACGGACGGACGGATCGACGTTGACCCGTTCGACGTTGGATTTCAGCCACAATTTAGTCGAAATCCGACCTGATTGCAGTCGAAATCGGTCGCCCGATTCTGGCGGCCGATTTCGACCACAATTGATTCTGGCGGCCGATTATATCGGACGGACCGACGTCGACTGTCGATCCGTCCGACACTAGATTCCGACCACAATTCGATCGGAATCCAGCCCAATCGCGGTCGACAGTGGTCGCTCCACTGCCGACCGCCGAATTTTAGGTGCTAATCGGTCGGAATCTGAGTCTCGTCGAATCGCCGGCGAGTTTGCGCGTCGATCGTGTCCGGTTCGACGGTCGACAGTGGTCGGACGGCGCGACAACGACTTCAACAGTGGCGTGGGATCGACGTAGAGCGCATGATCGCGTAGCAATTAGTCGCGCTGGAGAAGATTTTTCTCTCTCTACCATTATTGTGTGCCTCTGTGTGCGATGAATATGAAATGTACAATAATAACACCTGACACTCATTCTAACTCGCTGATGAGAAGTCGGATTCCGGTCGCGATCCACCTGGAATCCGATGCCTATCCTGTCGGAACCTGTTCGTGATCCGATCGACATCGGAGTCCAATCGAATTCCAACTAAATCACGATCGAAAATGAGCGTGATTACGATGGCCAATGTCGCAGCCACTAGCGCATGCAATCGCGATTGTTTTCAGCTATAATTCTACCGTGATTGCAGTTACAGTGACATACGAATAAAATTGCGAGGGAAGAAATATTGTATATTTTTTATTCAATGTATAATCGCGATGAAGAAATAGTCACGCGACGCACGAATCGCATTGACGCTCATTGTATATATATACCGATTTCAACTTCGGCGTTATTCAACTTGTTTGAACCCGCTGAACCGCCTCGCCGGCCCTCGGCGACGTTAACGGCGGCGCTCCTCCACCACTGAGACACCAAGACGCGCGTGGCCAACATGTGCGCCGATGTCTCCTCCTTAGCGTTCCACCATCAGATCCGCCACCTCCTTGACCGCTGCTGCCGCTTCAGCCATCTCGACCAAATCCACGCCCTGCTCATCACCTCCTCCCTGTTACGATTTCCCACCCTCACCTCCTTCCTCCTCCGCCGTGCCACCGAGTTCGGCCGCATGGGCTACGCTGAGCGACTCTTCCCCGTCTTCTCCTCCATCTGGCACGACGCCCCGCCAAAGGTCCTCCTCTACAACGCCATGATCCGCGGGTACGGGTACAATGGTCCCCACGAGGCCGCCCTCCAGTTGTTTGATGAAATGATTCAGAGAGAAATGAAGCCTAACGGCTTCACTTACCCGTACGTCGTGGACTCTTGCACGCGGCTTAGGGACTTTGGTTGCGGTAAGAAAGCGCATTGTCAGATTATCAAGGGCGGATTCGATGCATTTGCCTCCGTAGCCTTCCCACTGTTAAACTTCTATATTGAAGTAGAAAGGTCTTGCCTTGCTGTTGGGTCATTGGTTGATGTTCAAAGGATCTTTGATGGTCTGGCTGTGAAAACTCTAGGGTTATGGAACAATATGATATCGGCATGCATCAGTTTTGGCGATTTAGATTCTGCGAGGAAACTGTTCGATGAAATGCCTGAACGAGATGTTGTATCGTGGAACACGATGCTTTCAGGTCATGTCAAGGCTGCCGATTTGGAGAGGGCATTGAACTTTTTCAGAAGAATGCCAATAAGGAATGTCGTATCTTGCACCATGATGCTTACCGCTTTTTGTAATGCTGGTGATCTTGGAGCAGCAAGGAAGCTGTTTGATGAAATGCCTGAGAGAAATGTGGTTTCTTGGAACAGCATGCTTTCAGGTTACGTGCGCCATGGGGATTTTCGGCAGGCCTGTGCTCTCTTCTTTCTGATGCACTCGCAAGGTGTGGCTCCAGATAGATTCACATTCTCCTCAGCTCTGTCTGCTTGTGCTCAACTTGGAGACTTGAGGACAGGAAAATGGATACACTTCAATTTGATAGGAGATAGGCTTCAGTCAGAGGCCATAGTTGGGACTTCACTCATAGAGATGTATGCCAAGTGTAGCGACATCAATTCGGCATTAAGAGTTTTCCTTAAGATGATCGAAAAGGATGTGTTTTGCTGGAATGTGATGATTAAAGCATTTGCATCACATGGAAGAATAGTTGATTCATTGAAGCTATTTGAGAAAATGATCAAGGACGGACTCCAGCTCAATGACTTAACCTTCATGAGCGTACTATTTGCATGCAGCCATGGAGGACTGGTGCAAGAAGGTCGCCGGATTTTTAGTTCTATGGAGAAAAGCTTCGGAATCAAACCGAGGATCGAGCATTACGGTTGTCTGATTGACATGCTCTGCCGAAATGGTCAGCTAGAAGAAGCACAAACAATGATCAAGAACATGCCTTATGAGCCAGACATTGCTGTGTGGGGAGCTCTCCTTGGTGGTTGCAGGGTCAGGAATGACATCAAACTAGCAGAAGAAACCATCGAGAGGGTAGAAGAGCTGGGAACAGAGGAGGGTGGGGTTTATGTGCTTCTATCTAACATCCATGCAACTTCAAGCCAATATGATGAGGCGTCGAAGGCAAGAAAAAAGATGGAGCAGCAGAGTATGCAAAAGGCTACTGGATGTAGCAGTGTTCTTGTGGCAAGTGAATTGTGATGAATGTTCTAAGCCTCCTCTTGGGTTCTCAGAGATTGGTGTCTCAATTTAGAGACATTCTACTGCCTCCAACTTCTAAATGGCACCAGTTCAATTCAAATGCTTGTTCAAGAGCAATAGCATTGAGGATGAGTTTGGACAGGAAATTGTCGTGATCATCCTGATCGATATCATAATGATTCTTCTTCACTGCTATCAATGCTTTGCTCTCGTTTGCATTTGGCAAGCATTGTTGTATGTATAATCAATAAGTTTTATATGAAGCAAGGCAATACTCTAATAGAGTTTACCTTTTGTTTACAAGAAGTTCCCAACAACAGTAGAATATCAAAATTGCAGCAGTTCTTTGCCCAAAAACAAGTTTTTTTTTTCTTTCTATCACATATAAATATACAAAAAGTAAATTACACCGCTATTTTTTTTTTTCCTTTTTGAACAAATTATATAAAATTCAAGGAGTAGCAGACCAAAAGAAGAGGCAATAGATTAACAATGTACAGTAGGATCTGTCCCACAGGTCTACTATCTCCTCCATAGAAATTTGTTGGATGCCAAAGCCAACAAAGCCCACTGAGATAATTTACTCATCCCCAATACAATAACAAACTCTTCTCTTCGGGGAGGAAAAAAAAAACTTAATAGATATGCTCTGGATACAGAACGATAGCTTCTACAACCGTGTCTACAAATGAAAAGGAATAGCAAAATTAGTAACATTTTTTTCTTTAAATTCATTCTCAACCATTTTCCGCAAGCTCATTGATCTTCTTCTCTGCTGCTTTCTAGAACCTGTCCCAGTCATTTTTCCTGAAGCATCACCCGCCGAGTTGCTTCCAACCTTGTCGGGTCTGGAGCAACCATTGTTGCTCTTATTGCTAGATTTGCTAGCCAGTTTGACTGATGGAGTTACTGGGCACTGGGATTCAGCTACTGTCTCAGTTTGACACGTCGCCTTCGCTTCAGGAGTGCTGGATTTTGGCTCGGATCGGGTCTCTGGATTGGACAGATTTTGCCTTCTGGTATCGTGCTGAGGCTCCTTGGAGTTCATAATGCCCTTGCCACGTTTGTCTTTCGAGTGACTCATGGAGTTGCAAGAATTTGGCTTGGGGGGTTGAACCTGTTGTTGTGAAGCTAACAGAGCATCGACTTGGCCTTTGGCAGTGCCCCATGTTTGGTTCTGATGAGAACAGAAATGACATGTGTAGGCTACTTTGTTCTGACAGGGTCGCCGCGATTTCTCAGTTCGTTTTCGTTTCTTGGTGGCAACTTTTACTATCCTTATAGTACAATTAGTTCCAGGTTGTAACATGGTTTCGCATCTGCAAATTCATGAACGAAAACACTTGTTAGAAGGTAGTAAACTGCCCAAACAAGAGAAATTAAGACATCTATGGAATTTGAGTCGTCGAACGGAATTAATAAATATAACCACACTATTTAACAACCCTTAAGTCTTGGACATCTGTGTCTCGAACGTCTTTTTAAAATTAAAGATAAAGAGATCTACCTCTCACAGAGAAAAATCGAGGGGTCTAAAGTGATGCTGGAAGCCTCAGCCTCAGAAGCCAACTTCTGTCCCAGAAGGGCAGCAAGGGGACTTATTCCGGCCTCTTGACTAGCCCACGCTGCCAGGCGCTGGAGATGTTGTGTCTTCAAAATGCAACTCACGTCTACATGCATTATGCCAGCTTTTTCCTCACGAAGTGTTGTTGTACCTCGACGCAGGCGATGGTCGACATTCATGACGCCCTTAACTACAGATTTTTCATTGCAAATTTATCAATTTAATGATTCGCAAGCGAATTATAAAAGTATAATTGTTTCATAGGCACGCTTTGGAATTAGAATAGTTAAAGAAAATCTAAAAAATATAACAACAAAGGTTCTCATACCAATTAATGTAGTGCAATTGTGTAACAACAAAGGATAACCCTATTAATTCACAATACCTAAGAAAATCTCAAAAAATAATAAAACACTGAATAATCCACCCAAAAACTGTCCCTATAAAAGTTTCATAAGCAAACCTATTCTTTGTAAATTTATAGACTTATTCAAATAAAATCTAACAGATTTTTCTAAAAAATCTAAACAAATATTTTTTAAAAGTTTCAACTAATAATAAAAATTAACGGCCCAAGTAATTTTTTAATAAAATTAAAAGGCCCAACTAATTATAAAAATTAACAAATTACACAACTTTAATAAAGTTAAATTATTTGGCCTTTGGGTGATTCTTTAGTAACAAAGAACATTTATAAAGAGCTCGACAATGGCAAGCATGATGACTCTAAGTGATATTCCTAAAGTTCATGAATCATTATATGCAAAGCTAACTATCTGTGATAGCCAAGAGACATTGCTAAATTTGAAAAGAAAAAAATATGCAACATGACCGATTAAAGAAAATAACTTCTTTTAACACACCAGATGTCACGCCCCGAGAGTGTCATTTTCTCCAACGGGAAGATACCCTACTCGGCGACAATATATAATAAAAGAGACCTAAGAACCATATGATCCCAAAGAATTCAAGAAAATATCTATATTCATGTAAATAGATTTAATACAATAGACTACAAAATCATATAGACAGAAGATCGATGAAACAAAACAAACTACATCAAAATAGAAACCAAACTAGGAAATCAATGGGTTGATATCTCTGAGTGACTCTATGTACAACAAAATCGCTGAAATATCAAAAGAGTACCTAAGCCTACAAAACTGATCAAAGAAAGAAAACAGTTAGCACAAATTACTAAGTGGATAAAAAGAAAAGATGTACATGAATTTAATTTTATTTAAGAGGTCAAAGGAGTAAGCAGATTTCAATCCCTTCTTACTCTTTATTTTAAGCCTTTAACTCATTTCAAGTTCTTAAACATACATATACAGAGGTGTGAATCTGATAAATCAGCTAAAATGAAGTAAATCAACTAAATCTGGTAAATCAATTAAATAGTGAATCACCGGAGCCAGTGTCCTCAGAGTATGATAACGTCATCTAACGTATGAGCTAAAAGTCTCATCACCGGTGGAACACACAACAAATAACAAAATAGCGCCGAAGCGCAAACAAAATGTTGACCATGGGTGACTCACGCTACCACAACTCATGTGGACGATCAGTATAAAACAAAGCTCAAAGTTTTCACTTTTAGTATTTCTCATTCATATCTTTAATATTCAACTTTAGCTTTTTTATCACACATGTTCAATTATAGATGTATATCTCATGGTAATCTGAATGGTCATCCTAAATCAAGTCATTTAGGTATTATCATAAGGTTTACAGGTAAATATTACATCTCAAAAAGGTATAAGTATCAACAATATAAAATATCAACAATAAAGAAGGTCAAGCAATATAAAAAGAACAAGTATCAACAATATAAAATATCAATAGTAAGAAAGATCAAGCAATATAAAAAAAAACAAGTATCAACTGACGAATAATTCAAAATATCCATTTTAAATTGTTAAAACAACCCATCTCATTTTAACTCTCATATGAAACTCACATGCAAAGCCAACCAGGGATGGCAACTGGGGCCCTCGCCCAGGGCCCAAAAATTGACCATCAAACTAATCTATATAAAAGGGTCCAAGTTTTAACAAAAATAAAATTTTTACCCAGGCCCAAATTTTATGGTTTTACCCGGGCCTCTAAACACCAAGGACTGGCCCTGCAGTCACATGTGAACATGAAGTTTAATTATTTAAACTCTAGTGGTTTAATTATTTATCACCCATTTCACTATATTTAAATACTATTTTAATCCCTCAATTTTGAAAAGGACAGCAGCCCTAATTGCTGCTGTTGGTTGTCGGAGAAGGAAGAAAAAGGCAGCAAAGATGTTGCTCGTTGCTTGAGAAGAAGAAAAAACAAAGGAGAAGGAGGAAGAAACTCACACAGTGGTCGGTTGTTGCTGCGATTGTTGTCGGCTTGCTGGGAGAAGACACTGCAGTTGATGCGGATGGGAAAAAACACAAAGAAACCCAGGAAAAAGGGGAGGAACAAGGAGAGCTTCCCTTTTGCTGAAGTTGTGGCTGCGCTCGCGAGGGAAGGAAAATGCCCAGGAAGGGGGAAGGAGAAGAAGAGAGGAAAAATCGTCGGTTCCACTAAATGCACCCTAAAAAATTATCATGGAGCATAATAACTTCCCCATTATCTGATAAAACAATAATTTCTTCTTGTAAATATTACAAAAGAGCGATCATGCACAAAAGTGAGCAGAAGGAATCCTAATTCATTGATTCTTACTATCCATCTTCTTCATCTAACCAAGATTCTATATGCGAGACATAAATTATCTGATAAAAAAATTAAAATTATTATATCGAAACAATTAACTAAAGGATTCGATATTTTCTCATGGAAGTAAAGCAACAGACTGTATTAAATGGATTTAAGCACATACCCAAACAGATCGAGCAGAACAGATAGCATATACTCGTCTAATCTTTTAGGGTAAGCTTTTTCGGAAAAGATAATAATCAAAATCATTCGAATTAGAAGTAACAGGTGATCTGGTTCTTACCTGAAGTAGACGCCATGTTGCAGCAAGAGATCTCGAGAAGTAGGATCGATCAAAATCCAATGGAAACGGAGGCAAACGTCCGATCGCCTTGCACTGCGACGGCGGCGAAAGGAATGGGCTGGGGATCTATTTAATCGGGTAATGGTTTAAATAGGTTTAATCATGAATTTTATATATATATATATATATATATATATATTTAAAAAACAAAATACTAATTAAAAGATATAATAAAATTATGCTTAAACCTCACAATTACATGGAAGAGAAAAATGTCAATTTGCCCCCAAATTTTATTAATATTTTCATTTTCTTCACTGGTTAAAAATACCAATTTACCCTCTTTCCTAATGCATTTAAATTAAATTTTAAAAAATTACTATGATTTAATTTAATTTAGCTTCATAAAATATAAACAAAACTTCTGAAAACAAAAAATAAGATATCAATCTTCGAATTATTAAATTTTTCATAAAAATGAGAATGTGGAAATAATTTGATTTTATCAATTTTGATTTTTTTTTATTTAATTTATTAATATCGACACAAATCGCTATTAAAGTGTATTAAAAATCCAAACGAAAAATGAAGAAATTATATTCGAGAGAAAAACAGACACTTCTATAAAACCAATTGATTCGGATCCGAAAGGACTCGATGGATTGGACTCTTTGAAAGTTTGAATGTGCTTCAGCGGACGAATTTCAAGATAGACTTTCTTCGCTTTTGTTGACAGTCAAAATTATGATTAGATTGATGGTAATATAAGTCAATAGATAATTTAGATTTAACGGTATTGCGAATTGATAGATAAATTATTTTTCTAGATGAGGATTCTTTCTTCCTATCTTAATCATAGCAATTGACTCTTGCTTTCACATACAAAAGAGAATGAGAAGAAAACTAAGATGTCTTTGATAGATGGGTTTGAAATTAAGTGAGAATAAGAATGAGAATCGTACAGAGTGTTTGGTTAATAGGTTTGGGATTGAAATTTTAAAATAATTTATAGTTAGTTAGGAATCGACAAAATTCGTCATAATTGATGGGTTTGGATTTCATTCTCGATTCAATCGTCGACCACCGACCTCGCTATCGGCCGATCGATCGTCGATTCGATGACGACGATCGTCGATCGTCGACCGAGGTCGTCGTCGTCGACCATCGGTCGCAGACCACTGTCGGTCGTCGACCGTTGCGGATTGTCGACAACTGTCGATCGACGGTCGCAGGTCGTCGTCTGTCACCTCATTGTTGTCGGTCGTCGGTTCGCCGACGATCGCTAACAATGTCGCTGACCGTCGACCATCGACGAAGATATCGATGTCATCTTCACCTTAACTTATAAATCAAATAATATTATTGAAATAATTAAAGTCATTCTAACTCCACCCCTATTATCAAATTTATTTTCATTTTTATTTCCACATTCAAATCCGAGAACATCCTTCGATTTTCAAATTAGAAAGAAAATTTTAGTAAAAAAATTTACTTTTGCATTATCATCAAAACAAAATTAAATAGTACTCGAGCACATGATCCCTGTCATTAATTACCTTTAATTATATAGACGTATAATCATTTAGACAATAATGCTCTCCTCCGCATCAGCAGCCATGGGAGGACAGCACCCATAGTGTTCCTCAGGTTTCAAAGGGAAGCTGTTTTTTTTTTTTATTGGCATGCCTGGATAGCACATACTGCAGATGGAGTAGGGGAGTGAGAGATTCGGGTCCTGTGATCACTCTCCCAGTGCGATCTCCGCTGTCTTGTCGCCTTCGCCGGCTTCACCGGACGCCGACCAAGCGTTCGACGGAAAATGACAGAGAAGATGTCCAACTACTGCTTGTCCACCCCCCACATTCTGTATGTAAACCCCTTCCTAGCTAACTCCTAGCCCACTGCCTCCTCCGTCACTCTGCATTGCGGTGGGCAACCGCCGGTTCGAGATGGCGGAGGTGGAGCCTGGAGGCGAAGAAAGTGTACACGTGGACTGCCGGGGAGAGTGCATCTCCATGTCGCCATAATGGCTTTGCAGTTTGGCTACGCCGGGCTCCATGTCGTATCGCGGGCGGCGCTAGCTCAATATGGGCCGGCATCAGCAAGGCGGTGGATCTTCTCCGGCCGTCTGCGCGCCGCGCGCAACGTCATCGCCTTGCTCCTCCTTGTCCCGGCCCCTTGGCCTACTTCCCGAATTGTTGATTGGTACTGTTTTGGTACCTTGTTGCAGGAAGGTCAGGAATTCCCTGACTCTCTCCTTCGTGTTCAGTTCTTACTCGTCGCTTTCCGTGGGAAAGTTTTAGAGGATTTGTTCCAGTTCTTGTGGCTAATTCATGAGTACGGCACTGAGATTGTGTTCAGTATCACTGCAAACCGAGGATTATACCTGATCGGCCTCGACATCAACACGTCGCCGACTTCTCCCTCGCCATCCAGAACTCTGCTCAGGCGATCACCTTCCTCGTGGCCGCCCTTCTCAGGCAAGACGTACGATCGGCTTCCGATCGTTAAATATCTGGTTTTGGACGTCCCCAAGTCATAAAGATTCGGTCTTGATGATCGGCACGCTGGCGTGCGTCATCACGCTAGCTAGCTGTGCAAAGGTCCCGCCATCTTCGAAGCCCCGCGGACAACGACGATGCTGACCGATGAGTTTGCAGGACGTACGGCGGCGGCATCTACCACATCGGCCACTGCCTGTCGTGGTCGCAGCGGCGAGAGAGGCAGCCATCTCAGCCTCCTCCATCCCTGAACACGAGACTTCCTCTATCAGCTAGCCTCCCCTGCCGACATAAACAACCTCCGAACGTGTTTCGACGTGATCAAGCTTCTCTGCGGAAATAAGAACCCTAGAAAAATGGCAGCTCGAATCTATTAGAAAAATCTGCTCTTGGGTTATATATAGTTCGCCTTCAATTCGTGCGGTTTAAGTTCAAAGCTTGAGGTTTGTTGTCGTTTGGAAAATTGATTAATTTTCTCAAAATTAATTAAGATGAATAAATTATAAATATTTGTTCGTATGACTTAATCTTGATTATTAAATTTAAAATGAAGGTTTAGATGCATCCAAATGAAGAGACATTATATTTTTTGAAAAAAGATGCAATCTAGATAATTCATTTAAATTGAATGGATGAAATTTGATTGAATCAAAATGTTTCTTTATTCCTTCATAAGTATAAATAGGATTCTCTAGATGATGGAATTCACTCAACTCAACTCAATCCAATCGTTCATACCTCCCATATTTTACAGCTAGAGTCTAAAAAATTTACAAGAAGGTTTATAGGTTTCAGAATTTATAGTGTTGCTATTCCGAGATGTCATCGTTGTATTTTGAAGAACGAATTATTGTTATTCGTAAGTATCTGTAGCGGAACAATATCGTTTTACGAAGATAATATTGAATACTAGTCTTGATGATCTCATATCAATTTACATTCTTCCGACGACAAATATTGTATCGATATTCCGAACAATAGTTGTGTGGTGTTTGTTCTTCTTCTTGTTCAATGCTTCTTCTAGCCTTGCAAGTCATAATCCGTAACTTTTTCCTAATTAAATCCACGATTTAATAAAATTTATCATCTTTTACCTAATTTTCCGCCGTTCAATTGCAAACTAACAAATGTTAATAAAAAAATAGGAAACACAATTTTTTAGAAATTTTATTTAAAGAACATCTCTAACAAAATTTATTATTAGATCACTTCATAAAAATAGGAAAAACTAACACATGCCATAAAAATTTATTAAAGATTTAAAATTACTTCTATCCAAATGGTCAATATATAAATAGGAAACTATTTAATTATGGGTTCAGTCGAACCTTGAAGTAGTCACCAATTTGATCGGTTAAGTTAGCAATTTAATTACAATTCAAATGCTACATATAATAGATATATATCTTGCTAAATATATTAACTAATATTCTCTAAATTTCATGATCACAAGTCAAGTTTTAATTAGGGTATATTGCGTTTTAAATGACTAAATAAATTTAAAATAAACTTTATTATTATAGCACTATTCTCAACCATAAATACATTCTAATTTTTATTTTTTGTCATCTAGTCATTTAATTTTTCCTCATTAATATAAATTATTATTATTTTTTCGAATAATAATTATAGCGCACCGGCTCAAGGAAGCAATTCGTAATTTTAACAAAGGTTGAGGGTATTATTGTCAGTTTAGCGATGTTTATAACCATGGTTAGTTCGAAACCAGCCCCAGCGTCAAGTTAACCGCGAACCACCGCAACTATTATTAGTAAATAGAAAAAGATGGGGAAAATAGAAAAAAAAAAGGGAAAAAAAATGGAGAGTTCGGTGGATTAGGGCGTGATCGGAGCACGCCATCGCGTGGGGTTGTTGATGGGGAGCGAAATTGCCGGAATCCGGGTAGATCGTCGTGTTCCGGTCAAGAATTTTGCTTCCTCTCTTCGGTGCTCACTCGAGGAGCCGTGACATCGGGCCAGGATCGGCAGATAACCGCGTCGGGCTACCCTAAGGTCGCTGCCGCCGTTGCTGCGGGTGGCTGCCGTGCCGCTGCGGCGAGGGTATCGCGCGATCCGAGCGGCGCTGAGCGTCGATTCCATCGGAGCGGTCTGATCTGCGGGTTTTTAGGGTTTGGAGCTTTCGGCGGTAGCGCCATTGGAGGTGGTCCCGGTATGCAGTCCGGGAGCGGGCGGAACCAGGCGGGTCCGTCGCATTCCCAGCCTCATCCGTCCGACGCTGCATCTCCCTCTTCCTCGTCGTCACATGCGACCTCAGTCCCCGGCCATCTGGGCAGGGAAGCAATCCAGCAGCAGCAGCAGCTCCTGCTGATGCAGCAACAGCAGCTGGCACAGAGGCAGGTGAGTGATGGCAAGTCGCGCTTTTTTTTTTATCGGTCTTCGTGCTCTCACGAGGGACTGTTGGCGGTTGATGTGTGGAATGAGAAAAAGACGGTTGTTGATGTTGTTTCCATATTTGGGGGAAAGTGGGACAGGCTTGTTCTTAAATTTGTAGAGTGGAAACCTCGTAGGATTTCTCATTTGGATTTGGTGGCCTAGATTCGTCAAGTTATGTGTTCTGCGTCTTGATTTTTTTTTGGACTCTGATTAATTTTCTCCGAGCTTCTTGAAATAGTCTTTTTTGAACCAAACGATACTCGGTGGTCGTCAGCTATTTGCGACCGTAAGAACCTGGTTCACCACTACTGGAGATTCAATGGGTATTTCTTTTCTCCTTCCAATGGTTTTTGTCAACAAAACTTGTTATTTTCTTATCCAAATGGCGTTCTTGTTTGACAAAGTCATTCCTAATACGCTTCCTGATTTATCGTTGGCGTTTCACTGTTTTCAAGTATCGTCCGTTGCATTTCTACACTTTTGCTTCCTTCTAATACCTTCGAAGGAGTTCACGGTTTACTTCTGTTTGATCCTTGACGGTTGGGCTTTCGCTACTTGAGATGATTTTGCCTAAAAGTATTTTTATTTCCAGGCCTATGATATGTTCATGCACATGAGCTTTTTGGCTGTTCTATAACTGAAGTTGTTAATATTAGATTATTTTTACGAAAGCTTTTCCCCTTTTATGTCAAATTCGTCTTCAGCCATTAGGTCTGAAAATCTGTTATGTTCTCGGTTCCATGCGAATAAATAGGAAACCATTCTCAAGTTTTCTTTGGGTAACATACCTTTTCTTTATCAATTCTTCATGAGTTGTATTTTACTGCACAGTTATACGTTGCTCTCGTCGACGCCTGATTTTCTGCTTTGGATCTCCCAAATGTACTCTTCTGCCTTTTCATTCACTTCTCTGGTTGTATTTTTTTATTCTCTTGGGGCACTCATTGTCTTCTGTTGCTGTTTGTTACTTGCCTCCTGATGCATTTAATTAGAATTCTCCACATTTAGTGTATATATGTATGAATTGTCTTTGATGAGGAAGCTGCAATATTCTTCGTGTCATCCTGTTTGAACACGTGCTTTCATTTTGCAACCGGCTTCCTTATGTGGCAACTTTGCTTCATGAGTAACGCAATTCTAAATAGTATTGAATACTTTATTATGTTATTTAGTTTCTTGTGCAGGCATTCCAGCAACAAGAGCATCAGAAACAAGTGTCGCGAATAGAGCAGCACCATGCCCAGAACCCAGTTCATCAAGCATTTCTCCAATATGCTTTGCAGACTTCCCAGCACAGGCCTTCTGGGAATTGGTTTATGAATCAACAGGGAAAAATGAGTACGGCCAGTTCTGGGAATCAAGGCATGTTTGCAAATAATTTGATAGCTCAGGAGCGTGCATCTCTTCAGACAGCTAACCATTCACAATCATCTATACTTAATCAAACAGGCGATCATTTTTCACATACTGAGAGGCAGTTGGAGCTAGGGAATATTGTTTCTGGTCAGAGAAATGATCCAAGACCTTCCCAAATAGCAGCTGGACAGTTGATGCCAACAAACATGGTAAGACCATCTCAATTACGGCAGTCAATAACAAGCACACAAAGTAATGCAAACAATCAGTTCACAATGGCCCAGATGCAAGCTATGCAGTTGTGGGCTAAGGAGCATAATTTTGATTTAACAGTTCCTGCCAATTTAAATCTGCTCGCACAAGTTCTGCCCCAGTGGCAGTCCAACAGACTAGCTGCAATCCAGAAGCAAAGTGAGACTTGCACCACTGGGCAGCAACCGTGTTTGCCGTCAGTGAAGCAATCAGTTATTTCTTCACCCATTGAAAATGAAGGTTCCACATATGTTAACAGTATAAATGATTACTCCAGCCAAGCCGGTCCCTCTACTTGCCCACAGCCGGTTTCATCTGATATAATGACTAGTGGAGGGGAAACCACAGCAGGGAAGTCCAATGACTTGCAGACACAATCTCAGGCTCATAATAGGGAGAGTGAGAATGAGAGAGCAGAAAAATCTCAACTAATAACAATTGATGGTGGTCAAATCATTCATCCACCAAATTCATCCAGTAGCATGATTATGGAACAGTGTTATGTTAAGAATGCTCATGCTGGGAACAACTCACAGCAAATGCAGCAACTTAGATCTTTGCAGCAGCTAAACCGACCCACGACACAACCTGAAATTCGTTCCAATGATGCTGTAGGTGGTAACCAATTTCCATCTCAGAGTGGATCTGCTCAGGTGCCAAACCAACAGTTTGGTTTTACGAAACAACAACTTTTTGCCCTTAAAGCTCAAATCCTAGCTTTTAGGCGGTTGAAGGTATGCAAAAGAATTGGAATGACCTCCACCAGTCTATCTAAAGCATTGATTTTTTTTATCCTCTCTGTTTATTTATCAACTGAAGTTCTCTACGGTAATCATCGGTACAACTAATAAAATTAATTTTGTGTTATATTATCAGCGTGGAGAACGGAATCTTCCCCCTGAAGTTCTTCGAGCAATTGCAGGACTACCTGCTGATTCTTTGCCACAACAGTCTCTTGTCCAATCAGGAGCAGGTCTCCAGGAAAGAACTAGTGCCATGGAGGGAATGCATATGCAGATGGATGAGGGTCTTCAGCCTGCTCTTGTAAGTAAAGACCAAAATCTACCAAAAGAAGAACCTGGTACTAGGGAGGAAAAAGCTGTTACGGCTTGCCAAATGCCAGATGTTTCATGTTCAGCTACAGAACCTTTGCAATCTACATTTTCTGCTAAGATAGAGGAAAGTAGATCTCCTATCATTGCTGAACAGGAGACTGGAAAGGGAAACCATAATGGACATACTAAAGGTGACAACTGCAATGAGAAGGGTAAGGCAGTATCCGTGGAAGATGCATCGGCCAGCACTGGACAAGAGAAGAAACCTGCCTCTAATTCTACACCAGTTCCAAGGGCTGGTGTTACGAGAAACTATCATGGTCCGCTTTTTGACTTTCCATCATTTACAAGGAAACACGATCTTTTGGGTTCAACTACACTGACCTCCAACAATATGACATTAGCTTATGATGTGAAAGATTTGCTATTGGCGGAAGGTAAGGTCATCCTTGGCAAGAAAAGAACAGAAAATTTGAGGAAAATTAATGGGTTACTTGGTGTAAATTTGGAAAGGAAAAGGATACAGCCTGACCTTGTTATGAGGCTGCAAATTGAAGAAAAAAAGCTTAAACTTTTAGATCGTCAAGCTCGTTTACGGGACGAACTCGATCAGCAACAGCAAGAGATAATGGCTATGTCAGACAGGCCCTATCGAAAATTTGTCAAGCAGTGCGAAAGACAGCGCATTGAACTCTTAAGGCAAGTTCAACAGATGCAAAAAGCCTCAAGAGACAAGCAACTAAAATCTATCTTCCAGTGGCGTAAAAGACTTCTGGAGGCTCATTGGGCCATCCGTGATGCAAGGACCACAAGAAATAGAGGAGTTGCTAAATACCATGAAAAGATGCTGAAGGAGTTCTCAAAGAGGAAAGATGATGACAGAAATAAAAGAATGGAGGCACTGAAGAATAATGATGTTGATCGATATCGTGAAATGCTACTGGAGCAGCAAAGTAATGTTCCTGGTGATGCAGCTCAACGTTACGAAGTGCTTTCATCCTTTTTGTCCCAGACAGAAGAGTACCTTCACAAACTTGGAGGTAAAATTGCTGATGCCAAAAGTCATCAAGAGGTCCAAGAGGCAGCAATTGCAGCAGCAGTTGCTGCACGTATCCAGGTAGCTCTGCTTTCGAAGTTAATGTTTTTTGTCTCATTTATTTTCCCATCATCATCCTTTAGAAAATATAATTTTACTGTATTTGCTTTCGCTTTGATGAATTTAATAGGGACTTTCAGAAGAAGAGGTCAAGGCTGCAGCAGCATGTGCAGGAGAAGAAATAATGATCAGGCATAGATTCTCTGAAATGAATGCTCCAAAAGACAGTTCTTCAGCCAACAAGTAAGTTTTCTCTCTCTGCACCAGGTGTGCATGTGTGCCATTTCCTTTATGTGCGTGTAATGATTCATGCTTTGGAAGAAGTTTTTTTTGGTCGTTAGGTTCTAAGATAATTTCGTTCTATTTTTCTGCAACATACTTCAACACAGAACCATCTGATATAAGTTAAACAATAGCACTTTTTCTTGTTTACTGGGATCTATAGCATTCTATTTTCTTATTGACTACTTTCTTCTTTAATCATCTTACCCTATAGGTACTATAATTTGGCTCATGCTGTGACGGAAAAAGTTGTTAGACAACCCTCAATGTTACGTCATGGAACTTTGAGAGATTATCAACTTGTCAGTTACAACTCTGATGACTTCTCTTCATTGTTTAATTCAAGTGGCAATATGTTGATTATGTTTCCTAATGTAAATGCAAATTTCCAGGTTGGGCTACAGTGGATGCTATCCCTCTATAATAATAAGCTGAATGGAATACTGGCAGATGAGATGGGTCTAGGAAAAACTGTACAGGTATTGACTGTGTTTGTTCTCAGTCTTATGCTGCCTCTTTGCACTTTTCCCTTAAGAACTTTGCCTTCTGATTTTGTATAAAACCTGTGAAGGTAACAAAGAGTAACCATGTGGCTCCATTTGATTTGGGTGACGTACTAGATTCCTCTTAGCATTCTTATGTCTTTCTTTTGCCCATCTGGTTTTAAGTTTTAAAAGACTTGTTCTATTTATAGTTGGAACTTGTAAGGTTGCTCTCACTCATCCTTCCCAGATGCCACATTAGCAATTGCTTTATGTTCTAGGTTTTCATGTGGTCCAGCCTATGCAGTTGGCATACTACAGAATGTTTGCATCTATTTACTGGTGACATAAAAAGCTAATACGAATGGCTGTGAAGCTTTATTCTTGTCATTTTAACAGGTTATGTCATTGATAGCTTACCTAATGGAGTTTAAAGGAAATTATGGTCCACACCTAATTATAGTTCCTAATGCTGTTTTGGTTAATTGGAAGGTATATTTTGTTTCCCCTCAACTTATTCGCTTGTCATTTTTATATGTTAGGAAGCTATTCTTTGACACCACTCTTTTGTTTGCCCTTCAGAGTGAGCTACTGAACTGGTTACCTTCAATGTCTTGTATATTTTATGTTGGTGGAAAGGATGAGCGGGCAAGGCTTTTCTCACAGGTCAGATGTATATCCTCTGTATTTGTGCGAGAAAGTCCTTATACTTTGCATTTATAGATGAACTGCAATGTTCTTCAGATTTTGGTTACTTTGCATAATTTAGAGTCATAAGTAATCCCATTGCTAGAATATGCTTCCAAAGTGTTTACTAAGGAAAACCTAATCTTCTGCTTGTTTTTGCAGGAAGTATGCGCAGTTAAGTTTAATGTACTTGTGACAACTTACGAGTTTGTTATGTATGATCGCTCTAAGTTATCAAAGATTGATTGGAAATACATAATTATTGATGAAGCCCAGAGGATGAAGGACAGGGAATCTGTTTTGGCACGGGATCTGGATAGATATCGCTGCCAAAGAAGGTTGTTGCTTACTGGCACGCCATTGCAGGTCTGCTGTTGAATGATCTCTATGAAATCCAGCTATGCTATTCTCACTTGACATAGTAGTCATATGAGTGTTACTATGTGCCTCTTTTTTTGTAAATTTCGTATTATAATTTACAAGCTAACAGATACCGATTATTTGTACACAACTTGTTTATAATGATTTACAAGCCACATTATGTTTTTTTTTTCACTGAAAGAAAGTTATTGGAACTTGAGATGAAAATCTGCACTATATTTATATATTACAATGTGGATATGTGGATTATCTGCTCGATTTATTTTTAGAATTTGACCTGTTAGTCATTGAGGCATTTGTTTAGACGGCAAGATAAGATTGCTGACTCCAATATTTAGGAGTGATGGGAAGTGTTGGTAGAATCCAAATATGTCAGACAGCCCCATCCAGCATAGACTTTGCCTTTCATGTTGAGCGGCAGGCATGAGATTTAGGAAGACTGCAACTAGGGTAATTTGTTTGTGGACTCCTTTTCATACTTTTCTGATATCACGTTTGATATGAAGTCAACAAAATAGGTAAGTGAAGGCTTCTAAGTATGAAAATGTAATAGAAAGTTGAAAGAAATGTTGATAAAATCATTTCTTTTGGTAAGACTTCCTTGATATGGAAGCTATAGATCAATCTGATGTGAACAAAATTAATCTTGAGTCCATGTATTCAGCACATAAGAGATTTGTGAAGATGGTAAATGATTATTTTTCTTCAATAATCTGTAATTGTAAGAAGAAGGGGAGCCTTGGTACAACGGTAAAGTTGTTGCATTATGATCTGAGGGCTTGTTTGGGAGGAGGTGAGAGAAGAGGAAATATGGGGAAGGGAATTGTTAACCTTGTTTAGGAGGGGGTGAGGGAAGAGTAAGTAAGGGGAAGGGAATTTTAAACTTTGTTTGGGAGGGGGTGAGGGAAGGAGAAGGAAGGGTAAATTTTAACCTTCCTTACCCATAAAAAGGGAGATTTCCTTCCCTTCCTTCTCTTTCCTTTCCATTACTTACACTTCCTCACCTCCTCCCAAACAGAGCCTATAAAGGTCATGGGTTGAGTTTTGAAAATAACCTCTTGCAAAAAACAGAATAAGACTGCGTACAATAGACTCCTCCCTGGGATCCCGTATGATGGGAACTTGGTGCAATGGGCTGCACTTTTTAATCTGTAACTGTAAGAAAAAAATAAGGTTTACTACTGTGTTTTAGTTTAATATACTGAAGGGTTCAGTTACTCATATATAAATTATAATTGTCAGTACATTTAATATATTAATCTAATATCTCCAAATATATTTCTTACCATTTGACACGGGTAAAGGATTGTTACTGATCAATTACTAAATAGAATTCTGAGATGTGCTGTATCTATATGTTGGCTACTCTATTTGAATTTTGCAATATATGGTGATGCTAATGCATTATAAACCAATTGACTACTTTTTGAAATTCTACTTGTTGATTATCTAGGCATCATGTTCAATGTTAGTTGATTGATTTTTGTTGTTGTTACTTAACAGAATGATCTGAAAGAGCTATGGTCGCTCTTAAATGTTCTTCTTCCTGAAATATTTGATAATCACAAGGCATTTCACGATTGGTTTTCAAAGCCTTTTCAGAAGGATGGTTCTTCACATAATCCAGAGGAAGATGACTGGCTTGAGACTGAAAAGAAGGTAATCATCATCCACCGTCTGCATCAAATTCTTGAACCTTTCATGCTAAGAAGGCGAGTTGAGGATGTTGAAGGTTCACTTCCTCCCAAGGCAAGTGTCGTGAACTTAGGGCAAATTTCTGTAAGCTTGTGGTATTTTCTTATAAATGCATTATGGCAGGTGTCAATTGTTCTAAGATGTAGAATGTCAGCTTTTCAAGGTGCTATATATGATTGGATAAGATCTACCGGTACTCTTAGGATTGATCCTGAAGAGGAAATGGTGAAGGTTCAAAAGAATCCAATGTACCAGGTCAAAACATATAAAAATCTTAATAATAGGTGTATGGAGCTAAGGAAAGCTTGCAATCATCCTTTACTTAACTATCCTTACTTCCATGACTGCTCTAAAGAGTTTATTGTTAGATCATGTGGGAAACTTTGGATTCTTGATAGAATTCTCATAAAACTTGAGAGAGCAGGCCATCGTGTTCTTCTTTTCAGTACAATGACAAAATTACTTGATATTTTAGAAGAGTATCTGCAATGGAGACGGCTTGTCTACCGACGAATAGATGGTACAACTACACTAGAAGAACGGGAGTCAGCAATAGTGGATTTCAACAGCCCTGATTCAGATTGTTTTATCTTCTTGCTTAGCATTCGTGCTGCTGGAAGAGGTCTTAATCTCCAGACTGCAGATACTGTTGTGATATATGATCCTGATCCCAATCCGCAAAATGAAGAGCAGGCAGTTGCTCGAGCTCATCGTATTGGTCAGACAAGAGACGTGAAAGTTATATACTTGGAAGCTGTTGTCGATAAAGTATCCAGCTACCAAAAAGAGGATGAAATGAGAGATGGTGATGCTGAAGATTCAGAGGATGATCTTGCTGGTAAAGATAGGTATATGGGATCAATTGAAAGCCTTATACGTAATAATATTCAACAGTACAAGAAAGATATGGCTGATGAGGTCATAAATGCTGGCCGATTTGATCAAAGAACAACACATGAAGAAAGACGACTGACTTTGGAGACATTGCTGCATGACGAGGAGAGATTCCAAGAAACTGTGCATGATGTTCCTTCTCTTCAGGAGGTAAATCAAATGATTGCTCGCAGTGAAGAAGAACTTGAATTGTTTGATCAAATGGATGAGGAGTTTGATTGGACAGGTGATATGGTGAGATACAATGAAGTACCAAAATGGCTTCGCGTTAGTTCTAGAGAACTCAATGCTGTTGTTGCTAGTATATCTAAGAAACCATCAAAGAACATTTTATCCAGCACAATTGAGCTGGAACCAAATGGCTTGCAATCTGCTTCATCCCCCAGTAAGACGGAGAGAAGACGAGGTCGCCCTAGGGGTTCAGCTATGAAAAAGCACCTTACATACAGGGAATCATCAGATGAAGAAAATAACAACTCTGATGCTGAATCGGAGGAGAGAAATGCATCTGAAGTAGAGGGAGAAATGGGTGAACTTGAAGATGAAGAGTTGTATGGTGCTGGTGACGTGCTGACTGCCGACAAGGATCAAGCAGATGATGCCCTGGTTTGTGATAATGATGGTGATGAGTTCTCACTAGCAATTGAAAGGGTCAGAAGCTTTCATGCTTTTGATGAAGCTGGTTCGACTGGATCTTCTTCCAGTAGTCATAAATTACTGCAACCTGTGACACCTTCAACACCTTCACAAAAATTTGGATTGATTTCTGCTTTAGATGCCAAGCCAGGCCCTTCTACGAGAAAGACAGTGAGTTATTGAAATTGTCCTGCACAAAGTTGTTTTATAATTTGTGTATATGCCTTTTTAATTTTTTATTTATTTCGGTCGTTTACCTCTGAATTCCTCTAGCCAGACGAGCTAGAGGAAGGGGAAATTGCAGTGTCAGGGGATTCCACTATGGATCTTCCTCAGTCAGATAGTTTGGTTCATGAGCATTACCTAGAGGATGGACAAGTTGTTCAACCGAAAGTAAAGCAAATAAAACGTAAACGCAGCATCCGTCTTCGTCCAAGATTTAATTTGGAGAAAATTGAAGATAAATTCAACAGTCCTAAAGCCGCTTTCCAGCATGCTTCTTGGTCACCTGCGCTGGTTAATCATGAAAAGCTTACACAGTCTAGAGGTGAAGAATCTGAGGTATTTGTAGAACCTAGTACTGGAGGGCAGAACAGGATCAGTCCATCAGTGAAACGTAGGCGCAACTTACCCGCAAGAGTGATTTCATCTCCTGTTGTGCAAAAGTCTGCTAGGTTGTCTACATCTGCAGAGGATGGTTATGAGCACTCCATGGAAAGCTGGAATAGCAGGACCATCAGCTCCAATGCCCCTAACCTTGTGACCACAAAAATGTCAGACAGTACACAGAGAAAGGTATGCATAGGCACGTAGCTATATTATCTCCCTGCTCCTGTTAATGCTTCCGTTTGATAATCTTTTATTTCTTTCCTTCGCTTTGTCACTGTTGTCCTGTTATCATTGCAAATGAGTTTGCAATGATCATTTTATGCTTAAGTAAGACTTGAGCATGTTTTGTTGATTGTGTGTTCGTATATATCTATATTTAGCATGTGACTTTTATGTGTATCATCACCATTACATGCTTCTTTTCTCATTATAAAGAGCACTTTGTTTATAAGCTTCACATTCTCACGCCCGGGTGGTTCACTATCTTGTGAAAGAAATTAGTTCCCTTTGTGTGCAAACCTAGATGGTGCACTAAAATTAGGCTATACTAAATTGTCTGGGACATTGCATTATAATTTTATGTTATTTCTATAGTTTAAAATAGTCTGATTAGTATTCACTTTGACATGAAGCAACACCCACCCTGCATGCCCTTCACATTCTTTGGTAATCCTTACAGAATAAGTATTTCTTTTGGGGTCATTCATTGGCATCTTTTCTTGGTCTCCGAAATAGATAATCTTTGCTTGTCTTGGTCAACTAGCACTTTTATGTCCCTGGAATGTGTCGAGTTTTGTTATTTTTACCTCATCTCTAATTGGTGCATTTTGGTGGTCAACTTATCACTTGATATTTAGAACATTATAGCCTGATATCCAATTTCCAGAGCAGACTGTTTCACCGAGTTTGGGTATTATATGCCTTGTTTCTAGATTCTGTAGGCTTCTTACATTCCTTTATGTGCCTAGTTTATGTTTAAAAATTTTGTTGGTTATGCCCATCTATGATATAGCTTTTTTTTCTTTACCATTTACCATGTTGAGCAAGGCCAAAACTTCACCTAATCCATGAGCTTTTTTACATTTACCTCAGTGCAAGAATGTTATTAGCAAGCTCCAAAGAAGGATAGAAAAAGATGGAAATCAAATCGTACCTTTCTTGTCAGACTGGTGGAGAAATGAAAAATTAAACTTTCTTCCTGGTGCCTCTAGCAATGGTGTCATCAACTTGCAAACCATCGAACAGCGTGTGGACAACTTAGAATATAATGGCGTGATGGATTTCATAGCGGATTTGCAATCGATGCTGAAAAATATAGTGAGACATTGTGAATATTCTTATGAGGTATGAGGTTTTTCGTTTTTATTTTTTTTTATTTTTTGCTTTTCTTGACGCAGTGAGAATTTGTCTTTGGTGGAACATTACAATTTTTCTTCCTCACCTATTTTCCTATACCTAGTTTTTCTCGGTTTGGAATTCTACTTCTTGAGCATTTACTGTTGTCATCGGAAAATGAATTCCTCTTCAGCAAATGCGTGCTTACTTCTGTCTGTGTTTGGCTAGGAAATTGTTCATATATGATTTTTTCCCCCAAAAAAAAAAGAAAAAAAAACATAGAATATGCTTGATCTTCTGGAAAAACAAACAAAAAAAATTACTATAAAATGTTTTCTTTTCCTCTATTTTACTATAAATTTAGGCAGGATGTTTTAAGTTAAAAATCTTGAGGTTTCACGAGGATGATATAGTTTCTTTTGTTTTCTCACTGAAGTTTGGTGTATGATTGGTAAATTGTTGCTCATGCAGGTGAGGTTTGAGGCTCGAAAACTTCAAGACCTATTTTTTGACATCATGAAGATAGCATTTCCGGATGCTGATTTCAGTGAAGCAAAGAATGCAGTGATCTTCTCCAGCTCTGGATTTGCACCTCTTTCCCCAAGGCTTGCTTCTGCCACTGAGACTAAGCGACAAACACCGACCAGCAAGTCAGAATCAGCATCTGCCTTCAGCAAGGCCTTTCCCACCGGATCGACTCCCCATCACGATGAAAGGAGGACCAGGTCGAACTCTTCCAAATCTCTCAAAGAACCAAGGCCAACTGGTGGAGGTGCGAAGCAGCCGGTGCCCGACTGTTCACAGCTTTTGACACACCCAGGGGACTTGGTTATCTGCAAGAAAAGGAGGAATGACAGGGACAAGTCCAGTTCAAAGCAGCAAAATACTCCCAATTCGCCGTCTAATCAAGGTTGGTTGCCTTCCTCCATGGCTAATAATCAGGGATTATTGGTTCATGCATCCGGCATGGCAAGGAACACCAAAGCTCAAGCTCAGAGTGATACACAACCAGCTCAAAAGGCGATATCTCCGCTGAGCCGAGCACATCACGAAAGGAAACAAACAGATGGAGGAAATGGATCAACCCCCGGCGTGGCTGATGTACAATGGGCAAATCCTGTAAGGCGAATGAGGACCGATACTGGCAAAAGGCGGCCGAGTCATATGTGAGTCGTAGTGTAGATAAGTTAGCGGGAGCAAAACAAAAGGGAAAAAAAAAAAGTATGGCGTTCTTCAAATATATGTAAACCTCTAAAATCTGGTGTTAGTCATCTACCCCACACCCACAACTCTCTGCACTGCTGCTTCGATACCAATCTGTCTCCATTTTAAATCTTGCATTTGGAGTGGTGGTGATAGTGATGATGTTGTAGACCAAGAGATGCAATTGGGACAAAACAAAAATTGCATCCAGAATATGATTAACCATTATTTTCCATTGCCGTGTCTTTTTTTTTGTTTGGCTTGATCGTGAATATGTGGTAGACTGATCTCCTTGTTCCTTAGAATTGTTGTTACAGTGTGCACTTTGTCCATCGGCCATGTTTCACTAGGGGCATGTTGCTTGGAATGGTCAGGATTAAAAATAAAAATTAAAAATTAAAAAAAAATCTGAACTCTATGATTTTTGAATTTTTCTGATTTCTTGAATCGGATGGAACAGATACTGAATTCCCTTTCTTTTTTTATTTTAGTGAAGTAATTTCTATTTGAATTGGTTTAACAACAAAACGTGAAATCCACAAATCAATCCAAATTTTGAAATTTAAGTTTTATGATCAGCTGTATTTTTGATTAGGACAGATTTTTTTTGTTCATTTCTATTTTCCAATAAGTAGAATTCTTTTCTTTTTTAAATAAAAAATAAAGGAAAGGAAAGGGAACAGAAAATTCATTTATAATTTACCAAAAAAAAACGCCTCTATTTAGATTTTTTTTCTCAACCAAGATTTAAAATTTTTATTCAGATTCATAAATTCTTCATCGTTTTTATAACGGATCAAAGACATAATCTCCTCTATTATTTATCTCCCTTCATCGTCGTGGAACAATCAATAGGACAAAATATTGGGAAAAGACAGTGATTTGCAAATTCCCAACTGACTTCACTGTGACACTGGGAGCTCATCAGCTTTCGTTGCTCTCGATGCTGCTCTCTTGCGGCTCATCTGCCAATTGCTGACCATCAATCACGGAGCTGATTACTTGGAGGAGGATGCGAAGGGGGAAGAAGATGGCCAAGTTCATCCCCCTGCGGCTGAGGACAGTGAGATTGAGCATGTTTTAGAATAGAAGATACCCTAAAATCTATTATCTAAGTTGCAGTGAGAAATTTTTTAGCACACCATGAACTAGTTTCCAGAAGTATCAGTTATTTTATTGATATAGAATGTCACAATTTACACAGGAGCTTACACAAATCAAATAGTTAAACGATGAGCACACTCCATGAACAGTAAATCCGCTCGAGCAGATCTTGTATATTTGACACATCTGAAGAGGATAGACATTTGAGAACTACATACCCTTTCAATGACTCCTCCGATGGCGGCAGCGGCAGCTACTTGGTGAGGAAATAGATAAGTAAGAAGAGAACGAGGAACGATGCGACGAGGGTCGCTGTTCGACGGCTTGATTTGGTCTCGAAAACCTGTTGTCGTGTGGAGAATAGTATGTAGATAAGCTCAGTGTTATGTTAGTTTATTTTAGTTTCAGTAGTCAAAACTTTTAAGCTTTACCATCTTGAAGCGATCCACTGTTCCAGAAAGAATTCCTCTTGATGAATCCATATCACTGCCCTGCGATATTAGAGTCGTAAATTTTGATAGAAAAGAAGGAATCGTATACACGCGCATGCTCAAAGATAAATAGAGAGGGAAGACTCAGCTACATACCATGCGATCGAGGAGTCGGTTGTGACTCTCGACCTCTTCATGAACATCACCTGTCAGCTGTAAAAGGGCAAAGCATGATATTGTAAACTGTATAGCCAAGAATCTAATTGATATAAGCTTTGCATTTGACAAATTTTCAAGGTTGTTCTGAAGTCTAATTTGATATATCAGCCATGTATCAGATCAATTTCAATTGTCCTAAGATCTAGGATCCAGATGGAAATGGGATCCTGGTATCTGTGGGTACCAAGCCCGTTTAAGTTGAATTTTCATGCCGAATTATCCTTAGCATTTGGAGTGAAGTATGCTTAGTGCCCGAAAGTTTTCCCTACTTAAACTGAAGCCTACAAGTTCAGGTGCCCATTTACCATCCAAAATGAGTATTTAGTCTAGTTCAAGTGGATCATTACTCGAGTTCAGGCAGCACTCAAAGACGCAAGTGGGTACCTAAGCCACTACCACTCCTAATCTTGGAGATTAAATTCATTGCCTACGAAACTTCTCGTCTCTTAGTATTCTTCCTAAGCTTGCCATCATTTATCTACCCTTCTGAACTTTCAACCTATTTCTCTGTTAGTTCACTACATGCACCTTTAAAACAGTAGAGAATTTGGCAACTAGTATCCAATTAGTTCCTCATGGATAAAACAGCCCAGTATGTTTGCCCACACATGCTCCTTGTAACGCTATAGAAATGAGACGGACAAAAACAATATGAAGGAGGAATCTCCCTATCTCCATATTTTTCCACTCTCAAGTTACTTGCATGAAGGACGAGTATTTCACACTCACACGTCGCATGTTCAACAAAGAAGTTGCAGTAAAATCTACTGTCTGAAACATTGCAGTAAGATCTACCATCTCGCACGTACCCTCTTCAAAATGTTGACTCTGTCTTGCAGTCCTTCTATAGCTAAATCGTTGTCGTGCTCAGAAATTTCATGAGTTGAGTATTGTGAAGCTCGTAAGCCACCTTCTTCAATACCATCAAAAAGAGCAGATCTGGTACTGCGATATTCCCTGCATTCGGTTGTGTTACATAATATTTTATAAAGAAATCATCATGGAGGAGAATACATTGACAGCCTAAGTGAGATTGATTCAATGCAATAATAGTTGACTACCACTTGAAAATCTAATGTATGTCATGCAGATATAATGATGATCGTCAAACAAACAGCAAATGAACAGGCTTCCAACATGACAAAAAAAGTTTATCTTTTCTTGAACTTAAGTACATAATTTATTCCTGATCCAACTTCGGCTAAAAAAATTGTATCAGTTACGTACATTAAACCTCAATACAAAACCACGTCCAAGGGACACTACTCCAGTTGTTAGTGCTTAGTATGTGCAATAATCTAGATCAACGAGTGGGCAAGCAGTGAAGCTGAGCAATCGACAAACAAAGGCTTCTTCAAGTAAGGAAAGTCTATTGAAACAGCCAGTTTTTTTTAGAATGAGACAGAAATAATCAAATTTCAAATAATTTCATCTTAATTTTAGCATACTCCACCTGTTAACTTTCCCTACCTTTTCTCCATCAATCTCCCTCATATTCTAGGCTTCTTAACAAAGTTGATCCTAATCCAACTCAATTCATCCAGATTTATTTTTAAACTTTTTTAATGATGGGGATGTAAATATTGTCATTCACAACATATTTTGTGATCCAAATGACAATGCTGTAAAAGCCACAAACTCCTAAAAGAGAGCAAGGGATAATACAATCATAAAAGATTGTGTTTTCTGTAATACACAACGCAGTTGGACAAATAAAAGAAAAGAAAAACAAGCATTATAAGGCACAAACACAGTTGGAGAAATAAATTAGTAAACTAAACATAAAAAAAAGGAAAACATAAATTACTGTTATTCTATGATCAATTCGAGAACTAACCTCCTCGAATTCATTGTACTACTAATTTCTGACGAGATGGAAATCTTTTCTCCTCTGGTTTTCTTCACAGCCCTCCTCTGCCCAATTCGATATTTCAATAATAATTCAGACCGGTCTACAAACGGACACAAAAAATTCGGCCACGAGATTAAGTCAAATTAGGGCTAGTAAAACAGATAGATCGGAGAATCTTATCGAACATTTCGGCAATAGAACCAATACTCTAACTACGCGCAAATCTGACGAGATTTAACTGAAAAATGCAAGCGAAAGTAAAATAAAATTCGATCTGTCAGCAACTCGCCAAACACAAAACCGAGGTCGATTCCTTCATTCAAAAGCATATAGATTAATTAACCGTAAACAAGATACGAAGGCAACAAACCTACCTTATTCCGATCTATTCCGATGGCGTCGCCAATCTTCGCGTATATTTCTATATGGATTCGAGATCGAGATCGAGCAAGATATATATATATATAGAGAGAGAGAGAGGAGAGATAATTAATAATCTTTTTCTGCACGATTTTTAATTAAGATCATCTTAGCCGTACGGCTAAATGAGGTGGTGATCTCACCGTTCACATGGATCTTCACTAATCTTGATGTAGACTTCTTGTTTCTCGACTCTTAAAGCGCTGAATCCGCTTGGCTTTTCTCAGCGAGGGTTTGTTTGCTCGTTTGCTCTCTTTCCCTCTTTCTCCGCGGCGAGGCGATGGGCTGCGAAGGGGCCTTCGAGTCCTCCCCGGAGATGGAGCGGTTCCTCTGCGATCGGCTCCTCGATGGCAACCAGCCCATCTCTGAGCGCTTCAGGGCTCTCTTCTCCCTTCGTAATCTCCGCGGCGCTGGCCCTCGCGAGGCTCTAATTCGCGGTACCGTTCTATGCCTCATCTCTAGCTCTCGATTTTTTTGCCGGCCAAGTTTTAGTTTTTTTATACATCGTATCAGGCGATTGATAGGTTAGAAATATTTTATTGCACTCTCGCACTTTAGTTGCGTTGGAGTTGTTCCTTTTTGGTCCAATCAGCGGAATCGGTGCTGCTTCACTATGGTGATTATTTTACGTTTCAATTTCTGCTAAAATCTCGTAGGAAGTAGATTGTTTGACTTAGTTAAATCCGGAGTCGGTGAATCAAAAATCGAATGATCAAAATATGGCAGCAATTAGCGACCTGTAGCGGAGTTAGCAGTGGTTTAGCGGTACAGGGAACTTCTAAGTCTCCGATGGAATAGATTGACTGAGTGCAATACTAGCTGTTTATTTTATGTTAGAAGATGTTTTTAGTTGGAAAATTCGTCATGCTGTTAAGTGCTACTTCATTTCTGTGTATGAGAACCATTGGAACCAGTTTCTAGAGTTATTCTGGCTTTTTTTTTTGTCCAATCCTTTGCTGCTTAAGGCAGGAATATTTCTGATTTTATTTTTTTGCAATCTCACACATTCATCTTAACAAAGTCATCTATGCTGCAATAAACATTGCTAGTTAATTTCAAAAGATTTAGCATTCCACTCGTGGTTTGGTAGAAAATTATTTTCTCGAATCTTGAAGACACAAAGTAGGCAGGAGTGCATCTATTGTTATGCGGCAGTTTTTTTCCCTCTGTTGGTCCAGTATTTGAAGGTTTCTAATTGGGTCACTAGTGTTGCTGCCAAAGCTGGGAGTGAGAATTCCTATTTCCCTATTTGATATTTTATTTCCATCTTTTAGGGATGCACGGATCCAGAGTAGAAACAGTAAGTATTGTTAGTAGTTTAGACTTGTCCTCTAATGATGGTAGAGGGAGATTTATGTGTTTTCCTTGTTAGGTTCTTCCTTTATGTAGTGGGTGATGATTTAGTTTGCATAAAAAGGATTCTTGGAGCAATTTGTGTCTGGACTTTTGAACTCAGTTTTGTAGTGATCCAATTGTTGAAGGCTGTTGCTTGAATGCGATGTCAGCTAATTGTTTTTGGCTAACCATCATCTTTATTCTCATTTCAGCTACTAAGGATTCTTCAAATTTGCTTGCACATGAGGCAGCATTTGCTCTAGGTCAGATGCAGGATGCCGAAGCAATTCCTGCTCTTGTTGAAGTTCTAAAAGATCTTTCTTTACATCCAATTGTTCGTCATGAGGTTAACATTTTTCTTTAAATATCAGCATTGCCAAGATTTTTTTTTTTTTTTTGCCATCTCTTTGTTTTACTCATTAGCTCACTAACACTTAGGCAGCTGAAGCTCTTGGAGCAATTGGATTGAACAGCATAATACCAATTTTGGAAGACAGTTTGATAAATGACCCGGCCCTGGAAGTGCAGGAGACATGCGAGTTAGCTATCAGACGAATTAAGGAACAAGAGAACATCAACAATGACGACAAAGCATCATCTACAAAAATTTCTCCCTTTCTTTCAGTTGATCCAGCGTTGCCTACTTCCCTTATCTCTTCAATTGACCAATTGAGGTGCGATATCATTGATTTAATACTCTGGCAGTCTCAATTGAATTTCATCTGGTTAATTGCTGTTTTGTTCTCGTTGAAGGGAAGTTCTCTTGAGTGAAGACAAGGGGATATACGAACGGTATGCTGCGTTATTTGCTCTGAGAAATGATGGTGGAGATTCTGCGATCCATGCTATTGTTTCCTCATTAAATACAGGAAGTGCCTTGCTACGTCATGAGGTATGCCTACTTTCTCCATATGGATATTTGCCTACAAAGATTGTACTTCGTACATGTTAATTTGCATCTTGAAATATTGCTGGATCGACGAGAAATGTAATTTCCTTTCGAAGGGTGAGTTTCGGTATGGCTAACCCGAAATAGTCGGTGCTGAGTATTGATAGCACCTTTTGGCTCGTTTATCAGACATGAGTTTAAGTTTGATTGTGTTATTTTTCTAGGTGTTTTGTAATACTGATACATTATCTGTGTGTTTTTTAGTGGTAGATGCTTGTTTTAGATGGCAACAACTCATACAAAGCATGATTTGTCTAAAATATCATTTGGTGTCCTGCTTTTAAGAAAACTTAGATGGTTTCTTCTTTGTTTTGTTATGCAGGTTGCATATGTCTTGGGTCAATTGCAGAATAAAATTGCTTCTTCTACACTCTCTGATGTTCTGAAAAATGTGAATGAACACCCAATGGTTAGGCATGAAGCTGCTGAGGCCCTCGGTTCGATTGCAGGTATTTTGCTATTGAAAAATCCATATATATATATATATATATATAAAGTTGGCCATGAGGAACAAATTTAACATGATATTAGAGAGCTAGACTCCTTTACACTCATTAATTCCACATAGTCATTAATTAATATGATATTACTCATCGCCATCTTAATTTCCCAGACATATTTAGATTGTTAGTTTATTTAATCTCAAATCCTTGGCCTCAGAGCTCTCCATTATCTTCTCGTGTTGCTTCAGATAGTGAATGTGTTGCACTTCTGAAGGAATTCACACTTGACTCAGATCCAATAGTTTCCCAGAGCTGTGAAGTCGCTTTGAGCATGCTCGAGTTCGAAAGATCTGGCATGTCGTTTGAGGTAATGTCGAATATGAACTTAAAATCATGTTTTTTTTAATATATTATGGAAAATATAAAACTGGAAAACCTGACCTATTGCCTCCCTGTGCAGTATCTCTTTATGCAGAAGCCTGGAGTCCAGTAAAGCAGTGCCTTCGTGTATGATGAGTAGTCACAATGCGTTACTTAAGCTATCGAATTAGAAACTGGATTTACTTGTACTGTTTTTTTGGTTATTATTCGATGTCAATACATTGATTTGGATCTTTTTCGACCTATTTTTTTAGAAAGATATTGAAAGATTTTTTAAATTTTATTAAATAATTAGATAATCAAGTATTTAGATTTTTTAAATTTGAATATGAGGGGTGGATTTTATAAAATTCTATTCATATTATATTTGAATGTTTTTTATGCTAGATAGATTATTTTTAATATTTTAATAATAATGAATATGTTAATTTTTAAATTTAAAAAATATAATTGTAAATGATAATAAAATATTTGAATAAAATATAAAATATTTAAGAGCTTTTGGTAGGTATTTTTTTTTCGTTTTTCATTTTTATTTTTTTATGAAAATGAAAAAATATGTTTGGTTCGTATTTTTTTATTTTTATTTTTTTAAAAATAAAGAAGTATTTTTTGAAAAATTAAAAAATAATAAATAATTATTTTCTATTTTTTTTTGTTTTTTAAAAAATTGAAAAATAAAAAAAAATATTTTTTGTGTTTTTTAAGAAAAAGAGAATAAAAATAAAAAATTCTTTGGGAATCAAATACTCTCTTAATTTTTCGACGATATCAATGAATATAATAAATAATGATGAGACGAAAAAAAAATATGAAATTCGATTTAAATTGGATCATTGTCATCCCTACCGACGGTGCGCTCGCCTAAGCTTAACGCGGAGCCATTGATACCGAGAAGTCCGTCGGAACCCTAAGCTTGTCCGCCCACACGTTCGATTCGATGTAGGCCTTCGATACCTTCCCGGCCACCCATGTCATTTCCGGCCGCGCCGCTGGTTCCGCCTCAACGCACCGCAGCGCCACGCGGATCAGTGTCTCCGCCGCCTCCACCGGGAAGGAGTCTCGCAGCCGCGGATCTACCCACCGCCTCACCCGCCCCTGCCGATCGTCTTCCTCCTCTTCTTCCTCTTTATCATCTGTCCTCATCGCCTCTCTCGCCGTGTCGATGAGGGAGACCACATCGAACTCCTTCCGCTGCTTGTCGTACCGGTACTTGAGCGGCTCGTCGCCGGAAAGCAGCTCCAGGAGCACTACTCCAAAGGCGAACACATCGGACCGACGGGAGATGGGCGCGCCGGAGATCACTTCCGGCGCGATGTACCCCCGTGTGCCTTCGATGTGCCTCTGCCGCTCGCCAGGTCCTTTCCTCGTTGATGACGGCGAGGGAATTGGGGTAATTTCGCTCACTTTTTCCGCGATTAGATCGGAGACCTCGCCCGCGAGATCCGCGGCGCCGAAATGACAGATCTTGGCTCGGAAACCGGGTTCGGTGACGATGATGGCGGAGCTAGTAATTCGATTGTGGACTCCGGCGGTCGCGGAGGAGTGGTGGTGGATGTACTCGAGGCCTTGGGCGACGTCGGCCGCGACCTGGACGCGTGAGATCCAGGAGGCGAGCGGGGTGAAGCTAGGGTTCCGCGAGTTGCGAAGGCAGTCGGCGAGTCTAGCGCCGGGGACATACTCGTAGACGAGGTAGACGTAGTCGTCCGCGGAGGATGCGCCGAGAAGGCGAGCAAGGCTACTGTGATGGGATCTACCCAGGGCGGCGAGGCGGACGGCGAGGTCCTCGCGTTGGCGGCGGAGGGATTTCTGGATGACGACAACGTCCCGGCCGCGGAGGGTGCAGCGCCAGGCGGAGGAGGAGGCGCCAGGGAGGCGCTTGGCGAGGAAGTTGTTGGTGGCGGCGCAGAGCTCCGAGAAGGGGTAGAGGGCAGGGGCCTCCGGCAAGGACGAGCGGACGGAAGCGAGGCTGAGGGCAGAGGAAGAGGAGGATGTAAAAGTGTTGAAGGAGGAAGAGGTGCCTGAGGTAGGGGGTCGACGGAGAGGTCGGCTGCCAGGATCCGTGGGAGTCCCATTGGAGGAAGCAGCAACGTAGGAGGAGGAGGGCGGGGCACTGGAGGAGGCGGTGGCGGAGGCTCGTGATCTACGCCTGGATCCGGGTTCCAATGCCTCGATGGCAGACCGAGACCCGCACATAGATCGTGAACATAAGATCGAGAGGGCGGTGGAGGCAGCGAAGACGACTTCGGCGGTGGCCGGGCAGCAGACGAGTCAACGGCGGCGCCGGCGCCGGCGAAAGGATAAGGGATCACTCGGTTTGCGTTCCGTGTATAAATAAATAAAGCCCATTTCATACCCAAATAATCACTCTGCCGAAGAACCTTTCCAGCCTACCGTCATTCGATTGGATGGAGACGAGATTAACGTGTGGGTCCCAGTTAGGCTTGGAAAAGCCAAAGCGCGCGAACCGGGTGCATCGACGACGTTTCTCTAGCTCGGGCTTCGACTCGTGACGTTTCTCTTCCCTTCTCTCTTTATCTCTCAACGCTGCAGCCTTCCCTTGTCCATCCTCATCCACGCAGCTCCATTTCCCCCACTATATTATTTTCTATTTTATTTTTTCTATTTTTCTTTCTTTCTTATCCGACTCTTTTTTCCTTCCGGCCACTAAAGTAGTCACTTTCTTTTATTATTATGCTTTCCTAGTGCTGTTATAGGACTTGTAATTGACTCTTCACTTTTCATCTTTTATGTTTATTTCTGTTCAGATCAAGTAAATCAACATGATTCTAATTGATTGCTTTTGTATTGTTTGTGTTCCTTTTTTATTTGTCTTGTTATTTTCTTCTCCTTCAAAGCCAGAAACCCTAACTTTATTTGTTGTTTTTCTTTTGAGTTGGTTAGGTCCACGTTCTGTTCTTCCTTCTAAATCCATCACATTAAGTCAACGTTTTCCCCTTCACTTTTCCTACAGCTTAATAACAGCTATCTTTTATTCTTAATTTGCCTTCTTGATCAAAGACATTGTTGATATTCATTAGCCCTAGTAGTAGGTGTTCATTGGGATTTAAAATTGTATTAAGCCATGGACTTTGAATTATGGATAATTTTTTTTTAAAATGTTATATTATTATCATTATTAGATATTATTTTGGTTTCTGAGTTATTTCATAATTTATTCGTAGATATTAGTTCGAGCGAAACTTGATGATTGGTCGAGATTCAACGCTTTTGCTGTCAATAAAGGCGGGTACATTCGATCTTTGGACTATATATATTTCTTGTGCATGAATAATTGACATAATTGATTTATTTATATTTGTATAACTGTTTTTAAAAATGGATATTAAACTAATATTTAAAAATAGCGAAATTGATAATAAATAATAAACCATCGGAGGATAAATAATTGACATTTTTAATGCTCATATGTGAGTTTTATATGGGGTAAATATGGGATGAGTTGTTTTACAAATTTAAATGGATACTCTGACTTATTCTTCGGTTGATACTTGTTCTGTTTATATTGCTTGACCTTCCTTATTCATGATTATTTCATCTGTTGATATTTATACCTTTTAGTGATATAACATGTACATATGAATTTAATATTGGCGCTTAAATAACTTGAAATAAGTTGATTATTTAGATTTATCATAAGATGTATATATATAGTTGAACAAGGGTGAAAAAGAATTAAAGTTAAATATTAAAGAAATGAATGAAAAAACTAAAAGTGAAACTCTGAGCCTAACCTTATACCAGAGTACCTGACCCCACTTGAGTAGTGGTAGCATGAGTTACGCGCGGTCAGATTTTATTTGCGCTTCGACACCTTATTGTTATTTTTTGTTGCATTCCATCGGTGATGGGGCTTTTAGCTCATACGTCAAATGATGTTATATACACTCTGATGATATTGACTCCAATTATTCACTATTTAGTTGATTTATCATATTGTAACTGATCTATCAGATTGTAGTTGATTTATCATATTAACATTATTGATAATGTTTATAAAGATGATATATACATATATATGTATGTATAAGAACTTGAAACAAATTAAAGACTTGAAACAGAAAGGAAAGAATAAATTGACATTTTAAAAGCTCCTTTGGCCTCTTAAACAAGATTAAATTTATGCACATCTTTCCTTATTATCTGTTTAGCAATTTGTGTTAATGTCTATTTTCTTTGGTCTCTAATTTTGCAGGCTCGAACACCCTTTTAATATTTCACTGATTTTGCTGTACATAGAATGACTCAGAGATATCGACATACTGTCTTTCCGATTTGATTTCTATTTCGATGTTTTCGATTTTCTATCTAGATGTATTTATAATTTATATAGAAAAAATTATCTTAATGAATATAAATATTTTATGAAATCTTTTGAGTCATTTGTATTATATGATTCGTAGAATCTCTTATTTATAAATTGTCACCAAACATGACACTGAAATAACACTCTCAGACCATGACACTGACTTGGTTGCGAGCCTCGATTGATGACGTCGTGTCGCAGTTACTTTACCTACCCATCCTTTCCGTTTCGCCCTCGTCGTCGGTGGTTGAGGCGGAGCGTGGAATGGCAGAAGAAGCCGATCTGCCTCTTCCCGTTGAATTGGTCATCCCCGCTGGTCGCAATCGTTCGATGCGTCCTCGTGCTCTCTTATCTCTGGAGGAGATCCGTTCCAGGCGATCCCTCTCCGCCCGCCGGCGATCCTGTTTCGGTGCCCTCGACAATCTCTTGAGGAGATCCGTTCCGGCCGATCCCTCTCCGTCCGCCGGCGTTCTCATTTCGGTAGCCTCGACGATCCCTTGAGGAGATCCCTCTCCATCAGCCGGTGATCTTCTTTCAGTAGCCTCAACAATCGGTGAGTTGAACTGTTAGATATGTTCTTCAATCTGTTCGGAGTTGTTTTTTTTTTCACGGAAAAGATTCGATTTCGAGGAATTTTCACGAAGCAGAGGCTCAAATGGGATTGTAATCCCATTTTGAACATTGAAATTTCTTCGATTTGATCGCCGAGAGTAGTTCTACTCTGCTCACGAGTTCAATCTCAGTTTATTCGTTTGCAATTTCAGTTTTCAACGAGTGAATCTAATTGTTCGATATCTTTTTTCCACTGCAATGGAACTTCTGCATTAGATTCAAGATTGTTTCCTTTCAGGTTACAAATCTGAAAGAAAACAAAAAATGTCATAGCTGCACTATTTATTTATTTATTTAGTTTTTTTTTTTTTTTTTTTTTTGTGAAACTGCAGGTTGGATCACGATTTCAGTATTTAGGGTCTAGGAGTTTTGAACAGTGCTTGTCTACTTGACCTTTACCTTCGTCTCTGAAATATGATCTCTTTTAACGTAATTGATTGGTTCTCTGAACTAATCTTCTCAGAGTGCTTGTGTAAGGGATGAAAAATATCTCCATGGAGATGATATATTGGTTGGATAGAACGATACTTATGAAACGAATACGAATCAATTTCAAATAAGGATATAAAATCTCTCTCTGAACTTAGATAATCCTCCTCTATCTTGGTCAATCGTGTCAAGGTCAAAATTCCTCCGTGATTTATCTCTCTCACAATGGTCATGAGATAAATCGGTGGGGACTGTTAGATTGATAATTCCGACCTTTTGCGAAATTGTGTAAGGGATGAAAAGCCTTTAGAGTTACGATGCGATAGTCGGGTGTTGAGTTCGATTTTCAATTGTGATGAATTTGTATATATTTTTTTCAAATGGAGTGATAAATCATAAATGTTGAGGTTGTCCATGCAAATATTTTTCGATTAATTTTTTTTCCTAACACTATGAGACAATTAAAGAGGATCGTTAATATAGTGATTTTTTTTTTATTGCAATTGTATAAGATGATGATTGCTTCTATGAACTTCGTCGAATTAGTATTCAGGTGAATATCAATGGACAAGAGTTGAATTCCAAGAGAACATAGCATATCGCCCAGAGGCAAAATGACCTTTCCATCTAGAAGGTTGTTTGGTTATTATGATTTACTTCCTTTGAGATGTTATTGTGAGACCGATCTAGAGGAACAGTGAGGTGAACATCAACATTTTTTTAATCAATTGTGTGAGGGATGATAAATCACAAAGTTTTATAATTTTTCCATTTCCTCATTCTATCTTAGAATTTAGATAATTATTGTTAATCTATTTTCTTTTCTTTTATGACAGGTTTAACTAGAGAAGGATTTAGGATTTAGAATTTAAGATTCGGAGATATTTCTGATATTCTTCGCTAGAATCAGGAGTACTTTCTCGTGACCAATTTGATCTATTGTAGATGGACAACCGTCATAATCCATGATTACTGTTGTTTGTTAGCTGTTCTATATAAATTGAAATTGTCAATTTAACGATTTCTATCGGTCTATTTTACGATCATTATGAAGGAGATAAATCACGGAAAATTTTTTAACGTGATGATCAAGATATATAGAGGTCATTTAAATTTAGAAAAAAAAATTTAAATCTCTTTCAAAATCGATCTATATCACATTTATAAGTATCATCTTATCTCAACTTTTGTTAGCTGTTGATCCGATATATAGCGCAGCCAATCTGATAAGGGAATGTTCGATGAACAGCTAGTCGACTGAGGTTCTTCCTTATCCAAGAGATCCTTGGCGTCACTGCCTACCGCATCCGTCCGTCGCCATTCGCTTTGCACCTCCGTGTCGTCTCCTGGAGTCTTGGAGGAACAGCCGCCATGACTCGCGGAGGCCCTCCACCATGGCCAAGTGGCGGCCGCTGACGCCGACCTCGTGTCCCCTCCCCAGCTAGCCCCTCCTCGATCCGCTGCTATATCATCGGATTGAATCGCGTCGCCGTTGTGATGGCGATGGCGATGGCGGAGATGGAGAAGCAGCGGCTGCGGGTGCGGCCGGTGAGGAAGCGGTGCCCGCTGCGGCGGTCTAGGAAGGGGTGCATGAGGGGGAAGGGCGGGCCGGAGAACCAGGCGTGCGCCTTCCGCGGCGTCCGCCAGCGGACCTGGGGCAAGTGGGTGGCTGAGATCCGCGAGCCCAACCGCGGCGCCCGCCTCTGGCTCGGCACCTTCGCCACCGCCCTCGAGGCTGCCCGCGCCTACGACGCCGCCGCCCGCTCCCTCTACGGCGACTGCGCCCGCCTCAACCTCTCCCCTTTCCCTGCCCCCTCCCAGTCACCCTCCTTTTCCGCCGCCTCCAGTCTCTCCGCCAGCACCATCCCCGACGAGTCCTCTCAAATAAACTTCTCCGGCGACTTCGAGGACTACCTATCCAGTCTGCCGAAGCCGGAGGACTTCGGGCTCCAGGCCTTCCACGACGTGCCGCTGTTCGACGACGAGTACTTCGGCTTCTGGCCACCGCCGGAGCAGGAGCCGGAATTGCCATGGATGGAATTAAAGAAATAATTAAGAGTTAATCCACATAAAACTGCAATTAAATCATCCGTGTATATAACTAAAACACAACGCTGCGATATACATATTTGTCTCTCTTTGTTTACACAACAAATAAAACTTCTCTTCATCTGTTTCAATAGCATCGACGCACTTTTTTTTTTTAAACTAAATGGTCGTACAAATTGATAATCGAGGTTTGACTCTTCTAATGGGCGACTGCGTTGACTTGTTGCATGTATGAGTGAGACAGCGACTGCGATCTAGGTTTACTCAATTCGGAAGGTATTTTTGTCTTTCTTTTTTTTTTAATTGTCACTGTTTTCGGATTTTGATGGGCATCGGGAACAAAAATTTTCCACTGAGCTTCAAATGATTGCAGACAGCTTTCTGTTTGTCGGTTTCATAATTTGCATTGCGATACTACATGTTTGTTCTCCTTCATCCGCAAGCGCACACAAAAAAAAAAAAAAAAATATATATATATATATATATATATGTGGGAATTAAAATTAAAAGGAAATTTTTATTAAATGACCATTATATCTATTATATTATATGATGTAAAAATTGAAATTCGTCAATCTAGCAGTCTCTATCAGTTCGTCTTCGGACCATCGTAAAAAGATAAATCACAGTAAATCTTTAGTCTTTGAGATTAGTAATTAACATATGGAGGGATGACACTTTCATATTTACGAAGGATTGATCCGTTATCCTATGATGCAATGTCTGCATGTGTTAATCATTAAGCCCTTTCTACAGGAGTATCTATTATATTATATGAACTACGATTAAGTATAAGAATAAAAAATGATAATTATATAGATGAAAATATCAAAATGGACAAAATGAGAATATTAAATAAAAAATCAAAATTTCATCCACGAAATACATGTTTAAAATAGTATAGATATGTATTTAGAAGATTAATAAATATTTCAATTAAACAATGTGAAACAATGATAAATATACATATCAAATTTATTTAAATATAAATAATGATATAATAAGAAATGAATTCAATGATATAAGAATTCATATAATTCATCCCATCTGGTAGGATAAGATTAATAATTATTGTTGTATTCATATAGGAATTATGCGCTTGGAATATATCCCATAACTAGGATAATCACAAAACATAAAACCATAAATGATCAACATTTTTCTATTCATACCTCATAAATAATGTCACTGAGGGAGTCGCAGGTTTACCAGGTACAAAGCCAGGAGCAGAGTTCACAACCCAAACAAACATCATAACTTCACAAGCATGTCAAAACTGTTATGTACACCAACAAAAAAGGGAAAAAAAAAGGAAGAAGAATGGAGTTATTCCACATAACTGGCATTATTATTAATTTCTGTACAATATCCAACATAATATGAGCAACTTGGATGCCAAACTTTGATTTCCAGGAAGATAAAATTGAAGGCGATATCCTCAAATTCTAATTGGAGTCGTTCATCATTCACCTTTAACCCTGGAATGTATAGTCAGTGAAAGGTACTGTAATTGTTTTCGTTGCGAAATCGAATGACTTACATAAATGGAGCAGCAGCTTCACTAGCTTTGAACATGGTATTTGCAATGTCAGGCTTTACATCTTCTGCACCACCATTGTACGACGAGAGTAACCTTATCTGAGTGAATGTAAACTAGGATGAATTAATTGGTCATTAACAGCTAAAGGTAGAGTGCAGACGACAAAAGAACTATTAGAAGATTAGGATGAACAAACGGCCTTCGATTAGCAAGATACAAGAAATTCCTGGTGCAAGGTGGGATGGCACTCACCTGGGTATCAAATTCAGGGCTAATCGAATTGATGGCTAGGTTCCTCATCAATAGCAACACCTGCACATTGATGGTAGCCACTGTTATTTCCTTGCAGGTAAAGTAAGAAGCACAATACAAGCAGATTAATTGCATGTCGTTTTAACTATAGTGGGGGAAAATTGCATGCCAAGGTTATTCTCAGTGAGCTTACCTGCCGATAAATTGTAGAGCATATTTGAGTAGTATAATGGAAAGGAATTTGACAACAATTAATATCCAAGACCCGAATGGGAAGAAAGTATGAGTTGATCTATTATATTTAATTATTTTTTAAACTACAGGTACTAGCATGCAAATTTTACCAGATGCACTTTCAAACCAAAGTTAATTATGGAAAATAACAGGAAATTGCTTGGTTCATTTTCAGATTGTGCAAAATCAGCATCAAAGCTAAAGAGAGAAGAAATTGCCTGAAATGGAGCTTGTTTGCTCCTATTAATCATTAGAAGATTAGGCGATAGAATACTTATGCTATTTTGAGGCATATGTGATCCAAAATATCATTTCTAAGAGCAATTAGGTGTAATTCTAATAGATGAAATAATGCAAAAAAAAAAAGGTAGAGGTAGTATGGATATGTTCAAATATAAGAGGTAGAAGGTAGCAGACTAAAGATAACAGTATCAATTTAATAAAAAATAATTTTAAGCAATTTTATTATTGCAAGTGATATAATGTTACAGAGAACTTAATTAATCGAGGGATAATATTGGGACAAACATGATTCAATAATGATGATGATATTATCTCTAAAGATGGAAGTTGCCACTTGGAAGTTCTATTTTTCAGCAAGAAACTATCAAGCGATTATGGTGTACCATAGACGAACTAAACTCTATGAAAGGTTATTTCACCTTATTTTGATTGATCTACATATCTTTTTGGATGTTCTAAAGAAATTGATAATCACTCTATACGAGCATAAAATCACAGTGGATGAAGAGAATCAAATCGATGACAACTCTGCAGTAACTCTATTCTAAGAAAATAATGGCTATGCGGTCAAGACTAAACAAGATATATAAAATGACAATCATTGCAGATTAAATAAGAGTAATAATTTCCTTGCTAGAGAAATTAATCACTAAGGCTGTGTTTGGTGAAGACAGCGCGTTTTCCATTTTCTGGAAAACGGAAAACGACTTTTTTCCGTTTTCCAGTTTTCCAAAAAATACACCTTTGTTTTCTGGAAAACGCAGCTGGAAAACGCAAACCAAACGCGTTTTCCAGTTTTCCAGAAAATGAAAATGGAAAAAGCAACCATTTTCCACATACCAAACACCACCTAAGCTTTCTAAGATACGCAGGAAGTGCAATAAGGTTGCTTCTGGAAGATTGCATACTGTTTCAACATCAATTGGATCCATTTCCTTCAGTTTTTCCAAATGATCAGTGCTGCTAGGGTCAAAGACACTTCCAAGAAAGTAGTATACCTGAGCGAAATCTGGCATAACTGCATCAAACATTAAATTAAGATGAGAAAGCAATCGAGAGAAAGGGAAAGGTTGGCATGCATAAAATTAACAATAACATTACTAAATATTTTTTAGATGCCATATTTCAGTTTTTATGATAACACCGACAATGCTTGTGCCAAGACAGTATAAAAAGCATGAGCATCAAGATCAACACCAACAAACCCATGAAACAAACCCCAAATAATTGGAACTCATGGCTTATTGATCTTGTTGTAGTTAGTGCGATTTCACATAGGCAATTCACCTCCATAAAAGGATAAATGGTATTTCTCAAGCTTCCTTAAAGTCTCTATTTTCTGTTTACATCAAAAATCCCTTGCAGCTGATGTGATGGGACAGAATAGATACTCTTTTATTTGTTAATTGGATAAGCTAATAGTCTAGATAATGCATTGTGGGAGAAATAAGAGCTCACCATGCAGAGCTGTGGCATGATTGTCTTGATCGGCTGATTCAGAATTTGGCCAGGCTGTAGGGCTGATTGTGCTACTAGAACAATTATTTGCAGCTGTTACTCCAGCAGGTCCTGTATTGTCTGCAAAGTAACAACTTAATCATTTGAAAAAGAAAGGTCAAACTACTAAAGGTAGTGTGTCAAACCTGTTGTGGAATGAGATGCATTAACGGGAAGGGGGGAACTTTGAGCCTTAGAAAGCATTGGAATACTGGTGGTAAATTTTCTAGTCGTGGAAGATGTATCCATTGCAAGAGCATAACCAGCTTCATGTAAACAGGAAAGTTGCAGAGGAGCAGTTCCAAGAGGTACCTGTTGAGCTGCAGTTCCAGAAAATATGTGAGTTGGATTATAGGATGAAATGATCTGAGAACTCAAATGAACAAGTCTGACCATTTTTAGGGGCTTTCTGTGGATATGGATGAGCTGCTTTCCGTTTGGGTCGAGGTGGAGGAACATGTTCACTTGTACCACTCTTCTGAACCTTCAGAAAGTACTTTTGCGCATGGCTCCTTATCTGCAAGAAAACCCTTTTAAATCCTGGATTCTGACAATACACTGCATCTGAAGTATTTTCCATGTGATATGAACCATTTTCTAACATAATATGTGGTTGCTCAGGGAGCCTTTAAATGAGAGCTACAAGATTATTCCTATAATGGGATCTATGTGAAAAACATTCTATTCAGATATCACATAACTTTGTTCTGCTGGAGGATGCCTTTTACAAATTGAAAAAGCTGGCCAACATCAAATTCATCCAAAAATCAAGATAAGATTTCAAGGGTGTAAAAGAGCCAAGCCAAGCTTGATTGGGGAAAAAAATCGGCTCAAGCCGAGCTCAAACTACTCAATCTCAAAATTATGTTTTCAACTTTATATATCAAAAATTTTATTGAGCTTCAACTAAGCTTGACAACAGACAATATTTGTCCTTAGACTTACCTAGCACTAAAATCAATAAATGGAATCTGCATGTGCGTTCATGAAATAGTTTATGAGCTTTGTTCATATATATTAGTGAGCCGAGCTCACAAGTATTCAAGCATTTGTTAACCTTATCGAACTTAAAAATGTTTTCAAGCTTATTTATTTTTCATATTGAAGAACCTAAACAAGCTCTTCGCAAGCTAAGTAGCCATCTCCATAACAATAAAAAAATGCTCTTTTTTTTTTTTTTGTTTGGCATCAAACTCAAATACCAGAGCAAAAAGTAGGTTAGAGTCAAGAAAACAAGACTTTGGGAACTCTCACCCAAGGGAAAAAAGTTCCAAGGCAAAAAAGTAATATGCATTACATGTCAAGTCGAGCCCTGTGATTTCTTAATAATGGCTGCTTCTTAACATACAGTAACGAAAGTATGCATGATGAAGCAGAGATAGCGAGGCCCATAGAAGATACATCAGAAAGTTTCTATAATAATATGAATACACCATTGATGTAATGACAGATGATGTCCAGGCCAATCGCTAAGACGGAAAGAACCACTAATCTTGAAAGTACAACTATCTTGCCAGAATGCAGCCATTAGACCATCTTGGAAAATAGAAATTGTGTTCCAAGAATACAGTTAACCCGATAACATAAAGCTCTCCTTTTTACTGGAGTTCATAATGGATGAAAATAACAGGAAAGCTTGCAACCAATTGATGCCTTTTTCATTTTCTTTGTGTGTGCATTGTTTTTGAAATCTGGAAAGGAAAATGAGGATTGTTTTATTAGCTCCACTGAAAACACGTAGCAAGTGCTCCTTAATCACTTAAAGTGCAATTGGAACTATTGCCACGGAATAAATTAGAGTTGATAAAAAGCAAAGAGAAGGGAGAACGGAAGCAAAGAGAAGATAAACTAATAATTAGGTGCTACTCACTGGATCTTGCGTAACTAGTGTTGGTAAAAAGCAAAGAGAAGGGAGAATAGAGGCCGTGAGATAAGGAGTAAATAAGAGAAATCAATTGCAGAACCAACAAACTAAATCCTAAATTCTGATCCTTTTAAGGTAATGAAAATTAGTTCTTCAATGACATATGATCTATGGTAAGCAAATAGAAAGAAAGAAATTTATCAGACAGAGGAGTAAGATATGTTTTACCCTTCGTTGTCTTTCTTGCCATTTGCATTAACTTATCAATGAGATGTCTCCAGATTACCTGGATAACTGTCTTGGTGCCAACAAAGGCTTCTATTTTTTTCCAGTCACGATCAAAACTGCAAATCCAAAAGATAACCTTACTAAAGTCTATTTTGATACATCAAAATTTCATACGAAAATAGTTTAAAACTAACCAAATGACATGCTGCTCCTATGTATTAAAATGCTAGGAAATATCTAAGGCCCGACAATGCGCATCCGACGAGAGGTCATGGCATATGAAAATTATCCACACTAACATAGAGAGGAACAACTAATATATTTGTACAAGAGCACCTTTTGATCATGGTTGATGCTCAGTACTGATACTTGCAAAGCCACAAAGCTATTATTTCAGAATTATGATTAATAACTATGAATTATGAAACTTAGCTCATGGGCCGCACTAGAAAATAAGGATGATGCCAATTTGGTGAGAGAACTTTGAGTTTAACATCAGTAATATAAATTGAAGGGGCAACTTATATTACTGATGTGTAATATTATCGAAAGTAACACTTTTGACTGTAGACATCTGAACTTTTGTTGATGATGAGTTGTAAAGTGCTACCACACTAGGGAATAGTTGACCAAATCTTGTTAAACAATATAAAGGACAGTTCGATGCACAAAGCACCTATCAATATGGGGTCCCAAAGATGGATCTATTGTACGTAGTCTTATTCTGCATTACAAAAGTCTATTTCCGTGATTTAAATCCGTGACCACTAGGTCACGCGATAGTAACTTTATCATTGTGTCAAGACCCCTTCTCTAGGACCCCACATTGGTAGGAGCTTCTCAGGCTGCCATTTATATTGCTTAGCAAGATATGGTCAACTATTCCCTAGTGTGGTAGCACGTTAAAACTCATCATCAATAGAAGTTTAGATATCTACAGACAAAACTTCACCCTAACCAGGTTACATTAGTTTACCAGTATTATCAAACAAATTAATTGAAGAAGCATCTTCTAGCTTATATATCAGCTAAACATCTACACGGAATCTGTTACTATATATCAATTCATTGCTTTATATATCAAAGTGCTCCTTGCTGAAGCTTGGATACACTTCAATCTGCTATGGGATGGAATTCAAAACTAGAACAAGTAAAAGGGTACCATTAAGATGTAATTAAGGAATTAGAGGTTTAGTAACAATTAATATTGTTGCTTTGGAAAGTTATAGTACTCTAATTATTCCAAACCCAAATGCCACTAAGGTTCTGACTTTTAATAAATTGAAAGTTTTAACATAAAAAACAATGAAAGGGGAGAGCTTTCTAGCTGCATAGAGCATGGCTCGGATGTTAACCTTAATTAAGAGTTTGGAGATCGTTCGAACAAATAATGTGGAAATTTAAAAGATCGACTGAAGACACACCATAGTTCAATATATCCGCCGCATAAAGCTCCAATAGACTTAGACAGTCGTAAAGACTAGGAAAAAAAATTCAGAATCACAAAAAGATACAGCAGAAATAACCCACCCGACTCTTTATTTCCTGCAAAGGATTCCAAAATTTCCACAATCAACCAGACGATACCAGTTTCTGTTAGGGCAAGCACATCCTTAAGAAGCGCCAGATCCGATTTGCAGAAATACAAATCAAGCCATAAAATTTGGCCCCAATCATAAGAAAATCATCATCCTTTCCGAGCCAAAACCCAAGGAAAGCGTAAGACCAAGAGACAATCGAAATTCGAAAGCATGGAATTTTCTTACAGCTGGAGGGCCTCGAGGAACTTGTCGTGCTCCTGCTCAGTCCAGCTCTCTCGGGACTTGGTGATCATGTAGGGCTTGCGTATCTTCTTGCTGGGGTCGTCCTCGACCGATTGGGAAGTCCCAGGGAGGGCCATGGGTGCGGGCCCAGCTACGTCGGGCGGGAAGAAGACCGATGGCGACGCTACTTCTCTCCTGCAGCCTCCTCCTCCGGCCGTGCCTGGGTGAGCAGACACCATAAACGGGAAGGGAGAAGGCGTGGACTTTGGGATCGTGGTGTGGTCGATGGCAGTGGTCGGAGTCGTCTCGAGCTGTGGATGTGGCGGGCGCGGCCACAACTTTAATAGTGGTTTTGGTTGGTCCAAGAATTTGATGGTTGGAAGTCCGCGTGGACACGTGGCGATAGCTGAGAGGGAAGTATGCGTCTTGTTTTCCAACAGAAAAGTGGACCTGCTGCGGACGAACCTATAGAAACTTGACGCTGAGGACGGCGCTGCACTAAGAGTAGACATGCCTATCGTTCCTCTGTTTCCATTTCGATTGGATACGGATCGATTTTGGATGCATCAATATCGAAATCGATCCGAATCGATTCAAAATCAATTTTAAATTGATTTTAATTTTAAAGTTTTAATTTTAGAATCAATTCAATTCGGATTGATTCTGAATAAGTTCCGAACCGATTTCGAAACGGTTCCGGACCAATTCCGAAATAATTTCATATCATCTTTCTCGAATTTTAGTCTCCAAATTCATTGCTGGTGATCATATTTTTTTTTTCTTTACAAAATTATCTTATAGACATTTTATTCTGCTAAGAATTTTCACCTTTAAATTAACAACCGGAATCAGATTCGAATCGGAATCGGAGCCGATTCTGAACCGATTCCAAAACTATTCCGAATCGATTCCGAAAATCAATTGGAATCGAACCAAATCAAAATCGAAATAGTTCTGATTCGATTCCAAAACTGATTCATTTGAATCGGTTTCGATTCCGAATTTAATGAATTGATTTCGATTCGATCCGAATCAAATCAATCTATTAAACATGTCTAACTAGGGTATCAGATGAGTTTATTTAAATAAATAAATCCGAATTATAATTATGTTTATGAAAAAAAAAGTCACGTCTTTTTATTTTAACGTCAAAATGACAATCCAATATATTTTCTCATTTCAATTTTTTTTTTATTTTTTAACATTATTATAATTTCAAATTAATCAAAATTACTTCGTAAAAAATATCCTTTTATAAAATATTTTTTTATCAGTTTGATTAAAATTAATTAAATTTAATCAAAATTATGTTAACGTAGTTATAATATTTTTTTTAAAATAATAATATTTTTTTTTAAATATATATTTTGAAATATTAAATTAAGTTATTTTAATATATTGTAGATGTTAAAAGTATTTGAAACTTTAAAAAAAAAAGTTGATCTTTAATAAATTAATTTACTTGTTAATTTAGTATTCAGAAAGTTTCCGATCTATAAATCATTTTTTTCAAGTTGAATCGTCAGAAAGAAGGCACTTCTTTTTCAAAAGATATTTTAAAATTTAACGATCAAGACTTTTTCTTTCTCCTTATCAGAAAATAAATCTTTTAATCCAAATGGATAATCATCTGAACCTTACACATTAACTTATGCTCAGTGATCCTTTCATTCCGACTTTATAAATATGAAATAGAATAAATCATAAATGATTATTGACATTGATGTATTGACAAGTACGATGAAGAATATGACCCCCGGTACAGATAGTCCGTAAAGGTGAAAATCAAATTTTATTTTTTATATAAATTCTGTATCGTATTTATCGATGCACCATCTCCCTAGGACAAACTTTACACGTTAACGCTTTGAGCATCGATGTAATTAGCATTGATATTTTACATTATCAATATTCACTTTGTATATAGTCGGATAACTCCAACATCATATTGAATGATATTAATATAGATATTACATATTAGAAGACATTGGAATTGACGACTATAATAATGAAATTTGTCGAAGATTAAAATCGTAAACCGTACTCGTTTGAATGAGATCAAATGGATCCGAATAAAATGTGTATTTAAAAAGATACAAAGAGAAGGGGAGGGAATCTCTAAAATACGTACCATCATTTAAAATTCTCAAGAGCTAGTAAACTACGTGGTCGTTTAGTTGCTGAGTTACGAAACGATTGATCGATCTAAACCGTTCGAAATTATATAATTTGAATATCTTTATATTTCTTTCACATTTCATAATATATACGTAACTTCGAAAAGTATTTATGATACACCATGTTAAGAGCAATGAATTTTGAAGCTTTATTTTTTTAATAGAATAGTTTCATTAATCGATTTCGTTCGAAATCGCGGATGATGGACTTAAATAGCTCGGAATCACGTGATTTGAAGATTCATGTGTTCATCTCATACTTCATAATATATATGTAATCTCGAAAAGTATTGTGATACACCGTACTTGAAACAGTAAATTTTAAAACTTTGAATTTTTTAATAAAATAATTTTATCAGTCGATTTCGTTAAAAACTAACTAATAGACCTAAATAGCTCAGAATTAGGGACGAATTTAGGAGGATTTTGAGCAGGTCATGCCCCCCTCCTCTCCAATTTGAAGTGATTGTTGTCAAAATTTTATTTATTGTTTATTTTTTAATTAACGTTATTATATTTTAGTATGCATTCTCCTCAATATAAAATCATGGATTCGCCCCTTTTAAAATCACGTGATTTGAATACTCGTATGTTTCTCTCGCACTGTATAATACATACGTGATCTCGAAAAACCTTGCAATAAACTGTATTAAGAGCAACGATTTTTGTCAATTATGCTCAACATATGAAACATAGTCAAAAGAACATTTCAAATGTTACAATGATGATACCCACTAACCCAAGTGACACGTACATATTATAGAGTGCGAGAGGAGCACAAAAGTCTTCAAACCATGTGATTCCGAGTTATCTAGATCCATTTGTTAATTTTGAATGAAACTGACTAATGGAGTTATTCCATTAAAAAAATTGAAGTTTTATATCTGCATGAGCGAGGAAGTTCGAGGAACTCATTGGTGACTTCATCTGGCGAGTATCGTAGTCATAATATTTGAAATGTTTTTTCGACTACGCTTCACATATAAAACATAAGTGATAAAAATCGTTGCTCTCAAAATGATTTATCGCAATGTTTTCTGAGATCACATACATATTATAGAGTGTGAGAGGAGCGCATGAGTCTTCGAATCATGTGATTCTGAACTATCTGAAATCGACTGATAGAATTATTCCATTAAAAAAAATTCAAAGTTTCAAAAATTACTGCTCCCAACACTGTGTATCGCAATGCTTTTCAAGATCACATACGTATTATGGAGTGAGAGAGGAACACATAACTCTCGAATCACGTGATTCTGAATTGTCTAAGTCCATCAATTGATTTCGGACGAAATCAACCGATGAAACTATTATATTAAAAAAAAAATCAAAGTTTCAAAAATCGCTGCTTCAAACTTAATATATCACAATATTTTTCGAAGTACGTATGTATTATGGAGTATGAGATGAATACAAAGATCTTCGAATCATATGATTCTGAGTTGTTTAGGTTCATCTATCGATTTCGTCTGAAATTGACTGATCGAACTATTCAATTAGTTAAATAAAATAAAATATTGAAAGGAGGAGTAAATTCAGAAAATGATATATGTAATTTAATAATTATAAAAATTACGTACAAAATTTCAAATTTTTTTTTTATTTTGAGAGTGTGAAATGGTAGATTGTCGATTTTTCCTTTTTTTTTTCTTTTAATGAAGATCGATTTTTGGGATATTAAAATCCGTCCGATTTATTAATCCTGATTTATCTTGTACGTGACGTTCCACATTTATTAAAGTGAGCTCCTCCTCCAAGTTGGTAATTCGTCGCTTGGCATTTGACTATGGCGTCATCTGTTTCTTCTCTCCTCCTCTCCCGCCTCCCCTCTTCTTCCTCTCTCTCTTCAGCTACAGTTGCCGATTCCAGGATCCACTTCGCTCCGCTTCACCCCTCCGTCACATCGAGGCGATCCTCCTCCTCCTCCTCGCTATCTTCACGCAGTTATGCCGGTCAACCTTTCGTCCTCGGCAGGAGGCCGACGATCGCCGCTATTCACAACTTTTCCGCCCCCATCATCTCTCCCAGCGATCAATGGGGGAACTGGACGGCTCTGTTCGCTGCCGGGGCCTTCGGAATCTGGTTCCTCGCCGATTCCTTCCTCGATCCAGAGAGTTTACGCCTGAAATTGCTGTTTTTTTCTATCTTTTTTTTTTAAATATTTTTTTGACTGGAATTCCTATTTGGGGGCTTTGATAGGTCGGAGAAGACTAAGCTTGGTAGCGCTCTGAGCGGCTCGCTGGTGAGCATTTTGGTCGGTCTGGCGGCGAGTAGCGCGGGGATCGTCGCCCCAGATGCGCCCGCCTACCGTGTGGTGCTCGAGTTCCTGCTTCCCGTAGCTGTACCTCTGCTTCTCTTCAACGCCGACCTCCGTCGCCTGGTCAAGTCTACCGGAGTTCTCCTTCTCGCTTTCTTGGTGGGATCTGGCACGTTGCTTTGTCCTGATGACCCTTTTTTTTTTTTTAAAAAATCTCCGTTTGGTCTCGCTCTCATTTCGTCTTTAGTTTGTTATTTAGATCTTTTATAAGAAATTGCAAATGCTATATGTTTTCGATAATTGGAATTGTAGCAACTTGTCGAATGAAATTAAGTAGGCATATTTCAAATGACAACATTGGATGAGACAGGCAATCAGCTAGATCAACTGTATAGCCATCTACGTAAGTATGTTCGACTTCTCTCTTAACTCTATCAGACACACATATAGACTTTCTTATCATACTTATTCCCTGAATTTAGAACGTTAATTGGGTTTATATAGTTTGTAGAAGTCCTTATTTCTTTATTGTCATCGATCATTGTCTCTTACACATCTGATTAAAGTCTCTAATTCTATTCATATTGCTGTATGCAGTCGCCACAACAATTGGCACCATAGTAGCATATCTTTTAGTTCCCATGCGATCACTTGGACCAGATAGTTGGAAGATTGCAGCCGCTTTGATGAGCAGACATATTGGTGGAGGTATGATTTGAGAACAATTGCAAAGTTATCATATACATTTTTTCCCTCAGCTCAAGGATTCAACAAAGTAAAGATCACTATTCATTTGACATTATTAGGAAGGTTAAGCTGCACAGCTTTCTAGGCACTGTTTGAATTTTGGTGCAAATAAGGTGTCTTTGGTCTGAGATGAATGAATTTGTATTCACATGTAAATTGAATTGAACTACTTAGAATATCTATCAGTTATTCATACTCCATCAGTTCGAGCATAACTAGTGGAGAAAATGATTCAGTGTGTTTAGACTAGATAATAATCTCGTGGTTCAAATAATTGTTGAGCTTTGTTGCGCCAAGCTTCTTTACATTGTTTTAATTAACCTGATTGTCCATTATGATTCCGTTTCTATATTTTGTGTCATTTCCAATGAGATGAAGTTGAGATAAACAATCTTAAAATGCCAAATTAAAGGGTGCTTTGCAATTTCTTGAGCAAGTACATTAACTTAAACAACGTTTGCTCATTCAATTAAACAGCTTGTGAAAGGTGTTTGTTAAGACACATCATTTCCATAATAACAATCATAGGCCAAGTGTAACCTATCTACCTACCTCATTTTGTTCCTTGATTAATAATCTTTGATGGTTAGGGAATTGCAGCTAGGGAGTCAGCATTTACTGTTTATACATATCATACTAACACAACACATCAGAATGGTTAGTGACAATTATGGATGCAAGATTTGTGAGTTTGGGAATGCAAATCAATACTAGTTCTTTCCAATATTAATTCAGAAAGGGTGAATCTAAAAGATAATCATAAAATTTATGCAGGATAATGATTTCTAATTATAGTAATTTGGATAACGAAAATTTAGTGGGCGAGGGGCCCTGTTAGTGCCTGATAATTGACTCTTATTTTTATTTACTTTTAACCACAACTTTTTTGTATTTGTCACGAAATTCAAAATTTTCGTTTTCATTTTGCCTGTGAAATTACACATGTGATTCACGAAATCCAATGTCTCAATTTGATTGCAGCTGTCAATTATGTTGCTGTTTCAGAGTACTTTGGCGTTTCTCCTTCAGTTTTAGCTGCAGGATTAGCTGCAGACAACGTTATATGCGCAGTATATTTTACATCTCTTTTTGCATTAGCCTCTAAGATACCTGCAGAAGCTGCTTTCTCTACTAATGGTATATGCTCTTTCACATGCATTTTCATCATCTTTTACCTCCACAATTTCGAAACAGGGCTCTTATTATAGGTTTATTTAATAAACCATTAGTATTTACTGTGAGAGAACTGATCTCTTTGAGATATGAATGGGCAAGAATGGCATTTGACAAAATTAATTTCCAGCTGTTGCATGTGAATGAATAACGTATAGTGAATTGCAATATACTACCAATAAATCAGTTGCAAACTGTGAATGGCTGTTCCTTGTGACCTCCATGGACCACCTGACAGTAAGCAAGTAATTAAATGTCGGTACTTATATGTCCACTATCTGTATACTATTTTTAGCTCAGAGTACGTCGTTAAATAAAATCATCAATAATTGCAAGAATCAAAGTTTATAGGATGGCAAGAGAAACAAAAATTGGTTTTGTCAATAATAGAGTCTTTGACTTTGCAGATGCTCAACTCCCCTCTGAGAATAAAGCAGGAAATAAGCTACCTGTCTTGCAAAGTGCTACAGCATTGTTTGTTTCGTTTGCAATCTGCAAAGCAGCTACTTCTATAACAAAGTATTTTGGCATTCAAGGAGGAAATCTTCCTTGCATAACGGCAATAGTTGTGGCCTTGGCAACCTTGTTCCCATCACAACTGGCTAGCCTATCTCCTGCAGGTGAAGCAATGGCTCTGATTCTGATGCAGGTAAAATTCTGGTCTGCGAACATGCATAAGTCTGCCTTTGCTAAACATTTGCATGATTTGGAGATGATAATAGTTCTCTTTATCATTTGTCTTGTGATCTACAATACCCGATGATGTACTCAAATGTCAACAAGCAACAATGATTATAGCAGTTTCACCTGTAGGCTGGAAAGAATGAACAGAATCACTCTTATGAGTTGGTGGTTATCATTTGGAGCTCATCTCAAAACTAGATCTTAAAAGGTTCATAAAGAACAGCCTAGATTACTATGAATCTCTTGGATCATGAGCTAAAGCTAATTATTTTTAGGTCATGGTGATGTAACTAGGAGCTAAAATGAAAAATGTCAACAACCCAATTTTTTTTTTTTATTACATGTCATAGTATTCTGTTTCTGCATGTGCATGAATCATCTTTGTCACTATTAAAGCTGTAATAAATTTAGATTTGCTTCTCACCAGACACATAATTGAAAAAGCCTTTGTCAGTTCAGCCCTCCTATCTGTATTCATGTAGACAAGCTAGCTACCTTTCATTCTAATTTCCTATGATATAACCTGTCCTCCCCGTTCTATGCACATGCAATTGTAGCTAGGTCCAGTACAACTTATTTCTGGCAGTCAAAATTACACTTTCAAGCATAGTTTTTAATTTCGTTAATTATCCAGTTGCAATGCTAAAACTGCATTTTCTTGTAATAGGTCTTCTTCGTTGTTATTGGAGCCAATGGTAGTATTTGGAATGTGATTAACACAACACCTAGCATCTTTGCATTTGCTTCTATCCAAATAGCAGTGCATCTTGCCATAATTCTTGGAGTTGGACGACTGCTCGGCCTAGAGAAGAAGTTGCTGCTGATAGCCTCAAATGCTAATGTCGGAGGTCCTACCACAGCCTGCGGGATGGCGACTGCCAAGGGTTGGAGCTCTTTGGTAGTTCCTGGAATCCTTGCAGGCATCTTTGGGATTGCAATAGCAACCTTTCTTGGTATTGGGTTCGGGGCTTATGTTCTCCAGAAGCTGTAGCACTTCCAAATGTAATGCCACAGTTGCATGGGTTCTAAACATCGCTACAAATCGTTTTTTCTTCTCAAAAGGCTAATGCATGATCTTTCTCTGCAGGCTAATGAAGACTGCTCCTCCCTCGTCATTCTTCAGCATTGAATTTCCAGATAAACACGAGGAGCACGAAACGACTCGACGAGTTGAAATTCAATGCTGCATAACTGATCGATATGCCACTCTTTGACAGCTCTGCAGCATTCTTTCGGTTTTCTTTCCTCTTCTTGTTTCTTCCGTTATTTCTCCTGCTTCATTTGTTAAATTGTTCTCTGTAAAACTTCGTTAAAAATTGGTCTCCTACCACAAGATTACTTTGGCTGCCATTTCAAAATTGCAGGTCTCAAATATGTCAGTTTGTCTCAAAATTTTCTTCTCTCGTTTCCAACTTTATATTCGAGGCACAACTTTGCACAAATAGGTTTCTAAACTATCTTTTTTTAGATTTCAATCTCAGGTTGCATGCAATTTATGTGATGTTGGAGGCCTCCATACGAATGGGGGCGGCAAATTGTTCGAGGAAATGCCTGAGAAAATCTGTCTTCCTGTTTGAAGCCATTCTGAGCTAGTGAGCTGGGTGAGTCTTGTCATCCTTGGCAAATTTTGTCCGAAAATTTTCAGTTTGTTTAGTAGTTCTCTTCATACCTGCAAAAAAAATATCTCACCAACAACACGCCCATCTACTTCACAAAGCATAAATATCAAAGCTAAAATCCCTTCAAAGAAAGTGGCAGAGACAGAGACAGTGACATGCAATTCCTTTGTCTGCTGAATGCATTATTTCATCATGTTATAAATAAATCCTCCTGTCACAACGAAAAAATAAAAAATAAAATCCAACAACGCATGATCGATATAAAATTTCTGTGGAACAGAATTGTAGTAGAAAAATATCCAACAACACATGCACGCCAACAGTTGTGATTGGCCGCCTGTGATCTTTTAAGTTTGGATTTTTTTTTTTTTAAAAACACTAATGAGAGATTTATAAATGCCAAGGATCGTGTAATATTTTTCGTTCCAACTATTCTAATTTTAATTTGAATATATTCAATCTAGAAAATATTTTATTATATATTATTATAAAAATATTAAACAAAAATTCACTAGCAATTGAATAAACTATTGTGAATTATATTGATTATGTTGCGGTTGAAATGCGAGACGAGGTACGACTTGGTTTAGAACCGAGGGATGGGGCGAGTTTTGATACTGGCAATGTTGGCTTTGATTACTTAGCTACACGAAGTTTGAATTGACCGAGGTTGGTGATGCGTAAATTGCCTTTGGAGTTCAGCGAAAATCACGCGGCAGGAGAAGTCTGTTCGGAAGGTGCTCGACGGCGATCATCGACAAAGTCAGGAGCAAGAACCTAGAAAAATAAACGTAAAGGGGATGTCAAGATGGATCTCGGTGATGCCTCTCCAACGCTCAAGTTAGGGTTTACTGGAGTAACAGAAAAGTGAGTGAAAGGAAAAGTGTAAAAAGGTGAAAGAGGGAGGAAGAGTCGGAAAGCCTGAAAAAGAGCCCCCTCTCTAGCGATCCCCCTCTGCTTTTATATAGGTTAATTGGGTGCCAGCACCCCCTCTCTGGGATCTATAGTAAGGGTGTGGGTCTATTATGACAGTCTGACATGATAGAGAATGATAGGAGGCATCACCTCGTATAGTGTGACAGGAGCATGAGGCTTAATTAATGCAGCTCGCAAAGTTGATGGGAGACAAGACTTTATAAATACGATAGACGCATCCAATCAATTACAATGTGCCAACATGACTCTCTGCTATAGGGTATCATCGTCCTCCCCTCGATCTAGGGACTGAGTACCCTCTGAAGATCTCCATTGTGGCGAGAAGATGATAATATATATTAGTGTGCCTATAGAGGTGCCGAGAGATATGTTTACCGAGACATAATACATGAAGAGACGCCGAAAGACATATTTGTTGGAACATAATACATGGAGAGATGTTGAGAGATATGTTTGTCGAGATATAATACATGGAGAGACACCGATATATATATATATATATATATATATATATATATATATATATATCTATATATCTCTATATATATATATATATATATATATATATATATATATATATATATATATATATATATATATATATGTATTTATCTGCTTTAAATCCAGCCCAACCATTACTCAGTGAGCAGTGAAATCATATATATATATCGGAACATCATACATGGAGAGACACTGAAAGATAGATATGTCTAATACATGAAGAGACGTCAAGAGATATATCTGACTTTGAGTCCTAGTCCAACTTGAATTTGATCTAATCGAAACCTAGACCCGATATAAAGACCGCTGATATTCACCTCGACATCAGACTATATTCAATTTTATATGCAAATTAAATATTTTTTTAGACCCCTTTTATTTCTGATTCATCAAAGATACCCTTCTAAATTTGAGATTTTTTTTATTATTTCAATCATATTGATTATGTGTCATTTAGATAGACTAATTTATTTATTTTTACAACATTGAGTTTTTATTTGACTTGTTTGAATTATCAATTTTACATATTTGCTTACTCTAATTGAGGAATCCTCTCTCGTTAAATTATGGTCGAACAAAATAGTAATACTTATTCTTGGAGGATAAATATTTTTTTTTAAAAAAAATCTGAAGTAAATAAATAATATATATTTTCTTATACTTTTATTTATATATATATATTTTTAATAATTTAGATATTCAGACTGTTCTTATACTTATATTAATTCTGGAGAGTTGATTGATTCGATCATATAAAAATTTTCTTTTTTATGACGCAACAAGGACGGAGAAATTAAATATATACCTGTTTAACTATTACCACATTAATAGTTAAATAGATACCTGTTGATTGCTTATCAACTATTCGTTAAACTTCGGCGGGAAATTAAATAACGATCTCGCATTTCCACGCAGCGCGTCAAGCACGACTGCCGACGCAAAACCTCATCCAACCGCGAAATGATTCCATCGGACGGTACGGACGTTCCGTGGTCAGGATCCCGTGCCCATTTCGGCACAGGAACTCACCATCCTAACCGATGCCGACGCACAGTCTCGGCCGCTCGTTCATAAGCATCCTGTTTGCCCATCCGCAGGGAATCCGAATTAAGGAAGAACAACGCAAGTAATTAATTTAAATCTCTCTCCTAAAACCTCGGCGTCAGCCGTCAAAGCTAGTTGAGCTTGCGTTTCGTTTTCTTTTTGATTTTCTTTCGAGGAAAAACAAAATATATTTTGGGAAATGAAATAAAATTCTTCCACGTTAATCGTTATCGTGATTTTGGAGTTGCAGCGACAATTTTTAATTTTTATTTTTAATTTTTCAAAAAATTGGAGAAAAAAAATGCGAGAAGGAAAGGACATCCGGAGGTCCACCTCGCTTGCATTCTGTCACCACCACCGTCGCTTTTCGGCCTTTATGCTTTGGTGGTTTCGATCGTGCATTGATTGACGTAGATCGAGAGCACATGAATAAGTAGAAGAGCAGCATCCGGAGAGGAGAGGAGAGGAGTTCGAATCATCGCTCGCAGATCGGCCATGGGGAGAGGGAAGGTGGAGCTGAAGCGGATCGAGAACAAGGTGAACCGGCAGGTGACCTTCTCTAAGCGCCGCAACGGCTTGCTCAAGAAGGCCTGCGAGCTCTCCGTCCTCTGCGACGCCGAGATCGCACTCGTCATCTTCTCCAGCCGCGGCAAGCTCTTCGAGTTCAGCAGCAGATCAGAGTATATACTCTCGCTCTCCCTTTCATGCTTTGTTTGGTTTATTATCGCGTTTGGATTCAGATTAAATGTCGATTGACAAGGTAGGTAGATAAGTTTCTCAGAATGGTTACGGCGACGGACCGTGAGCTGAAAGGGGAAAGGTATTTATGTTTTTGCTAGCGAGAAAAGAGAAAACCTGCAAACTTGGTGGGACTCGATTAGGTTTCTTCTCTTTCCCTATTTTAAATCTTTTAAGTTGCTCTTGTCAAAGTCCGGAAAAGGTGGGATGGGTTAGGCTTTAGGGATCTGCATATAGAAACAGGAGTGGGGGTGTTATTCTTTGGCATTATTGCTCTTTCCATCTTAAGAAACCACCCAATCTCAACTCGACACGATGTCCCCTTGATTTACTCTTCTTCTTCTTCTTCTTCTTCTTGCTTCTATACGCTTATAAATATATATACACATCCATGGCAATTTTGTGTGTTGCAAGATGGGATGGGAACAGATGGTGGCATGAGAAGATGAGAGGTTGGTTTCTTATTTTTCTTCTCCTTGTCAAAATTATTGTTTTGCTCCCTTGATCTTAAGTTCTTCATTTTTACTCGAGATCTTTCATGAACTCTAAGATCTGGAGTTTTATTCTGGTTTCATGGCGTGGAGCCAGAATAGAGTGGCAAGATCATGAAAAATAAAGGAATTATTTGCCCTAACCCTAAAGTGAGAGAGTCAAAATATAAGGGAGACTCGTGCTGTTCGATATATGATTTTAGAATGGAGAAAAAAAATCTTAGTTTCTGAAATCCTGAAGAGCAATAAGCAGGAAAAATTATCTTTTGTCGATTAGGGTTTTCACATACTCGAAGCAAATTGCTTGATTTTTGGAAGCGAAAATTTTTCTAGGGCATATTTTCCGTTGAAGTTTAGGTCGAAATTTATAGTCCAGTTATCAGAGCCTTTTGCCATCAATTTTCATCGCTGTTAAGAACCAACGTATTTTTCTGTTCAAGTTTAGGGTAAAGTTTCTAGCCCAGTTATCAGCTTCCTTTTGTTATAGTTCCCTAAATTTCATAGCTTGGAAGAAAGCAAAATAAATTTTCTCCGATTCGTTTGTTATGAATCTCGTCATGGCACAGATTCCTAAACCCTTCGTTCCCTTGTCTTTTCGGAAATAGCAATTGTTCTATCCTTTATAGCTAACCCTAACCCTAATCAAAAGCCCAACCCTTTATTTTGCAAATAGGTGTTGGCTTTTAAGATATATAGCACCTAAAGTTAAAGTCTTCCACTTCATCAATCTCAGTGTTTTTGTTTAGCGGTCATAAATGAACTCTAATTATGACATCGTAAATACCACCACTCTGTTACGCTAGAAGTTTAGTGCTCGCAAGTGATCAGTATGTAAACTATATCCTTTTGAGCTTAATTGGTCGTCAATATTAGGTTTAAGTAATTTTCAAAGTTGTTATCTATAGTTGACTAATTTTTATATAGTCCAAAAATACTTTTGTTATAGTTCCAAATGGTAAATTGGTAATAGGATCTAGATAACAACTAATGCTAATTTCTAATTTTTTTTCATCGGATATGAAATTTACAAAGTACATGTAGTTTGTTTAATTCAAAATTTAATAGTATACTGTTCGTTACTTATATTCGGAAAAATAGAGAGACACCACTGAGATTGAAGAGGAAACAGACTAAACTAAGTCAATTGCAAAAAGAATTTGGACATAAAATAAAGTGTAGTTGACTCAACTAAAGTCAATTTTATATATTAACTTGTGTAATGCTTTGAATAGGGATTTTATAAACTTTTAACATCAATTATAATATCTAGACACAGTGTTCATGATTTGCATAAGTAGTTTGTTGATTTGATATATAGTATTATTAAGTCAAAGTATAATTAGACACAAGATTATGAGTAGTATGTTGTATGATTTAATCTAACAACAATGATGTTCTTTGTCTGTATCTATTATATTCTGGTTCAAAATAAAAGATAGTTTTCATGTTATTCACATTTTTTTTCAAAAAAAAAAAGACTTTTTTATGAAGTATTCCAAAGAATCAGAAAATGATTATCATTATATACAACGACATATGTTATTAGAATATTAGTTATCTTGTCATTAGCATAATATGCATATATAAATTTCTAAATAAAAATGTTCAATTAATTTAACGTTTGATGGTGAACAGTGGATTAACCCTTTATTAAGCGAGAAAAATTACTGTATTTTATTTTTTAAAAAGGGGCAAAAGCATGTATATTTACTTAATTATCACAAAAGGTTCATAATAAATTAAATTAAAATGTTAATAACATTTAACTTATTAAACAAAGTGTACTTGATCTTTTCAGCAATTTATAAAATATGTTAGATTAGAAATTTTTATTGTTATCATTATTATTACTATTACTATTATTATTTAATTATAGTTGTAAGTCATATTGTACATTGAATTATTTATCTTTTAATCGGTGTCATAAGGTATTAGTTTAATTAGGTAAAATATCAACAACATTTAGCTTATTACACAGTCTGCACGTGATGATTTCCTTCATATACCATAGTGTTTTGTTATTAAATTTAACCTAAATCAAATTCACTGATCTGGTCAAGATCAACATGGAATTTAGTAGTCGTTTAATAATTGAGAGAATTAATTAAATTACTGTATTGTTCTATATTTGAATCTTTATACTACATATCATCAATATTATGATAAAGTTACCTATCTTTCATAGATTTATAGTTTATAACCTAATATATATTTTTTATGATAATGTTACGTTACATTGTCTTAAATAAATCATACATTTTTGTTGATTGTTTAATTACCAGTTTATAGTTTATTATAGTATGGAAGATTGAAAATTAGAGGTGAAATAATAATATCTTACAAAACTTGATGCCTTGTACGAATGTTTTTCATTTTCCAAGCTATATATTGCACCTCACAAGAATCTACATTCCAATCAATCAAAACATCGATGTTGCCTTTTTTTCCCCAGCACATCTCACGTAATTAATCGTATCCATTCAAGTCAACAATCAAAACAACTGGGGTATCAAAAACAAATACTACATTTTGGTCTTTGGATAAAAAACATTATCGAGGAATACCTACTCGAAGCCCCAACCCTCCTCTTTTTTTTTTCCTTGATTTATTTTTATTATACTTTTGCAAAAAATTATTTGAAGAAAATTAAAAGAAAGAAATATGACCAAAAGATTAATGGCAGACAAAGGTTATAATCCCTTTGTCCCCATCCTATAGACAGTACGTATTTTATTATTTCTGATCCTACTTGAAATGTTGTCTTCATTGCATAAATCACCAGAAACAAATCTAAAGCCTACACATCAGAATCAGACAATCTTAATACAATGAAGAAAAATGAGTTAAAAACTTGGAGCCAGTAAATTATCTTTAGCAGTGCTATACAGGCCTGCCTTGCATGTTAAGAAATTTAGAAGTCAGAAGGATACGACAAAACTCTACCTCTTAATTTTACATCTCCAATGAGGATTGTTAGCAAATGTTTAAATAATAAAAGTTTCTCTCCTAAGAATTAGTCAGAATTTTAGATTCGATTGGACTCTATTAAACTTCAAAACAATAAGAGGAAGAAAATAAAGTAAAAAAAATATCATCTTAGAAGTACTATAATATACACCAAAACTAAATTTAACAATCGATCAGAATTTCAGTATATTATAGATTTTCTAAATTCACATGTTATGTAGCAAAACTGTGTGTATGTTAAGGGTAATGTTCAGTTGGACAGAATTCATTTGATGACTTGTAGAAAGTTAAACCGAGATGATGTTATCTCAGAAGGCCCACAAGTTAGGTTAAAAGCTATAAAAGATAGAGTAACACATAATCTGATGATGAAGCTCCAACAAGCTTTAGGATTAAATAGGAGCCGCCATTTGTATGTCCATGGGACATGTCACTAGAGTTGAGTTTGGTGTTTATGACCTCTATCGCATTGATAAACTCATGGTGCAAATGAAATGCGCATTTATTGTTGGGCTTCACAAATCACAATCACATGAAATTGAAGATGGACGATGATATATACTGAATGCATTCGCTAGTTGGTAGGATGAGGCTGGCCTGATATTCATGATATTAAGGTGGCGTTTGGTTGGAATGTGTGAATAAAAATGAGAATGAGTTTGATAGTAGACGGGAATGAAGATTAGTTTTGCCATTTCAATAATGTTGTTTGATTTATAAGTTGAGAATGAGAGCGATCGACGGTGGCCGACGGTCGGCGACGGCGGTCGGCGGTCACCGGTGGCGGTCGGCGGTCGGCCGACGATCGACGGCGGCCGGCGACCGACGGCGGTCAACAATCGTCGAGCGAGCGACGGGCAACGACGAACGGGAATGAAACTCAAATCCCCATGTGAGATGGGTCTTGTTAATTTCCAATTATTTAGAATTGATTCCCAAATTCTTTTTCCTAAAATCATTAACCAAACACTTTATATGATTCTCATTCTCATTCCTTCATTTCAAACCCACCAACCAAACGCCAACTTAGTATTGCTGTGGACATATGACATTATCTTATATCTGTTGTGAATTGTTTGACACGATGGTAGCTAGGATTTCTTATCTAGAATCATAGGTCGAGCAAGACAATGATCGAGTCAATACTCTCGATCGATTCTAAACGGGTGTCTGATTTTCGAGTTGATAGAGACTGGCTCTCTCGACCGAGGCACGATTGGGTACACAATTCACAACAATGTATTTTTAAAGACCAAGACAATTATAATGGAGATGCACTTTCCCTGGTTTAATATTTCCTCATTTTGTCGTAACATTTAAAGAATAAAACAAGATAAAATAGTAGCTGAAGTTATTATCATTGTAGTTAGAAGAAATTTGAACTCTCAATATATTACGAGCTAGCTCTAAAACCGATCTGAAAATACAACTGTATAATGTTTTATGTCTTTGTCCCTAATTAGGTAATTAACATATAACATTTGTTAAGGAAAAACTACATTAAATTCCTGATTACATCTGATTATTTAGAAGTTTCAAGAGCTTGTACCTAGAAATGGAAGCATAGGAAACATTGTCCGGCATAATAATCTCTGAGAACAGGAGTTTGAAAACCTAAGCATGTTTCAGCTGAAGAACAAATGACAATGGATATAAATAGCTAGACTAATTTATACCTTAATAAAAATGAAATATACGAAATGGCTATGTACCCTGCATTGCTGCCAGCCTTATTGTTTTCTTCATATCAAGCTGCATTTCTTTTCTTATATCAAGCAGCACTGTAAATCTCCTGGTAATTTATAAAGGCATTTCATAACAAAACACTTCCTGAAATGCCATTTTACATTAAATCCTCCTCAAAGACAATATTTTCAGCTCAACTATTGGACATATATGTGAAACACCCAGGCTTAACCAATGCTCTTCCTTATATCTTTCTTGGTTCATTGACACAACAAGGCCATGATCTTCAACTATGAAATTGGAAAACGAGACTAAACATAGATCCTACTCGTGTTCCGTAAAATCTATCACTTCAATGTCTTTAAGAACTGAAGTACTTTCTACAGTGCCCCTCTTCCTAGCTTGATAAAAGGTAGATTTGTATTTTGAATCCAATATTCTCTGTTGATCAAAACGCATAAAAAACGGAAGTAGCATGGACCATACAATACTCGCAGTAATTCAGTGTGTGTCAGAAGACAATATAAAGATAACTAAGTAAGTAAATAAAAGCAATAAAGCTGGGAGTTTTTAAGAAAATACTGAAGTTCTTCTGAAAATATGTTCCTTTTTTTTTTTGTACTAGCATAACCTCGGGAACCGTTAACTTTGGTTGAGTAATTATAGCTATGAAGAGAGAGAGAGAGATCTGACTTGTGAATAGATAACTCATAACTAGTGATCATCACATTTGGATGATAAAGCAACTCAGAATCTATTCCCCGACTACTTTATCTCCAGAAATCCTGGATCCGTACTGCTTGATTCTATGCTTCAATCATAGATCCTAGGAGCAGGCTGAAATAACTTGCTCCGGCGACACCCACCGCACATGTTGCTCTTCTTAAGAAATTCAATTGCTTCATTACTATAAATTCTGCTTAGATTAAAAATAATGATCGGACCGAGGACTTCAGGTTTTATGTCTTACCGAGCAAAGATTTATTTAAATTATCTTATAATTAGTAGGCTTCGTTGGATTTTGGATAAAAAATTTAATCCGTCGTATTGTGATTATAAAAGACAAGCAAAGTCAATTGGTTTTCATGGAAATGATTTGGTTGGAGTTGGGCATTCTAATCATAGTATCTAATTTCAAATCCAGCATAGATCTTTTTTATATTAACTATTAAATTCGACAATCAAATTTAGATTCTCAAATTCCAACATCAAAACCGTGAATATAAATGAAAACCCATATCAGTTTACACAACAATTAAATATTCATCTTAGAGTAACTATAGTAATTTGCTATATATTGTACCATTCGTCTAATTAATGAAGGTTTGATGGATTTTGTACACAATTTAATATTAAACCATTTGGGTTTTACACTGAAGAAGCTTTTTGTTTGCTATGCAGAATAAGTAAAACAATTGAGCGATATCAAAGCTATTGTTATGCATCACAAGAGTATGAACCTGGTGATCAAGACATATTGGTTTGTATTTCTGTGCCTATTTAATATAATTCTTAGATTTTTTTTATTGTTTACATTTCACGGTAGTACGTTGCATGAAATTATTTTTATATAACTAGCTAGATGTCCTTAGTTTCAGTTTCTGTACGCTCTCGTTAGGATCATTACGTGCATATACTTGGCTCACAATGTACTTGTTTACAAGATATACTTGGTTTACAGGTATTTACTTTTGTTTTCTATTTAAGAAAAAAAAACTAATGATGCATGCAACAAATCATAAAGTTTACGATATATTTATAACACTCTTGATTGTTTTGGAGAGATAAGTCAACGACTCTTTTTATTGTGCAAGTGAGATTGTTTGGATTAACAATTTTTCTGAAGATAATTAATATATTTACTTATGCATGCATTTTTTTCAGAAACTTTGAATTATGCTATGATAAAAACACTTGTAGTGTTGGTGGCTAAGTTTCTTTTTCTTCAATTTACTAGCACTTCATTGAAGGAATTAATTTCTAGAAATATAGACTTTTTTTTTTTTCAATTTGTTTGACTTTATAACTAATAAATTCTATCATATTTTACAGTTCATAACTTAATTGACCAAAGAATTTTTCATTTGTTTAGTTGCTTTAACATCAGGTTTCAAAGATATGTAAAAATCATTTGATCTTCTACATTTGTGCAGACAAGAAATTGGTATCATGAACTTTCCAAGCTGAAGGCCAAATACGAGTCTTTACAGCGTTCTTACAGGTCTGTTCTAAGTAGAAAAACTATCATTTTAATATTTAGATTTTGACAAAATATCATTTTAATCATCATATTTTTTTTCCTCAAAATGTTCCCTCCAAGTCTTACAAGATTGTCAAATGTCTCTTCGCCATTTGAAAACTCTTATCATTTTATTTTAAATCACTAATAACGTTAATTTAATGGAATGATTAAAGGCGAAGATTGGTATATTTCATTCTTTGTTATATTTCATCAAGTTAAAAATTGCCACATTACCGTTCCATAAACCAACTTAATGATTTTAGTTACTTGGTGGTAAAATGATATAAAAATTGAAACTCCAGATAAATTAAAAAAAGTTTATAGATGAAATAAATATTCCGTTGCATTAACTACTAAAAATAGACTCTTTTCCGTCGTTAAAGAGTCATTTTCCATCGTTGATGAATTCTAACAACGACATTAAATACCGTAGGAAGTTGTCGCTAAAAAGTTCCGTCGAAAAAAGATTAACAACGAAAATAACAGTACCGTCATTAATAGCATTTAACGACGGTATTCACTACCGTCGTTATTGATATTAGTGACGAATTTATATACCGTTGTTAATGACAATAACGACAGTCATATGTACCATTGTTAATAATAACAATGATGGTTATATGTACCGTCATTAATAACTAATTTCATTTAATTATTTAACGACAGTTTAGAATACCATCGTTAATAGCAACAACGACAGTCATTATATAAGTGTTATTTCATCATTATTATCTATATACAATTCACAATATATATTAATGAACGCTAATAAAAATCAAAACACAATATATTAAAAATCAAAACACCATATATATTAAAATATCATCCAGTAGTTCATAATCAATGCATATACATCGTTAAACTTGCAAAATTAACATCTATTTACATCCAAGGAGAATATTTCTCTAAAGTCATAATATGCAAAATGTGACATTCCCAAAAACTCTATTTCACTGTAAATCTCCAATGTCTATAATAAATAGACAAAAAAAATGAACATCACAATATGATCTTTAAAAGAATTTAGAAATCTTGATATATAAAAAAATAAATCTACAATTTAATTTTGAGAAACAAGAGAGATAATAATAAAAATAAGAAATGAATAGCAAATATATTATCAATATTTCAATATCTTTCTAACATTGCAACCATAATTGTCTAATAATATAACAACATATTAAATAACATTACAACAAAGCAACAAAAGAGTTTTAGGGAATACTAGTTAATCACCAAGATGAGCCTTCATTTTATTGTTCCTCATTAGCTTGTCTGTCTATGAAATATTGACCATTCAAAATGAACAAAATTACTCATTCTCATTATCAAATAATAGAAAAGAAATAATTAAAATTTTAAAATAATAAATTCAACATTTAACAGTATTTGAAGTCGATGTATTCACTTGCATATTAGACGATAAATTCTTCATTATCAACTCCTTAAAAGCTTTAAATTCATATTCCATATTATTCATTTTCTCACATAATGTGATATTTTTATAATGAAGTTCTTGCTTTGAAGCAACCGGTCCTCACATCTTTAGGCCTCACTCCTCCTCCATGGCCAAAAATATGATCATGTCGTTGAAATTCAAAATATTTCTCAACAAGTTAGATACTTGATAAGGAAGGATCTTCTCGAATGACCTCACAAATCTCATCTTTCAATAAGTTAAAAGATTTAGAAATATGAATCAAATATCAGGTAAAGAAATGAATTAAAATATTATATACTCATATATTTTTCCTTTGCATAAAGATCAATAATATGATCTCTCTTTTTTCGTGTTTCAAAAAATATTGATGCAAAATCTGGAGGTTATCCATCTTTTTCTCCCTATAATTATTAAATAAGACAAAATTTTATGTATAAGTTAATATAAAATCCTTATAATACACGTCTTACCATTTCATACGCCAATTGCCTAAAAGGCTTGTTGCCTGTTCGATGTGGCATAGACTTCATGGATTTATTCTGTGTATTAGTTTTACTCATTTTCTGCAATTATATTAATATTAATATAACTTTACAAAAAATAAACATTCAAATTTTAAAAAAAAGTAATTTATAACATTAAAAAGATTGTATAAGAATAATCTGATTTCTTGTCAACCATTCCCAATCTTATTTATCGATTCCCTTGGGAATATTTTATAAAATTTCTTGACGTGTTTTGTATGGTTTTACAAATTTGGAGTTCATCTCACATCTCCAATTCTTCCATAGTTATTGCATATGTTTAAGGGTTGCCTCACGATATAGCTCAATGTCATCATTTTTAAACTTATCCTGAAAAAAATTGATTAGTATTTAATAAGAAGATATTTCATATAATAAAAATGTAAATCTAACTCACGGTAACTGCAACCCATATGTAATTTTTAGCATCTTCATCAATTTTATTCCATACAAGAATCCGAATTGAACATATGTTTCCATCTCTTACAATTATACTGAAATGCCTTGTAAAGGCCTAATGATTCAATCCAATCGCTCGATCCATATAGAAACTTATAGAAAATTTGTATCCATTTTTCAATTTACGCACCATACCACACTTATTTTTACCTCATGTGTTCAAATTTTGTTGAGTAAATGATTTGTCTAAACATTAAAATAATTAGTTTAGATTTACCAAGTACATAAATGTAGAATAAAAAAATTATAATTTTTTTTTCATACCTTGGCTAGATTCCATTTGAGCTTGAGATTCTTCCACATGGTCAATATATTCAAGCGCATGTTGCATATCATTGTTTCGTGTGCTCACCGAAGAAGGCTCCCGTTCAATTGATCCAGATCCTAAATGTCTAGTGATTTTGCCAAGTTCTCGAGCTAAAGAACTTGGTGCTATAAATAGCTTTCTCTTAGTGTCCAAAGATGACTTTTGAGAGTTCATGATTCTATAACAAATACATCTCTCTTAGTACCAAGAACTACAAAGCATTCTCAGAATTAAGCATAAAATTTATAGAAACATATAAAACTTTAAAATCACATGTAAGAACAACTACAATATCATAAATCTAGAATAACCGAAAAAGAACACATTGATATGGACTTGAATACAATTTGAATTAAAATCCTCATATTGCTATCAGATTATAACACTTACAAGTGAGTATCAAATTAGAACACTTAAAAATAAATATGAAAACACGACAAGAAAGTCTCAAATACCAATAAGTATCTACAGGAGGATGAAATTAAAGAGTACACTCAAAAAATTAGATTGTGCTTAAATCCATCCAAATCCCTTCTTAGGATGTAAGAAATTTTTCACGAAATCATTTATATAATCATAAGAGAAAAAATAGCTACACAATGATATTGTCTGTATACCAAATAAATAAGTTAATATTGTAAGTATACTGGGATTGTGATACTCCCAATGTATTTCATGCCCATGGTATTGGGATTTCAAAGCATAGAACACTAGGATTCAAGTTGCAAACAGAAAGATAGCTAAATATTCCTTAACAAATAAAACAATGAATTAGAATTTAAAATTAACAAGTTTTTAAAAAAAAGATGGCAAATCAATGACTGTCAACGAGAAAATAGAAATGTATACAATATAATTATAGGCCTTAAGTGATCAGAATTTGATGTGCATATTGAATATGCCAAAAATTTCAATCCTAAATGTATAACCAACTTATGAACTTTCAAATTGTAACAACAATTTTCAATAGTTGTGTGATCATATTCAGATTAACTAAATCAGTTTTCCACCCATGCACAATTAAGAAAAGCTCAAAATGTAGTTGATTACCTTAATGTTCCAGAATAGTAGGTGTCCATGTGCAACTAAAGCAACAACATGTTTATAGTCCACTTATATGTCAGACAACACAGTAGCACTTGAGGTTCGATTCCTGATAATCATAAAGTTCAAGTCAAAAGTCACGACAAAATAGATGTTTTGGTACAAGCCTTAACGGTCAGTATACATTCATTGATTAACCATATTGAGTAGTTACAATAACAAACATGCTCGATGATTGCTTACCTTGTCAAATTAAGAACACTTCTATGTTCTCGCTTACCATACCATAATACACAGCCTTAATCTGAATCGACCATCTGATCTAACAATTCAATACAATTTAGTGATTCATCATATTCTATTAAAAGAAAATCTAAGGGGCAGAAATTCTGTATTTCCCTTTTTAACATTTATTTGGTTGCAACTAAACTGCATTCACATAAATTTAGTCTCGAGACAATAAAGCCTGATCCATGATCAGTACAGAGATATGAGGATGGACATTGATAACATGACATATGAGGTTTGTTTTGCCTCTGAGTCTGGTAAAAAGTGTTTCGCCATCAGACAATGAACAATGACAAAAGAAATACCTGAACAATAGGCAAGACAATGAACAATGGACAAGACAATTTAATTTCGCCATCAAACTGTCGATCTCTCGAGGCGACGGTGAAATTGTAGGTTGCAGGAAAGGTCACCGTTGAACTATTGATCTCTCGAGGAAACAAAATTACAAGCTACAGGAAAGGTCACCGTCGGACTACTAATCTCTCGAGGCAACACCGGATGACAGAACTATGGAGAAGGTGAAGAGTCGTGCGTGAGGCGGATGGGGATGGATGCTCGTATGGGACAGGGTTTTTACGAGGGAAAGAATTGGGCCAAAAATTAGAACCATCTCAGCCATTGGATCAAGAGATAATTTTATATTTAAGTTTTTATCAGAATTTTTTTTCTTAATTAATCCATCGTTAAAAATCTTGCAATAACGACGGAAAAAAATATCGTCGTTAAAAATATAACGATAACAACCGAAATAAAAAAATCATCATTGATGATAAAATATTAACGATGAGATAAAATATCGTTGTTAATGCATATACATTAACGATGAACACTAAAATTGGTCGCTATTGAACAACCAATAACAATAGTACTGTCGTTAAATTTCGTCGTTAAGAATAACTTTTCTAGCAGTGATTAAACATGTCATTTTGTGAAATCTATTAGATCCATTATGAACAGATCTATTCATTCTTAGAGTATCACACGTGATCAATTATGTTTAGGCATTTACTTGGAGAAGATCTTGCACAACTGAATGGGAAAGAATTACAACAACTTGAACGTCAACTTGAATCAGCGCTATCTCAAGCCAGGAAGAGAAGGGTAAGCTTTTTGTTGTGAACTATTGAACATAAACAAATTGACCAAATGTCAATTCTAATGTGCAGTAATTTCATATATGATTCACATTTTGTGTTTCATATTCTTCCTTTGTTAGTTTGTAGTTGTTCTTTTGATGATAGACTCGTGAATGGGACGGAAATTTGGGTCTGAACGAGACTAATTGGTTACGTTCGTCCATCTTTGTTTCAACTTCTATGATCTCTCCTCATTGATCTAGATATAATTGACTTGATGATCTGTAAATAATTGAAACTTATGGATGAAATACTATTATAATGCTGTGTTATACTATTAGTTAAAGTTTCATCCGTGGTTACATATATAATTAAAATGAAAGAAAGGAAATAACATAAACAAACAAAAGAGAATCAAGCAGGCCACTAGCCTTAACAAGCAAATATAAAGATCTTGCAGGCACTTGAAATTTGCACAGAACACATTCAAAAATTAAAAGACAATAAATGATTAGATGACGCAGATGTCAAACTTTATATATATCACCGCATAACATATCATATTGCTTGATTAATTTAATTGATGCATTCATCCATCTTTGTATATATTTGACGCAAATGATAACGTTGATCCATTACTTGATTCAGATGTCAAATTTTGAATTATATTTGAAGGGAAAGCAACTAATAGATCCATCAATCTTCTTTATTTCAACTTCATTTCTACTTTTTATGGATATATTTGACTTCAAGAATTTGGGGAACATCTTCTAAATTCTATTAGTGCTTGTTTGAGAGCATTTTTAGAAACCATTATCAAATCTACCGCTATTACATTTCTGAGCTTATACTAAGTTACCCCTGATCTTACTTGGTTGACAGACACAACTACTATCGGAAAGCATTGAAGAACTCCAAAGAAAAGTAAGAATAATTCTGCTTTTTTACTAGAATTAATTCAGAATTAGCCGCAGTGCAATCACCACATCGGAGTTCGCCAATCCTTAGAGAAAGCTATAGTTCCTTGATTTTGCATGCCGTAAATTCCAATTAAATTTCAAATGCCACGGTAAAAGATCCAGTACTAGCTAACTTTGTTCAAAAAATGAGACAAAATTCTTGTTTGTGGCATGTAGGAGCGTGATCTGGCAGAGATTAACAAGCAGCTCACGGACAAGGTTTTGCTCTAATAACACTACTGTCCACAGCTAGCTACTTTTCTGTTTAACAACCCTTTGCTCGTAATTGTATCGTACTGCATGCACTTACTTTTTCAGCTTGAGGCCGAAACCAAAGCTTTAAAAGATCTTCAAGGATGTAATTGGCAATCTAATGTCATGATGCAAACAGATCCATTTCCCTTTCCTCAACAAAACACTATGGAATGCCAGCCAACTCCGCAAATAAGGTACCTTGCATCTCCTCTCTTCACATCTTTCTCTGCACGGCCACTCTAAATAGTTAGTTAACGCAGGCATTTAGATGGTTGTTTTGCATTTTTTGCATTAGCTGAAATCATTGTCGCTCTATTCCCTATTACTGTTTTTGCATCACCTATATATATAATTATCTTTTTTAAACGTGATACTAGAGATAAGAAGAAAGAAAACACAATTATATAGTAGTAAATTATTCAGAGGAATAATAAAAGAATCAGAATTTAAATTCCAACTGAAATGAATATTCTCAAGGTCCACTATATAAAATATATTTCAAATTTACTCAATAAATAAATTAAGGAGAAGACAATCTATCTCCAATGTTAATCATGCGAACACCTAAAGTTTTAAAATAAAATAAAATTACTCGCGTAGGAAATATTTTTTGGTTTGTCTTGTCAACACAATTTTTTAGAAAGAAGAAAAAAAAGACATCTAAATTTTATTTATTACAAGTATCAAAATATATTTAAAAAATTTAAAGATCGTATATGAATTTCATTATATGCAAATTATAAAATTTCTATGTAAATTATGTTAGGATCATTACATCACTAAAGGGAGAGTGAATAATGATTTATTACTTGATCACTTGTGCTCGTTTATAAAAAATTAATATTCAGTGAAAAAAATAGAAATATAAACACAATACAAACACAAATAAATTTTTATATAGGTTGAAACTCTCAATTCTTACTCTATGATTTAAGCACCACTAATCTTTCTTCTTCTTGAACATTTTTCAAGGCTGATAAATATTTTACATTTCTATTCTTTTACAATCAAACAAATGAAATATAAAGTTAGAAAGAAAGAAAATCTAAATATAATAATAAATTACACAAATGATTTTTTACTTTAAACACGTTTAATTACTTTTGCTTGTCTCTTCATGTTTGAGTGCAATAGTACTCTCTTCCAAAACTTCCAAGATCTTCAGACATTTTCGAAACTCTCTTTTATAAGTTGTAGATCCAAGCTAATTTTTATCTAATAGTCGACTAATAAAATCTATCAGTCGATTGTCTACTATAGGTTCAAAGATCGATTGTTAAATCTTCTGTATGTTATTACAATGATAGAAGTGGATTAATCCCTTCAATTAATCAGTCTATTGATAATGATCAATTGAGTTGGACAATTGAATTCAAAACCCTTAGTTTGTTTGAACAATAATATCGATTGATTAATCACACCTAAATCCCTCGTAAATGATCCCTTCGAACCTCTGAACTTAAGGTTTACGGTTCATAAGTCGATTGCTGCTCCATAGCTATCGACTAATACTTATATTTCAACCGTTCTAAAATTCAAATTTTACTTTGTCTAGTATCTAGTTAACTATAATTTACTATAAGACTTCTTCTGCTTAACATCCTATCATTCTTGATCTGTCAAGAGTTGTCTAGTATTCGATCAACTTTGAATTGTCAGAATTTTCAAGATCTAGTCAATCTTGACTTGTCAAGACTTCACTCTCACTAAATATTCGATCTTTTTTACCTGTTTGGATTTCACTTCTTGTGTTAAATATACATTCAATCTTGATCTATCGAGATTTCATTATTTTTAAACATTTGATCCTCTCATTGACTTGTTTGAATTTTTCATCTAATGTCTAACATTCAATCTTCCATGACTTATTAAAATTTTCATTATTCTATTTGAACTTTTCTTTCCATTTTGTGTTAATTGTTCAATCCTCTGTATCCTACTTGAATTTTACTTCTCATCTCATGTAAATATTTGATCCTTCATAATCCGTTTGAACTTCATCACTTATCAATTTCTATTAGACTTTTAATCGATAAATTTTCAATCAATCGTGATCCATTTGAACTTCTTGTTCAACTATTAAGGCCGATTATATCATAATTTTTCTCTTTCAATAATCTCCTTTTCTACATGGAACTTAATAACCATTGATTAATAATTTTATTATATATTTTTCAAATATTAAAATTTAACTAGAACTCAATTCGAGCTTAATAAATCTTAATTTAGATGGAGCCAGAAGTAAAAAAATTGAGAACCTTTTTTTTCTTTCGGTTTCTCTTTTTCTTCCTATTATCATTAAAGAAATGCAGAGAAAATAAAACTGAACAATCTATTAATCACCTAACTATCAAAATCGAGCATGAATACATTGAACCTAAAAAAAAAAAAAAAAATCCAGCCTGATCTTCATGTATGAGACGTGGCTTCTTGTCTTATAGTTTTCTTCCTTGCAAATATATATTTCGAATTTGGATTGATAGATATGATTGAGTTTGACCAAGAAAGAGCTGACCGACAGGTACCGCTTTGATCATCCAGGATCGGCATCTGCCAATTCTGTGAACATATCGGTCGAGAATAATTATTGGCCTCTTTGAGCCATGGATCAGTATCTGGGTACGTAAGGCCATGGAATGTTTACTGAATCCAATTCCACGGATCATGTAAGTTTATAGCCACTTCAATGGACCATGCAAGTTTATTTATTGCGTACTTTGTCGATCTCAACTTTCCCTCGCTTAATTATGTTGTGTGTGATGATAATTAAGTTGACGGCTTAGCGTACGTACGTACGTACGTTGAACTAATTAATGAATTCAGAGACAATCCGCTAGACTGTTAATTCCATGCATGTAAAATATTGTGCCTTTGTAAAATATTTCCTAAGAAATTAATTAGTTTTACAGAGAAAATTAAAAATTATCCTTCTCTTCTCTGGCGGATGATATAAGGAAATTTTTATTTCTCAGTAAATTGCAATGTGAAAGCTGTGTTCGTTAATTTGCCATTCAATTCCATATTTTTCTTATAGTTCATATATAGTTAATCACTTGAATCATGTTGTTGTTATTCGTAGCATTCATTCTTTGAGCGTTCAACGATTTCAACCGCTTAAATCCTGAATCGATGTCAAATACAGTTTGTTAGTTATATGTATAATTAATGTTTTTTTTTCTACAAGGTAATGTCTTCGATAAAATAACTATTAATTATTCCAGTAACTGGCCGCGTTAGGATCAGCGACCAAATTATCGATTAAATTGAGTTAATCGATTGAAATTAATTTTAAATTTTAAATTTTTTATGAAAAATATTAATTATTTTAGTTTGTTTGGCTGAAATATAAAAATTGATTAAATTGAATAAATCGAAATAGTTGATAATGCGCCACTTGATCGTTCCCTTGAAAAATAGAATAAAAATTTGCTTAATTGATTATCTAATTCAATTGTTTGATCGAAAATTAATCATTTAATTATTTAATTCTTGTTTATCAATGAGAAACTTTGATTATTTTGATCTTTGATCGAATTAATTAATATTTTATTAATTTAATTTGTTCGATTTTTGAGAAAAATTTCAATCGATTTAATTTTGTAAAAAAATTGGTTTAATAGATTTGCTCACTTGAATTATTAAGGATCGTTCCATCATCCTATTTAGAAAAAATACTTCTTTTTTTAATGTTTTTCATCTTGAAAATTTATAATTTAGACAGAAAACTTAATTGTATACGAATCTAAAATAAAAATAAAAATAATTTGTATTTTTCTTTCCACAAATAAAAAATCTAAAAATTCTCTTCTTCTTTCAAAAATTATAAAAATTTCCCAGCTGCTTAAAATATCAATTCACATTCTTGAAAATATATAATATTAAAATATAAAAATTATTGTAAATCTGTTAGTGAACTATAGATCCACTCTAACTTGAACATATTAAAGTGGATTACACATAATTCTGCATCTATCTATACAACTACAATCCAACAAATTTTTTCGCATAAATATATTCTGATGTGTTTAATAGAAAAAAAAATATTTATTAACCATTTTATATAACACAACATTGTACAATTTTTTTTTTCACTATATTTCATTTTTCCAATGATATTTTTTTTCCCTAAAATGATTTAATGGAGATATATTCCTGAGAAAATTAAAGGGTCTATAATGAATACCTAATTGTGAGTTTTTTTTAATTTCTCTTCTTTATTATCTTATATTTATTTATTATTAATGACATTTTAAAGCTATTATTTTACTATGTTTTTATACAACGATAGAATATAAAAATAGTGCTTTTAAAATGATTTTTTTTTAATATAAATATATTTCTCACTAGACACACTTGTGAAATTTATTCCATCAAATTTCTGTAACTAATTATAGTTTAATTTCATAATTTTAAATAAATAAATATTTTATTTATTTATTTTAAATATAAAAAATTATCAATAATAAAATATGATTATCTTCGTTCAAATGTTCTTCGTTCTCGATCTTTTAGCGATGATAAAATAAAAAATAAATCAAAAAGTTATATATTCTATGATTCGATGATGAAAAATAATTGAAGATTCTGTAGTCTGAGTAAAATTTTTTGATCTTACATTAAAATTTTAAGTTGTTCTAGCTATCAAATTAGACTAAATATAAAAAATAATCAACAAGAGATTGGAACTCAATCTAGTGATTTTTATCACTCTGTTTTCTAGTTATCATGAGGAAGATAAATTATAGAGAATTTTATAAATTTTGATGTAATTATCAAAATAAATGAAATCATTTAAATTTAGAAAAAAAATTTATAACTCCTTCCAAATATTATTTTTATCAACACGGGGACTAAATATAAAAAATAATCGATAATGGAAGGGGTGGTGGTCGGCGGCGAAAATTAAACCTTTCCGCGGCGCCGCCGAGGCACATCCGCCCCTTCTCCGCTGCCGCAGCTCTTTGACATGTCCCTTCGCCTCCGCCGCCTCCTCCTTCTCCCCAAACCCTCCTCCTCCTCCTCCTCTTCCCCCCTACGCCCTCCGCCTCCTCTTCGATACTCCTCGGTCCTCCTCTTCTCCACCTCGTCCGCCACCTCCTCGCCTTCGGCCCTTCCCAGTTTTCCCCCCCTGTTCGATCCGATCAACCAACGGTGTCCTGACGCCTTCCCCAGCTCGTCTGAGATCGCTTCTGCCGTCGGAGATTGGTTCCGACTGGGTACCGAGCCGCTCTCCCTCCTCGACCGGATCTACGCCGCCCTCGACTCCTCTCCCGACGACGGATCCCTCGACTCCTCCCTCGCCCCCCTCCGCCTCCCTCTCTCCGAGTCCCTCGTCATCACCTTCCTCCGCCACCGCCCTCACCCCTCCGTCACCTCCGCTACCGGGAGGGCCCTGCTTCTCCTGCGGCTTCGCTTCTTCGACTGGGCCGGACACCAGCACCCTTACTATCATTCTCACGCAACCTACCACGCCATCCTCCGCCTCCTCTCCCGAGCACAGCTTGCCTCCGTCATCATCGACTGGCTCCGCGTCTTCTCCTCCTCATCGCCCGAGCTCCGCCGTCATACCTTCCTCCATGGTGGCGGCGTCGGCCCCATGCCTCGCTTACATGACACACTCGTGGTCGGCTATGCGGTCGCCGGCAAACCCGAGCTGGCGCTCCAGCACCTCTCTCGGATGCGGTTTAGGGGCCTCGATCTCCAGCCTTTCTCCTACCATGTCCTCCTCAACTCCCTCGTCGAGGCATCCATCTTTGACTTCGCCGACGCCCTCCATAGCGAAATGTCTGTGCGCGGTATCACTGGCCCTGTGTCTGCCTGTATCCAACTTAAGAGCCTCTGCTGCCAGGGGCGGCTTGCTGATGCTGAGACTCGCCTCCGCGAGCTTGCTGCTTCTCCAATGATTAACTCCCGCAAGGTTGCAGACCACATGGTGGGAACCGTTGTCCATGCCTATTGCCGGAAAGGGAAATTTGAAGATGCAAGGAGGATACTTGATGAGTTCGGCTTCACTGAAGTTTACGGTGGCTGGATTGGAAACCTTGTTAGTGCTGGAAAGCTTGATGCCGTGCTAGAATTTTTAGTGAGCAAGAAATCCTCCGAGAACTACATCCCTGACAGCTTCCATTATAGCAAGTTGGTCTTCAGGCTTTTGGAGAAGAACCGACTTGAGGACGTATACAATGTGCTTGTTGAAATGATCGAAGAGGGTATTGCACCTGATCGACTGACTATGAACTCAGCTCTCTGCTTCTTCTGCAAAGCTGGAATGGTGGATGTTGCTCTGTTCTTGTATAACTCTAGACGGGACCTTGGCATCAATCCAAGTTCACGGGTGTATGATCAACTGATCAATGCTTTGTGTCGTGGGGGGGATGTGGATGATGTCTGCTTGATATTGGAGGATTCGATGCAACAGGGGCACTTCCCTGGGAGGCGGACTTTCAATGTTCTTGCTAACTTTCTTTTCCAAGAGGGAAGGCTCGATAAGGTGAATAAGCTGCTTGATGGTGCTATTCAGAACGATGTGAAACCTTTGCCTGTTGTTTTTGCTAGGTATATGTCAGCATTGTTTAAAGCTGGGAATCTAGAAGAGGCTTGCCTGATACCCAAGATAGTTAGCGGAGAGGATGGCAGTATGTTGGGATGCTACAAGTCTACATATGTTAATATGATCCAGTCATTTATCTTATTGCGGCAGGTTGATGTGCTTCCACAGCTCATACTTGAGATGCAAGAGTTTGGTCATATTCCAAGTCAAAACCTTTACAGGTCTCTTGTTTGTTGCCTATGTGAAATGGGCAAGCTTAATGAGGTTCTTGATCTACTAAACAAGCAATTGGAACGCCAGGAATTAGACAACAAGACATGCTACAACTACTTTATTGATGGAGCTGCACATGCTAAAAAGCCTGAAATGGCAAAGGAACTGTACAACATGATGCAGAAAGCGGGGATCGAACCCAATGTTGATACTAGTATTCTCATCCTCAAGAGCTATCTGAAGAGCAAACTGATAGGTAGTGCATTTAATTTCTTCAACTACTTGTGCAACCAGCATGAACCTAGGACCAAGTTTTACAATATATTTATAACTGGTCTTTGTGAAGCTGGAAAGGTAGAGCAAGCTGTGATGTTCTGGAAGGAGGCAAGAGTAAAAGGGTTCATTCCAAGCCTCCAATGTTATGAACATCTTGTTCTTGAATTATCTTCTAACAAGGATTACCATACGCTTGTGAAAGTTATTGAGGACTTCCTTGAAACTGGCCGCCCAATTTCTTCATTCTTGTGCAATGTGTTAATTTTGCACACGCTTAAGAGTCAGGATCTTCTACGGGCCTGGATTCAGTCAAGAGAGAGTAAAAATGCAGGAGCGATGAGTAGGGAAACTCAAGTATCTGCGAGATCAATTATTGACCATCTTGTTGTTGCTTTTGCTGGTGGAATCAGAATTAAGGAAAGTATTGATAAGTTGGATGAATTTCTTGAAAGATACTTTCCACTTGATGTTTTTACATACAATATGTTAATGCGGGGCATGTGTAAGGAAGGGAGAATAGATTTTGCCAGTCAGTTGTTTCATAAGATGTCCAGAAAAGGTTTTGAGCCAAACAGATGGAGCTTTGACATTCTAGTTCATGGTTTCTGCAAACTAGGTAAAAGAAAAGAAGCTGAGAAATGGATGGAAGCAATGTATCGTAATGGGTTTCACCCGACCTGGTATACAATGAGGATCTATAACAACACCACTTAATGAAGATGGTTACTACAAATAGAAACTTAATGCCCTACAACATTCTTGTGCTTTTCATGGCCTCAAATTAAGCAGGTAGGAATTAAATATCATAATCCCATATTTATTGGCCTTTTTAGCCTTTTATCCTTTTGCTTATGTATATTTTCTTTTTCCATTTTGTCGACAAAGCAATTTGAACACGATTATTTTGATAAGAGAAACTGATTAGTATTTACTATTTATCACCAAAGTTGATACTCGATGAATGATTCCTATTGCATGTGAAATTTGGAAGGATACATTATGGCTTAATTCCCTTTTTTATTGTTTCTACTTATTAGTGTTAACCACTGTTTTCTTGCCTGTACTCTCAAATTGTTGCGATCCTTTATGGTGCCTATCTGACAAAGCTCATATCTTCATAAATATTGACTAGTCTATGCAATTGCAATATATTAAAGCACAAACCTGATTGTTGCTCTTAAGATTCTATCGAGCTTACATATGGAAGGTAGCATCCAAACCTCTTAATTTGGAATATAGTTGAATAATGTGGGAAAGGGCATCCAACATATGGCATGGGTAAGTAGGAGAGCCCCCAAAAAAATTGAATGATTTCTAGAATTTCCAATGTTGCTGATCCCTCTTGTTGTGATGTTTTACATTTAGGAATATTTGGTTCTATGTAACCATAAATCCAATTGAAAAAATTGAATCTCAAGGATGAAGGTTTTTTTTCTTTTCATATTTTCCTTTTTGGACGTAATTTTTTAGAAGAATTACTTGAAATTTTACTTGCCTCATTAACTGAGATGAAAAATACACACACACAAAATAGGAAAACACAGAATAAATGTCACTAGAATGGAATTTAACTCTTTTGCTCATGTTCTGAGGGAGTTAGCTGAAATGCCACTTGTCAGTATAACTGGGTCTTTTTTGTTTTTAATATATATTTACCAATGAAACCAAAATAGCTAAACGTAAAATTCATGTATGATATATGAGCCTCCTTTTATATTCATGTTAAAAATATCTGATTTTTCCAAATAATCATTTCACAGGTTATTTTTTATTGAGAACAGGAAGCTGTGCGTCTATGGTCTGTCAATATCTTGTGTGAGTAAAGAGCGCAATCAGATTGATTTTATGTTATTCATCTGTTAACAGATAATTTTGTTTCCAAATAAAATACTGATCCTCTTCCTCAGGATTCAATGACTGAAATTTGTAATTCCAAAATAAGATAGTTACCTAGCAGAAGAGATCCGGCCACCCAGCCTCCAATCTTGCCATTGATTACAGGCTTGCCATCAAAGTCCAATTGATCCATCAAGCATCTCTTCATGCTGAGGGAAGCAGTCAGCCCATTGAACATTACATGCTTCAATTTCGTTCCGCACAGTTTAATATTATTTACTTCTTTAATTATATCATGTTCTATTTGCTGTGAACTTATTCTTAGTCTGTAGAAATAGGGCTGTAAATCCCTAGAGAACTTTAGTAACTAACAACTTGATCAGACTTAGAGTGATACTTTTCAGGAGCTTGTAGCATGCTTGGAATTAGTTGAAAACCAAGTTGCCTATTTTGCTGAGAAACATAAACTAGAAAGAAGTGGATCAATTCTTCAAGCAAGTTTTAATTGCAAATACATAATGGCTTGTACTCTCTTTGAAGTGTAAGAACTGTTTCAAACTATGCATGCATTGTATTTCAGTTGACATAATATCAGAAAAAAAATTTGTTGTATTCTTCTTTCCCTGGAAAGCTTGGTATAGAAACAAAATACTTCTAGAATAAACTTGTCTGAAATATGTGTTTCATCCATGCATGATTCATACCCTTCATAATCCACCTACGTGAGCATCCTTTTGCCTGAATTTGCAAAACTGATATAAGATTGGTGAATCACAGTAGTCCAAAAGCCAACATGACAAATTATCTATGGCATACATGACTTATTGAGTAAACACACATTTTCAGATTATCTGTTTGAGTCTGACATGAAATATTTTTGTTCCTTCAGCTTCAAAAAGATTATGAATGAGAGTTCTAGTGTCGTCTTTTAGATCAAGAACAAATGAGCTTGTCTTTGAAAAGATCTTTACTTATATCTTTTACCTCACTGTACTGCCATGAAATCATATCTTAGCTTAAGATTTTAGCCTTTTTTATGGTGATTTGGTCTACCTCAGCTGACGTGGCAGAGCTTATTCAGTAACCATTGTCTTAACAGTAGAGCCATCCCAAATTGTAGTGATTTTTGATATTTAGTAAGACTTATAATGATCCACAATATAATTCCATAGGGCTTGAGCTTGAACTTGATAAATTGGTCAAAATGAGAAGTTTTCCTTCTGATTAAACCATGTGTAAATATAGACTCCATTTTTCCTACTGTTATGTGTGTTTGATGAACAGATCAATATTGGGTGGAACAAGTGTGTTGCTTGAGCAAAAATAATTTTATGAATTTCACAAGCAAGCCAATCTTTAATTGCATGAAGAACACTTTTTCTTGACCTAAATCATTTTTATTCAATCAAGAAAGTGGATGATTAAATTATTCTTGCTATTTGATTTTAATTATCCTGATTTATACCAATGTGTCTTCTTTAAAAGTTGGATCTTTTATTCCAATTTGCTTGTAGCAGATGGTTTAGAAAGTGGTTTGTGACACTTGAAAGGGGTATAAAATATCCTCTGAAATGGGAAGCAGCAGTTACCTGCAAGAGTTTAGTAACATCCTCTCAGTGTGTAGTGCAAGCCTTAATCTAAATCATTATGTTCTTCTCAAGAACAAGAAGTGTTGCACCTAAGTTCTGTCAATATCCTGTGTGAGTACAGCGTTGGTTCAGATTGATTTTCTGTTGTTTATATGCTATTCTTCTGCTATTAAAAATACTGGTCCTTTCCCTTGGATTTGATGACTGAAATTTATATTTCCAAAATAAAATAGTTACCCAGCGGAAGTGATCCAGCCACCCAGCCTGCCTTTAAGCTTCACTGATCCATCAACTGTGTACTCGTGCTCATCCGCTTTGTATCTCCATGCTAAAGGAAGCACTTTTAATCTTCGCGTTAACTAATTGAAAATCATATGCTTCAGTTTTATTGCCTATTTGTGGATATTATCCTCAGGGAGCTCCTGACTATATTATTTCTCAGAGCTGGCCATTGCTCAAAATGCGGATGCTAAGAGAAATACAGGAGAGAGAGATTTGAATGAACATACAGTGCTATGGAGAGGCTAGTTAGGTTTGAATTTATAGAACTGAAGAAAATGCATCAATGGATGAGATTAGAGATTGTGAAGAGGATGCTGTGATACGACTTGCCCACATGGCAGAATCAATGCGATGAATAAGCTGAAAATGACAAGCAAAAGCGTTGGAAGGGAACACAAGGTTATTTAGTTGTATTCAGATTCATTTATCATCTAGAAGACATACTTAGGGCAACTTAGATACTGATTTAAGTTCAAGTAGAAAAGGAAGCTTTTATTAGTAGACAAAATTCAGAAGCTTTAGCACCTTTCATTATCCTAATTATTGTTTGTTATGTTAGGGATCCTTAGAAGGCTAGAAGGCTATGGGGGGTGAATAGCCTCTTTTCGAAATCTACAAGAAATGTTAGCGGAAGCAAATACAAGTAAGCTACACAAATACAAGTAAGGAAAACCTTTACAAATGTGAACTTGATTGCTTGAATCGTGGTTGAAGATCCTGATTTGCACCAGCAAATCGCCTCAACAATGCTTAAGAAATTGCTACTTCAAACCTCCTCCACGAGCTCCATTTAAAGTTGCTGTCTGGGCTAGAAATCACCTATCAGTCGACTGATCGGGACTATCAGTTGACTGATGACATTGTTGCTATGAGACAACGGTGCAATCAACGCTGAAAAAATCCAACGGAGTGTCCATCAGTCGACTGATCATGTCCATCAGTCGACTGATCGAGCCTTCACTTGACTGTTAACTCCAGCAGTCGAGTCCGACTCCATTCTGTGCCCGAAATACCGAACACTAGTCGACTGATCACAAAATCAGTCGACTGATCGGTCAAACATCAATGTCAAACTTCCATGTCAAACATCAAAACATCGCTCGAGTCAAACTCGAGTCCGGTCAATCGTGACCTGGACCGATTGCACCAACATGTTATTCCCTTCTTAGTACAACATGTTGAAAGTCCAACCTTTTAAGGTCAATTATATTGATTTATTATCTTATATTCACATTTATGCAAGGACATATGCCACACCGTTTTTTTTGAGATCCAACTTTTTCTCTGCACTTGTTATCAGTGTGTAGAAATAGGGGTGAGCTTTAGAAACTCTTCCTTCAATGCTCTCATACAAATTGGTTGGTCTTAGAGTTGTAATATTCAACGACTTGTAGCATGATTGGAATTAGTTGAAAACCCAAACTGCTTATTTTGAATCAAAAGCTTTTTCTCAAGCATGATTTTCTTGCAAATAGATAATGGCTTAGTCTCTTTGAAGTGTGAGAACTAATTGAAACTAGGCATGCTAAGTACCGAAAAAAAGATGCATATTTCCTTCTCCATAAAGCTCAATTGAGAAACATGGTACTTGTAGCCTAAACATGTCTGAAACATGAGTTACATCAATGCGCGATTTATCCTTTCATTCGATTTTTCAGTTCAATGGAAGATTGGTGAATGTATTCCCAAGGCTATACTAGTAGGAACGAACGCCAACATGACAGATTGGCTATGAAATACTGACTAAACACAGATATATATATTTGTGCTATCTTTTATATCAAGAACAAGCTAGTTTGACTTTGTAAAGATCTTTGTTTTCTTTTACCTTCATTTTAGTGCCGTGAAATCATATCTTAGATTAAGATGTCTTTTTAATGGTCATTAGTTCTGTCTCAGCTGATGTGGCAGAACTGACTCGGCGCCATTGACTTAGCTTAACGGTAAAATTGTCGCAAATCATAATGATTTTGGATGGATACTTCATAAGATCTATCATGATCCATATGATAATCTCATAGAACTCGAACTTGATAGTTGGTCAAAATGTAGAATCCATTTTTCCTACTATTGGTATGTTTGATAAACAAATCATTATCTGGTGGAACACAAGTGTGTGTTCCATGAGCAATGATGATTTTATTATTGTGCTGCTGAGTTTTATGGTGAGAATTCCACAAGAAAACCAGTTCTTTAATTGCAGTTTTTTTTTTTACTTCGAAAAGATCGACACTGTAACACTCTTTTTGACCCAAATCAAATCATTGTTAGGCAATCAGAATAGTTGATGCCTAACAAATCTTTTATTCTATTGTAATTGTCCTGATTTAGATATTGGAAACTGAGTGTTCCTTCGAAATTGGATCTTTCACTCTGTCGGGATGATGGTTGGATCTGAGTCAATCAAGTTAGAACTCAGGCGAATTCAATCCCAAGTCACATTCATGTCTTGACAGGTAGGATTATATTTCGGCAGGAGTATATATTCATGTCTCGGCCTTTGTGTTTCGATGAGCAAGACTATATTACTAAGCATATCTCGGTAAGAGTATACATTCATATTTTGGCATGAGTCTTTTTATTCCTCGCTTTGTACGCTCGTCTTGACCAGATTCACTTATGATAATTATCCTGAGCGTTGAATGACAGACACCACTGATTAAGACATGACCTCATTAATGAAACCATGTCATTCCAAAAAGGAGATCACAATCGACATATTAATGGAGTCTAATCTCCTATCAACCACGTGCGATGCATTAATGAGGATTTGGGCGCCTATCATATTCAATAGGAGTTGTCTCTTATCATTTCTTGCTATGCCAAGTCGCTATGATGGAAAACTCACATTCTCCGTACGGACCGGGGGAGTTTGTGTTAATGCTTCCGCTTGTAAAAAGGTAACCGGGGGAAGAAAGGAGATAGTGCTCTCTCCGACCTCCCCTCTGTTATATCCTATTCATTTTCCATTCCTTTCTTTCCTCTGGCTAACTCTGACCTGAGCGTCGAAGAGGTGTTGCCGGCGCCCTCCTTCACTCTTGCATTTCTTTTCAAGCCTTTGTTTACTCGTCATTGTCATCTGAACACCTCTCGCCGTGATCGCAGCTAGCATTCCTGATCTATAGTGGAACGTCATCAACTCCATTAAGATTTCTGGCTGAGTTTGCACCCTGTCGAGTCATTAAAACTGGTTATGTCACTCGTATTTCAATCGAATTATCCCTTATCTCAGTGTCTCAATCCCAACACACTCCAATTTGTTTGTAGCAGATTGTTCGGAACAAAAAAAAGGGTTTGCCGGCCACACTTGAAAAAGGCAAGAACTACTCTGCAACTAAACAACAGCTTTCACTTCCATGGCCATTGAAGGTTCCAGGTCGAGATTCTAACCTACTCCGCGACCAACCTACACTTCTTCTTTGTTTCAAATTGATATGCACATGTGGAACTCCAACGACATCAACCTCCGATACGTCGAACCGAGATCAATACTTAAGAATCATTTGGTTCGGTGCGGTTTCAATTGTGTTCAGATTTCATAGGAAAGCTTCGGTGCTTCTCATCGAACAACAAGTAAACAAGTATCGAAACCGTATTGCTCCGGCCATCGTTCTCTCTGCCCTTGCTATGGTTCTTCATCCTTGAGAAACGATGGTTCCATTGGTAGTTCATGGCCTTAGTCTCTAGCACAACTTTCACTTGGTAAGAGAATAAAATATAAAGAGCTTCTCAGAAAGCATTAGCTGTGGCAACCCTAATTTTTAAATGACAATTTTAATTTAATACAATCTCTATGATTCAACTTTTTACATAATAATATATTTGTATATATAATTCATAGTCAAATCCCTCTCCCTATTTCCTATGTACCTAATAGAATCTTTTTTTTTTTCCATAAAAAGTTGATAAAAAAGATTTTATTTTATTTTTAAATAAATCCAAACGAACATGCAGCCAAGAACAAGCAGCAGAAGAGTGGGATGTCACAAAAAGCATTTTGGTCCCCCATCACTTTCATTATTTTATTTTTACTCGTTTAGCGAACATCCTCATGAAATATTATATTTACCCTCGAAGCGTGTGCTTTTTTGCAATGCCCTAAAAAAGTTTTGTAATCTCGAAAAAGCCCTTAAAGTTTTCAACATTCTGTGTCAATTTATCTCATTGATCGCTGACATAGTAGAAATATTTAACGCGACATCATCATCGTATTAGGGACTAGCGTAAAGTAATACAAGCATAGGTATCGAATGAATCGATCGCTCAAAACTCGAATTTATTGGATATGGTCTGGTCATGGTAACCCCTAAATAAACGCATAGCAAATTATACATAAGTTGTTATCACTATGAAGAAGAATTGTTGACAACTTAAATGTCATTTGATAATTTATAAACTTTGTGTGTTATTTTAAAAAAAAAACATATAAAATTTAGAGGCTAATGATTGCTGTCTTGTAGCTGGCCTTCCCACATGAATCATGGGATCCTTATCTTATTTGGATTGCCTTCATTCAATATCTTTTATTTTTTTGTATTAAAACATAAATATGATCTCTCTCTCTCTCTTTTCCAACATAAAATCCATTCTTTGTGAAAAAAAAAAATCAAATAGAAGGAGGGCTTTAACGGAAAAAGATCAAGGTACATGTCATTTCCCTTTCACTCTTTAGGATTTTCAAAAATATTTTGGGCGTTTGATTGATGGAGAATTTTCTAATTTTTTATTTTTATTTTTTTTTAAATAAGAAAATATAAAAAAATAGCGTTTAGTTATTATTTTTCATCTCCGTTGTCTAAAACATAAAGCATTATTTTTTGAAAAACTAGAAAATAAAAAAAAAACATTTTTCATTTTTCAGAAAATAGAAAACACAGAGACAAGCCATTTTTTCTCGATGAAAAAACCATGTACACAATACCTTTTATCAAAGTGCAAATGATCCGGATTGAAATAACAAGATTTGCCCTTAGGGACATGGTACAGTGGTAAAAACAGAGAGATATTCTACATAAAAACATAGTTCGATCATTTACTGCGACATATGACGAATTTAGAAAAAATTCATTCAAGTAACTTTGGGATCTAGAGTTTATTCGGTGGACGGAATATAATTTTGACGTTGGACCGTCATTCAAGAATGATACGACTGTAGAATTCGAACTGAACTGTGAAAAAAATTAAGAATGCTTTCTTGATTGACTCTTAGTGGGTGATGAAGGTCACTTGAGCTCTGATTTTACTCGACTTAGCTATTGGCGAAACATCCTGAAAATCCGTGGAGCAAGGGCAGTTAATTCTAAGGATTAATCGGATCGAAGGTTCGGATATCTTGATACCAATAAAAAAAAAATAACAAGATTTTGAATTCTCTAAAGAAAGTGCACTTTAATAATAATTGTAAAACTTCGTAGGGCATTTTATGAAGAGATGGTAAATTTTAGAGGGTAAAATAAAAATTTATCTTATTATTAGAGTCTTTTTGCAATTGTCTTGTGGATGCGTGAGAGGGGGGGGAGAGAGAGAGAGAGAGAGAGAGAGAACGATATAATTACTAACCTGCCCTGCTCTGCTGCTTTGTAGCTTTGCCTCGTCCTCTACACTCCATTCGTCTGTGCTCAGGTCTGCTGCCGCCCGCTGCCCTACCCGATCTTTGCTGTTCGGTTGCTCCCCTCCCTTTGGTGGCATTTCCCAGCTTCGCCTCCATCTCTTCGTCCTACAATGTTGCACGCCAAACCCAAGTAAGCATCCTCCTTTTACTGGATCTGGAAGAACACTTGTTTTTTTTTTTTAGGGTTTTACTTGATTTTTAGCTTTAGTTTTAGTCTAAAGATGACACTTTTCTCGTATTCTTTTTCTTATTTTTTTTTTCCCTTTTTCTGAAATTGATGTTCTGTGTGTTCCGTGTTGAGGATAGATCTATCCATGGTAAATTAGAACCTTGATGTTTTAGAGTAATTTGTACGAATGTTCTTTTAGGCTTTTTTACTTGTTAGAATGATTTGTTTCTGTTCTATCTCGCATTGTGATTTGTGGTGCTTATCAGGTTTATTAGGTTATGTGAATGTGAAAAAGGCTAAGATTATTCTGATTTAAGCAGATCCAGCTCCTCAGAGGCTTCGAATGGCAAGGCTACACCACCGACCCCCAAGGTTACCAAAACAACTAGAAATGGTTCTTCCAAGTTGGACTCTGGATCGCCATCTCCCATGGCGAAGCCATCCTCTCCCTTGCCAAAGCCATCCTCGCCGGTGCCAAAGCTGCGTTCTTTGAATGAGCGATCACCAAAATCAGCGGAGTCGAAGCCACCAACACCACCGATCAAAAGCGGTACAACTCCTGAAGTAAGCAAAATGAGAATCATATACTATTTCAGTGCCTTCTATAGTTTGCTGATTCGTATTGGGGGCTAAAATTTAGATTTTGATTATAGAAACAAAAAAGGGCATCGAAAGAGTCAGAGCTGCAGTTGAAGTTGGTAGTTGTTGAGGAAGATTTGAAGACAGCAAGGGAGCAGTTGTCTTCTATGGAGAAAGAGAAGACTGATGTCATTAAGGAGCTGGAAGAAGCTAAGAGATTGGTTGATGAGGTACATGAGAAACTCCAAGAGGCAATTGCTGCTAAGAACAAGGCTGATGAGAGCTTGGAGATTGAGAAATTCCGTGCTGACGAACTTGAACAAGCAGCCATTGCAGCTTCACAAAAAAGGGAGAATGAGTTTCAAAGTGAACTCGAAAGCATTCAAAAGCAACATATGATGGATGCTTCGGCGCTGCTTCGTGTGACTCAAGAACTCCAGAAGCTGAAGCTTGAACTTGAGGATGTCATTGGTGAGAAGAAGGCTGCCCTGAGTGAAGCAAATAGCGCAAAGAAAACTGCTGAAATGAATGGAGAGAAGATGGAGGCATTGGCAAGAGAAGTGAGTCATTTACAGTCCTTGCTTGATTCCAAGCTGGATGATGTGAACAAAGAAGCTGCAGAGATGATTAAGAAGTTGAATGCTGAAATTGGTGCTTTGCAACTTGAACTTGAGAGGGTGAAGTCAGCTGAAGAGAGATTACGGGAGACGGAAACGTTCGTTGAACAACTTCAAATGGAGTTGACTGATGCAAAAAAGACTGAATCAGATACATCTAAGCAAGCTGATGAGTTGGCAAAGGAGGTGGCATATTTAAAAAATAGGCTAAATGAAGCCTATCAGTCTGAGAAATATGCAATTGAATCTCTTGCAATCACAAAGAAAAAAATGGAAGAGGGCACAGTCTTATTGCAAGATGCTGAAACTGAAATTGCTGTTCTTAAAGGGAAGATGGAATCTATGGAGATTGAGTTGGCAAGCTACAAAATGGATCTCAAAGAATCAGATAGGAAGCTTGGTTTATCACAGCAAGAAACAATCAGCTTGGGAAAGACAGTTGAGCTATTAAAAGCTGAGCTTACAAAACTGGAAGAACAGAGGTCACAAGCACTTGACAATTATAATGTTTCTGCTTCAGAAATTGAGAGACTTTTGGTGGAGAAAAGTAAACTCACTGACGAGTTTAATGCCAGCAAAGATGAAGGAGAAAACATCAAAAAAGCAATGGAAGGTTTAGCTGCAGCATTGCATGAAATGTCTACTGAATCCAGAGAAAATCAAGAAAAGCTTTTGTCACAGCAATCTGAAATTGAAGATTATAAGTTTCAAACTGAGAAGTTAAATTCAGAAATCAAAAACACTGAAGAAAGGTACGAGGTCATGCTTGATGAAGCAAGATATGAAATTGTGTGCCTCAAGAAAACTGTTGAAAGATTTGAAACTGAAAATAGCAATGTCAGCACTGAGTGGGAAACAAAGGAACTTAATTTTATTGATGCTATCAAGAAATCAGAAGATGAAATTGCTTCACTCAAGGTCGAGATGGCAAAGATGGTTGATTCGCTCAAATTAGTAGAGCAAGAAGCTCAAGCAGCAAAGGCAGATGGGGTGGAGCTGTTAAACAAACTGGCACAATCTGAATCTGCTGCTACTGCAGCTTACAAGGTGGTAGAAGAAGCAAAGGCCGATACTTTACGATACAAGGAAATGTTGTTGGACAAAGAGAATGAGCTGCAAAGCATCACTCAAGAAAATGATGATTTACGGGTCAGGGAAATAGCTGCTCTGCAGAAAATCCAAGAATTATCTTCATTGCTTGACGAAACCAAATCCAATAGAACTGATGAATCAGATAAACTACCGAAGAATGAAAAGGAATACAACCTACTGTCAAACGCTTCTCAAGAAGAAAGACCAAATTCAGAAGCACCTTTATGGAAGCATGAACATGGCCACAAGGATGATAAAAAATCAAAAGAGGAGAATGAGAAGGTAAACCAAAATGATGAAGAAGATCCAACAGATACAATGCCCAGGGACTTGTCATCAGAAAAGGACCATGAGGATGTCTCGGTGGATGATGATTTAGACTTGAAGATGGATGGTTTAAGCTACGAACTAAAGGCTGAGAACCCAGATAATGGAGCGACCTCACCAACCAAAAACCAGCAGCAAAAGAAAAAGAAAGCTTTGCTGAACAAGTTTGGGAAGCTGCTGAAGAAGAGTAGCCACAAAAAGCCATAAATGAGATGGGAGCTAGATAGTAGGTACATCGAATTCTATTCCATTTCTATGTACTGTTTTAGGCGCTTCAATATAGGTTGAAATCTGTATTATGTCGTTATCTAAATTGATCCTTCAATTGCTGAAATGTATTGGTTGTGTGCTCATTTCACTTCAGCATTCCCTCCCTTTACTAGCATAGAGGAAGTATGCATGATACCTCTTTTACATACGTCAAAGGAACTCGCTGTAACTATTTATTGTTTGTGACTGAAGGGTGTGTTACTTCGTTCATGCTACTTTGTCTGCTTCTTTTTACCATCCATGCTCCAATATCAAGCTGTCTCTTCTACTAGCATCTGTGTTAATAACCTCCGGCGAGTCGCCGAACCCACCTAGGCAAAATCATTTGTGATTTCACTGGTTCTGCAGATTTAGTTGCCAATTCAGGAGCAAATGACAAGTTCCTGATTTGATTCATTCTCGAACTTCCATTGCCAACCAACTTCCAACTTTGAATACCGGTAGCAACTAACAGATTTATTGCAGAAAAGGAACAAAGTGAGTGAGTGCCAACCCAGAGTTCGTAATGATCCTCTTTTTGAAGAAATTAAAGTGTTCATGGGACATACATGGCTTCAAGTTGAAAAAGGTTGCAATAATAGAAAAGTTAATCAACTTATGTGCTGTGTAGAAATTTGATGTCAGTGATCTTTCTCTGGGTGAAAACTACAGGGAATAGAAAAGAAGAAGAAGAAGAATGAATGAATATAGTGAACAAAGCATTGATGCTTGTGTTTTTAGTGTTTCTGTTCAGAATTCGGTTTGTGTCAGCATTATCAGAATCAATTAAGTAGGCTGGAAAAAATCGTTTACTTACTTCTGCCGAACTTTCTTCTGCAAGTAATTAAAGAATACACGGATCTGCTCATCGATCTTTTTTCATTGGAAATGGCAATGAATTGACCTTTTTTTACCGCCATAAATGTGTCTGGATGTGAATTCTTACAGATGAAATAATGAAGCGAACAGTAGAATGTTTCTGTATGTTTTTTTTTTTAATCTTTAAGAGTGATTTTTTAATTTTGAGTTAAATGGATCGACAGCGATACGGTTTCTCGGTTACACACGATCCACTTGAACGCAAGCCATTCGGCCCGTTTAAGTTTGACACGCCATTTAGTCATTAAGCACGTGATGCTTGCTGTCTCCTATAAAAAATATATATATATTAAATAAAATATAAAAAGTCAACGCCGTTGCCGGGGATCGAACCCGGGTCGTCCGCGTGACAGGCGGAAATACTCACCACTATACTACAACGACAACATTGATTTAATTAGATAATTTATTGTCTAATTTAAATTATTTTTGTCAAGTCATTGAACTAATGGAAAAAAAAGAAGCCCATTTGTAACTCTAGTTATCTATACCCTGTGAATGCCTGTGTGTTCGATTCCTCACGTGCGTTAGGTTCTCGTGATGTATTATTCTCATCGCCACTCACGTGAGGAGTCATATATATATATATATATATATATATATATATATATATATATATATATATATATATATATATATATATATATATATATATATATATATATCGTTATCGTGAAAGAAAAACATTCTATCACATCCACTTCATCACTTATTGAAAAACATATTAATTATAATAATCATTTTGTCGACGTTCTAATAGCACTTCCAATAAATATAAAATATGAACATGATTTCTTGTTTTTCCTTCCCTTAGCTTCGAACTAAATGACTTTAATTTCCCTTTCTACAATCTTATAATCTTGCATTTACCAAATATCAATTTAATTTATTGAATACGAGTACAACAACTAGTAAGATCGCTATCGCACTAGCAAATAACACAATTATAAAATTTAACAACTACATTAAAAGTGAACCCTATGTCGTAACTTTGATAAACATTCGATCAACTACATCTTATCTCATCTCGCTTTGTCAAAAGCCCCATGATTAATGAGATCCCTTTTTTAGGGTTTGGCCTCTCCCGCACTCTCTCCACTAAACTAATGGACACACACATCATTTCTAGCATTGTAAAAATCCTTTAATTAATTAATTAATTAATTATCGGGGTTAGGTTAACATCCACATCCACCAACAACATAAGAATAAATAATTCAACTTAAAACAATTTAATAATTGATCAGAATACAATTAATGATACAACTAAACAAAAGATTAATTACAGCCTAATCTTATTTTGAATTTGATAAGACTTCAAAATAAAAAAACAAACTCTTTTATATCTCTATAACGATATAATTATGATTTTATTTAATATTATGAGACGAGTTCCACCAAGATCACGTGCACGTACGTACGCAGTTGGAATAATCTCACGTTCCCATGCAAAAAATAAATAAATAAATAAATAAAAAAATAAAACAAGGGCATAATTCACTGCATCGAAGTTAAAGTAATGCATGCATGCATGCATTCATGCATGATACTGATTAATTAATGAATTCCCACTGCGCAGAGCCCGTAGAAAATATGGAAACTACTGAAAAAGCAACCACAATAATAATAATAATAATAATAATAATAATAATAATAATAATAATAATAATAATAATAAAAAAGAAATAAGTGCACAGTGAGCTACTCGATTCACTGAGCTCATAATAAATTTGCATAGAGAAGGGAGATGAAAGATTTGCTTGTCTCCATACTGACTCTTGACTATTTTAAATGTACTGAATATATATATATATATATTTGATATTCTAGACGCGGCGGTTTATACAACTCGTACACGTACCGAAAGAGCACAGTAAATAGAAACTGTATAGTATTTGTCATCGAAAACACTTTCACTCAACGACGCTTTACATTGCCATCAAGCGAACAAATTTCGATCGGAATTCTACTGTCATTTGACCAAAACTAGAGTCCAGCCTGAGCGCAATCGAACTGTGATCGTCAACGATCATAATTCGATCGTAATTCAATTGGAATCCGATTGCAATTCAGCACGAATCCGCCTCACAATCAAGCCCGAATTCGACCGTAATTCAATTGCAATCCGGTCGAAATTCAATCATGGTCCATTCGATATTGGAGTCTGATCAGATCACTATCGAAATTTGATCGAATTTGCGACTATTAGATCGTGACTAGAATCGACTACGATTTGTGGTTGCCAGTGGTCATAATTCGATCGAATTTTGATCGTAATCCGATTGGAATTTAGTTGCGGTTCAATTGCTCGATCGACGACGACGACGACAATAACCTCGACGGGTTCAAAGGTTGGCCTATAATATTCACTGGAGAAGAAATCATGAGTGAAAGTACAGTACATTTCTTATTCATTTGTACAATTGCGATGAATCAAACGGTGACGATTGTATTGCGCATGAGTCATGGACGGATCATTATTAATGATCCAGGATACCAAAAATTATATATATATATATTAGAAAATTAACTTTGAAATTAAGCATTAATTTAAGAAAAATCAGCATTAAATATGACAGGTGAGGAGACAAGAAAGGAATCAGAGATGGAGTTGTGTTTTCCTCCAAGAAGACAAGGTGTCACCTTCAGCCCTAAAATCCAACTCCATTCTCATGAACCACAATATATTATTTTTTTTATTTTTTTTTATTTTAACCGGTTCATTATTTCCTCCATCATGTTTCTCATAAAAATGATCACTTCATTAATTATGCCCTCCATTTGCCATGCAACCAGTTCTAAAGAAGATTTTTGATATGTGTTTCCTTTTGAGTCGTTCAGTTGCGAGCTACTTCGAGCTTGAACATTTGAGATAGAAGTTCCTAGCTCTAACAAGCAACTAGCGTGGATTTGAGACTGAAGAAGAAGATTTCCAAGAGATAAATAGGATAAATCTGGTCTTTTCTTCGATTTCCTTTGACGTAAACATGTGTAAAACAATCAAAACTAGTAGAACTCTAAACTTTGTCCATAATCAAATGGAGATTTCATTGAATATTAAATATTGCAATTTTTTTTTTTCTTTAAGCTCCATGGCCATGTGTGAAGGTGACCTGCATTCTCGCTTCTACCCTTCTGGCCTTCTTCCTCTCTCTCCCTTTTCTTTTTTCTGTTTGGCTTTTGCTGGAGTTTCCACAAACCAATGCGATGTCCACAAGTGATTTTATTAAATGTGTGCAGCAGAGCTTCCTGCCCACCTTCACTCGCCTAGTGAGACACAGGTTGAAGGGGGAGGCCGAGTTATTGTTGGCGTTGGCGTTGGTGTAATTGCAAACCCTAGTTAGTTCGGGAAGTTTCGTCCGAGAAGCTTTCCGATCAGCAGTTCTTCTTCGGTTGTAGGTGTGATTCGGCGAGAAGAGAAAGGTGTGCATCCTCATCTTGTTTGTGAGAAAAAGATGATTTTTTTTTCTTCTTCTAGTCTCGCTAGGTTTTCATTTGCTTTTGCAGCGCGAGGTAGGGAAGGTGAAGAAAGCGAAGGCTTTTCCCCCGTCAAACCGTCTCCTTGTCTCTTTCAGTCGCCTTTGCTCCAGTGCTTAGGTAGGTAGGTTAGGTAGAGTTGGGCGACCTGCTTAAACCTGCAGATTTCGCTGAGATTTTAGCTTTTGTTCTTTGTACTGAACCCCGGAAAAACCCTCGAGGCTAAAACCTGAAGAAAGGAAGCTCCTTTCTTCGATTTCATCGGACACTCAGTTGCTAGACCTCTTTTTGTAAGCTAAACCCTAGGCGATTCTGGGACACTCAGCTAAGGGAAGCAGGGGGAAGAAGAAAGATCCATTTTTATGAGATTTCCTCCCTGTCAATGAGTTGGATCGATCTCGATGTTTTCGGGGTGCTCGGTTTCGAGTCTGGCGGCGAAGTTCGCCTTCTTCCCGCCCGACCCACCTACTTACAGCGTGAAGAAGGACGACAGCGGCCGAATGGTGGCGTCCGGCGTGCCAAGGGACCATTCCATGGATGTCCTGGTTCTTGATACCAAGCAGGGGAACAAGATTGTTGCGTTTTACTTGAAGAACCCCCTTGCGAGATTAACCGTGCTCTACTCGCATGGCAATGCTGCGGATCTGGGTCAGCTCTACGATCTCTTCGTCCAGCTTAAGCTCAATCTCAGGGTGAATCTGATTGGGTCAGTGGATTTCTTTTTTTCTTTCTCTTTGTCTATTTGTTTTACTCTGCTTTTCACCATGTTGTTTATATGTTTTTTTCGAGCAGTCCTGATCTGTCAGACTCGATATTGAACTTTCTTTTGTAGTTCTTTCCCTTGGTTGCTGTTGAATCTGCAAGTATCCTCAATCATTAGGAAGTTATTCTATCTGATTTTGATGTTCTTCTCAAAATTAGATCTTTTCATGATAGTCTCCATCTTAGATCGCTTTAATTCAGTAATTCGAAGCATAAATGGGTGTTTTAAACTAATTTCAAGTATTTGGCTGTACAAGAGAGTAGGATAATTCAGGAATTTTCTCCCATGCATGTTCATATCTTAACATGATTTCGGTCGAGCAAATTCTGTGTAATTTTGGAACTGCAAGAAAAAAAAGAAAAACTGAATGCTCAATTCACCATTTATATCTGCATGTTGAATGTGAAGCAAGGTGAATCCATATTTTACATCGAGTTATCGAAGGCATCATCACAAAATTGGACTTAATGAAGTCGAGGATGGATGAGGCATTTACAATGTAGTTATGTAGGCTTCATGATTTGTGAACTTTGTAGGAGTGTATTTAGAAATACGTTACGACATTGTATTTTTAGAAATGGGCAAAAATTTTGAGACGTTTATTGCTGTGCAAAACTATATTTGTTTGAGCCCTTTAAGTATTTTCAAACATGCGCGCGATGAAGTTTTTCTCTGATTCAGTAGCCAATCTCATTACACTGCAAAATTACTTACTAATTTGCCTTCTCCTTTGCATTTCGCGTCTAACAAAGCTTTCTTCTAATGTACAGATACGACTACTCAGGATATGGAGCATCTAGTGGTAAGGTATGGTAGTTCCTTGAGCCAAATAAAGTTTTCGGAAAGGGCACATAATCTCTTTTATCCTTTTACAGATAAAAGAGAGTTTTCTACTTTCACACACCGCGATCTCAAGCTCAACGTATATGTTGTAGTCTTTTAGAAGTATGATTCTTGATAAAGTGTTTGTAACTTTAAACTGATGTTAAATTCGTTATCGTTAAGGGAACAGATAAGGAGGCAAGTTTCGATCTCTCTGCCTGAAATTGTGGAAACCCTTTAAACTTATCATTTATGATAAATTCTCCCTAATTGCAATAGGAAAAACTGCACCAGTGGACCACTTTTTCTTTTTTTCTTCTTTGGATTCACTTCGACTAGTATCGGTTCTTCTGATTTTATGTCCTCTCAGTGTATTCATTTGTCTAAGCAACTGCTAAACTGATATACTATGCATTTTTGTGGTGTTTAGCCAAGCGAATACGACACATATGCGGACATTGAGGCAGTATACGAGTGCCTGCAAACAGAATACGGAGTCAGTCAGGAAGACTTGATCTTGTATGGCCAGTCGGTCGGTAGCGGTCCGACATTGCATTTGGCATCTCGCTTGGCAAGGTTGCGGGGTGTAGTGCTCCACAGTGCTATATTGTCGGGAATTCGTGTCGTTTGTCATGTCAATTTCACCTTTTGCTTTGACATTTATAAAGTATGCCTCATTCTTAACTCCATTTCTTTTTTTTTTCATGCTTTTTGTGTCGGTTAGCTATCTCATTACTAATTGGTTGACTTGTTGCAGAACATTAACAAAATTAAAAAGGTCAAATGCCCAATTCTTGTAATCCATGTAAGTTTTCGTCTTAAGTTCAGTAACTTCTGTCATCCAAATCTTCAACTTCGTAATTTATTTTGCTTGAAAGATTGGAAAGTTCATCCAATTTCTTTATAGATGTTGAATCCTTGAAGTTAGTATTATTATGATCGATTGGCTTTTTTTTTTCTTTTTTTTTCTTTCAGTAAGATAACTTTTTGGAACAACTAAATGTCGATCGTCTGCAATGCTTCCTCAAGAATCATGCTATTGTTCTGTGCCTCAATAAAACAAAACAAACACAGAATCAAAGTTACAACTCTGGAAAGTACCGGACGATAGATCCATCCGAGTATTTATCGCCTTAGTTGGGTGTGAAAAACAACTTTCTAGCTTTGCAAGGATAAGTGGCCTTAGATTCTGTCAACAGCATCTTTCTTAATATAATCTTACAAAATCGAATAATATTTATATAGTTCGATTGCTATAAAAGCAGTTTGTTTTCGTTGAATGTCGGGTCCTAATTGTTCTATGGCCTCCAATGACCATGTTGCCATTTCAGCATCAATATAGAGCATTTATTTTGTGAGCCTGAGATTGTTTTTTCAGTAGTCGCCCAATGCGATACATGGAAAATACTCTCTTTCGAATCGCCGAAGTTATTCGTCTTGTGATCTTCTCGATGCCTTTGTTTTTTTTTTCTATCAATTTTCTCCATCAACATTCAAGATACAGTACCATGGTACATATTGTTTACGGATGATATTGTTTTGTTGGATGAGACACGCGAAGGAGTAAATGCTAAATTAGAATTTTGTCAGGAAACGTTAGAAGTGAGAAGTTTTAGACTTAGTAGAGTAAAGACAGAATATATGGAATTTAAGTTTAACAATATTAGAGATGACGAGTTATCTAGAACTAAGAGCTTTAAATATTTATGATCATTTTTGCAAAGTGATAGAGGGATTGAGAGATGTCTTACATAGAATATAAGCAAGATAATCAAAATAGAGAAAAGCGTTGGATGTTTATGTGATTGTAAAGTACCTTTAAAACTTAAAGGGAATTCTATAAAATGGCGGTTAGATCTGCTATGTTATATGGCGTTGAATGTTGGATTACGACTCGAGCACATGAGCAAAAGATGAGAGTTGCAGAAATAAAGATGTTTGGACAAAATAAGAAATGAGAGTATTAGAGAGAAAGTTGAAGTTGCATCTATTAAATGGAAAGCTACGAGAGATACATTTCAGGTGGTACGAGCATGTATTTAGACGATCAATAAATATTCTAGGTAGACGATGTGTAACGATGACAAATATACACATCAAACGAGGAAGAGGAAGACAAAAAAAAATCTTGGTTAGTAACAATAAAACAAGATAAAATTTATTTTTTTAGTGTGCCATTATTCTTTTTCTTTGTACTTTGTATGAATTCACACCCTTTTTGTCAAGAAACTACAACTTATAATGCCGGAAAAAGATCGAGAATAGCAGCCTTTGCTTTCATATTTCAATTAAATCAGAAAACACCTTCTGGCAGGGCACCGAGGATGATGTAGTGAATTGGCTCCATGGCCATGGCCTATGGAAGCTCGCAAAGGAGCCGTACGAACCCTTGTGGATCAAAGGAGGAGGTCACTGCAACCTGGAGCTGTATCCGGACTACATCCGTCACCTCGGCAAGTTCATACGCGAAATTGAGAACGTGACGACCGCAACCAGGCTCAAGAAGATCAAGCAAACCCTAAAGCTCCCTAAAAAAGCTACTGTGACTACCAGCACTGCCTCGACGACTACCTTCACTGCAAACTGCTGCTGCCGAATTAAATTCGTGAAACCGAACTGCGCGAGCTGTTCGTTCAGAGGATGCCTAACGGTGCGGTGTTCAAAGGGATCTGCTTGCTTGTGCAACTGGTGTTCTGGGAGAAATGGGTGCTAATTGTGTTCTGTGTACAGATTGGCCGAAACATCTAACCCTGTTTATTGTATCTAAAGGCTGTAATTGGTGATGAAGATAGTTGTTCGAGAATTGTGAGGATTTGGTGCTAGTTTATATTGATCAGTTCCTTGACTCATGCTGTTGGCATATGTTTCTTACCTCTGCTAAAACACTTGTCGAATTGATTTGCGTTTCTCGGTTTGATTGTTGCTGTCGAATGGATTGTTCTGTCTTGTTGCTTGCCTAGGGCCATATTTTTATCGGACACGTCTGTAAAGTTTAAGTTCAAGCTCATCCATGGAACACTTGAGCTTGGTGATGGGGTCGCTTTTCTCGATATCTTTTATCGAGCTCTCAAGAGAAGTACAGTTTTCACGTCCACAATAATATTTCTGTCAAAATCAATATACATAAAGTGATTGCTATTAGTGTCTTCGGCTTACGACTCTTTGATATTCAAGTTAGACAGAGAAGATGAAGAAAATAGCAGTGTAATTGTGTAAGCGTCTTAAAGACAAGAAAAAAAAAATCAGTGAGTTAGAAAAAGAAAAAACCCCTTCCTCTCTATCTTATCTTGTTCTTATATAGATATAGCATCTTATATAACATCGTCTTTAGATTGTTAGGAGACATTCTATTATTAGAAGAGGTCGTTAGAGGATAAGTACATCCTACACAAAGAAAGTATCTTCCTGATTGTCCTCGTCTCTCGAGTCATTATATTTTTTTAACTCAGTTTACTTTTGCTTTGTATCATTTTCGAATCACTCTACTCTTGACTTGGCTTACCTCTACTCTTCTTGAGTTGCTTTACTTCCGACTCAATTTATTTTTGCCTTTTGTCCTTCTCAAGTCACTCCATTTCCGACTCGACTTCTACTCTTTGCCCTTCTCAAGTCACTTCACTGTGGACTTGGTTTACTTCTATCCACTATCCTTCTCGAATCACTCCATTCTCGACTCGATTTACTTCTGCCATTTGTCCTTTTTGAGTCACTCTACTTTCGACTCGACTTATTTTTGTCCTCTATCCTTTTCGAGTCGTTCCACTTCCGACTTGACTTGCCTCTGCCCTCTATACTCCTAAGTCATTCTACTTACGACTCGGCTTATTTTTACCTTCTGTCATTCTTGAGTCGCTCCATTTCCGACTCAATTTACTTTTGCCCTTTGTCCTTCTCGAATCGCTCAACTCTTGATTCAATTTACTTCTATCTTTCGTCCTTCTCAAGTCGCTCCACTCTTTGACTCAACTTACTTCTACTTTTTGCCCTTCTCAAATCGCCTCACTCTCGATTCGATACCTAGTCCAATAGCAAGACTCTATCTCTGTCTTTACCAACTTTTTGGATCCCATAGACTAATCACTTGAATGAAACCTTCACCAATTTTATCTCAGTTTAGCTCCTTGAGCTTGAAGGTTTGTAATAAATAAACTTGAATGTGGCTGAGCTGGTCCAGCTCATTAAAGGCATGTTTACTCGAAAGCGAAAGATCCGATAAGGAAGTCGGGTAAAAAAGAACCCAAACAACGCCACCCTCTCTCTCTCTCTCCTCTCCTCCTTTCTTTTCTTTATCTTTGATATCTCTTCCTCCAAGTAAACATAGCTTAAACTCAGCCCTGAGTAGAAATGCTCTACATTTTGTTTGTTAAACATACCCTAAGACAATTTATGTAATAATAATAAATCAAAACTTAATACACTTTTGCAGCATCATTTACTCAAAAGTATAATGTTCTAAAGTCAAGCAAATGTTTTACTCAAGTATCACTCATTTGTAGTAAAAACAACAGTGTTAAGGATCACATTATTTTAATTACAAAAGGAGGAAAAAAAGGGCAAAACAAAATGATTAGCGCGACAAATTAGCTTGATTCCTTTCGCAATTTCATCGTGTTCAAGGTAGAAAACCAACCGTAGATTGCTTCAACCGGTGCCGTCGAGTTGCCCCTGCGAAAGAAGGTGTGCCATATATTGCTGCAAAACAAACGATATGACTGTGAGATAGAAATTATGATCTGTATTTACGCTTTGTAAGTCGTCGTCTTTAAAAACTTATCCTAGCTCTATAAGCTGAAACTCAATATGGTGAATTGTTTTAGAATCTGTACTTATCTAAATAGATGGGATGAGGGCGGGATTCGAATACCGAGTAGTTTTGATAACTTACGGCGTGGTAGGCATATGGATCTTTACCCTGGCGGCGGAAATGTTTTGCCATGACGGAGAACTCAATCGGCCCCCACTCCTGTTCTTCAAAGCAATTACCCAGTGCCTCCTTATACAGCTGGTATTACATTGGAAGACAATCAGATATGTAAACGAGCGAAGAAATTTATGCAATTATGATCGCACATATCAGTATCTGAACATGCCTCTCAATGTCTGAGTCATACAATTACAAATCTTTCGAGATTATTATATCAAAATGAAAAGAACCAACGACTGACTAGATCGCAGCAAGTGTTTACATTTTAGCATACTAGAAACAAGTTTCAGCCCTGAACTAATACTTAATTCAGCAACATCAGATTTCAGAGATCCACAGGTCAACGAAGAAAAAAATAGTTATCATATTCCATTTCTATCGGAAACTGAATGATTCTTTATGGATGATTATGTCATCAGATGTGTATGATTGAGTTGCAAAAAGGGAATCATTGACTCTATACAAGCAACAGATATAACTAAAAGATAGAGGCATAGTTGACCCTAGAGGCAAAGGAAACAAACCTTTCCAGTATCTGTTAATAGTTCAACGCTGGCCGGGAAAGAAGCATAGAACTGGTCGGCTGTGGATATTCCAGCTCGTTTTCTGCATAAGAATTTTTTCTCTTTTTTCTCTTTTTTCTCTTTTTAATTTTTGAAAAAAGAATATAAAAAAGGATGGAAAATACTCTGGAAGAAAGGGGGAGGGAAGGGGAGAAAGAGTCTTACGTGTTGTTTGTGTAAGTATAACTGATGAGAGTAGCAAAGCAATAGAAGCATGTATATCCCGCCACTCTCCGAAACTTTTGAATCTTCAAGATCGCCTTGAATTCCTCAAAGATGTCCATCGACTAAAATGGGAATGAGAGAAAACTTCAAAGAGAGCTAATGTGAGCCTGCTCGTTAAGAAACTTTTTTATTAAAGATCCAATTGATAGGTTCCTCAAGCTCACAAAAGGTAAATAAAACAACAGAATCACAGTACAACCAATACCGATAAGGAGCTACAACGAAGAACATGAATGATAAACCATGTCTAAACTTCGGTAAGAAAATTTGCACTTCTCAATTGTTTAAAATACAGTTTTCGAACTTCAAATATACACATCTATATCTCACTAAAAGCATGTCGAGAGCTCGAAGATAATAATACGCATCCGGTTATCACATCGAACAATGGCTACATCTTTTAGTGGATCAAATTGCACATTAGAAATACGAGAAGAACTTTGACAGTAGGATTATTGGACATCTCGAAGACATTAACCACTCCAAATATGATTCCCAATTGTTTTCCTAATCTGCTCTTCACTAATGTGTTCTTCAGTCGATTACAACCTATTCTCCAAACAAAAAAACTAGTAATTTTCTTCTCTAATATGCCCATGAGATCATCATTTCTGCAAACCAAAAATGCTCCTCTGATAAACTGATGCAGAGAAAATCGCTAATTTGCGAAAAAATTCTAACTTTATCAGCAGTTGCAAAACAAACGAACAAAGTAGCAAAGCTGCAATCGACTGAAGAATAAGAAGATAAAGGAGAAGGGCATAGAGGAGAGGAAACTCACCGACGGATAAAGGAAAACACGAAAGAGAGATGAGGACTTGGAATCGAGGAGTTTTCCCGTCCGCCGCGAAGAATCCTCCACGGTTATCGCCGGCGACTGAATCGCCGGAAGAGTCTCGGCGCTGCAAGGGCGGCGGCAGCAGCTCGCGGGGTGAACGGTCGATCGTGTCGTACTAGGGGTCGAGGAAAACTTACCCTAAACGGCTAAAATCCAGCCCATGATCCGCCTAGATCTCAGCCCAAATTAGATATGTTTGGGCAATCTAACTCGTCGAATCTAGGCCGCAAATCTAAGCCCACCAGACGAATTAATTCTTAAAGATTCGAAACTACAAACGCCATAGAATCTTGATTTCTTTTTGGGAATATATATATAAAGAAAAAGATAAAAAAAAAAAAAAGGGGGGGGGGGAAACAAAAAACAATTTCCCATTTCCCATGGGCCACATGTCCATAAAAATCAGAGACAATGTGCATTATTTGCCTTATCCATGAGAATGTCAAGGAATGAATGATGAACAACCAATCTCTGTCTGCGATGGTGCTCTCCTCCCCTATCCTTATCTAACAAAGCGATAGAAATACACATATAATGTACAAAAATTTATGCTTTTCCCTTTTAGAAAAATGTCTTTTTTTTTAAATTGTAAAATACTGTTTAATCGTGTCTAAGTTCATGTCACTTCTTCCTTTTTTTATCGGCGTGAATGATAATATATCAGACGGTGACAAAGTGGTGTCATCGTCAAGTTTGGCAGGATGCCAAAAATTATTGACAAGGATTTTTCTTTTTTTTTTTGGATTCGAAGTGATGGTTGTGAAGTCCACTCAAACACAGCGAAGATCAATTCTAAAAGCCACTCTTTAGATTATGTCATCTAAAAAAAAAGATAAAAATAAAAAAATATTAAAAAGGGTATTTATTGCGATTTAAAATTGTTCTTTTAAACAATTTTTTCTTTTTCTTTTTTTTTTTTTTAAAAAAAGACACAAATCGCCAAGGGAATGTAGAGGACAGAGAAGGCATTTAAGGTGGTGGGGTCCATCAAGAAGCCTCCAGTGGAGATGCAGTGAATACCAACAAGAAGAGGACACGATTCTCTATGTGACCACGTCGAGAGAAAAATAATAATAATAATAAATAATAATAATAATATTAGAAATCTTAATTATAATCTCATTAAAATATTTAACTAAAACATCATATCCAATTAGACATGCTTAACGGATTGGATCAATCCGAAATCGAATCGGAACCAATCCGTTAAATTCGAAATCGAAATCGATTCGGATGAAACGTTCAGATTCGATTCGATTCGGTTCGATTCGTCGGTCGATCGATTTGGAGCAGGTTGAACCGATTGAGCATTACGATTCCGATTTGAATCTATTTCCGATTGCTAATTTAAAGATGGAAATTCTTAATATGCTAACATCTCTACAAGATTATTTTGCGATAGAAATAAAGAATAGGATTATCAACACGTTAGATGAATTTGGAAGTTCAAGTTTGAGAGCGTGATTTTTGAATCGGTTGAGTTGTTAAAGCGGTTCGGATCGATTGATGGATTGAAATTGATCGAGAATCGAATCCCAACTGACAAAAGTGAAAATATAAACTATTACGTGATAATTTTGAACCATAGGAAAATTCGAAAAATCTTAATAAAATTATTAAATTAATGGTCGCGAAAAATCTCTACAATTTCTCCAAAATAAAAAAGAAAAAAAGAAAAAGAAAAGGCATTCGCAGTATTACGAAGCCACGTAAGGAATTAGTGCGGACACGTCATCTTCAGTTAGTGACTTTACGTACCGTTCATTGTCATTGTGGCAGTCCCCTGGCAGTCTAAAAGCTAGTGGTCCCGAGCACGCCCACTACCCACTCTTCCACCGCCAATCACCATCCCGCCCCGTTCCCGATGCACTGCACTTAAAGCTGCTGTGAGGACAGGAGCAGGGTGGGCAGTGGGTAACTTGAGGCGTTCGCTTCTCCTCCCCCGCCCGCGTCGATTTCCGCACCAGTTCTTTATGCGATTCGTACATCATTTTTATAAGCAAAAGGAAAAAAAAAATATTTTTTAGATTTTATGCAGAATCGAGCAAATTAATTTTGTTTATTTATTTAAGGAGATCATCGAGGGACCGCTTCCAACCCGAAAGCGACGTGACTCTGCATGCCAACTAACGTGATCTATTTGATATTTCCATAGCATTTTTTTTTATATATTAATTAATTTAAATGATGAAAACGTATATGTCGGACCTGTTTGAATTATACGGCATTCGTGCATCGGTATTATGCGGTGCGATCTATACCGTCCAAAGGCTCTTTAAGTCAACACGTATGCAACGTGGAGACGCGCCGAAAGTCAACATCTCATGCCGAGAATTTATTGCTCTGTTTCTCCCCCTAAGTAAAAGGGCACTTTTGTCATTTTCTTTTTTGGATTTCCATGATTTTTTTCTTCCATTTTTTAAAAATATTTTATATTTTTTTTAAATATGAGCTAATTAAAAAAAAATTATTCCCATTAAATCTAAGTCGCTAGATTTTCATCGCCCAACTTCTTCTTTTTTTGTCTTGTTATAATTAGCGGACCTACTCATATTATTGCAATGCATGTCGGAGTGACCACACATGCATTTAATTATGCAAAACATGTGGATTATAATCGAATTTAATTATATTATTATTAAAATATTTATTATCGAATGAAAAAATGTTAATTCAAATAGTCTAATAATATTTTGCAAGATCATTAGGATCAGATACAAATTTAGTTTAGGCATAATTTATTTGAGGGGATGATGATATTTTGAGAATTGGAAAAAAATAATATAATCTCAGGGGACACGTGTAGCAACGTAGATGGTCCCTGTTTGCATTAGCTTATGTCCGAAAAGTAGGATGACTTATATTTTATAGGAATAGGTCGTATCATGGTTGATAAGGAAACGTACTTATCACACGGTTACCGTTCACTACGCGAGAAAGTGACATGTGCGTTGGCTTCTCGCGTCTCTATTAATTTATAACGTAATTAAATATTTGGGCTAAAGTCACGCCCGATTTCCATCTTTCTAGGCCTCGTGTCCGGAGAGGAAGGAACGCACATTGAGGCGGAATGGGCGTGATGTTATCACTTCCCAAAGAACGATCCGTCGAAAAATAGGGAAAAGCCGATCGGGTTGAATCGCGTACGAGGAAGGATGACGTGGCAATCACTAGTTCGAGCGTCCTTAGATTGACCAAAATGCCATCGATGGTCGTGGGCCACGGAAGGAAGATGCCCTTACTTTAGGCGGAATGACTAATTTGGCCCTATTCTGCAAAGGAAGGCGACTACGATGTGAAATCCCGAAAATAGCCTGGATTTGGGTTACGATCCCGGGCACCGACATCGCTCGAGGAGGGTGAGAGAGTAATATCGGATATCGATGGGGTCGGTCTATAAAAGGCGTGAGATGGGGGGGACAGGACAGCGAACGCTGCGGCTGATGAGAGATGTGGGAAGCAGGGAAGAGTCGAGATAAAGAAGCGGAGAGAGAGAGAGAGAGAGTGGTTGAGGGAAAAGAGACTCCACCAAAACCCTAGAAATTCACGTGGAGGCGTGAAGTTCGCTGCATCGGCGGGTTCTCTGTCCAGGAAATTAGGCTTCTTCGTCAGTTCTGAAGGATTCAGCTCCGGATCGAGGGTTTCTCGTCGTCTGGTTTGGTAAAGGGTGCTTGTTTGGGGGCGTCGATTGGATCCGGGTTGCTTTGCGGCGCGAGTTTTCCCGCTGGTTTAATCGCTTCCGGCGCGCTATTTTTGGTTGGATTCTGGATTTTGTTGGATGAAAATAGCGCCTTTTGGGGTTAAGATCGTGGCTTTTGTGCTATGAGGCTGGAAACTGCAGGCTTCTTAAAGCTTTGGTTTTTCTGTTTCTGGGCTCACTGACTTTTCTGGGTTGTACTGATAGCTTGTGCTCCGAGACTCGGGAAACACGCGCTACGGGTTTCGCTATTGTTTTTTTCGAGTCTTTGCTCTGCCAATCTTCTTGAGGTGGGAAGTTGTGTATTTTTTTGGTTAGCTTCAGAGTTAGCACCTAGTAAGATTTGGATTCTGTTGGTGCTCGAGGATACTTTGGACGGAGTTCATTGACCGCTACATTTTGTAGCGACAAGGTACTTGCGCAGGAGGAAGAAGTTTCATACATTTTCCGTTGAGGGATAGGTGAAAGTGGGATTCTGCAAGCGTGAAGTTTGGGATTTTGTTGTCTATCTGTCTGTTTTACCTTTTCCATTCTATCCGGACAACAAATTTTCTGCGCTGGAGCGTATAGGGATTCCTGGTTCCATGTCTTCGCTGAGCAGGGAGCTGGTTTTCCTGATACTGCAATTTCTAGATGAGGAAAAATTCAAGGAAGCTGTTCACAAGTATGCTAACGTTTTCCTTTAGAAAAAATATCATCTGGAGTTCTTAACTTCTTTTGGTCTTTGTTTAAATGTTTGGTTGTCTCGTAGGCTGGAACAGGAGTCAGGCTTCTATTTCAACATGAAACACTTTGAGGATCTTGTTCAGGCAGGGGAATGGGATGAAGTTGAAAAATATCTAGGTGGTTTTACTAAAGTTGAAGACAATAGGTATTCCATGAAAATCTTCTTTGAGATCAGGAAACAGAAGTACCTTGAAGCACTTGACAGGTGAAGTTATGCCGCTGCCTTAGCTTTTGTTCGAATCTGGCTGAAATTTTCTGTTTTCAGATCAATTTACGCTGTTACTTTTACAGACATGACAGGGCTAAAGCCGTTGAGATTCTTGTTAAGGATCTCAAAGTTTTTGCTTCTTTCAATGAGGAACTCTTCAAGGAGATCACTTTACTGCTTACTCTGGAAAACTTCAGGTAATATATTCTAGAGTTGGATAAACATATGTGATTTTACTTAAACTTAATTGGTCATTTTCCTTTTTCCAATCTCAAAACCTATGTAGGCAGAATGAGCAACTTTCTAAATATGGAGATACAAAATCAGCAAGAACTATAATGCTTATGGAGCTTAAGAAACTTATTGAAGCTAATCCTTTGTTTCGTGACAAGTTAACATTCCCACCTTTTAAAGCTTCTCGCTTGCGAACACTAATCAATCAAAGGTGCAAAGTTACTTTTCCCTTATTGCAAGATTACTTTGATTAGTCAATATATCCAAAGATAGCTAATTTGTGTGATCCAGGCTCTGTGTATGTATTATCGGTTTTGTATTCCATGAATTGGCTAATGGAGTTGGCCTATTACCTATAATAGTATTTTTCTTCTTGGATGTTTGTCATCTTTTCTATTCTTCATGCATTATTGAACTTAAGGGTGCTTAAAATTTATATGCAATCTGGTGCTATCCAATATTGATTATGGAAAGCGAACCTCTCTTACCCTTTTTCCACCTAGGATAGAACTTCTGTATCTTATTTATTCTCCTCTTTAAGTCTCATCCTGGGAAATGCATTGTAAGTGTAGTACTATTTATTGACTTGTGCCTTTTGTTTAGTCTCAACTGGCAGCACCAGCTTTGCAAAACTCCACGTCCCAACCCTGACATTAAAACACTCTTTATTGATCATTCATGTGTTGCTCCTACAAATGGAGCACGGGCACCTCCGCTTACCAATGGTCCGCTTGTTGGGTCAGTTCCCAAGACTGGGACGTTTCCTCCAATGGGTGCTCATAGTGTAAGTGGATTATGTTCGTCTGTCTCTGTGTTTATTTTTTTTTTTTTCATTTTTTAATCTGATTACTGATTATTGTGTTCTCTCATTTTTTAGCCTTTTCAATCAGTTGTTTCTCCACCTGGTAGTGCCATTGCTGGGTGGATGACCAATGCTAACCCTTCACTGCCACATGCTGTTGTAGCACCAGGCCCCCCAGGTTTGGTGCAGCCTCCAAATGCAGGTACTGATTGTTCCACTTTTTCCCATGTGCATTTGAAAAGGTCAACGTGGTGCTGAAATCAAACCATGCATGTGACATTGCAGCTGCATTTATGAACCACCCACGGCTCCCCACAGGGGCTCCTGGGATCGATTATCATACTGCAGATTCGGAACACTTGATGAAAAAAATGCGAACAAGCCAAGTAGATGAGGTATGAAGGACATAACACTGACCGATTTCTGAGATGGGATTATTCATTCATAAAGTTGAATGCATTTCTTCTTGGAATGTAATCAAGTTTATCATCTAGGTATCCTTCTCTGGTGTAACTCATCAGCGCAATATTTATTCTCAAGATGACATTCCCAAGGTGGTGGTACGGACTCTTAATCAAGGTTCAAACGTGATGAGCTTGCATTTTCATCCAATCCATCATATGATTCTTCTAGGTAACTTCTATTCTTGTGGAAGCATTTTGTTTTTTTGCATTGAGCATCTGTTCAAGTTCATATTTTTATATCCTTTCAATTTTCTTTTAGTCGGGACAAATGTTGGTGACATTGGCATTTGGGAAGTTGGATCCCGAGAAAGGCTAGCACAAAAGACATTCAAGGTGTGGGATATTACATCTTGTTCTTTGCCTTTGCAGGTATTCGTCTAGCTGAAAACCCATCCCTTGTATAAATCTCATAGTATATTTCATACTTACATCACTTTCAATATACTTGCAGGCAGCACTCATGAAAGATGCTACCATATCTGTCAACCGATGCTTATGGAGTCCTGATGGTTCTATTCTTGGTATGCTTAAGCAAAAAAATCTTAACCTAGTTGAATTGTTTTGATCGAGTTCAAATAGGATCATTGGTTGGGCGGATACATTATAACAAAATTATTATATTGTTCCAACTCATCTTAATTATTTTTATTCTTCTATGATACTTGTAGGTGTTGCATTTTCAAAGCATCTAGTGCAGACATATGCTTTTAGTCTAAATGGAGAATTGCGACAACATTTGGAGGTTAGTTAATTAGTTATTGGTTTTTAGCAGCCGTATGATGATTCTGATATCATCTTGTTTTGTAGATTGATGCGCATGTAGGTGGCGTTAATGACATTGCCTTTTCCCATCCTAACAAGACTCTCTCAATCATTACTTGTGGTGACGACAAGACAATTAAAGTGAGTAGGAAACCATAGGGTTAATTAATCAAGTAAAAAAGAAGAATTGCATATTATGTTCTGTTGCATGATGGATAGGTATGGGATGCTTCAACTGGACAGAAACAGTACACTTTTGAAGGTCATGAAGCCCCTGTTTATTCTGTTTGTCCTCACTACAAGGAGTCCATCCAGGTTTGTCTTTGCTCGCATCTGTATATACTGTTTATTTTCATGATTATCATAATGCAAAACTTACAATTATGGTTTATTTATTCATATCCTTCTCCTGACATTGTTTCATCATTTCTCTCTGTGAAGTTTATCTTCTCAACTGCAATTGATGGTAAAATCAAAGCATGGCTCTATGACTGTTTGGGATCTAGAGTTGACTATGATGCTCCTGGGCGTTGGTGCACAACCATGGCATATAGTGCAGACGGAACAAGGTGATGTGTATTCATATAACCTCTGTCACAGGCCCAGTATTTTTGCTACTCTGTTAATTTATGAACAACACAACCAGTGGCTCTGATCATTTTATATCTTATGCATTTATAGTCATCATCATTATTATTTTTTCTGTAGCTTTGCTGGTATCTTTCTTGTTATGCTCTTGTAATGTTAGTAATTATTTTGTATTCTACTAAACACATTACTTTCCAGTATCCATGCTAAAGTTTCATCTTTTACTGGCAGGCTTTTTTCATGTGGAACAAGTAAAGATGGTGATTCACATTTAGTTGAGTGGAATGAGACTGAAGGAACTATTAAGAGGACATACACTGGTTTTAGAAAACACTCATTAGGAGTTGTCCAGTTCGACACAACTCGGAACCGTTTCTTAGCTGCAGGAGATGAGTTCCAGATTAAGTTTTGGGATATGGATAACACTAATATACTGACCACCACTGACGCAGATGGCGGGCTTCCTGTTAGTAGTTTTTCTTATCTATTTCTTGCAATTCGAACTTTTAGTTTGTATGTAACTATTTCTCCATGGCAGGCAAGTCCTCGTCTGGGATTCAACAAAGATGGTTCATTACTTGCTGTTACAACTAGTGATAATGGAATCAAAATTCTGGCAAATGCTGATGGACAACGGGTTATAAGGATGCTTGAAAGCCGAGCATATGAAGGTTCACGCAGTGCTTCTCAACAAGCTATTGCTAATGTGAAGGTAATATTCAGACCAACTACTTCTCTAAGAGTATATTGCATTTCAAATTCCTGTGTGGCAAGTGCTTATTGCTAGAATGGAATTTTTTGATAAACCCCACTTCCATGATGTGCAAAATTTTGTCATAAGCCTCCTATTCATAGTCAGCACTTCAATCATCTAACATTCTCTTCACACTTTCTGCAGCCCCCTGTTATCAATGCTTTAGGATCAGTTTCTAATGTCTCTAGCCCCATAACTGCAACAACTGAACGCCCTGATCGAATCTTACCTGCAGTATCTATGAGTGGCTTGGTAAGTGAACTTGGTACTGATGCCATTGTCCAAAAAGTAGAACTATGACACGAACAAAATCTGCAGGCTGTTATGGATGGCAATAGGACTGCAGATGTCAAGCCAAGGATTTCTGAAGATGCTGAGAAAATCAGAAGCTGGAAGTTAGCTGAGATCGTAAATTCTGGGCATCTTAAAGCTTTGCGGTTGCCTGATTCAACATCAGCAGTGAGCAAGGTACATTTTTATGTGGTGCAAAATTTTATTTGGAAAAAATTCTTATTTTGCTACCTCCAATTTGTTTTTTGGGTTGCTTCAAATGCTTTTTTGTGGTTACCTTTTTTAATAATTTTTGTTTGTTTATTTTTATTCAAGAACTGCTAGGTATTGATCTAGTTAAAAGCTTGAAAGCATACATTCCTCAATTAGTAAGAAAGAATGTTTTTGGTAAACTTGCAACCAGGGACTGAACCAGAAAATTTTAGGCAAAAGGAATTCTATCTTAAAGAGAATTACATTTGATGTGCCAAGACAAAAAATCACGAATTCCTATTTTTCACCTCAAAGAACTCATTTTTCTTAAATCTAATAAATATTTAGCCTGTTAATTTATATAATAAATTTACCATGATAGCACAATTATCATTTTGTCTCTTTATAATGTTAATTCTTTTTTATTTTTTCATTTTTAAAATGAGTTCTTTTCAGTAGTTTTATTCCTAAGAGATTAGCGGGGGCAGTATGTCCTCAGCACCTATTATCTCTCTCAGTCCATGCTTGCAATAACTCCAGTAAATTTCATGACTTCTGTTAGGTATGTCTGAAATAGAAGAGTGAAACACAATATCAGCTTTTGCTATTACAATAATTGAATTTAGCGTGAGGAAACCTTTATTGATTTAAATGTTCATTATCAATAATTTTACACCAGTTGTCTAGTGTCCTATATGCTAGTTTGTTTGTCATGACTGCAATGCTTAATAGATTCTAATTCAATTTTACTTGCATCAATTGTCTTTTGTTCTAATTTTTTATCTTCTCTAATCTTGATAATGTGTTCTATTTTACATTCTGTCAAGTATTACACTAGTTATCTCCTTTATTTTGCTAATTTCAATATAAGGTAATGATCAACTTACATACTTGTGTTCTCTTGCAGGTTGCGAGATTGTTATACACCAATTCTGGACTCGCCGTATTAGCACTTAGTTCCAATGCCATGCATAAGCTATGGAAGTGGCCACGCAATGAAAGAAACCCATCATGCAAGGTCAGAAAGTAACAGTTGTAATAAATTAGTATTTGCTTTTAGCATAGCGTTGATTGTTTCTATTGTTTGTTCAGTCAACTGCATCCGTTGCTCCTCAACTTTGGCAACCATCAAATGGTATTTTTATGGCCAATGAAACAAGTGATAACAATCCAGAAGAAGCAACTGCTTGTATTGCTTTATCAAAGAATGACTCTTATGTAATGTCTGCATCAGGAGGAAAAGTTTCTTTGTTTAACATGATGACTTTTAAGGTACATAGCCATGGACTGATTTGAACTGTTGCTACCAGCATCTTTTTATTTCTTAGAGAACTTGAGCTGCAACATATCTTGCAGGTTATGACCACTTTTATGTCACCACCGCCTGCTGCCACTTTTTTGGCATTTCATCCTCAAGACAATAACATCATTGCCATTGGAATGGAAGATTCTAGTATTCAGATCTACAATGTCCGGGTCGATGAGGTTAGTAATCCCATAAATTTCAATGAATATAGGTCATCTCTCGAGCTTTCTACTCGTCAAACTATTTGTATTCTTGGTGCTTTCGTCAATTTGTATGGCTTTTGAAAAGTACATGTCATTCTCAGTTTTCGAATCTTTCGATTCTCTATAGCATTGATGTCTTATTATTACCTTCAAGCCTCCAAATGTTTGGATCTCCTAGAAATTTGAGCATCAGTTGTGGATTTTATGGTTATGGATGGTCGAGTTTGATATCATGTAGGTTCAGAATTATTGCTTTTAGGTAATTTGTAAATCTCTGATCAAAGGTGGTTTATAGGTAGATACATAGTTCGTATACATGACTTGACCGAGGTCTAGTGCAGTGTGGTTATTGACTTGTCCCCTCAGGGATGATCGGTTGGCTAGCACAGTGTGGTTCTGCTCCAAGTAAGGCAGGGGTTGAAACTCGGCCGAGGTCTAAAACCCTCCCTCGGCTCCACCCAACCCTACCCTCCGCTGTTCTAGCCAACCGGTCAAAGACATAGCCCACCTGTGATTTAACCCCCCTTGCCATCACCGAGAGATCGGCGGTAAGGGGCGTTGGAGACAAGCATTATCGTCTTTTGCTCCAAGTATACATGACTTGACTGATTAATGAAAATGTCTCAGCTATAATTCCTAACCCTTTTCCATTTTTTTAATTTTAAAGTATGTGTCCAATACGTGTGTCCTCTTTTGCATCGCTTGAAATCATCTATGATTTCACCCTCTTGCAGGTGAAAATCAAGCTCAAGGGCCACCAGAAGAAGATAACTGGTCTTGCATTTTCCCAGTCATTAAATGTTCTCGTGTCCTCTGGTGCTGATGCTCAGGTGTGTGATAAAGCAACGGAATTCATTATTGACCATATCTTGAATCGCATTTTGGGGCCTTTTCTTTTAAAGTTTTATCTTCTAACATCTTCTGCATCCCAATGCAATAATATGCAGCTTTGTGTCTGGAGCATAGATGGATGGGAGAAGAAAAGGTCGCGTTTCATCCAGGCGCCTGCTGGGCGTGCATCTCCATTAGTTGGGGATACCAAAGTTCAATTTCACAATGATCAGGCACATCTCTTGGTTGTCCATGAAAGCCAAATTGCAATCTATGACAGTAAACTCGACCCTTTGCGTTCGGTTAGTTCTCGTCTCCGATACAAGACATTACTTATCAGTTGTTATTTATATATTTAAAATCTGAGTTCCCTAGTTGGCATTTCAGTGTAGCAAACCAGTATAGTTGTCGAGACTGAGACCGAGACGAGACTGGTCCTTGCATATCCTATATGTTATATCTAACTTTCACTCTTCAAATACTTATTTCGATCCAAATGTGCAGTGGTCTCCTAGAGATGCACTTCCAGCCTCAATTTCAAGTGCAATATTTTCGTGTGATGGTTTGTTGGTGTATGCTGCATTTGTCGATGGTGCTGTTGGAGTTTTCGAAGCTGACAGCTTGAGGCTCCGTTGCCGGATCGCACCCTCAGCTTATATACCTAAGTATGCCTCCTTTTTCCAGTAAATTACAGTTCTTCGACGACGACGACGATGACGAACTACATTGTGATAACTTTCTTTTCTCCTTTCAATCTTCAATTTCCAGTGGATCCGCCTACCCCATAGTGATTGCTGCTCACCCATCTGAACCTTATCAAATAGCCCTGGGGATGAGTGACGGTGCTGTACATGTGGTGGAGCCATCGGACAGCGATACTAAATGGGGGTCGACGGCGCCTTCCCAAGACAGCGGAGCTCCACCGACCACCTCCTCGACCCCTGCTCAAAACAGTAGCCAGGCATCCGAACCCCCCTCGCGATGACTTTCTCTGATTTATCAGTAAGCCCCCAATGCAAGCGCTAGTGAAACTAAACGAGGAAGATCAATCACAAGCCTAGAAGCAGGTTATCTCCTTTTTGTTTCTGCTAACCTGTTTGTTCTGTAAATCTCATTGTGTATGGTACTTTAGAGATTCTTAAAGAGTGAGGAAGATGTTTGTTGGTGTAAAGAAATATATGTAAACTTGTGGTAATCTAGATTTGTATTTGCTCTCTTAATCACTATCCTTCTACATCAGAACTAATCAATCAAACAGACCAACAAAAACTAGTGTTTTTTCTTTTGCGTTTTCCAGTTAAATTTTTCACTGTCAATTGCTATTTACATTATAGTTCAACTCCTTGATTTGTTGAAATCGTTACCGTTTGATCAATTGCAATCATAACGATTTCAATTGCAATATGTAGTCTGGTCAAATTGCGGTTAGATTTCAATCAAATTATATTCAGAATCGATTGGGGTTTTGACGGTCACAATTTGATTGGATTTTAACTGTTATCCGATCAGAATTCAATTGCGGCTCAATCGGAGTCGGAGTTTGGTCGGACCATGATTGAATTTTGTTTGGATTGTGATCGAAATTCGATCAAATTGTAACCGCTAGCACCACGAATGTTGTCAGCCATCATCACAGTCGATTCTAGTTGTGATTCGATCAAAATCTGATTGTTAGCGGTTCGAATGATTGTCAGCCATCATCACAGTCGATCAATGTCGAATATTACTGTGCATGATCGGATAATAGATTTCGATAGTAATTCGGTTATCAGTGAAGTGGGAAGCATGGCTTTCCCTTCCTCCTCTGCTTCACTCTCTTCAGCTTCGCCTCTCCGCTTCTTCCTTCGCAGCCGCTGGGATTCCATCGACGAGCTCAAGCAACCTCATGCATCCACGGCCGCCTCTGGCCTAAACCGCGCTCGATCCCTCCTCGACCATGTCCAGAGCCCCAGCCCCTCCATGCGCCATGCCGTCTTCCGCAACCTCCCCTCCGGCGATAAGGATTTGGCCGCGTCGACGTCCATCGCCTTGTACAGCGATTCGCTGAAAAGAGGTACATTTCCGGATAATTTCACCTTTCCTCCCCTTCTTAAGCTCCTCGCCGACGCCCGGGCGTTGCCGGCCGGAGTGGCCCTCCATGCTCATACCGCGAAGATGGGATTCGATGCCGATGTGTATGTTAGAAATAGCCTTATCAGGTTGTATTTTGTGTGCGGAGAGATCGGCTGTGCGGAGAAGCTGTTCGATGGATTTCCCAAGAGGGACTTGGTCTCTTGGACTACTATGATTTCGGGGTTCACGAAAGCAGGCCGCCCAAAAGATGCCGTCAAAGTTTTCTTCGAGATGATGGATGAGAATTTGAGAGTCGATGGAATGACCATTGTTGCAGTCCTGTCGGCCTGCGCTGAGATTGGGGACTTGGAATTGAGTAGGAAGGTGCGGAGGTGCATTGATGCCTTTCATTTGGATGCCGACGTCTTCATTGGCAATGCTCTTGTGGACATGTATTCGAAGTGCGGCGACATTGATTCTGCTCGCGAGGTGTTCGACAAGATGCCCTTGAGGAACGTTGTCTCTTGGAACTCCATGATCGCTGGGCTTGCTAACAACGGTGAGTTCGAGATGGCCTTGGTGCTGTTCCGGCAAATGCAGTGCGATGGTGTACACCCCGACAGCTTTACACTGGTTCAAGTGCTTAACTCTTGTGCAACTCTTGGTGCACTTGAGCTGGGAAGGTGGGTTCATGCTTCCCTCAATAGAAAAGGCATCGAAGCAGATGGTTTTGTCGGGAATGCCTTGGTCGACATGTATGCCAAATGTGGGAGGATTGACCAGGCCATGGAAGTTTTTAGCAGCATGTCTCGCAGGGATGTCTACACTTTCACTTCCATGATTGTTGGGCTTGCAATGCACGGTCGAGGAGACGAGGCACTTGTGCTCTTCGATGACATGTTGAGAGCTGGCGTGAGGCCAAATGAAGTCACATTTATTGGAATCATGTCAGCATGCAGCCATGCTGGTTTGGTTGACATTGGCCTTCGTCATTTCAGGAGCATTACGGCGACATATAACCTCACTGCAAAGATCGAGCACTATGGTTGCGTAGTCGATATGTTTGCACGAGCAGGAATGCTAGACAAAGCACAAGAATTCATTTCCAGCATGCCTATTGAGCCTGATGAGTTCATATGGGGATCTCTTCTAGGTGCTTGTAAAAACTACTCAGAGGTAGATATCGGGGAAACTGCCTTGAAACATATCCTAGAGCTAGACCCCGATGAGGAGGGAGCTTATGTCGTCATGTCAAATCTGTATGCCTCCTCTAATCGTCGCAGAGATGGATATCAGATAAGGAAAACAATGAGGAAAAACAAGGTTAGGAAGACTCCAGGATGCAGCCTGATTGAGGTAGATGGCATCATTCATGAGTTCCAAAAGGGTGACGAGTCACACCCGCAAGCCCAACAAATATACGCCATGCTCGACGAGTTCATTCATCGTCACCGAATTCTTTCTCACGAAAACTCGTGCCACCATAGTGAGAGGTTGGCCATTGCCTTTGGTTTGATCAGTACAAAGCCAAACACATTGCTAAGAATTGTCAAAAATCTTCGAGTGTGCAAACATTGCCACATCGCAATCGAGTTGATTTCAAGGTTGTACAATCGGGAGATCATTGTTAGAGATCGATACCGGTTTCACCACTTCAAGAACGGACCATGCTCGTGTAATGGGTTCTGGTGATGTTAGAATGGTTTCTCTCGAACGTCCTCAAGTGGTGCGGTTATTGAGCAGAATGGACTGGATTTGTTGCGACTGCAGAATGATCATGGATATTCACTAATAAGACCAACAGGTGTGCTCATTGCTCACTATTCAATTACAAACAATCCTTGGGGAAGAGGGATTAAATTTCTTTTTCTTTTTAAAAGATGACTAGGTTGCATTGATCTTCTTTTTTTCTTTTGTCGATAGGGTTAATGAATCAGACTGATGGCAATGCCATACTAGTGCTGCTCGAACAGCAACTACAGCAGGCAAGACTGTGAGGTTCCATGAAAAGGAAAACTGAGAAATTATTAGTCGAGTATGAACAATGCAGGAAGTCGATTAACGATCATGTCAATGGCTTCTCCATCATCTTTGCAAACACGGTTCTTCTTGGGCAGTATGCAAATGCTCGTCTAGACGACTGATGCGCGACTGGTGACAATATTATGATGCTACCTATAAGCTGCTTGTCTTTTATTTTTAATTGACATCAGTTATTTAGACTTTAGACTCGATTAATTTTAGAGGCGGCTAGTTCAGCCCTATAGAAATTTCCCATTGGATAAATCGGAGAGTACTAATAGCGAACAGTTCATGAGTCTAACGTCCTTTTAACTTGCACTCTATTTGGAGGATAAATTTTGTAAATTCACTATAGCTAAGATTCGAATAGTATATTTTACACTGACGTGTGTTGACAACTCTTTATCCTTCTTCTTATGAGAGAATCATTGAATGTTATATCGATCTCATTGTTTTTCTTGTTCATTCATGGTAAATTTCTACACTGCATTCGACCGATCTTATGCTTTTTCAACAATGCAATTCTCTGTTTTGCGGGACAGTTCTACACTGAATATAGTGGCTTTACTCCGCGCTAATCCAGTTCGTAATGAACAGAAATTAATTCTTAAAGAATTCATCATCTTGGACCATAGGAGTAATTCGCTAATATAGCAATTCCACATTTAAAAGGAATCGTGCATTCGCGACATGTCACACACCTCATGTCACACCATTTGCATAATTAAAATAGGTTACATCTCAGTGCAGATCACTGAATTAGACTCAATTAGTTGCTTGACTGATACCAACTCACTACCATGTAGCTGAACACATATCGAACCCAATGCAATCCAACTCGAATAGTTAGTTAACATTGCATTTATTCGCCTATCGAACTACTTGGAAGTTCTAAAACTTTCCATTTGAGTACGTATCCAAAAGACGAGGGAGAGGGAATTTGACTACATGCCCACCTCGGTGTGACACTTCTTTATGACTCCAAACCAACTCCACTGGAAGCACAAGCCTACGAGGCGCATGAGGCTTGCACCGAGAACCTCTTTGAATGCCATGAAGATGGATGGTTGAGGAGACAATCCGGCCGTCGCAATGCAAAGCATGGCTCCCTCGAAGTTGCAAGGAACAAAGAATAGCGCCGACTTGATCCCATCCAAGGCTATTCGCGCAACTTCATCAGCCTTCATACCACCCGTGGATGCTGCAATTTTGTTGGTAACCTCTGGTCTTAGCTTCAACTCTGCAATTCATAAACATAGATGGTTGAGAGACTCCAGTAAAAGTCTAATTTTCAAATCCTAAAAGCATGAAATATGTTTTTTTTTTCACTTTGAAGTAGCAAAAACAATCACTGTAAAATTTATTTTTTTTTGCATATATGTCATAGAGAATTTATCCTTTTTAGAATTGTAACATAGTGACCATAATTTGCATCTCTGTCGAACTTCAGATATTGTATAAGGTAATTTTGAATTTGTCCCTATGAGCTTGTAAGGGGAGTGTTAGAATTAAAAAAACATACGGGCTAAAGATAATATTTGCTCATTAGGTGGTATAGAGTTCTAGGTATATAAGTGTGATGGTTCTTGCTTTAATCAAAATAATATAATTTTTTCACTCCCAACTCTTACCATTCAAATAAACTACACAGTGCTTGTGTCTAAAGAAATTATAACCTTTGTTTCAAAGGCCTCGCACTCTCCCCTACCAACCACCTAAAAGAAATAATCTAGATCATAAATAAATTTATAGAAGAAACAAATTCCCGGACTAAATTAGTAAAGGTTAATAAATGCAATAGATAAGCAATTTCCATGCTTTCTTCGGTCTATCTTACCTTATAGGTAAGGAATTATTTGGAAAAGGATTTGATTTAGATGTTTAAAGACGTAATGAACTTGAATGTTAACAAAATCAACTATCCAACATTCCACTAACAATAACATGTGATAACAATTTGAACGCACTAATGTAAACATGCATGCCTTATAAATAGGTGAACATTATAAATTTTGGTTGAGGAAAATTAAGATCGTAAATGAACTAAACGTTCGTGAATAAGTTTGGTATTCGGCCTAGTAAAAGCTTAGTGAATAATGTTCATGAATACTATTTGTGATGAACACAATTTGTAAATCATATTCCTGAACAAAACTCATAAATTATATTTAGATCATACTCATTTATGAATTTATTTATACTCGCTTGAATCGTTTATACTAATCAATCAAACAAATGTTAAAATATTAAAACTTCAAACAAACAATAAGCTTGACTTAAAAGCTTGATAACATTTAAACAAATCCAGCTCAAACAAATTTGAATCAAGCTTGAAATGAGCTTGATTTAGAAGCTTGATATCAATTAAATAAGTCAAGCTCAATTCAAGCTCGAATCAATCTCAATTTAAAAAAAAAAACCAAATCAAATTTGAACAGTTGTTTCAAAAGCTTGATTAATTTTAGACTTAACTTGATTCAACTTGGTTATCTTATCAAACAATCCTGAATACTATAAAATTTGATTTGACTTGATTCGTTTACGGCTCTAAAAAAAATGAAACAATAAATAACATGAACCTTTGTAACTAACCTTCGGCAAACCCTGGTGTTTCTGTATCTGGAGGAAATATGAGAGTGACGTGAATATTATCTGAAACAACCTCATGTTGCAATGCCTCTGCAAGACCGCGAAGTGCAAATTTACTAGCTGAGTATGCCGTATAACCAAAAACACCCACCTGCTTGACAAAATATTCATCATTCAGATTAGCCATAGTCTATTCTAGTTTATTACGAGCACTTTGCGCTTACCATTGAAAGTAAGAGGAAAAAAAATACGGATTCTTAAATAGAATCCTGCTAACCAAATTTTAGATGGTTTCCAGTTCAGGATACAATGTAGAAGGGATTCACCTTTTAAATATTAGTATGTTTTCCATTTTATCCTGAGCAATCCAAGATTACAGTAGAAAAAATTTAAGATTAAACAGGAAAAGGATAATATTGACGACTTTTGAATGCTTCTCGACATATTTCAGATCGTCAAATATTGATCACAACATTTCCCTTTGTTAGATATATATAGTAACTTGATCTTGCAAGAATTTTTCTATATAAAAATTGCTTCGAAATTTCTGATTATGAAATGTACAAGTCTTGCTTGATTCACCTTTAATGGATCAAGTAGCTTAAATTTCAAATAGGTATGCTTCCTGTTTATCTATCTTAATTATCAATTTATGATAAATTTTATGTCAAATTCAAGGTAGAAAAAAAATTGAAGTCGACATAGAAAGTAAAGAATTTTGAATAGGGGACGAATATGAATACCTGACCAGCTTGGGAGGACATTAGAGCAATTGATGCGGGGATGCCAGTCTCTCTGGCCCTCTTCTTCATGGCAGGCAGCGCTGCCTTGATCAGGTGAAATGTGCCCATGAGGTTGACATCGACCATGAATCTGATCTCCTCAAGGCTCTGCATCTCGAGCTCCTGCGGCACGAACACGCCTTGGTTGCAGATGAGGACGTCGACGGGGTCAGCGGCCTCAAGGGCGCGGGCGACGCCCTCGGCATCGCGGACGTCAACCGCGATGACCGCGGCGTCGACACCTGTGGCGAGGCGGATGGTTTCTCGTGCGTCGAAGAGGCGAGAGCGATCTCGCGCGAGGATGGAGACGCGGGCTCCCTCGGCGGCGGCGCGGCGCGCGAGGGCGAGGCCGATGCCGCTGGATCCCCCGGAGACGAGCACGTGCCGCCCCTTGAGGGGGATCCGCGCCGCTCGTGGCCGGACGAGGACCGCAAGGGCGAGGAGGAGCGCGGCGACTGGTAAAACGAGAAGGAGGAGGAGGAAGAGGAGGAAGGAGTGGGAAGAAGCCATGGATCTGCAATGGACAGCGAGCAGAGTTTTTTTTTTTTTTTTTTTTTTTTCCGATTATTTAACGCCACTTAGAAATTAAAGAAATATAATTATAAATAATAAAAAAGTATTTAATATTCCCAAATACAGTTGACCAATATTTATTTATAAATCTCAATTAACAATTTTAATGTCCTTAGATATTAATTATACTGATTCATAAAACTTAAATTATTTTCTTATTTTTAAAATATAATTTTAAATTATAAAAATTTATAAATTTTATATATCTAAATAAAAAAAATTAAAAATAAATTTATAATCAAATTCTATGTAAATTAGTAAATAAATTTATTCCTAGACCGTTCCTTCCTTAACATTAACAAATTAAAATTACTTATATTTCAATTTTTTTTATTTTATATATTTTTTATTATTAAATTAACATAAATAAATTTTAATCTCATCCGGTTAATGATTATAATTAACGATGTTTAATTTTCAACTACCACCAAACTTACGGCACCTAGAAACACTGATCACATTCAAAATTTAAAATAAATGAATTCGTCAACCAGTTTCAATGTAATAATAATAGTTATTAATGTTTCAAAAAATTCCAAATAAATGAAATTAAGTTGAAGCACGAGATCTCCGCGGAGAGAATAGTGAAAAAGATCTATCCTAAAGCAGAAACACAATTCGATTCAGACGAGAGCATTGTAAGGTGTTGAAGAATTCAATTCTTCAATTAATGTGTGTTTCCAAAGATCATGCAAATGCAAAGATCGTAGCTAAAATAAAAAAAATAAAAAAAAACAAATCTTAGGACCAGATCAGGGTATGAACCTTGTTCCTGCATGCATTTCTGAAAAGACCTCGCAATGCATCTTGATCAGCGCGTTCCAAGTCGTGATGTCCGGCTTCAATCCTTAGCTGCGCATTTGATCGAACACCTTCACTGCTTCATCCGACCGATCGTACTTTCCGAAGGTATCCATCGTGCCGCTATGCAATCTCGCGTCCGGCGCTCATTGCCTTCTTCCACATGTCATTGCCCCTGTAAACCCTAATGGCTTTGCCGTGAACACAGAATTTCCTTCTTCTTCTTCTCTCCGATCGAGAAGCCATCGGGTGCCCAAGAGAATCGCGTAGGTCCTCCTTTGTCGTCTCCACGAGCACGCGATCGGCCATCAAAAGCTGACCCTTATGCGGGAATCCTCCCAGGAGCGCATTGTAGTCCCTGGAGGTCGGCTTGGGGGTGCATCCTCTCCGCCTCCGTCTGGCTCAGAAGGTGCAAGGGGCGGGGTAAGGCGATCCTTTGAGCAGTGGGAATGGATCAGAGCGTCGTAGTCTTCACGAGAGAGCTCTTCCTTCTCACGTTCTCGGGAAGGTTCATCACCCATGACAAAGGTCGAGTTTTTGAGAGGGATCTGAATCTCCATGAGTGTGAGGCGATTGCAGAGTTCCTCCGGAGAGGAGATGACGCTGCGAGGGGAGCGCTTGGTAGGAGAAGGATCGCCGCGGCCATTGGTCTGATTCTCTGTTCCATTTCGACAATGTTTTCACAGATTTCAAAGGCGACGAATGGCGAATGGAATCCGCCATTAATCAGAGAAACGAGGTGAAGGACGAAGGAAGGCGATGGCGCGAAAGGACTTGGGTTGGCGGTCAATTAATTCGTTTCCGACTCGCAATCCACAGGCCCATGAAACATATTGGTCCAAATAAGGCCCAATATTTTCCGTTAAACATACGCGCAAATCTTACGCGGTATATTCGCACGCGATATTCATCCGAGGGCACAGCACTTTAAGTAGCCGTAATTTACCAAAATCCTACGACCAGAAATTGTTTGCAGAACGCGTGCATTCTGTACGTACGTTTAGCTGGTCCTTGTCCTGCTGTGCTAGCCGATTCAATCCCATCTCTTCTCCTGCCTCTGCTTTCTAGGGTTTACAATCAGGCATGGCGGATCCCGCGGCCGCTGGCGCAGATGACGATGATATCTTGCTCGCCTCCTTCCTCGAGTCGGAGATCCTATCTGCCGGCATCGACCAAGTAATTGTCTCCTTTTCTGTTCCAATTTCAGGACTTCTTGGTTTCCGAATATTATGTCTGGTTTGGGGCATCTTTAATGGTAATCATGTGGCCTCAGGAGGATGCATCGAAGGTTAGACCGGCTAAGAGGCTCCGCTCCGACGAGGAGTCCCAATCGGAAGCTTCGCAGATTGGGACCGGAACCTTCGGCAACATACCGTCTGAGCTCTTCAATCACATCTTCAAATTCCTATCTTCCGAGGTCTGACGATTCGACTTCTCTTTGCAAAAGAGAGAAAAAAAAAACAATTTTCAAGTGAATCATGTAGCTGATGTTATAGCTGCTTTTGATATTGATATGCCAGTTGACGGTTGCAGGATCTTATCGCGTGCGCCCTGGTCTGTAAGTTCATGAGTTATGCGGCATCAGATGAGAACCTCTGGCGTCGCCTGTGAGCAAAATCTACTTTTTTTTCCCCGTTTATTTGCAGGTTCCATGGATCAATATTCATTTCCTTATTTCTATCATCATATTTGCAGGTATTGCATGAGATGGGGGTTGGGTTGTTCGAAGGGAATGTTGAGAGAATGTGCTTGGAAGAAGCTCTATATTCAGGTAGATACCACCTACTTTAAGTGCAGGCTTTTTAACGATATTAGTTTCAAGAGTGGAAAGAATAACATGTATTTTTCTAATTACAATCATCAATAAGAGTGTAGTTACATGGTGAATGTTCAGACAAAAGTATCAAGTCATTCTTATAGTATCAAATTATGAGGCTTTGCATTAATTTATAGTTTTTTAATAATCTTTTGAGGTTATCTCATACACACACAATTATCATAAGCAAGTTACATCAATATTTAGGTTATTTTACTTTTGAAGGTTCTTAATAACGTTTTTGTAACCAAACTATTCTTTTTAGCGTGATCAAGAAGACATGAATGAGCTCGTGAGAAACACCCCTTCAGAGTTTAAGGAGTACTACATACAAATGCAGGTGGCAAAAAGGAGTCAAGCACCTCTTCCATCACAAGTAAGAAAAATCTCATATCTTGAAATGGCACTGCGTCTCTATTGTGGTTGATATTTAAAGGGAGAAAAACTAATTTTTCCTTTGCTCTCTTAAGGTTGATGATAGAGTCCTTGATAGGACAGTTGCTGAGCAAGTGTCAATGTGGAAAAAAAGTAGAGGCTTAACTGATGATGCAGCAAATGGTCATACCTGTTCTGGAAATACCTGCTCCTACTCCCAAATTGGTGATGTATTTATTTGTGAGAGGACCGGTTGGGTACATGGTAAGCATTCTTCACTTCCCAAATTGTCTACGCTAGATCTGTTTGTGACTATTTTCTTTCCATATGGTAATGCAGTCTGTGTTGATAATTGCCGAGAGACTGTTTTTGATGCTGTTAGTGGATTTATGGTGTGCACTATATCTGGTCAATGCTTTGATAGATTGCTGGATTTTGGAGATGAATCAGAGACCTTGCAAAATGTAAGTTCTTCTAAAAATTGCAACAATATCTGTCCCTGACTTCTGCTTTATTCTGATGCCTATCAGTGTTTATCAATTTCAGTATTATGATGCCCTTAGTTTTCAGTGACCATAAAATTTTGCTCAAGTGGCTTTAAACAGCTAGTTTAGAGAAAATTGTGAGGGGCTCTATTTAGTTGTCTTGTACATCATCACCTTTGCCTGTCCTGTTCTGATTATCTTTGTCCTCTTTATCATAAATAAGTTAACAATAATGCTTTTCATGTGTCTCATAATACAGCAGTCAGTCAAAATTTGACAATGTAAACCTGTCGAGATAAATATTGTTCATTACTGCTGTGTCGAAGGACCAGTAAACATTTATAATGATGTCGTTGACATAAAGTGGACTTATATCTTTCATGTAGTGGATTGGGTTGATTAGGGTCATTTTCAATCCACCATTTATTTTATGAATGCATAGAGTTCCAAAGCAGCAATAATTGAGCATAATTGCCTGCAAATAGTTGCGGCTATCACAGCTTGATGATGTTGATGTACCTCAAGGTCGAAACCTATTCATTGGCGGCAAGCTTGTATCTTTCATGTAGTGTATTAAGTTGGTTAGGGGTTAATGATCAGGCCATCACGTATGTCATACATGCATAGAGTACAAAGGAAGCAGCGGTGACTAATGCAGCTTGTTTATGTTAACGATCTCGACGCCGAACCTATTCGTCAGCGACAACTTCATACACACATCATGAAAATTTCAGACCAAATGCTATTTAGCAAACTATTTACTATTTAGAGACTGCATCACTTTTGTTGTTCTTCCAGCGAGTAATGCAACTAATCTTTTTGCATATTATTCAGGATCAGGATCAACAAGCAGCTGCTGCAGCTGAAGAACCAGAGCTTTTCTGGGGATCCGGACGTTTCGGTAATGAATTAGGATGACTATTTTCGTTCGGTTCGGTTACTCGCAAGTGAGGCAGTTTCGATAATATTGATTTCTGTTTGTCATCTCCCCTGAACAGCTCGTTACTATATGCTTGGTTACAATTGTGCTGATGAGGAAGAGCTGGAAGCTGCTTGGCAGTTTCGCCCATGATGATTCGATATCCTGAAGGAACTCCAGCACTTTGTGCAGTTGTGTAGTATTTTGTAAAGAGCTACTGGTAGCTTTTCTAGTTATACCTAAAGGATGAATGCCTCAATCCAGGCTTATCTGTGGTTTCTAGGCATTTACTGTATCAGATGAATTTGTGGTTGCCCACTGTGTCATGTTTTTCATTGTTTTTTGATAGGCTCACTTTCATATGATTAATAATCTCAATGATTATATCCTTTAAAAATAAATCTGTTTGTTTCTGGAACAGAGAATCAAAACTATTTCATTATTCATCCATAAATCAATGAATATTTTAGTCCTCCAGAACATTATACATCAGAAAGAAGGGTTCATGAAACAATGCATTTTATATTATTTCTAGTGAATTATTTACCTCTAAGTTGATAAAAAAAGAGAATAAATTCATGAAAAATTGTTCATTTCACACGGTGTTATAATTCCTGCCCTTAACAACATGAGTTTAAAAAAAAAAAAACACCAAAAGGAATATTTATCTACCGGTCAAAATTCCATAAATGACTGATTAAGTCTCAATTAGAATCTTGTTTAATCTGTCTTTTGCTGACGAAAACTAGTGACAGAATTCAGAAGCGTATACACAACTAAAATCTCATACATTGTAGTAACTACAGAGCTGTCAAATAGGTCCGTAGAGAGGGAAGAATTGATTCAAGAGGATTACGGATTAGGACAACCAATCCACAGACTAAAAAATCTAATTGAGATTTTATTGACTCTGATACATTATCATTTTCTATATTAATTAAAATAATAATAACAAAATAATTATAAATTAATTAGAGTATACCAATCAAATTAATTAAAATGTTTAAATCAAATATTTTTTAAATCAATAGAAAAAGATTATAATTATAATATTAATAAAAAAATTTAAATAATTTTTTTTCATAAATTTTATTTTCTTTTGACACTTCTCAATTTGCATCACTTTGCAAACTAAGCAAATGTTGTGAGTCAACCCAAATCTATCGCAGGCCAATCCGTTTAGACTTGTAACCATACGGATTGATTCATTTAGACCGACAAAATGATAAATTAATAAAATTTTAACTCAATCCCAGCTTAAATAATTTGACGGGATGAACCAATCGAACAGACCTGCTAAAGTTGCAAATCCTCAGAATTTGTTTGCTAAATATATATGTTACTTCCTCCTTTTCTTGTATCTCCATAATCGATCTAGTAAAGCAAAAATCTCATGTCGAGAGATCAGTAAATTACAAGGAGAAAAGATGTACAAATTGAGCGCGCTTAGAAAGCTAGCTAGCTAGCAAGCAATAAGCTCCATAATCGATCTAGTAAAGCAAAAATCTCATGTCGAGAGATCAGTAAATTACAAGGAGAAAAGATGTACAAATTGAGCGCGCTTAGAAAGCTAGCTAGCTAGCAAGCAATAAGCATTACAAAATGTAGCAAATAGCCATATGAACACTGGAGGAGGAAAACAAGGCAGCACGGTTAATTGTATTGCTTCAAAATGTTGTTGAGATTGTAGCTGTATGATCCAATCTTCCAATATGTCATGATTCGAGAAACATCACTGAAAACTGCAGCTCTGTTTATTGTGTTCCGTCGTTAGGACCAGGATCACTCGTATCCCTGAAACACAGTTGAAGGGGAAAAAAAAGGAGTTAATTCGACAATGAAGCATAAGTAAGCTTATATTAACAACCAGCACAGCAATAGTCATACAGAGAAGCATCTTTATCACTTCTCTTATCTCTGTCGCTTTCTTCTTGAGCTGATCTTGTAGGAATCTTCTTTGTCTGCAGTTTCGGGAGTGGCATTTTGAATTGTATCTTTTGAAGACGCGCAAATCTCTGCATATTGTGCTGGTTCTTCCGTTGTGCATTTTTTGCCGAGGTTACTTCGGTGAAGGCCTTCTGAAGTGCAGCCTTAGCGACCTTGTATATCTCAGAAGACAAAGCACCTTCAATTCCATATTTGACAGCATCAAGACAAAGATCATTGTACCAAGCAAGTAGACAGTCATGGATGTTGGATCCATTTTCAATAGCTCGTTCCTCTAGTAGCATGGTGCTTGCAGCATTCCTAGTCCATCGTTTCAAGATGTAATATTCTGGGATTACATGCACCCCAACAGTAAAGAAAACCCTAAAAATATGCCTGCATAATATCCCAGAACTCTCAAACTTGCAACAACTACAACTTGCTGTCTTGTCAGGTTCGTTGAAGTGGACAAGGTAGGTTATATTGTTTTCGTCCTCCTTGATCACACTATACTTAGTATTAGGACCATCCTCGATCTTATTAACATAAAAACCTAACGATTCAATAAATTCCTCCTGAAACTTATCAAATATTTCTTTTGTATAAACAGCAGCAGCTTGTTTCTCGATAGGTGACGGGGTTTTCAACAGTGGTCTAGTATAGGCTGCAGCAAAATCTGCTTGAGCTTCCTTCTCGCATGCAGATGCCATCTCTTGATCAAATCTTGCAATGAAAACAAGTAGGGATGTTTTTGAGTTGAAGTTTCTCTTGAAAAATTTGTTCAAGCTTTCGGATCGCTGAGATGCAGCTGATTCAGGGGAAAAGTTGCCCCTCTGGTAAGCTGGAGCCCACTGATGGCGAACTTCGTACAACGATTGCAGCCATGTATTGTCCCAAAGGTTATACTTGTCAAGAATGAACTCCCATCGAGTCTCAAACTCATCCACAGTTTCAACTTGGTTGATGCATTCTTTTAAATCAGTCTTTAAGGTAGCATATTTTGAATAAACATCTGATAGCTTCTGCTTGCACCTACTCAATATGTGCCAATTGCAAAACCGATGACCGGTGTTAGGAAATACCCTTGTAATAGCTCCTTCCATGGCCTTGTCTCGATCAGTAACTAATGTGTCTGGATGGCGTCCTCCCATAGCAGACAGCCATGTCTCCAATAGCCAGACATATGATCCCTTAGTTTCGTCCATAAGAAGTGCACAGCCAAAAGTGACACTCTGTAGATGATTGTTCACACCTCTGAATGTCGCAAATGGCATCATGTACTTTGTCTTCTTATACGTCGTATCAAATGTTACAACATCACCAAAGTACTGATAAGCCATCCTAGCTTTAGCATCAGCCCAGAAGACATTAGTCATGCAATTGTTATTGTCAACTTGAATTGCATAGAAGAAAGCAGGATTTGCAGCTTGCATTCTCTGCAGATATTCCAAAAGGCCCTGTGCTTCACCTCCTTCCCCAAACGGATTGACTCTGATTCCCCTACTGAAATTTTTCAAATTACTAAATCCTCCACTGGATGCTGCATTAAGTAAGGTTGAGTTATTATGGATAACTGAATTACCGACAGGAGGCTGAACTTTACCAGGAAATGCCACCACATGTGTGTGCTCAATGTTGAGCTTTGTGACAACCCATTTATCATGATCCTTCCGGATCACTTCTATCATTGCCATGCAACCTTCCCTTGTTGTCCCTCGCTTTCTTTTCTTCTTGCCATCATCATAGATTACCCTCTTGGAATGGAACCCTTCTTTTGTGCACACGAAGCGGCGCATGATGACAGTGTCATCCTTCCTTGAGCGACGTGACTTGTTCATGCGGACTCCAAAACCAACACGATTAGCATAAGCAATGTAGTACTCTTTTGCAACCTCGTCAGATTCGAACTCCATTCCAATGCATGGTTCCCCAATGTCAGTTCCATCCAAGTTTAGCTCAATGCCAAGAGCACCAAGAGCGCCAAGACCTAAATCCATCTGAGGGTCACTAGAGTTGCCATTGAGATCCATACTTCCATCTGGTATCAGTCCATCATCTTCGCTTATTGTTCCTTCCATTTCTCCAAAACACACAGCCCAAAGCTATGCTATCTCTGAACAAAACATCCAAACTCCTCCTACAGGTAAGGTAACAACTACATGATCAAGTCCTCACAAATCACTACAAATGTACAAATGCATCCTCATAAAACTTCCAAAGGCTGTACTGAAAGGAAATATTGTAAATGTTTACAAACCAAAAAAAAAAAAAAACTGAATTTATTCATTATGATCACCAAGCTTGTAACTGACAAAGAACAAGATTGATTAGTATCCAGCCTTTTTTTAGTGTTCGTTGACGAAATTTATGATGGAATAATTGGTCAAACTGGATTGAGAGTTAATAAAGCTTCATGAAGCAAACTCAAGGTTAAATTTCAATACTCTGACATAAAAAAGAAAAAAAAACAATCTTTTCTTTCCTCCCATAACTCACCGTTCATGTTTACCGCCACGAGACGAGAGAAAAAACAAGGGACGCCACCTTGATGCCTGGATGGTGTCGTCCTTTTATCTTCGTCAAAACTACTAGAGGCTCTCCGGCCAGTGGCGACGGATAGAAGGAAGACGAAGAAACTGCCGACACAGGGCATTCGTCTACTGCCGCACACCCTGAACACGAAAAAACGAGGAGATCGCTGAGGCAATACTGTCGTAGGCGGCGACCACCAGAATCGAAAGAAGAGAGAAGGAGATCGACGGTGACGCCGCGACGGCGAGGAATCGAGGTGAAATAGCCGCCGAGCGAGGCGGCGACGGAATTGGTCACGCGAGGCCAGGGAGGGTGGAGATTTGGGGCTTCGCTGCCAATCCGTCGGATTACGATCAAGCGGTTGAGAGCCTCTCATTTGTTGGGAAAATTAACCGGCCGAGCCGGCCCAGGAAGTCCAAACCCAGTTCCATATTAACAATAATATATAATTCAAAATGTATTTATTATTATATTAGTTAATAGTCTTTTAAAATCTCTTTAATTTTTTTTTTAAATTAAAATTATTAAACATCTTATAATAGAGTATACTCGCGAGTTCACAATGGTCACCTAGCGAAGAGAATTCTTATTTTTCATATATTTTTTTCTTCAAAAAATGATTCATCACTTTTGTAGTTATTAAAATGATAATAAATTAAATATGGCCAAATCCATTCAAACACGGATCGAATTGGAGCTTATCCACCCGAAACCCGCTCCATTTGTCGCTTTGTAGTTTCTGCTCGCGCGGCGTCGGCGTGGCCGAAGCATGAGGACGCTACATCCACGGTGGCCATCGCCCCTTATCCCTTTCCTCATCCTCCTCTCCCACTCCGCTCCACTCCCTCGTTCTCTCGCGACGAAGAGGAAGAGGACGAGGAAGAGGAAGAAGAAGGATAAGAATCGCTTCCGGCCTCCTCGCCATGTCGTGCTTGGCGGCACTGCAGTTCAAATGGCCTTCTTCTCTCCATTCGCTTCACCGTGAGTCGACTCTCTCGTTTCCTCTTTGACACCGTACGTTGGATTTGATTCCCTACAGAAAAATGCCCCTTCCGTGTTGATGGTCTTCCGGAACTGCTTTAGATGGGCGTAAGTTGGTTGCTTGTTGATATGACTGAACGACATGTAGTATCGACGCGCTGGTTGTTAATGCAAAAATTGATTTTTCGGTTAATTGTTCGCTCTCTTGGTTTCCTCGTGCAATCTGGACTGAGAAAGTTAGTATCTTGGTATTTAGTTTAGCAGTAAATGAATCAGAAATTGCATTAAATTCTCCATGGAACTTGTTTCAGAACTCCGCCTTTGGGAATATATATAATTGTGTTCTGTCTCTGAGGAATGAGGCTTCTCAGTTCTTTTTTATTTTTTTCAGAATTGATAGAAAAAAACAAGATTTCTATGTTGGCTATGATAACAATCTTTGCAGCTAGTTACCGAGTACTTGCTGTAATCATTTTGGTAAGCGATTGTAACGAACTTCAAAACCAACTTATACATGCAACCATACAATTGTGGGTGCTGACATATTTTAGATGTGTATCCCATAAGAACTTTAACCAACCATCTTTGAAACTCTAAGCTTCGCAAAGTTTTCAGGAGAGTCAAGTATGCTTGTCATTTTTATGTCAAGAAAGAATCTGTTAATCATGCTTTCCTTTGCCAGGTTGGAGGCCTTACTAAGACTTTCAACTAAGGATATTGCTACTTCATTTTCTTGAATGCCTTTGCCTTGTGTGGATATTCCTTCTATAACTCTTGCTTAGTTTGTAAATTTTACTCTCGTTTGCTATCATAATTCAGTGGCTAGAAGGTAACTCTATGAATGATTGATTCTTTTTTTTCTTTTAGCTTCAATAGAAAAGGAACAAAACATGATTTTGGAACATTGAAATTAATATATGACATTCCATGAACCCTTTTGGCATTGGCGTCTTACTGTGTTCTTGTCGTTCACATGTTAACGTTATGTACAAATTCTCATTAAACTATTTGCCCTTTTGTTTTCTTGTGCAGTGAAGGCTAGAGATTCTATTTGCAGCAGAACTCAGTGTGCTTTGTCGCCTCCATCAGTGGTTGAAATTGAGCACATACCTACTCTGGAAGCTCATTCAACTTATGTTAGTAGACCCCTAAAATATGCAGCAGCTGTTGGTCCTCCTGGAAAGGTTAGACTAGAAATTACACACTGGTTACTAAATGGAATTTTTCCAAAAAACTTCTCTGCAGAATGAAATTGAAAATTGTGCATATGAAAAATAAGGCATAGTCTATTTAACATTTTTAGAGAAAAATAGTATCTATATCAAATTTATTCACTGATAACAAAAATATTCATTTCAGTCCTTTATATACTAATAAACTGTAATACGGATGGATGTAGGAAAATAATGTGTTACAAACAACTGATAGCTCATTAAACAATAAGCTAATTGTCATAGTTTTTCGTGATACTTTTTCTTGCAGTTCTAGAACTGTATTAAATACATGATATGCGTAATTAAACTGTAGCTACTTTTTCCAATTGTGCAACATTGTTTCTTAGAACCTAATCAATCGTTTCTTGTGCTTCTTTTGTCGTAACATTTTATAGGCAAGTATTGCAGCAACCTTAGCCAAGGAAAGTCTTCTAACATGTGAGGAGGCAGTGATAGCAGCCGCAGCAGCTGAGGCAGTTGCTCTTGCTAGAGCAGCAGCCGAAATTGCCAAAGTGGCTGCTCTGAAAGCTGGAAAAAATACATTTGCAGAATCACATATCTCAGATCTTCCGTCAACAAGGACAAGAATACCCAGTCAAGAGATGGTTAGAATTACTGAAACAAAGTTGATCAGTCACTCTCATATTGTTGAGCCCTTCCCAGACAATGCAACCAAAGATCCATCTGAGAGTACAGATGTTTCCACCTTAGCTTTCAATGAACCAAACATTCAAGAAATATATAACTCTATAGCTGTCAAGTCTGGACGTCAAACTGAGAGAAGAGCTAGAAGAGTAAGAGCAGCAGAGAAGCCTGCTGGTGCTATTTCTCGCAAGTCTGGAATGTCTGGAAAGAAAAAGCGCTCCTCTATTCAGCCGATTGACTACTCAGATCCCTTGCGTTACTTCAGGGGTACAACAACCACTTCAAAGCTTCTTTCAGTAGCAGAAGAGCTAGAATTGTCAGAAGCAATCCAAGTAAGCCCCTTAGTTATTATGATTCCCTAACTTATTCTTTTGACTTGTTTATCAATGACCTGAATAGCCTATAGGTATTAAGGACACAAATAGATATTTATTTCACTGTCTTCATCGCTTTAATTCAGGCACATTAGTCTACTTTGCCAACCTTTAAGGGGTGTAAAATTTCTGATAGAGATTTTATCAAGTGTGACTGTAGGTACTATAGTTAGAAGAGTTAAATCTATGAGTGAAAAGTGTAACTGTTGAGGGAGGCAAAAAAAAAAAGTTAAATGTAATGAAAAAATTCTTAATTTTTTTTGAAAATTTCTAATAACATAAAGCTTAGTAGAGGGGCACCATTCTTGTAGTTAACCTCAGAAAGTTGGACAAAACAATGATGAATATGTGATAATGGAAAATCATTGTATTCTAGCTTCCTCTCTTATGGAAATACTAATACACTGGTTACTCCTTAATCGAGTATGTAGATCTTTTTCATCAAGCATCTTTCCTTGTTCAACTTTATTTCTGTACAATTTTGACGCATGATGCTTTGTGTTTACATGCAATGGAATGCCAGCTAGCTTGTTTAGAACCATCTGGATCTTCTAGGTGTCTATTTGATTTCATTTCATGTAGTGCTATATCTAACAACTACTTTTGGCAATGGACATTACCAGGACCTTCTAAACCTGGAAAAGCTCAAGAAGGAGCTTGTTGAAAAAAATGGTGCAGAGCCAACATTTGCTCAATGGGCAGGAGCTGCTGGAGTAGACCAAAAGACTCTAAGGAAACATTTAACCCATGGTAGATTTTGCAAGGATAAGATGATCAAGAGCAACATCCGTCTTGTGATTTCAATTGCGAAACACTTTAAGAATGCAGGGCTGAGCCTTCAGGATCTTGTTCTGGTGCCTGCTTTTGCTGATAATTTTTTTAGAATAGTGCCCAGATTCAGTATGTTGAACCTTCCTTTCTTTAACAGGAAGGATGTAAGGGCCTTGTCAGAGGTGCCGAAAAGTTTGATGCTTCAAAGGGATTTAAATTTTCTACCTATGCACATTGGTGGATCAAACAAGCAATCCGTCGATCTCTTTCTGAGCAATCAAGGATAATCCGTTTACCAGTAAGTTAAGCTACCAATATTTCCATTGAAAATGGTTTGGGATTACAAATTTTGTTGGAACATGTTAAACCTAAATTTTCTCAGTTTTTCACAGTAGTGTTATATTTGAGTGGTTGACCACCTTTCCAAAAATTTATACATTTTTATTCTTAACACTCCCTCAAATGTGGGCGGATACACTGAACTTGATAACAATTGATGGAATTCGTTGAAATTGAACAGAAAAAATTACTGAGAGAAGTGAGATTCAAACATAGTACCTCTTGTTCCTGTACCATATCAAATTTGATTGATCAAACACTCAATCTAAAAAGCTTGAAAATTTGGAAAGAGATCCCTCAGGACTAACCCAGTTGGTAAGTGCAAAGGGATTTGTTTGTAGTGGGCAGAGGTCAATTCTCGGAGAAGTCATGACCTTGGATTATCGACGACCCTTCTCCTTTGCGCTTGCCAACTGGGGTCTTGATTTACCCCCTCCTCTATGGTAGGGGCAGCGGTGAAAGGCCGCTAATGTCGTAGTTCCACATTTTTTTAAAAATTTGGAAAGAGAAATGTATACATTTATATCCTTGACAATTAGTACATGAAGTTTCAAAAACATTCTTTGCAAAACAGAGGAGAGCTAATTAATTGTTTCTTAGTCTGACTACATAAATAGAAAAAAGTCATGTGAATTTTGGTTTTCTAGAGGAGTAGACATGATAATTTCAATTTTAAACTTCGCTAGAAAATTCCTACAATTTGCAACTGTCCATTTGTGAGATACAACCAAAATCATATAATTGTTTATATTGGGTATGAGATACATGGACATGATACGAAATGATTTTGCACTTACTGGTTATGTGAAGTTTTCAGTTTTAGCTACCGTCCTTTACAATCTTTGAATAAAAGGAAAGTTATGTGGGAATTCACAGTAGGACAAGGTTTTATGAACTCATTTTCTAAGCTTAACAGTTTCACATGGTCGAGGCGACTTACCGAGTACGAGAGGCCAGAAAGCAACACTATAGTGAGAACAAGAGGTATCCTGATCAGGAAGAAGTCGCTGAGATCACTGGGTTGCCTATGAAGAGGATTGAAACAGTAATGCTTTCCCCAAAGGCTCCTATATCTCTGGACCAGAAGACTGGATTTAACCAGAATCTAAAGCCTTCAGTATGTCAATGTCCTGCTATAGCATCTCTTCCTTTCTGTTGCATTTGAGACTCTCTATCATCTGATTTACTTCATTAAGGGATCTTATTTTGCTTCAATTATAGGAAGTTATTGCTGATCCTGAAGCTGAGACGCCAGAAGACATTCTCATCAAGCACTTCATGAAGGAGGAACTGCATAAAGTACTTGACACTTTGAATCCCAGAGAAAAGCAGGTTATGAGACTGAGATTTGGGCTGGGAAATGGGAGGATGAAAACACTACAGGAGATAGGGGAGTTGATGGGTGTGAGTCGAGAGAGAGTTCGCCAAATTGAGTCTTGTGCTTTTAGAAAACTTAAAAACAAGAGGAGAACAAGGAATCTGCAGCAGTACCTGATCTCGTAAGTCCTGTTTCTGTCTCCATGTCCTTTTATGTGCATTCTTTCGATTCCTTTTAAACAAATGGATTTTTTATAAGTTCCATTTGATTTATGTATAAGTTGACTATATCACAGAACTCAAATCTATTGTGTAGATTGCTTTAGTTATGAAAAATGCCTACATGAATAAATCAGGCTTATATATTAAGTAGAGAATCATTAATGCTTTGCTTTTTTGATCGAAACAAGTTATCATGTGCATCTTATTTCAGTTACTTTGCCTATTGTTCATAGATGATACTCTCAAAACTTGGTCAGTAGTTCGTTCCACATTTTCCTACAGTATAATGTACAACTTCACTAGTAGGCATTTCTCAAAAAGTTGAGAATGCTTGTAGCCTTAATCTGTTATTTTGTATCCTCTGGGAAGCTTGAATCAGTGGTTATTCAACACTCACCACAGTACCTTCTTCTCGAGTGTTTTCAACTGCTGGAGGACATTGTCTTGGTTATTCTTTATTACGGGCGTTGCAGATGATGTAATGCGAGATATGCAACTAGCCGATAGCCAATGAGCATTAGCCCCATGATGCACACATCAATCCACATATGACCGAGCCCCACTGACTTGATGGCTGGATACGCCATCACTGGGCACATCACTCCTTTGGAACACTCATAGGCATCACGGTCGGCGAACTGGACCCCTAGCAAGAGCTTGTAGCAGTAGAAACTGTAGCTCAAGTACTTCAGCCAGACAATGAAGGCTGGTATATGTTGGACATAGTAGCCACCAGCCATTAGGAAGACCAAGGTGGTGACTGAGGCAAGAGTGGTTGCCTGCTTAACATCCATTAGTATTGCTCCTACCGCAAGGCCTAGGCTCTGTGCAACGAGAACGCTGAAGAGGACTATGAGGAGGGAGAGCAGGAAGGTGATGGGATCCGGCTTGAGGCCGCCCATCCAGTATATGATAAATGTGAAGGTGGTCGGGAGGGCAAGCTCCATAGGCAAGTCCCCCACAGTGCGTGCCATGAAGTAGGAGGAGAGTCGATACATGCCCGAGGCCTGCTCCTTCTGCAGCATTGGTCTCTCTTGAGGGAACGTGAACACAGCATTGTAAAGCGGAAAGAAGCCCCAGAAGACCGAGAAGAAGAAGATCAATGCAGTCTGTGATTGACATATTTGGATGAAGTAATGAGACAACACATGTGTGCCGGTATTTTTTATCACAAACTTTTTCGGATGAAGAAAGTTCTTTTGGGATGCTTACCCTGTCTTGGATATGAGAAGTTGGGGTGTGCCACCACAGGAGGCCTCCAAGAGTGGCAACACTGAGGACTTGGAAAATCCTGAGCTTGTTGAAAGCTTCATACCTCCTCTCCTTCAGCCCTCTGCTGAGCAAAACTCTGAACTGTTCCCACCAACTTGTGCACCATTGCTCCCTCTTCACTGCATCAACCAAGTACACAGCAGTTCAAATTGGTGTTCTTACAAATTGGTGTTCTCCCAGGTCATTCAGAGTGGCTTACTGGCGCTGGCTGTTTCTCGAGTGTACCCATAATTGTTCGGGTCTACTGTGCAAAGCTCTGCCTTCAGTTTTGTGGCAATATTGTGATCATACGCCATGATCAGTGCCTCCTTCACAGCCTTTTGCTCCTGCTGCAAGCCATTGCCACCATTGGTGACGTCACCGTTCTCAATCGCATACTTGGAGTTCGGTGCAATTCCTGCTCCATAGAAGAGTTCCTTAGAATAAGATACAAACCTCAAGAGTAGCATCATACTCAAGCACCAGACCTGGGCTTTGATGAAGAAAAATTTGACACTCGGTTAAAGTTCAGAGTTCTGTCATACGAGAGAATGATCCAGTGAGGTAGATCCACCCTCCACTCCATTACGTTCAGTGTCAGCGTGAGAGTGTTGTGCACCATTGTGCATATCAAATGACAATCTTGTTATCTGTTGGTCACTACAACATATTTGGTGCAACAGGTTCGACTACAGCTCAGGTATCTAATAAATTCATTTTTAGATTTTACACTGGTGCAGTGTTCTAGAATGTAGGATACACGGCGAAGTGTATTCGGAGATTCTAAGATTCCGAAAGACCTTTAAAGAGAAACCCTTTTTTTTCTCAGGGAAGATTTTTTTGTGCCCGTAGAGCAATAGAAGTAAGATTCCCACTAGTCACTAGGGAGGTTTGTCTGTCTTTCATTGTACTTGTACATTCATTTTCTGCAGTCTAGAGTTGTATCGAATTCGTCTTGTTCTAAAGGTACCAGTTTGGATCTACTTTCCCCTTTTGCTTGGAGCAAAGAAGTTTGGTATGCTGCAAACAGTTTGCAGCAAGTGACACATGCCCTCTCCCAGTAGGCAAGTAGACGACGGAAAGAGATGTGCATGATACAGAGAGGACGTGCACGGGAGTACCAAAATGTCAAACAAATAGCTGCAGAGACCAATTCATCCGCCATTATTGAGAGGGTTTTGGTGTTTGTGTGGGGACTGAGAACAGTTGCAGAGAAGGAGATGCATGAGCAAACGATGGGGCCTTGAGACAGTGACTTAAAGTATCAGTGTCTCAAGTCTCGTCGCACTTGTCTTCGTCTCAGATTCTACCCCTTGCGAACACGCAGCCCTGTCCAAGTTAGGAAGAAGGGTGCATGTTTTGTTGGCCTTTTGAGAAAAGTTTAGATGCAATTGTTTGTTTCAGATCTCGTGATAGAAATTTTACGACTTTTTTTTTTGGCTTTTTTCTCCTTTTCTGCATTGAGAATGTCAATACTGATGGATCTATGACCTCTTCTCTCCTATTCATATTGGCATCGACAGTTCCCTCTCTATGACTTGGCTTGGCTTTGTTTATGGCACAAGTCAACTCTCGCTATTGTAGCTTGTGTGTTTTCGTGAGAGGTGTGATTCTCTCGGACTCTCTTGACGATACGAAAATTGAAACTCATGCGCGGGGAGAAGACTCACCGTTGGCAAGATCCAGTAGGAGGTCGGCGGGGTTGACGCTGTCGGTCGGCGAGGGGAAGCCGATGGAGGTGAAGTAGTCGACGGCGGTGGCGGCGCGGCCGTAGTAGATGGCGGCGCCGTCGGAGGAGAGGAGCACCACCTTGTGGAACATGCGGTAGAGGCGGGTGGATGGCTGGTGGATGGTGGTGACGACGGTGCGGCCCTTGTCGGAGGCGAGACGCCGGAGGGTGCCGACGATGCGCGCGGCCGTGGTGGAGTCGAGCCCCGAGGTGGGCTCGTCCAGCAGCAGCAGGCTGGGGTCCACCAGCATCTCCAGCCCGATGCTGACGCGCTTCCGCTCGCCGCCAGAGACGCCGCGCACGCCGCGCGCGCCGCCGACCATGGAGTGCGCCACCCTGCCCAGGCCCAGCTCCGCCACCACCTCCTGGGCCTGGCGGGCCTTCTCCGCCCGGGACAGTGCCGCCGGCAGCCGCAGCAGCGCCGTGAACAGCAGCGTCTCCGCCACCGTCAGGTGCGGGTACAGCACGTCGTCCTGGGCCACGAACCCAGTGCGCCGCTTCACCCCGGCCGAGAACGGGCTCCCGTTATAGGTGATCTTGCCGGAGAGCTTACCACGGAGGCGCCCTCCGAGCGCCGTCAGGAGAGTCGTCTTGCCACTGCCCGAGGGGCCGAGCATGGCCAGCAGCTCCCCTGGACACACAACTCCAGTGATCCCATTCAGGATCGTCTTCTCCACCATCGTCTCCCTCCTCTTCCTCCGCCACCACCCCACTCCTTCTCCCATCTTCACCTTGTACACCACCTCCTCAAACTGCATAAAAATCGCATCTTTTCTTCACATAAAACAGAGGATCAAAACAGTACACCACCGTAACTTGGCTACCTTAAGGGTGATCGGAAAGACAGCAGAGGTTGCATCGGCTGGGTAGGCTATGACGGTGGACGCCGGTGGGTTGGCTTCTCGGCCGCCGACGAACTCTCTTTCGGGCTCAGGCGTCGCCATGGTGGATCAGTGGAGGAGGAATTGGATGGTGATTTGAGGATGGTCAAGGAGGAAGCACAAACTTATAAGAGAAAGAGGCCCACCAAAATGCCTTGTTGCACTCACTTTTACCTCTAAGAGTTCAAAAATGCCACCCAAAAGTTACTATATATATATAGATATATATATATATATATATATATATATATATATATATATATATATATATATATATATATATATATATATATATTTATTTATTTATTTATTTATTTATATAATAAAAATATTAAAAGAATTTGATCTTGTTACTTTTACTTTAAATGGGAAACAATCTTACATCAGGATACATTTATATGTGAACCTTGCACCCTTGTTAATTAGCTATCCTCTATCATCGTCGTCGGTGCATGGTCATCCTTATTGATCATGAATCATCCTTCGCGAAGAAGAAGAGATCATCGAATACACACATACAAAAAACATGTTTCTCTATAAAAAAACAAACAAACATCCAATAAAGGATTGTATTTTAGTTGGATCTTGTTTGAGAGGAGACACAATACCTTAAAACTTGCATACATTAAGCGAATGTCGGCACCGAGATAGATGCTTCGCTAGTGCTACAGTAGATGAATGATGCTCTTTTCGCTATACTTTTTGTTCTTCGTCTTTCGGTGGGAAAGTCTTCGAGTGGCTCATCTTGTTTGAAAGTATATAACTAGAGAGATGCTTTCCTTAATTAGCTATTCCAATTTGATTCGCGTCTTACCGGAGGGATATGCATCGAATTTGTCCTAATTGTTGTTGTTATCACGATTGTTTTTATACTAAGCATAGATTTCAATGGTACACGAGTGTATATATACATATATGATAGCAAAGGTGATACTCTCATTCTAGATATCTCTATAAGTCGATTTTACCTTCAAAACGAAGGAGATTATTCACGATATCTGTGAAACTAACAACTCGTAAATTTCCCTGTCTTCCCGCAAGTAATCTGATTTAAAAAGGAGCTTCACCTAAATTTGTATATATATATACGAAAAAGAAGTGAGAGATAGCGATAGAGAAAATGATTTTTCAAGCTATTCTGATTATTGTAATTGATTAATCAATTCAAACTAGAATCTGTAGTCCTAATTAATTATAATATTATTGAAGGATTCCATCAAAAAAAATTATTAAAGGAAAAAAAAAAAAAGAAAAGAGGAATTATAAAATAAAATCTTTGCATATAATTTGCACATGGAGAAAAGCGATAGGAATATCAATTGTGATGCATACAAAAGTGAAGATCTAGTTTGATTGTAGTGCATGCACCCGAAAAAGTTTTCCTTAGAGTAGAGTCGTGGAGAAGGAACCGAGGGTTCTCTTCCGACCGACATATCATGCGAAATTTAACTAATCTTGCACATGGAGTAACGCATATATCGTAGAATTTCTAACGGATGGCGCCCCGAGTCTAGTTGTTAGATTCTTCATCTAGATTTTGATTTTGACCGAAAATGAAAGCCCCTTATCGTTGAGGGAGATCCTTCGTAAGAGCTTCGTAGTGTTCGCGAAGAAATAATGCTTTTGAAAGTTTCTAAAGGGGAAGTTGAATCCCCCCGACATCACATGCATGCCCCATCTATTCGCTTGTGAAGGAAAAAAAATATGCGAAAAGAAAGAAAAAAGGAGAAACATGTATAAAAAGAGATCGGTTGATAAAACAAGAGTAAAGAAGACATCACAACATGATCGTTTACTCGATCCTTGTTTGCTTTTGGATAAGTCAATTGATTCTTAAGCAAGCATACACACAAGAACACAATAATTTAGGTATCTCGATCGATCATTGTAGTTTGATTCGATATCTCTAGTGTTTATGGAGTAATAGAACTAATATATATATATATATATAGTTAAAGTTGTATTAAAAAGAATTAATTAAATAATTGAAAATCATCGCGAGATTTGGTCGAATGATTCGTAAATTTAAAATACAATTTTTTTTAACAATAATAATAATTCCAATTAATATTAATAATTAACTAGTAATTTAGTATTATTTTATACCACAATTACTCCATAAAGTAAGAGGGAACATGAACACTCATATCTCGAAGAATCATTAAAGATATAAATTAATTAATGCTAAAGTATTGATTAAAGGCTATTGGATCATCACCATGCACGAGTAATTAATTCTTTCGAGAACCATAATTATAAAAATAAAATAAGAATCTAAGCATTTCATAAAATATTCACTTTTTTTTTAATAAGTTATATATATATATATATATATATATATATATATATATATATATATATATATATATATATATATATATATATAGTTTTCTTCTGTCAAGATCTCAACGCGGCATGACGCGACTCCATCTCCATCGTCGTTATCGCCGAGGCGCCGTCCGACCACCTCCGTCGGCCGGACTGGCGCGATCGACGCGCGCACCTCGTCGGCCGATGGCGGCGCGTGTCGATTCCACCGCGATTCGCCGACCACGATTCGTGGCGGAGTGGCGCGTCATCGCCGGCGATCGGGCCGGATTCCGACCGAATCGCGGCGACAGTGATCGCCAAACTGCCGGTCGCGAAATCGTCGGATTCCGATCGAATCACGCCGAATCCGGCCGCCGATCCGCGACGATCGCGCCAGTCCGACGGCTGGCGGAGGTGGGTCGTATATATATATATATATATATATATATATATATATATATATATATATATATATATATATATATATATATATATATATATATATAACTCTGTTTATTGAAGAACTTAATTATATAATTATAGTTATATGCATGAAGCTCAGAAATATTAATGATAGGTTAATTTCTCTCGCCAATTTTTTTAATTTATTTTTTAGTTTTACAAAAAGAAACAATAAATAATACAAGAATAAAAAAAATTGAATTTAACATTAAAAAGAGCTGATATCTTGGACGATAGTGCAGCGATCTATAAAATTATACAGTGATAAGGAGAGTCATGCTTAAATTGAATTGAATTTTAAAAAATACATTGATAAATTTTTTTTTTTTTTTTTTGACTCTTTATATTAATTTTTGGACCCTTTTTATATGCGATTTGAACTTCTTTAAAAATAGCTTTGAGGTAATCATTTCTTTGGACTTACATCAGATATGATCCTGACAATAAGGAATGCACGGTACTTTCTCTGTGCATCGTCGAAATGCCTACATACATTGTCAGAAGAATGAGTACTAAAACTCAACTCCTGAATCTGTTGGGATTGTCGTCGTCGTACATCCGATCAAATTGTGGATTCCAATTCGATTATCGACGAAATCCAATCATATTCCGAACGGACTATATATGATTCCGATCGAACCATGGCCAAATTCCGATCGGATTACAATCAGAATCCAGTCATATTGCGATCATTAGTGTTGCGGTTGCTAACAATTCTACTTCAGTCGAATTTCAATTACGATTCAATTAAAATTTGATCACGGTCCGATCGAACGTCAACTTTGATCGAATTGCGATTAGATTTCGATCGGATCACTGCGTTCGGCCACGATATCAAATGATACAGAGAGATATCAGATGAAGTTACTGTGCTCGTTCGGGTACGGACGCATGGATATTTATCTCGCAAGAAAATAGAACATCTAAATATGACCGCGTGCATGCTTGCCGCGTATGCATGCATGCAAACCAAGTGTACTTGAGCTTTGATTTCCTCGACCTCGAATGAAACAAAGTGATGCCACCTTTTTTTTTTTCAAAAGAAAATTATTATTATTATTATTATTATTCAGTTGGTTTCCTAAAGAATGAAAATAAAGATAAAATTAATAAATAGTGGAAAAGTTAACACAATAATTTAAAATTTTATTTATTCCTTCACTATAAAAAAAAACTTTTCAATAGTTTTTTTTTATGAGTCTCATCCTTTCTTATAAATTATTTATAAAACATAATATAAGATAATTAAATATATGGTAATTACAATTATTTTATGAACCTTCAAAAGTTTAACTTTGAAATATATATTTATTTTACTGATCTCTAGCTAGCAAATTAAATTATAAAAAAAAAACATAAGAATGAGGGCAAAATTAAAGATCAATATAATCCTTTCTTTCGTCCGCACTCCAAAACTAAAGAGGGCAAAAGAATTTAATTTTTAAAAGATTGATTAAAGAAAACTAAAAATAAAATAAAATGCATAATTAAGTTGATATTATTGCACAAGAATGAGCATGCACTTGAATATAGCTAGCTCGATGCTTAAATTAAGTTATCTTTTGAAAAGTGTTAACGCAAATCCACTTTAATGATACGATGCTAAATGATGATTATGGCGATGACCCCTATAATTCTCTCTCTATTAATTAAATTAATTAACTTAAAAATAGATCGAAGCCTAGCCTTTTGTTTGCCTTTGGCACAATGTATGAAGACATTACTTTAATTTTTACCCTAGAGATTTATTCCCTTCTTCTTCCAAATGTCCTTCAAAGTCTTAATTAAAGTCATAAAAGTGCCCTCTAAAAGGGTTTTCACATCTATTAGGCATTAATTAATTATCTAGCTTCGTCATTATACATTTAGATGATTTAAACAGCAAAGATGTGTTTCTCGAAAAGTAGTAGAAAAATCCTTTAAAATCAAGCATGATAAGATATGTTTCCACAATACCAATATTCCAATATCGATTGAGCATGCACTTATCGACATTTTCCTCCCTCGATCAAACCCTAACTAGCCTTAGGTTCGGTACCGTACTATTGCACCTAATTAATAATAATTGTTCGAAATGCCTTCTAAATTCATCCCACTTTAGGCAACTCTTCTCCTTTGACTTCTTAATGGCGTGCAATTTAGATTGTCGATAAGATTTGGCCTTGATATTCGAAGAGTTTTTGAGTAAGACACGAATGGATGATCGATAATTAGACGGCACTACTAACTAACAAATTAAGTCAGTGTGTATCCAATGATTTGTGTGGAGGAAAAGAGCCACTTTGTTATGTCTAAAGAGCTCCAAAGTTAAAGGGAAGATGCTTAATTCGAACTATTCTTTTATTTGGAGCTCTTTCTCTTCGTATACTTTTAATTTAGATCCATAAAAATAGTAGGAATTCTTAATTAATGCCTAAATATAGGTTGTCTACCAAAATTATATTATTGGTTGATTAATCGGTGATAATATTAATTAACGAGTAAAAAAAGGCTAAAATAAATGGAGGAATAAAGAAAAAAGAACAAAAGATATATAGTATATGTTCTATCTAAAGATGTTCGTCAACTCCCGATTCATGTTGTTTATTGCTGATTTTATAGAATTATTCTACATTAATAACAGTGAAAGAATTAGAATTTTAAATATTAACATCTTGTTTTGTTCAAAGAACAGATTCAATACTCTCGGAGACCGTCAAGGTGCGATGCAAATGTCATACGACAATATTGGAGATGATAAAAGTAATATGCGAAAGGCAAGTAGCTAGCAAATACACGCGCGGTGGCTTACGAGCGCGAAGAGCACTAGAACAATTAATTTCATCATTTTAATTCTTCTATACTAAACTTGTCTAACACGATCGATCACTTGCTAATCTAAATTGGATATGTTGGTCTCCCATTCATAGCACAAATAAGAATCGCGCACACGCGCACAATCTCGACCGAATCATCTCGACCTACAAATCTTTGACCGATCAATCACTTCCAAAGTCGACTCGAGTTTCTTCGTCGCAATGATATATATCTACGAGCACATCATCTTTTTAGCCTTTGAAACATATGCTCCACACCAAGAATGCCCACTTAGAACAAACTTCTCAAATATTATAAAACTATAATAATGAGAATTAGTGAGTGAATTAATTTGATTATATTATTGTTCTTGTTAATTAGTTCAAGTGTGATGTAGAATAAGATTAATTAATTATATTAAACAAGTGTTGGTGTTTAATTTTAATGGTTTTTTTTTTTTCAAATTTTTGAAAAGGCTGCCATATTTGTTTTGGCAAGCATATTCCTTTGAGAGGGTGTGACTATCGTCTATCTTTATTACCAGCTGTTGTTGTGTGGAAATATTCGCCATCTTTCTTAATTAGATTTATTCTTTTCTGCACAAAGCAGACATTATATTTATTCCTTCTCAGAGGGTAAAAACAAATAGAAAATAATAATTATATTAATATTCTCTGTCGATATATGTGTTTATCAGTTGTTTATTATTATTATTATTATTATTATTTGGTGACTTTGGAATGAGTTCTAAGCATGTGGCTGCCACATTGTCGAACTGCTGCTCTTCTTTCTGTCTGTGATTGATATTTTATTATTTGGACAAGAAACGATGCAAAAAAAATTGGCTATCTATCGACTGGAAGTATCAGCCGATTCAAACATTTTGCTGATTCAATTCTATTTTATATATTATGGTTCATTATTTCTAAGTGATACATATCTGTGCATCTTTTCTAACAAACCATTTTAGTCGCTATAACATGAGATTATGAATGCAAAGCTCGAGACCTTACGAAAAATGATAGAATTGGAGATTCAGAGACTTGTGTAGATCGAACATCATCGACGTCTAGGTAGGCGAGGTCGCTTCGTCAGTTCTCGCAAGGAGTTGAGCCTGAAATTCAATTGGTATATGAATGATCAATTAGTAAATAATTGAATCAGGGCAAAACAAGATGAAACAAATAAACCTACAAACATAATTCTCGAGTATAATTACAGTTTTGTAATCTTTATAGAAAGCACCACCACCTTGTAATTTGTTAAAATACCTCGTAAAAAAGATGGTTCTTATGCATAACTTGAAGAGTTTCAGACTAATGATTTTAGCATAAAGGAGAAAAAAAATTACAATTTGTTTCAGAATGGCTACACAAATAAAAAAAATTACAATTATTTTTTATTCTTTAAAAAATAAAAGGGGGGAAAAAAAGGAGAGAAAGCAACGCACCTCTGTTCTTCGTTATACACAGCTCATTCTTCGATCGACTCCATCCTATGTTCTTGCTCTTTTCTATGCATATCTGAAGTTATTCTGTTCTTTGCTCTTTTCTATGCATATCTGACATTAAACATTCCCTCTGCACCTATACCAAAGCTTGGCAATTTCCACCGTCTGCTTAAAGTATTATTTTCTAATTTTTACACCACAAATTTAATCTTCCTAAAGTTAAAAAGGGTCGTGAAAAACATTGAAAAATAAAAATTCAAAAGATGGAATGTGAATGATTTCTCTCACCAGACATGTGAAATGCACAACAAGTTCTCTCTTTTTCCCCTCAAATAATATATTACATGACAATTTATTTCAATTTAAGAAAGACAGACAGGAGAGATAAAACAAAGAAAAATCTTTTACCCCCTTTGCTGATGTTTAAGTCTTAAATCTCATCGCCTGAATTTGATTTGGATGCTGAGGATCGATGGAGCTTAATCATTGTTTTGGTAACCTGGAAGAAGAGAAGTTATGAATCCAACAACAAACACCTGGATCTCTTTCAACAGTTGCCAGAAGATGTTCCCAGGTGGCTCAGGCTGGGGAGGATTCTGGTTGCCATCAATTTGTTCCAGTTCTTGGGCAGGTTGGTCTTGATTATTTGCGCCAGCAACTGATATAGAAACATTTCAGAACAAAACATTCAGCATGAAGTAGTACATCTCCGAGAAAAAGTCGACATATTTGGTAGGGATGTTCAGTTGGTAAGGGAGGGATCTCCAACTGGTTTCAGATTTTGTTTCTAAGTTGAGGTTGTAAAACAAGCCAGAAACGTGGTATTTGGTTTAATATAGCTTTCTGCATCGGACAAACATATATCTACGAAATAGGAGAGAAATATACCAGGTTGAGGATTATTGTGAAGGTCCCGAACCACAGGTTGGCCATTCTGCTGCACTAGAGGAGCATGATGTCGCTGAGGGGCTCCTGCTTGCTGAAGCCATCTTATGAATGGAGCCAAGGCTCCAGTTTGATACCTATGATATTAACATGCATAAAGAATTTAAAAAGGGGGTAGCACGGGTAAGGAGTAAATATTCGTAGTGCAAGAAGAGATTTGCACTCACAGGTATACAAAAGATGCAAAGAAAATAAGAAGAACTAAGTTCTGCGGTGATCCATCATGGCTAAAAAGAAAAATCATGGCCGCCAACTTGATGATCAGACCCAAGTCAAGCTGAAATGCAAATTGAACTCTCCTCGCTACACGTTGTCTTTGAACTCCATGTTGCTGCACCGCTTCCTGCCCACGTTCATTACTAGCCGCACCAGCACTTTGCCTCCTGAAAGGCGCAAATGAGATGAAATAAATGCATGACCAAATTCAAAATGTCATTGGCAGAATAAATACATTTTACTGGACACACTGACCGATAAGCAAAGCTCAATGTACTAGTTTAGTTACACAACATAACTCATCTGTCGAAGTATCTTTAAAGAAACTTTGGTCAATTTCTCAATGATGTAGCTAGATATTAATCAAGTTTAACTAGAATTTTAGAATGGAAAACTGAATAACTGGTATTTGTTTAGGCTTAATGAATAAAGAGGAAACAAATGTGACTTGGATATACAATTCAATATTCAAAGAACAGACAATGTGTGCAATCCATTTTATTTTATGCAGCTAGATTTGTTGACTCGAAATTGGTTCATGCATCCCTAGAGCATAGAATTACTTCACAAGCTTTTGATCTCAATGTGATCGAAGGCCAAAAGAGAACAATTATCCAAAACTCATACATAGTAGGATGCATCAGTGCTTGTTGTAGGTCTACTACATAAGAGGACTAAGGACAAACTTTTCTTATTATCATACCAGTAACCAGTTACACGGCAACATGAGATACAGAATATTTCATATGGTTAAATGTCATGCCAATGACAATCTTTAAACTCAATACAGTTGATCCAGGAAAATTTTGCAACACAATGGTTGCCGATTCCAATGATGTTACATGCTAGCTACCTTCATAGACAATCTTACTTCAAAAATGGATGAGGATGCAATCTACTCAACCAAACGCAATAATTAAGTAGCTGTAATGTTGCTAACCCTATAGTAACTTAGAGAGGAGAGATAGAGATAAACTGTATGAATTCAGGATATTGATTTTTCCAGCAGAATCAACGATTAACTGAACTAGCAAAAGTTGATTTCAGTTACTAAAATGTAATTCAAGATAAAAGAAGTCAATCTGGTTTAACACAATTGAGCAGAAGCTTACGTAGGTATGTTGTACTTCAACGGAATAAGAGTCTTAGGAGAAAAGCCTGCCAGTGGACTCGTATATGGAAGACACTGAATAGCATAAAGTCCAGCACCATTTTCATTGTGCTCTGGATTGAGTATCGGAGTCATTCCAGGTGACATTAGTACATGAGGCATCGTGAATCCAGAAATATCAGCTACCTACGCTTCCAAAATATATGAGGTTAACCATCAAAAACAGAAAAGATCCTACAAGTTAAAGGTGTTAATTTTCTAGCTTTAAAAAGAAATAAAAGTTATTTAGATGCGAAGATTCGCAGGAAAATGCAATTAGAACACCGATCAATCACTTAAAGATGCTTCCTTATTGAAAAAAAAAAAAACCCCATAAATTACCATGCACAAACACACTATAAACAATAAAAATAGCATTGACGTCGCCGCGAGAGTAAAAGTCAGTATATGTATTTGTTTTCAAATTCACCATGGCTAATTCGGCACAACAACCCCAAATTCCGATACCCAGGGAGCAATAGAGAAATCGTAATAAAAGTGAAGAAACACACGCATCTAACAACGAAAGACAAGATAAATTTGGAGAAAAAAATTATCTTGATATTTAAACCGACAGGGCAGAAACCGTAGCCCTAGAAAAGAACAGATCCAGAAAAGAAATCAAACAAATCGAGGACCGGAATCGAAGGGATACGAGAGACCGCACGCGCCTGGGGTTTGGGAGATCCATCAGCGGCTAGCGTTGTCGGGCGGTGATCAGAGGGACCGATTCGCGCTTCTTCCGCCATGGCCGCGGTCGGGAAAAGCAGCAGAAGCGAGGCGAGGAAGGGCAAGGAAAGAGGGCGAGCTTAGCGGTAGGTTGTTCCGGCAGGCACCGCTTCCCGTAAAAGGAGCTCATCTGAACGCGTCACATGTTTGCTGGCACCGCCCACGTGGCAAAATGGTAGTGGCTGTGATCTGGATAGAATTTTAGTTATTTTACAATCTTTTACCCGTCGCCCCTCGTAATTTAGGTCTCATCGAAATGCCCATCAACTTTTACAATTTCACATCAGTATAATACAGTATTCCAACATGCACCCTTACTCTTCTTAATACGAACTATCCAGTCCACTGTATTCATCCTTTTTCGTCCACCTAGAAGAGAAAATAAATCATATAATATCGTACCTGAAATTTTAAAGATCTGAATTAAATTTTAAAAAATATTAATGAATTAATTTTGAAACTTTTCTACTCATTTTTAAGAGTAATTTGAATATTTGAGTGTCTCTTATAAAATTGAAATCCGTCAATCTAATCGTCTCTATCAATTTATCTTTGGATCATCGTAAAGAAAATAAATCAGAATAAATCTTTGTCCCTAGACTAATAAACATGGAGGGACGATACATTCGTATTTATGAGGAATTGATCCGTTGTCTTTTCCGCGGGAGCAAAAATGAGTATCTCTTAAGTATAATTTTAGATTCGATTTCAAATCACCATAGACTTTTGATTTTATCGGATATCGAAATTCTGATCCATACGAAATTCTATCAAAGTGAAGATTACCGTATGTATTTAAGTAATGAATACAGAATTATTTTTTTTAACTATATATTTATTATAAATTAAAACCTATTTTTTGTATTAAAAAAAATCAAGCATTCAAGATTCCGAGATCGCCTCGCCGCCGTCGCTCTCCGGCGCTCCTCCTCCGCGTCCTTCACCTCGGAAGCTCTGGTGCTGCTGCACCACCAGAATCGCGATCTTATCGGCGAACTCCATGGCCAACATGTCGCCGATGATGCCCAGCTCCGGGCACTCGCTCCACTGCGACAGGCCGCTGGTCAGCTCCGTCTCCATCCCGTTCCTCCTCCCCACCATCACCAACTCGAACTCCTGGCTCATCCGGTGAACTAACGCCGCCGTCTCCTCCCCGTTCCTCAGTACTTTCTCCTCGTAGCCGGTGCACACCTCCCGCACCTGCGTCACCGCCGAGTCGTCCTGCATTCGCTCCTCGTCGCGCTCCACCACCAGCCTCTTGTCTTGGAGCGGAAGGAAGCGCACGACGGTGAGGCGGATGGAGATGTTGCTCCTCGCCATGCGGAAAGCCAACGCGAGGGCCTCGCGGTCGTCGGGGCCGCCGAGGAAGTAGACGGCGACGCGGCGGCCGCCGTCGTCGAAGCCTGCGCGGGTCGGGAGGGTGTTGCCGACGAGGATGGCGGCGGAGCAGGGGGCGAAATCGAGGACGTTTCGATTTACGGTTTGGACGGCGTGGTCGACGGTGTGGCGAGCGCCGTTGAAATGCTTGTGGAAGGGGAGGAGGGCGAGGCAGGCCTTGTGGTCGAGAGCCAGCATGCAGACGTCGTTGTGCATGCTCCGGATGGGCGAGATTGCCACGAAGGTGCTTAGGGCAACGCTTCCCTGCTCCGACTCGAAGTGGCGGTGGAAGGCGTTCGTGATGCGGTCGGAGGTGATGGTGGCCTCGGCGGTGGGGTGGTGGGGGCGGAACACCGGGGCGGAACGCCCGGCGAGCTGGTTGAGGTGGAGGACGGCGAGCGAGAGGGGGGATTCGATGGTGGGGCAGACGACGTCCAGGAAATCGAGGACGGGGTTGACGTGGTCCTCCCTGTGGACGCAGGCGACGAGGCGGAGCTCCGCCACGGGAGGAAGGTGTTCGAGGGTTTGCCGCTTCAGCACCACGTACCGCAGCATCGGATCGTACAACGTCTTGATGAGCGGCGTCGTGGCCGCCGTCGATGCCACCATTGCAAGCGTCAGCGCCGGCAAATGCTCCGGCGACGCCAGCTGAAATGAAATTAGGGGGAAAATAGTCAGAAATCCTAGAAATTGACAGAGATGATGGAGAGTGAAATCAAAATCATACCTTGTTGTGAACGAAGAAGAAAAAGTTGAAGGCTTCTACGAATCCCTTGACGTTGAGCATGAGCCCTAACGTGATGGCATCGCTCATCGGCAACTTGTTGAAGTGGCGCGAGGCGGCAACTACTCCGGCGAGCTTTCCGGCGTAGCAGAGGACTACAACAAGCAGAATAACCCAACACAACCCCACTCTCTCCAGCCCCTCCATATCTGTCCGGTAGCCGACGATGAACAAGTAGAGCGGGAGAAGCAACCCGGCACAGAGTGGCTGTAGCCTCTCCGTCAAAGTGACGCCCACCGGCATTCCTCCCGGCACAGCGAGTCCCAGAAGCATTGGCCCCATGATCATGTGGAAGCCGATGAAGGTGGTCATGACCGATGCCGTAAGCGCCATGAGGAGCAACCCAAGGAAGCACCCTTCCGACAGCATCTGCCCCCGAGGCGGGCGCTTCGCCACCCACCGCGCCGCTTTACCGCCTCCGAGCACCAAGAGCAGCAGCACAGCCGCCACCACGGCCGGGATCAGAATTTGGGCTTTGACGGACGTCATCTCGGAGACCATAAAAGCCGTCTTGGAGACCACGACGATGAGGAGGTAGCCGATGTCCTCGAGCAGGGAGGCGGCGACGGAGAGCCGGCCGAGCGCGGAGTTGAGGAGGTGGAGCTCATCGAGGGAGTCGACGACGACGGGGAAGGAGGAGAACGAGAGGCGGAGGATGACAAGGTAGATGAATCCGTTCGTGAGGAGGTCGGGGGGAACAACCGATTGGAAGGCGAAGATAGCGGCAGCGCTGAGGAGGACGGGCAGGAGGGAGCCGGCCACGCTGATGGCCACCGCGTTCTTCCCCTGCATCTCCCACCACGCGAGGTTGAGCTCCGTCTTGACGCTGATGTTGAAGAGGTAGAGGATGATGCCGAAGAGGGAGATGATCTCGAGGATGAGGAGGCCGCGCTCCGGGAACAAACTCTGCTGAAGCGCTGGCCGTTGCCCGATCACCGACGGCCCGAGAAGAATGCCAGTCTGCATATTGGAATCATCATCGACACAAGCATTCCGAGATAATTGGGAGACTACCGTGACGGAAACGAAGCTTACGAGTACGTGAGAAACAAAGCGGCACTGGTGGAGGCGGCGGAGGAGGGAATGGAGGAGGTTGGTGGAGGAGAAGATGACGATGAGCTCGAAGAGGAAGAGCGGTACGGAGAAGAGGAGAGGCTTGTCGCCGAGAAAGACACCTTCAGAGTCGATGCGGCCGATGTCGTAGCAGACCATGCGATGGGGTTCCATCGACGTCTGGTTGAGCGAGAGGGGGTTAGCCGTCGACATGGCGAGACGGAGACGGAGAAGAAAGGACGGGGGAGGGAGGGAAAGGAGGAGCAAGTGTTCGTTGCTTACATCTGTTGCCTGTTTGCTTTCTGACCTTTCACCGGTTTTAAGGGAATCCTTCTTTCTCCGGTGATTGACTTGAGTGGTCAACCATAGTTTGCATCTATCAAACATGAATCAGAGGTTAAATATGGAGAAGACAAATTGAATATTAATAGACGGTTAATCTGGCTTTAAAAAATTGACAATCAAAGATCGAATAGTCTAATATTTCATAATTAGTGTAAGAGAAATAAATTATTAAGAATATTTTTATTTAATTAAAAACTAATAAGTGAGAGGATATATATTTTAAAAAAAATTAATAATTGATTCTTACTCAAATAATTTTATTATTTATATTAATCACTGGATCCTATAATATTTCATATTTTTCAATATCAAACCTATGATAATATTAAAAAAAATAAATCATTATGGATCTTCTATCGTATCAATATTTAGTCACAATAAAAGATAAGATATCTCGATTGATATTTCCATCAATAATGAGAATTAATTTTTATTCATTTGTTACAAATTTATACTGTGTTTATTTTATCCGTGAGAGCCCCCGTGAGATGTGATGTTGTATCATAAGACAACGGATCAATCTCTCGCAAATACGAGGGTGTCGTCCCTCCATGTGTTAGTTATTAGTCTCAAGGGCCAAAAATCTATCGTAATTTACCTCCTTTACGATGGTCCGGAGACGAACTGACAGGGGTCATTAGATTGACAGATTCTAATATTTTATATCATACTTTATCCATGAGAAAAAAAGAACATATGAAATATATTTAAATCATTTATTTTATTTTTTTAAATAGTCATTTTTAATATCTATGTGCATACGCGAGAGTTGTTATTTTTTTAATATCTAATATTAGAAAACATAAACTTACGTTAAAATTGAACAGGTCGAATCAAACCCAAATTGAATTTGTTTTTTTCTTGGACAAATTTACATTAAATTCAAACAAATTGAGCCGATGTAAAATCAGTTAATTATCTAAACTTTAAAAAAAAAATCAACGACAAATTTATTGAATTGCATAGCAATTAATCGCTCCATCAGAATATTTTTTTATTAATAATAAAATATCTAAATTTCCATCCGAATGACCAATCTTATCCCATAAATCTTCAAAATACCTCACCAACAATTGAACTGAATAATCGAAACCCAAGTAGCATCTATCAATCACAAAAAAAAAAATAAAAAAAAAACACTCATAATTTTTTCACAACTCAATCTAGACTTCGCAATCGTATCATCCTTGAACGACGATCTAACATCGAAATCATATTCCGTCCACCAGATAAACTTCTAGCCCCCAAGACCGTTCAAATGAATTTTTTTAAATTCATTGTCATATCGCAGCAGATAATCGAACTATATTTTCTTATGAAATACCTCTCCACTTTTGACGCTCAATCAATCTAAATTTACTATACTAAATTTATGACTCAATTATCTAAATCAACAATCGATTTATTCAAATTAAATCAATTCAGTCGATTATTTCAAAACAAAATTTTGCTCAAACATACAATGGCCAATTCCCCAAAAAATGAGATCGACGGTTATTTTCGAAAAGTAATCTATTATCAAAATAAATTACAAAAGTGGTAAAAAAAATAAAGAAGTATTTCATCTAATAAATACTAGTTTTATAGGATTAAAAAAAAAACTTAGTGTAGCTAAATCTAGATTAGCTACTTTATTTCAGCAAACAATCCGACTAAGAAAAACTATTTCTTTTATCCTTTGTAAAATTAAGAAAATTAAATAAGCATCTACCTCACTAAAAAAAACTCGATTCCAAAGAATCACATTAAACTTGTACTCTCCAATTGCAGTTATTTTGATCCAAAAATAATAATATTAAGAATGCATAATTCAAGTGATCATGTTCTATTTGGGCAAATGCTCATAAAAGACCATTTAAGCTTCAGAAAATCGAAGAATAATTACACGCGAGGAACTGAGAAAAATTAGTGAACTTACACAGCTTGTACAACAAAACTGTTGCCTTTCCTTTACAAGAATCTCATTTTCCCAATCACCTCTCAGATCTGGCAAAAAACTGGAAAATAATGCAATACTTATCTATATCCCAGTTCTACAAATTTATATATACACGAATTACGTGGTGTAATAGTGTAAAAATTTTCACACAACAAAATTCCTCTGGTTCGAGAAGTAAGAACAGGGGCATGGCATTTTGTACCTTCCGAGTCGATTCTTCAACTAGAGCCGTCTTTCATGGATTTATCGCTCAGACGACGCCTCAGCTGCATAGCATTGGTGTGTTCAGAAACAGGGAAATGTTAAAGGTACTATCTTTCGATTCGAGAGATCAACAAACTGATCGTGCATTTGGTTCTTGGAGTTTAAATGGCTAAGGAATGGAGTAGCTACTCCTGGAGAATCCAAAAAGTTAGGAATCTGTCCAACTAACAACCCCCTGTCATCCGTCCCACGACTGCGGCGAAAGAGAGGGTAAATCACGAGGAGGGACTTTGTCCCTGGACACGGTGACAAGACAGAGGGAGGGTCATCTGACACCAGGGGGATTTTAGACCCCTCATCCGGAATCGACCCCAGCCCGTTTCCAAAGCTACTCCTAGAGAATGAACAAGGCCTCGATGATGATGATGATGAGCAAAAATTATAGAATCGATGAATCCTCAACTTTCATTACATAATGCATATAGATCCTGTATTAAAGGTTTTTTTTTTCCTCCAGTTTGATTTGATTCTGAATCATTTCTAGCGACGACAAATATCATAGAAATTATTAAAGAATGAACCGGATCAAAGTTAAAGTTAAACTTTGGTTTAGCTGATTGAACCGACTGATTAACTTCTCTATCAAATTATAGTGATTTTTAAATTGTACCAAACATGCAAGAAGGATAGTTTTTGACATACCCATTTTATAAATTTCAGATGGTTAAGAACCTCCTCAGTTTCGAGTTCCTGCAGGTGCACAAGAACAGGTCAAAAATAGTAAAATACATACAATCGACCATAAAAAATGATCAATTTTTAAGAAATGCAAAAAATGGGGGAGAAAAATCCTGCCATATTATAACTTATAGACTGAGACATTAAGGAAACAATTTTGTTATTATGATTTAGAAATTTAGGGAAAACTTCATTTTTTGCTAAGTATACAGAATATCATTGTTAAAACTATTTGGGTTTGGTTACATGTACCTTATTCCTCTGCTTCATGAGCTCCATGCAAGGTTGCATAACTAGTATGTTTGAATCAATCAAAAAGACTTTTAATACTTTGGTAAATATTTTCTTTGACCTTCTTCTACCCCTTTAATCAATTTAACTATCTACAGGTCATTATCAGATAACTTCATGCCATCTTAAAATATTTTTTCTCATTTTATTATATATTAAAGCTGCATCCGGTTGCTCTCGGATTATAGTATCTTTCCTTGATCCTTTCTAGTAATTCTACTAACCATCCTTATCTCTATTACATCTACCTGTTTTAAGTATTACTTCCTAACGATTCAATACTCTAATCCATAATCGGATCATATTCACTTTTTAAAAATTTCTATTATCTCAAGGGACACAATGATTACACAGGCTTCAAATTCTAACACTCATTCTTTGTCCTACGACATTTATATCAATATCCCTTGCTAAAAATAAACTATTTTAGGAAGTTTAACACATGTTACATCGCACAAATGAAGCTTTTTTACATAAAAAGCTAATTTTTAATATCAATTGGTGAAAGAGGAATATGGTGGATGAAACTGAGAATGCCAGCAGCTAGGCATATTGCAAAGAACATACATATCTAATATACATCAACTTCCCTCCCTCTCCCTTCACCCCTCCACAGTTTCAACTCAAGTTGAACTCTGATTGATTCCATTATCTAACGATAGAATCTATCGTCTTGTTTTAAGCCATTGCTGTAGGCATGTTTTTGGCTATTGGTAATGTATAATATATTTTTCTGTATAAAGATCACATTAATATACTATTAGAAATATTTAGAAATCATCAAGGAAAGACATAAGAAAAAGTTTCAGGTCTGAACTCAGGTAAGCAGAAAAGGAATTAGAATGAAGGGTACCTGGAATATGATAAAGAATGACAATTGGCATTAAGATAACAATTAACAAGTATCACCTAAAATTTAAGTTGATTCACTAAGGATCACTCACCTGAGGCACAGCACAATCTGCATGAAATGGATCCCATTCAACAGCACAAGAGCAATCCCAATCTTCATTCTGAACGATGAAAAGAGGAGCCCTGCAATATAAATTGAGTTGACTAAATCCTCAAACACTTTTGAGTATACACAAGAAACGTCTTGAAGAAGCATTTAAAGGATGAGGGTTAAACTCTATTATTTATAATACTAATTGTCTCTAATTATCTAGATTCTCATACCCATTTCCACTTGAAGTATACCTTTTGTCCATGAATCACCACTATTTGTGACCAAAAGGCAAATCCAAATATCTTTAGATTAATCAAATCATTGTTTTTTCTTTTGTCATTGCCAAAGTCATATTCAATTTTATTCATATACTGAAACAAGATCTCAACAGAAAAAAAGGTATTACTAGTAAATTCAAAAATTAATAACGAGAACAAATAGAGTTTCAACTAGGAACACTGCATAGATCTTGATTCTCTGCAAGATTATCTCCTAGTAGTATACAGATGATTAAAATCACTTTTGATTAGTGTTCTAAGAACGTGTAGGATCATCTTTGACTTAGCTTCTCTTATTTTATCATTTAGCAGAGCAACTGTTAGATACCTCAAAATAATGCCATTATTTTTTTCTAGTAGCCTCATAAACTCATTTTTCGGTTCTGATTTCTATTACACTAACTCAATTGTGTTGTTTTCTGACCATACATAAACTAAAATCCAACAGATAAAGTATGATTGACCGTACATTAATAAAACTCTAGATGCTCCTTTTCATTTTAACCACTTAATCATTTTCATATTAATGATATATCCCCCTTCATCTTGTTTGATAAGAGATCCAAGATATCTAAAACTCATAATTGAAAAAAAAACTCCATCCAATTTAACTACACCTCACTTCTTTTGTCATGAAGAAATCACATTTCAATATTAGATTTAATTTTACTCAGCTTAACATCTTTAATTTCTAAAGTTTTACTGCACCCTTCAAGCTTCAAGTTTATTTTACTCAAACTTTCAATTTGCATCCTATCATTTCACCAAGGAGATTTATATTGCATATGCTTGGTAAGTTATACAAAAGTAAACAAACATGAGCAGCCAGTAAATCCAATCATAATCAATTGAAAAGATACTTGGAATTTTTTATTCAGATACGCCTACAGTAATAGGTATTCAGTCTCCCAATTAGTAAGACTAATAAAAAACAAGAAAAAGAAAAGACCTGCGCCACTTTCCACAAATAATCCCTTCATTAGATCCACCTAAGTGCAAGAACTCCCGGCATTGAACCCAATTACCAATACCGCTCTGATTTTGTGTCTTTCTTCCTTTCCACACCTAGTAAAATGTATGACATTTAGCATCCAAAGAAACATGAAATATGATTACTTAGATAAAAGCTTTACAACTCACATTTACAAATTCATCAGTATCCATTTCAGATGGTTCATCAAAATAATCATCTTCACTGCATAATTAAGAAGAATGCATCAGGAACAACATGGATCATGGCATGGGTAACCAACTGAAGTTCTAAGTGACAAATTTAAATACACCAGAGCAAGAAGTGGATGCACAAGGGAATGGAATATCTTCAATGGCAAATAAAAAGCAAATAAACATAGGGATTCACAAATAAAATTTAGTGTGTATCATGTTATCATCACAAGGCTAGTAATGTTTTCTCAGAAACCATGGGATAAAGTAAGCATGAATAGAAAATAGGCAGTCATCTTGGAAAAGGTTCAGTATCTTATTAGCCTATTTTTAATTCGTCATGAAGTTAAGTATTATTAGCTAACTTGTGGGTTCCATTTGCTATGAATTTTCTGTAACTTCGATCAAGGTAACTAAAATGTTTCAAGCATGAATTATGTCCCATTCCCATATACTCTAGGTCAGGTTTTATCACAAAGCAGAAAAATGGATTATCATATTGGATAATATTTCAACAGACTAGGGAATCCAACGAGAGGCGAAGAGTTAGCATACTTGGAAACTGGTCCAGACCAGTCCATAATTTCAGCTTGAAAATCTTTACCAATTCGAACTCCAGTGGTATAAGGCCTACTGTCCTTCAACATGAATGATATGGAATACTTTCTGGGAGATGTTTTATGTGTGTGACTGGAGATTTCACCCACTGTATCAGGTGATTTACTTATTAGAAGCTTTGGCTTTTTCTTGAAACAGAGTTGGCAATACCATTCATCAACTGGAATCTTTGTCACATGAGGAACACAACAAGACTGATGATATGTTTCATCGCATTCATCACAAATCAGCATCTGCAGTGGATCATCAAATAGCCCACAAATTTTGCATTTCTGAGAAAGCTTGCTATTATGATCAAGCAGAACTCCTAAATCAAAATGACAGCTGCTAGCACAAGAGTTCCCAATTAGCCCATGTCTTTTGAGCACGTAGATACAAAGCTCCCTTGCTGATTCAAATTCTCCTAGTTCCAGAACATCAGAATAAAAATCATCTGTATCTATCTTGATGAAAGTTGCAGTAGATTCCAAATTAGATTTTGAAGATGAAGATCTATCATTTGATACATGACAATTTTCCTGTGCAGGTTTGGGAAATTTTACATTTTTTGTTTTAACTAATACTTCACATTCTCCAATAGAATGCATGGCATGCAGGCCAGAATTTTGAAGTGAGTCAGTATCTGTGGTACACGCATCAACCGGAGCTCTCTCAGTATCAGCTTTCCTATCTTCTAACTGGCAATCCTCAGAACTAATACACAACTCGGTACCAAATTTTTGTCTTGCATCTGATACCTCACTATTTTCTGGAAGAAGAGCAAGTGAATTTCTTTGTAACTTCCTCCTCTTGTACACATACCCATCACCCTCATTTCCTAAACTTGTGCAGAATTCATTTGGAATTGGTGGAGGTGTACAACTTTCAGCTGAAACTATTGCCTCCATAGGAGGAAGTTCAAATTGTTCCTTGTCATTATCTGTTGTTTTATTATCTTCTGGAAGAAGAACAAGTGAATTTATTTGCAGCTTCCTCCGCTTGTAGACATATGTATTGGTTGTATGCCCTGAGCTTTTGCACATGCCACTTGAACTAGATACATCTGTCCAGCTTCCAGATGAAACTATTGTTTCACTAGGAGGCAGTTCAAATCCTTTCTTGTCAGAATAAATGGAATTTCTAGAGGTATCACAATGGCATTCTTCATGATTTGGAGACATTATGCAATGTTAACAGGTCTGCAATTAACCACAGTTCTATTACTGAATTCATAAATTTAAAAAATATATATATAGTCACCAAAGCATGCAAATACAATAGCACACATCGAGTCATAGAACAACAATGTCTTAACATATTACCATGGCACATCATTGGCATGCCACTCTGCCATGAACTGGCAACATATGAGCAACATATGTGTTGGTCCCATGGTTTAAAATCTTATATTGTGCCAGATGGTATAATAGTTAAAATGTATCATTCTATAAATTATCGAATCTCGGTAGTACTCAGTACAAGTAATCTTACTGACATTTAACACCCCTTGGTATGCTACAAAATGTGTCAAAATGAATCGAAATAATGTTCATTATTTTTTGTAGCTTGCATTTGTACAATAAAATGTCAAGCTTATACCATTCTAAAGGCACACTAAGTTATAAATTAGATATATAATTGTGTTCTCTTCTTTGTTTCATCTGCTTCCTCTTTCCCCCTCTAGTTCTCCATTGACAACATGAAACACCAACATGGCTCAGATTTTGAAACTTACTTGGTTTAAGGTAAACTGACGTGTTAAGTATTTATTAAATCTGAGTTAACGCGAACAATATTGCCACCTGACATTCTTTAAAATATTTATGTGATAGGCACTTTTATAATTGGGGCATACATGATAATGATGAATGATGATGAGATGACAAGACATTTTTTTTTAGTTCAAATACAACAACCACCACCAAGCCTTATCCCACTAGGTGGAGTCGGCTATATGGATCCTTCTACATCATTGGACTCTATATTCCCTACCATATCATCATCTATACTTAAATAAATTTTATCCTATTTTATTGTTGCTAACCAAGTCTTTTTTGGTTTTCCTCTTCCTCGTTTGATCTGTGTATTTGTCATAATTGCACATTGCCTAACTGGAGCATTTATTGGTCGTCTAAGTACATATCTGTACCATCTTAAACGTGTCTCTCGAATTTTTTCCTCGTTAGATGCAACTCCAACTTTCTCTTTAATGCTCTCATTTCTTATTCTGTCCATCTCGTATGTCCACGCATCCACCTTAACATCCTCATCTCTGTAACTCTCATCTTCTGCTCATGTGTCCAAGTCGTAGTTCAACATTCAGCGTTATATAACATAGTAGTCTAACAGTCATTTTGTAGAACTTCCCTTTAAATTTTAGAGGTACTTTACGATTACATAAAACACCCATTGTTTTTCTCCATTGCAACCATCCTGCTTGTATTTTATATAAGACATCTCTCTCAATCCCTTCATTGTCTTGCAAAAATGATCCTAAATACTTAAAACTCTCCGTTCCAGACAACTTGTCATCTCCTATCTTAACATTTGTCTCATTACGTCTAATATTCCTAAACTTAAATTTCATATATTCTGTCCTTACTCTACTAAGTCTAAAACCTTTCACTTCTAGTGTTTTCGACCAATATTCTAGTTTAGCATTTACTCCTTCACGTATCTCAACTACCAAAACAATATCATCTGCAAACAACATGTACCACGGTACTGTATCTTGAATGTGTTCAGTGAGTTTATCCATGATTAGTGTAAAAAGATAAGGATTTAGAGTTGATCCTTGATGTAACTCTATGTTTATTAAAAATGCTTCAGTTAATCCGCCTAAAGTCTTCACTCTGATCGTTACTTTCTCATACATATCCTTAATTAGTTTCATATACGTTACGCTAACACCTCTCTTTTCTAGAATTCTCCATATAATTTCTCTTGAAACTCTATCATAAACTTTTTCTAAGTCAATGAATATTATATGTAGATCTTACTTTTGCTCCTGATACTTTTCAAGAGAAGATGAACTCAAATTGATTTTCGAAAACCGTGATCTCCTTTCTTAATCTTTTTTCTATTACTCTTTTTCAAAGTTTCATTGTATGACTCATTAGTTTAATACCCTTATAATTTGCATAAGTTTGTATATCCCCTTATTCTTATATAAGGGAATTAGAGTACTTATCCTCCATTGAACAGATAATTTTTTTGTTTTCAACATTATGTAAAATAATTTTGTAAGTCATTCAATATCTTATTTCCCTAGACAGTTCCATACCTCTATAAAAATATCATCTGGTCCAACGACTTTTCCATTTTGCTATTTGTTTTTCCTTCACTTTCTCTTGTACTTTCTCATTCCACCACCAAGATTTCTTACTTAGTGGTGCATACCCCTTTGACTCACTAAATACACTCTTAGCTACTATTTTCAACGTTGATACCATCAGATTGCCATCAACACAACCTTATCAATCTATTTTGACTATAAAAACACCAAATAGTAAGATAACAATGTTATATATCACTTAGTGTGGAAGAACAAAGGTATGTTTAGTGCCAAATACTTGTTAGATCATAAATTATGTAGTTCTTCCATTACTTAGCTATATAACACTTAATGGCTCTAATTATCATTTTGTTTTTTCTTTGTGCTTTCACGCCCTTTTTAATCTTCCTTCATGGTCTTCTTTTACCTATATCATATAATTTTGTTGGCAATCAACGAAACCTTTGTTTGTTGGCATCAATCAAGTGTGTGCATGCCCGATAGAAAGAGAGAGGAAACATTTAATTCCAATTCCTTGTTTTATGTTTGGAATGACTATTCTTATCCAAACCCTCTTGCAAAGCAGGGCAAGATTGCGTACAATAGATCCTTCCCTGAAACCTCGCATTAGCGGGAGCTTCGTGCACTACCCTTAATGACTATTCTTGTTTAAGTTGAATTTTTTGCAAATTATTCCTCTACTTATAAATGTCCAAAATGAAAGAAAACCTTGACACGACGATAAAGTTGTTGCCTTATGACCTAGAGATCATGGGTTCAAGTCTTGAAAACAACTTTTTGCATAACAAACTAAGATTGCATATAATAGATCCTTCCTCGGAACTCCTCATGGTGGGAGTTCGTGCATCGGACTAGCTTTTTTTTTTTTAAATAAATGTCCACAATACAAGAAATTCTGTCATACAAAAAAAAAACAACTAGAAATATCTGGAAATGGTGCCCTAAGACCCCGACATTTACGAGAGTCCATTGATGTGTAAAGGCAATCCAATCTACTCTAAGAATCCACCATCTGTGACCTACAGACGGCATAAGAAATCCAAATTTCTATCATTATTTCACAGATTTCTCTGTACGCTAACCAAACAGGCAAACATTCTCCGTGGTGAACTAGAAAACCCTAGGATAATCAAATGGACCGCAGATCATACCTCAAATCAATGCATGGCAATCAAGCTATATAACCAACAAAGTTGAAAATAATCACCGAGCAAGACAACCCATACCGACTAAACAGACACATATCAGGATGGCATCCAATAAAAGAAAGCAATTTCGCACCTCAAGGCGACAGATTCATCACAAGCATGCATCCAGTAGCAAATCGAAGAAACAAATGCGCCTGAATCGAGCTTACCAAAGCTACAACGAAGCCCTATAGCTGATGAAGAACCCTAATCTCTCTCTCCCCTCTCCGGAACCGGCGCAGCTGTGTCCTGAGATCTCTCTCCCCACTTTAAATAGTTGAGGTATCAAAATAGAGATCTGTTTTGATACTTATGCACTCTTCCCCTGTTCTCCACCGTCGGATTGGGGTGTCCTCCCAATTATGAAAGTCATTTAATTTAAGCATAAAAAATTTAAGCTACTGTGTTCCCATCATTCTCCGAATCTCGACCGTCCGATCGATCGTCGTATCGTAAACAGACGATCACGATGATCGTCAAATTTTCGATAATTAGATACTCAAGCAAACTTCTACTTCAAAAAAAGAGAGCAATTCAATTCCAAAAAAGTAGTTTGTAGCCAAAATTAAAAACTCATTGATTGCTATGAAAAGAAACATTTTAGACATGAATTGTGGTCCTCTTCATTTGCTTCATGATCACAAGCCGAAATGTTCAGATATTGCTCTTTGGATTTTTATCTGAAGTCGTAATGATCACTGTGAAACATGAATCTGGTGATACTCTTGATAATTCTTTCTGGAAATGTAGCATTTTTCATTAGTCGATCATGAGCTGAGAATTACTGATACTGATTGCTAGAATCATGTTCAAACAGTTTGTTTATGAATTACCAAAGCCAAAATTGTTCATTGCTGATGAATCATTGATGTGTTAGTTCAGGAAACTCCTTTGTTCGTAACTAATAAAATATGACTTTTTTTCTCTTTGTTCTGAATCATGTTCGTAACTAATTATGGTGGTTAAGGTATAATGGCGTTGACAAAAATAATATGGTTCGAATTTGAAAAAATTTAAATTTTTTTTTAAAATTCAGATGATCTTTTCATTTTCATGTCTAATCATCACGTCAAGATGTGCTTACTTTTTAAAATCGGCCTTCGTAATTTTAAAATTACTCTTCGTAGTTGCGCATTCTCTCAAATTTTGTCCTGTTCCTTTACCGCCGCCAACTCTGCCATGGGATTAGAGTTCGCCGACAGGGATGCATGCACACCGCCGACGCCTGTAGAAAATTCGCCGGAACGATTGCTCCGTCCACCGCCACCGAGGAAGCGGCCTCCGGCGAAGAGAAAGATAGACGGCGAGTCGATCGGCGACGGAGGCTTCGGCTTCTTTGCCGCCCACGGTGACCACGCCGCCGTCTTCCTCCCGGTGGTCTTGCTGTCGCCTGCTTCTTTCAGCCGCCAATAAAATTAAAACAGAGTAGTATTTATTCCCAGTATTTATTTATTTTCCCCGAAAATAATGGAATTTATGGGCAAAAATGAGTGATTAAGGTGGCAAAACGCGATAATATTTACAACAAATCAAATGCCTTTTGTGATTGATTCTTTGACTTAATGAAGAATAATAAAAATCACGGGGATTTTATTTGGACACGGTAATTTTTAGATATTTTTGTATCTGGATTGTTCTTCAGATTTTATATGATAAATATTTACGTAATTATCAATTATTTATTTGGTTGAAAAATATTTAGAACTGAAAATACATTTCGAGGTTGTGATGGCCACAAAACATTATCCAATAAATTAAAAAAATAAATGAAAAAAAATACGTAGAATATACGCTTTCCATCTGGGTACGCTATTTTGAATTGCCCAAAAAGAGGTCCCTGGGAGAGTAGTGGGGTCCTGTCGAAACCTTCGCTAAATAATCGAGGGGTATGTTTGGGTAAATCTATGGGAGAGCCAATCTGGCATCAGATTAAGAGCAGCATTAATGTTAATGAATCTATGTTTTATCTAATTAATCTCCTGATCGAGATTGATGCGAATAGAAGAAATAGAGGCGCCGGGCGAAAGCGATGGCTGAAACGCGACGGGCGCGGTACTCTTCTTTGGCATCCGAGGCGACGCCGCTCCTCTGTCACTCCGCCTCACTCCCTGCCGAGATGAGCTCCTCCTCCCACCCGGTCGGCGACCGTCGCACTGTCTTCCTCGGCGTCGACGTCGGAACCGGCAGCGCCCGCGCCGGTAGTAAATTTTCACCTTTTATTTTCATTTGCATTTTTTCTTGAATCGATTTGGGGGTTTGTGGCCGATTTGATCTTCATGGCGCTATTTATTCATCTTTTGGGTGCCTTCTGCGACTTGCTTTCGTCCAATCCGCTCAAAGATGGTTCTTTTCATCTCGATGTTAGGACTTTTTGATGAGAAAGGTAGACTGATTGGTTCAGCCAGTAGCCCAATACAAATATGGAAGGAAAAAGATTGCATTGAGGTTGTGAAGTAATAGCAGATTAAGGCTTTACTTCTCGTTTATTTATTCATTTCTTTGGATAACAATATCTATTTCGCGTATTAGCAATCCTCGACAGATATTTGGCATGCTGTGTGTACTGCTGTGAGAGCAGCGTGCTCTCTGGCTAATGTTGGTCCCCAAGAAGTATCTGGTCTAGGATTTGCGGCTACTTGTTCCCTTGGTAACCTTTTTCGCAAAATAAAAAATTTATCGAAGTAGTGATTTCAAATTATGATTTTTGTAATTTATTTCAGATTTCGGGTGTCTTTTACAGTCGCTGTTGATTCAGATGGATCCCCTGTTTCAGTTTCATTGTCTGGTGATGCTAGACGAAATATCATTGTGTGGATGGATCACAGGGCTGTGAGTCAAGCTGAGCGAATTAATGCTTGCAAGTCGACTGTGTTGCAGTATTGTGGTGGTTCTTTGTCACCTGAGATGCAAGCGCCCAAGGTACTCAAAATTTTCCGGGATGAGCTCGAGTTTTTAGCAACAAGTTTTTCATCAAATAAAAATGCTTAGTTGTCTTGAAAATCTGCATAGCTATCAATTATCAGGAGGTAATAGTTAAACGTGATGCAAGATGGTTGGAGTGTGGCAAATGATTTTTGTGAGATAACGGAATGAATTGTTCCTCTTTTTTGTGTGGCAAATGAATTTGTGTGGTAATAGTTACATAACGGAATGAAAACTTAACATGGACCAATTCTACCAATTTGTTCCTCTTTTTTTTTCCCAACTCGTAACATGGATTGTTCTCCTTCACAGAATCTGAAGGTAAATGGCTATGAAGAAAATTAGTTGGGCACTAAAGTAGTAGTCATACCAACTTCACAACGACTCATGCACCTAGCATCTCACTTTCACTTAGAGATACTCACACATATGATATCTGTACAAATTTTCCAAATTATGGTGTCCTAATATTGGACAACTTCTAGAAGTGTAATTCTGATCCAGCTGCATGAAATTATTCTCGTGGTTTGTGTGTATCCTATGTTGTCATTGTTTGACTCCTCGTTGTCATATGTTGTTATTTTTCTCCTCCATAATAGACTTCTCATCGTCATTATTAGTTCGTCTTGCTCAAAGACACATTTGCTAGTAAAACAAGAATTGACCCTTGAAACTTAACACTAAACTATCAAGTTTATAGTAATACTTACTCTAGATTCTGCAGTTTAAACCTCTGATTATACATGCAGTTCTTTGCAACTGGTTTGAATCATGAATTTGTAGTTTCAGTCTAACAATTGCGTAGACATGAGTATGAGAACCAATGCTCTTGAAAACTTGAACAAAGATGATGAAAACTTATTTCATTCATAAAGTTGTTATAGTATGATTTGACATTGCCAATTCAGTAGACAACAAGGTACATTCAATTTCTGGAACTTTATTTTTCTACATCTCTTTTATTATCAAGGGGTTAGTGGATTAAGTGATTGGTAAACATTTTTATTGCTCTTAACTTACTGTATGACGTTCTTTTGTATTTGCATATATCTCTGTATTCGTTTATTGAACTGTTTATCTACATGTAAAACTGATACGTACTAATGCAACTTAACCATGCAGCTATTGTGGGTAAAAGAGAATTTGCAAGAATCTTGGTCTCTGGTATGTAGATGGATGGATTTAAGTGACTGGTTATCATTCAGGTAAGTCAAATACTTTTATCTGCTTTATAGACACTGTTTTCCTTGGAACTACTTTGAGACTTTATTTGAATACTTAACATTGTCCCCGTCTTTGGATGTTAGAGCAACAGGAGATGACACTCGTAGTTTGTGTACAACTGTATGCAAGTGGACATACCTTGGTCATGCACACCTGGAGTTTGCTAAGGAAAAGGATACACTTAGCATGGAGGCGTGTGGATGGGATGATGATTTTTGGGAGGAAATTGATCTGGGGGATCTTGTGGATGGGAATCATGGAAAAATTGGTAAAGAATCTTAGGCAACCAGATTTTATTTGATATTTGTTTTTTCTTTTTGGTTTGAAGATTAATTTGCATATTCTGAACATCATGGAATCAAGATTTAAAAAAGAAATGTCTTGAACAAAATCCTATGGAAGTGCAGTTAATGCAAACAATAAGTCCAGGTTCAGAAATTCAGTGTTCTCTTGTTGCTAGATTGCTTATGTATGTCTCCAGTGCCCCATTTATTGACCAATTGTCTTGACCATAATATAGGAGACAAAGTGAATGTTACTACACCTTATTATAGCTAAAAATCTAATTATAGCTATTTTGATTTACCTTTCTTTTCTTCCAACATGTTTTAGATAGTTATCCTAATTTTCCTGGTTAACTACAGGTCGAAGTGTTGCTTTTCCTGGCTATCCATTGGGTTCTGGTTTGACACCAACTGCTGCAAAGGTAAGAAACTAGAAAATGATGAAATCATTGATTCAATCACAACTGCTCACTGAATATATATGTTATAAGAAAAGGAAATTATCCATATCTTGTTGTTTGTAAAACCATTCTCTTCTGGAGTGCTTTGTTTTCATTTTTTTCATAAATATTCTCTATATTTATGTTTCAGGAGCTAGGCCTATTGGCTGGAACTCCTGTTGGAACAGCACTTATTGATGCTCATGCTGGTGGTGTTGGAACTATGGAAAGCGTATCTGAAATAGAGTCTAAACATCAAGGTTTTTTTTTTCTAGTTCATTTCTAGCATAATATGTTATAATAGAGTTTTCTTTTTCTATTTGTTGGAGTTGTGAATATTATTCAGATTGAAACTGTGTTTCAGTTTCTAATGAGGAGGCAATTTGTCATCGAATGGTCTTAGTTTGTGGCACATCTACTTGCCACATGGCTGTTTCTTGCAACAAATTGTTTATCCCAGGCGTCTGGGGTCCATTTTGGTCTGGTATATTTTTTCACTTTTGGTCTTGATATGTCTTCCTGTTTGGTACTGTACGCAAATTCTATTTCCTATTCCATTTTAGGACTTTTCCATCTATTGACTTTTTCTAACTACTGCGTTATGGCAATTATTTTACTTGGTGCAGCAATGGTGCCTGGTTACTGGCTAACTGAAGGTGGGCAGAGTGCAACTGGCGCCCTTCTAGATCACATAGTCGGGAACCATCCTGCTGCTCCACTTATTGCCAACCGGGCTGCTTCCCAAAGTACGTTCTCAATTTGGCATCTTTAAAAGCTGTCATTATTATTTGTAGCAATTCATTGATACTGGTGCATATTGAAAATGTCTGTACTAACATGAGTTTGATGCTGACACTAGAATTTTTAAATTGAATAGGCGTTTCCATTTATGAAATATTGAACAAGATTTTGGAGTCCATGATGCAAGAAAGAAAAGTGCCGTTTTTGTCTGCCCTGACAGAAGACCTACATGTTCTTCCTGATTTTCATGGAAACAGGTAAAAATACAAAGATTATTCTGCTATTATGTTGATTCTGGTTGTTCAAAGAAAAGATTATAAGTCATTAAAGTACAATGGCTTTCTCGGTAAAGCAAACTTTTTATTTTCAAGTAGGAAGCACCTAAAGTGGTTTAGTCTTTTGTCACGTTATAATTGTTTCTCATCTTAGTGATGCAAGCCACAAAGGAAGTTGTTGACTGTGCAAGCCAAAAAATGAGTTTTGTGGCCACACAATCAAATGTCTGTGTTCTACAAATCTATTGTATAGCTATTTATTGTATGTAATGGTCTTAACGTGTTAAAGATCACTTAATCACAAATACCATTCAAATTGGTATATAAGAGTGACATGGAGGTTGAGAGGCTTTTTTGTCTTCGTCATGTGATTTTAATATGATAAGGTATCAGAGGCATCATAAGTTTCACCTGCATCTTTTTTTGGTCAGTCTGGTTTAATTTGGTTTAGTTAGAAAAGAATTGAATTAGTGAAAAAGAAAGGGCACGTATATAATAGAGGGACTGATGTAAAAAGCACTTATTCAATTTAATTTGGTGTTGTTTGTCTTTTTAACGGTCAATAACCATTAACTTTATCCTAAAGAATCTGCAGAAACACCTGCCTTAAGCTCCAACTAGCCACCAGTTGAAACAAATCAATATCCAGACCTTTGACTGTAGCATATTGTCAATTATTTGGTTAAACCAAGAATTTTCTCAGCAGAACCCAGTGCACAAAAGTGAACTGTGAACTTCAATATTTAGTTTTCATTGGCATAATAAATCAAAACAAAGAACATCTCCATGTCAGTGAGCTTTTTCTTTTGTTCTAATAACACCTTAATACTATTTACCCTTTTTTTTTCCTAAAAAACTTATGTGAGATTGAGGAAGACCTATAAACACTTATGCTCCTCAGCACTCAAGAGGTAAGATATTCTACCTTAACAGAATAGATACCCATGGCACTAGGAGTTGAAGCACCAAATGGACTTTAACTTGATGGTATATAACTCCGCCCATGATAAGTTAACCTTATCGTGGCCGGTCCCAAGTCCGGATAATGGAGGAGGGTTGCGTTAGGTTGCCAGCCAGCGTTAAACTAAGGCAAATGTTCAATGTATGGATCAATCAAACTATTGTGCTAATGCTAGGTTGTTCCCCGGAAGGAACGCGTTACAGGATCCGACTGTAATGTCTCGGCAAGGACCGCTACATTTTCAGAACTCGGGTGTAGTGAAAAATATGCTAGAGTTCACGTTGCAGGGTCCGACTGCAACGTATCGGCAAGGACCGCTACATCTCCATGAGAACTTGGGTGTAGTGTTAAATAAGCAAGAGTTCTCACACCATAGGTTAGGTAAGAATAAATATTATAGAAAAACTAGTAGTCTAAGATTTGGTACATGGAACATAGGAACCCTCACTGGTAAAACAATGGAGATAGTAGATACGATGATTAGAAGAAAAATTAATATTGTATGTGTACAAGAGACAAAATGGGTTGGTGAGAAGGCAAAGATGATAGAGAACTCAGGTTTTAAGTTATGGTATACAGGGAAGAGTAAAACAAGAAATGGAGTGGTATTATTGTTGATAGTTCGTTAAAGGATGAAGTTGTAGGAGTAATTAGAAAGGGGGATAGAATTATAGCTCTTAAAATAGTAGTGGAGAAAGAAACTATAAACGTAATTAGTGTATATGCACCTCAAATAGGATTAGATGAAAATACCAAATTCAGGTTTTGGGAGGACTTGGATGAAGTATTACAAAATATTCCGTCAAATGAGATGATTTTAATAGGAGGTGATTTAAATGGGCCGGAGTAAAAAATGGCGAATAGAGAGAGTGCGTGGGGTTATGGGTTTGGAGCGAAAATGAAGAAGGTAAAACTATATTGGATTTCGCAATAGCATATGATCTTATACTAGCTAATACATTTTTAAGAAAAGAGAAGAACACTTAGTCACGCTCAAAGTGGAAATAATAAATCACAAATTGACTTTCTTATGGTTAGGAAGAGAGATAGAAAGATTTGTAAAGATTGTAAGGTTATTCTGGAGAAAGTTTAACTACTCAACATAGGTTAGTAGTATTGGATATACGCCTCAAATATAGTATTAATAGAAGGAAAATATACACGACCCTAGAATTAAGTGGTGGAAGTTAAAGGATGAGAAACTAAATATATTCAAAGAGATATACAAGTATTAATTCTAATACGATGTGTGGATAAAATGGTATCAAAATCAAAATAAGAGCTAAGAGTGTACTGTGAGTCAGTGATACGCACCACCAAGTAAAGAATCTTGGTGGTGGAATGAAAAAGTGCAAGAAAAAGTCGAGGAAAAGCGAATAAGATATAAGAAATTAAATATTTGTAAAATGAGGAAAATTTGAAAAAATATACAATAGCCAAGAAAGAAGCTAAGAAAGCAAATGAACGGTTAAGATCAAACTTTTGAGCAGTTATATCGAAAATTAGATACAAAAGAAGGGAAAGAGACATTTATAGTAATAGCTAAAATGAGAGAGAGGAAGATAAAAGATCTTAATCAAATAAGATGTATTAAAGATGAATCTGCAATAAGTCTAGTAAATGATGAAGAAATAAAAGAGCGGTGGAAGAGATATTTTTATCAACTTTTTAATGAAGGTTTAGGAGACCAACTTAATTTAGGTAATTTAAGTAGGTCAATGAGTATAGAAATTTAAATTTTTATCGTAGAATTCAAATTTGAAGTAGAACAAGCTTTAAATGGAATCTGAAATGGAAAAGAGTTGGACGGATGATATTCCGATAGAGTTATGGAAATGTCTAGGAAACAAGGTATTGAATGGCTTACAAAATTATTTAACGTGATATTGAAAACAAAAGGATGCTGATCGATGGAGGGTAAGATCCTAATTCCCTTATATAAGAATAAGGGAGACATTCAAACTTGTGAAAACTATAGGGTATTAAACTAACGAGTCATACCAAACTTTGGGAAAAAATAATAGAAAAAGATTAAGGAAGGAGACCATGGTTCTCGAAAATCAATTTGGATTCATGTCGGGAAGGTTAAATGATGGTTTATACATCTTCTCGCATAATTGAAAAGTATAGAGCAAAAGCAAGATCTACACATGGTATTCATTGATTTAGAAAACATGATAGAGTTCCAAGAGAAATAATATGGAGAATTTTAGAAAAGAGGTGTTAGTGTAACATATATTGAACTAATTAAGGATATGTATAAGAATGCAGGAGTGAAGACTTGGTGGATTAATCAAGCATTTCCAATAAAGATAGGGTTACATCAAGGATCGACTTTAAGTCCCTATCTTTTTACACTAATCACGTGGGCGAACTCATGGACACATTCAAGACACATTCTAGTAGTGCGTATTTGTTTGTGAGATGATATTGTTTTAGTAGATGAGACACGTGAAGGAGTAAATGTTAAACTAGAATCTTGGCGGAAAACACTAGAAGTGAAAGGTTTTAAGCTTAGTAGAGGAAAGACAGAATATATGGAATTTAAATTTAGCAATATTAGACGTAATGAGACAAGTGTTAAGATAGGAGATGATGAGTTATGCGGAATTGAGAGCTTTAAATATTTAGGATCATTTTGCAAGATGATGGAGGGATTGAGAGAGATGTCTTACATAGAATACTGCGGGATGGTTGAAATGGAGGAAAGCATCGGGTATTTTATGTGATCGTAAAGTGCCTCTAACGGCGATTAGACTATATGTTATATGGGTGAATGTTGGGCACGACTCGGCGTATGAGCAAAAGATGAGAGTTGCAGAGATGAGGATGTTAAGGTGGATGTGCGGACATACGAGGATGGACAGAATAAGAAATGAGAGCATTAGAGAAAAAGTTGGTGTTGCATCTATTGAAGGAAAGCTCCGAGAGACACGTTTAAGGTGGTACGGACATGTACTTAGACGGCCAATAAATGCTCCAGTTAGGCGATGTGAAACGATACCAAATATACACATCAAACGAGGAAGAGGAAGACCAAAAAAGACTTGGTTAGCAACAATAAAACAAGATAAAATTTATTTAAATATAGATGATGATATAGTAGGGGATAGAGTCCAATGGCGTAGAAGGATCCATATAGCCGACCCCACCTAGTGGGATAAGGCTTTGTTGTTGTTGTTGTTGTTGTATATAACTATATATTCTGATCCATCTCATTGTAGGTGTTTCAGTTGTGCATTGCATTACCTAGTGTGGTTCCAATGATTTAGACAACCATATTGCATGCTCATTTTACATGACACTCCTTGTGAAGTTGTCAATTTGTGTATTACCTGTCTAACCATGTCTCTGTATTGAAATTTAACCATGATCAGGTCACCCATTGCTGACCCCAAATTAAAAGGAATGGTTTGTGGCTTGACTCTTGATACAAGTGAAAAACAGTTGGCACTTCTGTACCTAGCAACAATCCAGGGCATAGCATATGGCACTCGGCACATTGTGGAGCACTGCAATTCTCAAGGGCACAAGGCAAGTCATTCACTTCTATTCAGTGCACATATTTAGGGTTGCAAGATTTGTTAAATATAGCACAATGCCTCTATGAAACTTTTAATAACTTTATAAGGCAACTTTCTATAGTAATTAGTATGTGTTACCGATTGGATTGCCTATGCTGATGAGGACATTGTGTTATGACTTATGGCTGCCTGGTAGCTGTGCTCACTTCATGTCGAGTACTGAATATTATTCTGTGAAATATCAGATAATACACTGTCGTTGCCGTCCTAAGTACAATTTGAGGAAATTGACCTTTACCTACTCTTTAATTGCTTGTATACCTCATCAGTGTAGACTTCTGGTTGTAACTTACCTTCCAACACCTGATATAGAAATGTGGAACCGCCACATTAGCAGCCTCCCTCAGCCCTCCCTAACCGAAGAGAGAGGTAAATCGAGCAGATGTGAGCATGGGCTGCTTCAGTAGACTTGAGCATCCCAAGAGGTTGAAAAGTCCGCAAATACATCATAGCTAAGGATCAACCCAGAGGTTCTTGGTTATCTGCATGGACACTCTACCACTGCAGCATAGCCAGGGGGCTATCACCTGGTATTCAAGGCTAGTTCTTTGAATGGTCATTTTCACTGATCTACCAAAAAAAAAGAATGGATATTTCGGCCGATACAGCCAACTATAATAGTTTAACACATTTGTTAGCCTAAGGCTCCTAACATGGTTAAAAATCTGACTCGATAGTTTCCATGAAGAAGCTGCACACATGGAGTATCGCTTTAACATGGATATAATTCAGGATGCAATAAGGAGGCTGTGTCAACTGGCAATACAATGGCCAAAACGATCTGAACAGCACAAAACCTTAAACCATACTACATCCTCTGGGCCCCTAGATGTTCTTCAACAAGCATTTTATTGTGTGGTTTTTAATCTTTTGAAGATATCCCTGGCTCGTTCAAGAAGCTTCAATTCCTCTCACAAAGACAAGCATCTTCTCTACCCTATCTGACGAGCTAACCAATGAACTGGATCCTTTTGCAACTGCAGATTGATACACTTCTTGCATGCGGTGGACTCTCCAAAAACCCTCTGTATGTTCAAGAGCATGCAGATATCGTAGGTAAGCTCTATTCCAGTATCTCTTCTCTCCTCTTTTACATTTATAAGAAATCACATTGTATGATTGCCGTGATATTTAAGCATATATTTATGTATATACTTGTGATCGAATTGGCAGGCTGCCAAATCGTTCTTCCAAGAGAAAGTGAGACAGTGCTTCTGGGTGCTGCCATTTTAGGTGCAGTTGCAGCCAAGAAATACACTGGCCTTCATGAAGCTATGAGAGCACTAAATGCACCTGGTCAGGTACATAATTCATCCATCAACACTGCTTCTCTCTCTCTCTCACTCTTTTGCTGGTCAGTTCACTTAATGCAGCTATTTTTCTTTCTTATTTTCTCTTTTTCAAGCTGGGTATATTCAAAAACTTGAATATCGCTATGATTTGCAGGTTATACATGCATCCGAGGACGAGAAGCTGAAGAAATACCACGAGGCGAAGTATCAAATCTTCAGGTCTCTTTATGAACAGCAGCTGTCGCAGAGGTCCATCATGATGCAAGCACTGCAATAAATGAAGCCAATAACCTGCAGTTCCTGGTGCTCCTCCTTCCCTTTCCCTCTCTGTAATTGTAAAGCTGGTGATGCAGAGTAACATAATTAGGTAATATGCATTTTTTTTTTCGGGAAAAGTTCAAATTTGTTCTTGAAACTGTGCTTGATATTTGCAATTTGCCTCTACAACATCTGAAATCTCCATTTTATCAGTTTGCTTTCCATTTTTTTTGTTTTTGTTTTTTATTTACAAAGAGTTTTCTGTGTACGGGGTTTGGTTTGTGGAATTGTTGTCTCTCTTTTATTTTTCTAAAAAAAAAAAGAATGTAAATTCTGCGGTGAAAATTAATTAAATATTTTAGGAAATTATGGTACACACTTTAAGTTGAATTTAACTCTGTTTAAAAAAATTAAATTTTATGGTATGGAAGAATTGAATGATTTATCAGCGAACAAATAATAAGGTTGTCACTTTAATTTTCTCTCAGTTAATTTTATTTTAGATTACATTTTTTTCTTTTGCACGTTATCATTTATTTTTTTTAACTTGTAATTGATTGATTTCTTTTTCAGTAATAGAAAAGAAATTATGAAAATATTGGTTAGAATGGAAAAAAAAAATCAGGAAATCAAATTGCGGCACCTCCAAATTTATGTTAATTATGATTCATTGAATATTTATTTTAGTGTACAATTTATACAGTCCTCTTCTTTTATTCGGAGTTAGGATCGATTACAATAAAATTAATTCATTATAGATGGAGTTTATGTTAATCGTGATTAGTAAATAAAAATAATTTTTTATTTTTTTTGAGGTTTCCAAATACATATTTTTTCTTTTACTTTGGATGTATATTCTTAATTAAATATTTATTTATTTATTTTATCTAGATCAGTTTATAAAACAAATTTAAATATATATATATTTTTATGTATTGTTTTTAGCATATTTCTTATATAATTTTAAAAAAGGGTTGCGATTCAAATTCTCACTTACGTTCAGAGAAAATTTTAAATCCTAAAAATGGTCGGTAAATAAAGCGTGACGCATATTTGACGTCACAAAGAATTGGGAAAAGTAACGAAGGCGATCGCTGATCTGGAAAATTCGAGTCGGCGTTCGCATTCCATCCACCGCGAACGAATCCCTAGCGAAGGAGATCCTGGAGCAGCAAGTGCTGACGGCGGCATGACGACGGAGGATAAGATCGATGGCGAGATCCCGGTGCTCGATCGGCTCGGCTCGATGTCGACGACCTCGAGGCGCTGCGCGGACGAAGAAGATGGCAGATAAGCGAAGCCTCTGGGCCACGGCGAGTACTCTCAGATATCGGTAGAGGGCAGTGACCACGTCGTGTGCCATTTCTACCGCGACTAGGTACGTCTTTCTTACTAACGTACCAGAGTCATCTTGTCGTGTTCTTTTCTTCTCAAACTTGCATTTTGGCGAGCTGCTGGCGAAGATGGTTCTCAGTTGAATACGATACGCCAATTGACGAAAATTTCTGTTTGATTCTGCTAATTCAATTGATTGCAAAGGATGAGTTTCTTCTTGTTTGCGATTAACTCCTCGTTTTATTTGATCGATGAAATGCTCTTCTCTCCTGTAGGTGTTCGAAAGCTTCCTCTGATTTCAGGTAAATTTTCACTCCATTCTCGCCACCGAAAGTTCCTCTTGCTGCAACTTTCTCTGGTTGACGTATCAATTTCGGAGAGAAATTACAAGCCCTACTCCTTCAGTGATCATTATCCATTCATTGATGAAGGTGGGTGGCCAACAAGTGCATCTTTGACACCCTTCCACCGACAGATGAGGTACGCACCCATCCATGATCACTTTCTCTTTCAATGTAATGCCTCTTGATTTCCTTCTGCTCCATGTCTCTTTGTTCGGAGCTCACCTCTGCTACTGTGGTCGACTGTTTCACAAGAACCGAGCCGAACCGAACACAGCTAGTTTTAGCTGTATCGGAACTCATTCCTAAGCTGGGTTTGAGCCTTCACTGAGCTCAATTAGTCACGTCGTCGTCGTTTACTCAAAACATCTGACTCAATAAGCCACAACAACAACAAAAATGTATTTTGGTGAATTGAAAATATGCATGTTATGATATTCTGGATCAAATATAATAATAATAATAATAATAATAATAGTAGTAGTAATAATAGTAGTAATGAATTAATGGGTCAAAATTAATTTAATTTATCACAGAGTAGATTGCTTATAAGAATAAATAAAATTAGTTAGCAAAAGAGTTCGTCAAAATTAATTAAATTAATTTATAAGCATGCTAAAATGTAATGCTAGTTTAGTATGTAAAATTGTATAGTTAAATCTCTGTCATTGATATCCTAATTGACAAAAATAACCAAGAAATCTACCCTCAAAAAAATCCACAATTGTCAAGTCTTACGCTTCCGCCGCAATCCCAACAGTTGGCATCTAAATCCGGTCGGCGGCTCCTGCCTACGGTCCGCTGCCTTCCAACACGGACAGCTGCACGACCGGCGCACGGTCAACCTCCATCAATCTGCGCTTCAATTCCTTCAAAAGTGGAGCTAGGACTCTCTCACACCATTCGTCGAGCCCATGGTCGGCCGTCCCCAGGTCACCCACTACCTGGTCGATAGCCGCCTCGTCGAACCTTATCGGCCAATTCTTCTCCACTAAGGCCGCGAAGCTCTTCGATATCGCCTCCGCCGCGCGCCGCCTCGCTGCCGCGAAGTCCAGTGGCTTGAACACCACTGCGGCGTCGACGAGCTGCGCTAGCTCGGGCGCGACGGAGAGGGTCGAGTGTTCATCGGCGCCGACGACGAGTCGCCCCTTGCTGACGCTGCACTCCGCCGTCACGTCGCTGGACCCCTCGCGGGGGTCGTCCCCCGCCGCCGTCCCCAAGGCCAGGTTCAAGTCGAGCGACAGCGGGGGCGGCCTTCGCATCTTTGCAGGCTTGTCGCCGTCCCCTAGGCAATCGACACAGCGTTTCGAAGGGGTCTTCCCCGTCGATAGCTCGAGCTGCCGCCGCCGCCGCCGCCGGTCGTCTGCGAGGAGAACCTTCTCATCGCGTTGGATCAACGACTCGTGAGATCTCTTGAACTCTTCCGGAAGCCAATTCGAGGTGAGGACGAAGACCACGCTTCCTAAGCTGACTTCTCGCCCATACGAATCCACCATTCTCCCCTGTTCCGTCGCCCTCTTTATGCTTCTCCTCACCTGTACATCTGCTCGATCAAACTCCTCAATGAGCACCATTGAGAACGGGTTCCTTCGAATGGCCTCCGCAAGGCGGTCCATCGACGTCCAGCCACGGAAGCGCACGGTGCACTCTCCTTCCTCACAATCGTCGCTGAGCTTGACGACGACCGGAGGAGCACCGAAGACCAGCTCCGATAGCGCGGTGGCCATTATTCGCTTGCCGATCTTGTCGGGCCCGAGATAAAGAAGCCAGGTATGGCCTCTCCTGTGACCCGTCTGGGGTCGCAGCAAGGTAGTGACCGTGACGGAGGCGGCTTCCGGCTGCCAGCTGACCTTGTCCAGAAGGCCCTTGTACAACCTCTCGAAGGTCTCGATACCGAAAACGTCGGTGAAACTGATCTCCTGCTGCTGGTTTAAGAACTCAACTTTCTTAGGCTCCTTCGGATTCGGCGACACAGAATTGCCAAGAACGAGATCAGTATTCACCGATGTCTCAGGAAGTGATGATGTAGCTGATGAGTTTCCTGAGCAGAGAGGCAATGGGGGAGGAGGAGCCTTGGAGTGAAGCCGAGAGCATATGCCTTGCCATTTCTGCAACAGCGTTTCCTCGGAAAGAAGATGATTGGCCGAGCCAGATTCCTTGCTGAGCTTGGCGAGCTGCAGCCATGGCGGCGATGTTCTGTCCACGTCTGCCTCCGAAGGAGATTGATGGGTTGCCTTGGCAGTGGCGTGCCAGTAGCACTCCGTGCACACTGGGCATAGTACTGTGCTCCTCGAAGAGTGTAAAATCTCAGGAAATTGCTCACCAGTCCTGTAGATGTTGGATTCAGCGGGGAAAAATGTTTTTTTTTGTTATGATTCTTGGATGAGATTTGAAGAGAAGAGCCTCTGAATCGAATAGAGATTTCACCTTGGTAAAATTTGGAAACTTTGAGCGATCTGCACCGCCTGCAGATCCCAGTCGTCGTCCATCGTTGGGTGGTAGACTTGGCACCGGAGGTATGTCGTGTAGGTCGCCGTGCCAAGGAGCCAAACCTGGAGGCCGCCGTTGCGGAACGCGTTGAGAAGCCTCGCCATCTCCGCCACCGCCGCGCAGGCGGTTTCTGAGGCAGTCTGCTGCGCGTTGATCGTCGATGAAGTCGTCGTCGGTGACCGGACGGGATTCTCCACCAGACACTTGAGGTCTCCGATATCAACCACCACGCCACCGATGGCATGGCGCTGGATGATGTTGCCCAGCTCTATTATCTTTGCAGCGAACCAGTATTTGTCGCCGGTAGCTATGGCGGTGTCTAATTGTTTGGCAAAGGAGACCACTTTGGCGGTGTGGAGCGGCGGCAGGGCGACGCCGGACTCGATTGTTTGGATTACGGCCTTCGTGACTGCCTGTGGATTGAAGTCGCTGAGGACGATTGGGTTTCGTTTCTTGAATCTTGATAGTGTGCTCATGACCCGTTTAACCTCATCGGATCGCTGTCGCTTGCCGTCGCCAGAGCCGGCTGCGCCGCTTCCGTTGAGGAGTGGGGGGTTCACAGAGAGGTGCGCTGGGGAGGATGGAGGAACAGGGGAGACGGGGGAAGGGGTCATGGTAAGGACGGGGACGTTGGTAATGGTGGACGAGGTGAAGGAGTTGGAGGAAGAAGAGGAGAACAATTGCTCGAATACGACCTTGACGGTGGTGGACGAAAAGCCGGCCTCCCACGTGACGCGGATAACCTGGGGATCATCGAGAATCGAGACGACAAGCTTCTCGATCTCCACCTTGCCGGCAAGAAGTGGCGCCGCCAGCTGCTGCGAGTGCTCGGGGCACCCGCGACGCTGGCTGGCCTGTGCACGCTTGAGCGCCGCCTTCAGCGCGCTCGACATCGGCGGCTGGCCTGAGGCCTGACCGCCGTCAGAGGGCAGGCGGTCGAGGGCGTTGCAGAAACAGAGCTCGAGGGCGTCGCACTCGGGGGGTCGGGAGGAGTCGGGCTGGGATCTCAAGCGGGACCGCCGGAGGAGGTCTGAAGTCGCAGCGACGTGTAAGGGCGTCGTCTGCCCGTGCTTCCTCTTCTCCGCCTCGGCGGCGGAGCGAACCAGCACGTTGGCCACCTCTGACGTCAACATCTGCTGGATTATGCTCATCTGCGCCTTCATCCTCTCTTCCCACCGGCGAAAGTCTCACCTTCCCCAGCTAAATCCTCCGCCGAATTCCTCAAATCGATTGAAAAATCTCTCCTTTAATAGACTAGCGAAACGGAGATCAAGAAAACCGATCAAATCCCGGCGGCGACAAGAAAAAAGAGCGCGAAGAAGAAAAAGACAGCAATTTATTTGGAATTTCGAGAAAGAATTCAAGAAGGAGAGAAAAGAAAACAAATGGTTGAGAATTCGAACTCGAACTGAAACTGAAACTTCTTCCCAATAAAAAGATTCTTTTTCTTCAAAATTTATTTGGAATTTTATTTGATCAAGAAGAAGAGTTCCAACTCTTCCACTTTTTGGACTTTGGGTACTCAGAATCTATTAGTCTTATTGTAATAATTAAACGAATAAAAGTATTTAGGAAGATCCATCTCTGTTTTTTTTTTGTTTTGTTTTATAGTTCCTCAAATTATTTCACTACCTTTATCAATTAATTAATTCCCTCCATATGTCGTTCTCCATTTCTTTTCCTTTCTTTTTTTTGTTTGTTTCAAAAGTCTCCCATGAATTGACCAGACTTTTGGTGCAACTAAAAATGGCATCTATGTTGCCTTTTGACATAAAAGTCTTTAGCAAATTGCAAGAAAGCCTAATTTACGAATAAATGTGAACAGGCTTTTTGATTGTCAAATCTAACTTTATTGTCTTTCATTTACCGCGAATTAACTTCTTATGCGTTGACTTTGCACTTCATTGGTGGACAGATTTGTATATGAACATGACAAGGCTTTTTAAGTTGTTCCATGGATTTCCATAAAGTTATTTACTTCTTCTAAGAAATAAAGAAATATTTGTTAACTGGATAACCTTAACAAAACCTTAAAAATGAAGTTGGATGATTAATTATTGATGATTATTAGTCCTTAATTAGGGACAAACAACTCAATGCTAGATTTTTATTATATTTAACCAATTTACAAGGACATCACGTCTTTTATTTGTGCTTGGTAAATTAAAAGCTCTAGTATGATATAAGAATTCTGTCTTAGTTTCATATTTTGGTGTATAAATTTATATCTTTTGGTTTCGGAGCATCTGATGCAATCTGAGGCTTCACAATCGGCGATAAATATCGCGATGTATCTATGTCGTAGGAAAGTCGACGAACTCGGTGCATTTCTTTTGAAGCATTCTTGATTGTCTTTCCCTGTAATATCATAGAAGAGGTTAGCCGATAAGCTAATCGTTGTACATGTTTGGATTAGCATAAAAACAACGATATGTGCAAGTCAGATGATACTTTCTGTTTTGCGTTCTTTGCTTATTTCAAATTCTATGTTCAGCTTCTTAGAAGGTGCTTCAAATGGACAGTTTTAAGGAGGTATGCCTTCTTTTTGTCGATGATCAAAATATGATTATGTGAGCTCATCGAGTTGTTCATTCACTCATTCTTGATTCGAAGGGGGGCGTTATCGTGGCATATCTTAATTCGAAGTATACGAGCAAATCATTCGTTAATCATCTTCGATTGCTCGATGTACTAGACTCTTCGTTTCAGAATCACATGCGTTTCTCCTTGGCCATTTTCTCCCTGCATGAGCACTGATCTTTTGTTGCACTTTCAATTCCTACACACACATAGATGTTACGCTGAATGGATCAAATAAGACTAAGTCCTCGATGCTGGTCTTTTCGATCGATCGCGGAGAGAGGGTGGCAATGTCAGTTATTCTGTTGCAGATTGGGCATGTGAGAGCACTCGAGAAGAAGAGGCGACAAGAGAGAGAGAGGAAGAGGAAGGAAGCGACAACGAACTTAAAGGATTGAGTTAGGATCGTGGAGGTGGAAAGGAGCTTATTTGGGATGGAGAAGCTTGTGAGATGTTGAGAATGAAAAGGTATTTAAGTAAGAAAAAAAATATGGAATTATCACATTAATGGTCCTCTCCGATTGTCCCTATCGATAGAGGAAGTAAATCAGAAGTATTGTTGGCAAGTGCACAAGTAAAGACATTGAAAACTCAAGTGGTGAAACTCCGAGATCGAACTCTGTTTGTTATAGGCATTCCTCTAAATGTGGAACCATCACATTAGCGGCTCCCCACCGCTGCCCCTATGTGTGGAGGGGGGTAAATCAGGTCTCAGGTGGCTAGCACAAAAATACGGACTCTTTGCCCTTTCAAACCTTAACACGGCTACGCTAGCCATCTGAATTTGCCCTGGAAGCTATAGACATTCCCCTAAGAACTCATGAACCGCACCAGCCCTCGGGGGCTTAGGTATTTAACTAAGGCTTTGTGGCTTGGTGAGAAATTTGAGGATCTAAACCATTTTATCCGTTTTTGATTTGGTATCAACTCCAAAATTCATTAGCTCAACCGACAGTTTTCTAATGGTCGATCTGTTGGGTCACTTGCAAATTGGGAGGGATTCACAACCCTCCAGCAAAAAACCCACTCAAAGGAACAATTTTTGAGTTAGATATCCGTCGGAATTACAAGCAATAGTCAGAATTTCAACAAAAAAAAAAAATCAAAATTAAATTTAGACTTATTGCTTCGATAGCGCAAATGAGAAGATCGATAATTGATTGAGTACCGAGTGAGTGAGTGAGGTGCGCTGATCGAGCTCAAGTGGAATGCTTAAGGTCGAATCATTCGAGTCGCTTGAGTGTCAAGTGCTAAGTGCCTAGGCAGCCTAGCTAGTGGTGCCAAAACCCAAGCTTGAGTGGCATGCATAAGTTCGAATTGTCTGAGCGTTGAGTGTTTCTATAGCTTGAGTAGGTCACGTCGAGTGTTGTCGAGTTAATTGAATGTCGAGAGCCAAGTCGATCGAGTAGTACCAAGTGGGGGTCAATTGATCGAGAAGTAAGATCAAATGCTTTAGAGTTGGGGCCGAGTACTTAGGAAGTAACATTGAGTCCAATTGCATTGAGTCCAATTCACTGTTTCTTAATGTTTATTCTAATTGATAGAGTGTGAATGGAAAATTATCGAAATTTGTATTTGATATAGTTTCTTTGAAATAAATTCATCTCCTTCAGTAGTATTTCAAAATTATAACGAACATCTATTTCTTATGATACAATAACATACTATGAACATAACTAAACATAGATTGGTCATAGCGAACTGAATTTATACTCGAATATTATCAAGAGAAAAACCGTCAAACTGAGTGCATGACAAAAAGAAGGAAAATATGAGGGAACAAAGATAGATGGACTACTTGCTTCTACATTTGTAGATTCAATTGAAATCACAATCTCTTTTTATAAGAGCCCCGTCCTCGTCTACATTAAGTGATCGATGATCGTTCAAGATCAGTGGATGGAAGGACTTGGCAGAACACTCACAATCGAACTTCTTCAACCAACTGAATACAGATTAGGTCTGTCTTCAATACATTGAGCTAGTCAAATCGATCTTTCTCTACAAAACTTTGTCAGATTGAGTTGTGAATGGACTTAGGCTGATTAGTTATTGGGCCTCGAGAGATCAACCGTCAAAAAGACTTCGAGAGGTCAAGTGTCCTTAGGTCGGCCTTTGCAAGGTAGATTTTCTTCGGATCGATTGTTAGAATAAAGAGTATTTCAAACCTGAAAGGATTTAAAATGGATGAGAAAGAGATTGAGGCATACTTTAGTGAAGTTCCTCTGATACTCAAGTTAGAAGGTGGAGAAAAGTATAGAAAATGAGTAAAGTAAAGAGAGAGAGAGTCCTAGAGATTATTTGATCTTCCTATTCCCTCCCTCCTAAGTTTTATACAGGAAGAGAAGAATGTGTCTTTTTCAAGGAGGAAGACATGGAGACATGACGCAGATACTTATGGGGTGTTTGGTAGGTGAACTTTTTTCTATTTTTCGTTTTTATTTTTTGAGAAAACGAAAAAATGTGTTTGGTTGACGTTTTTCATCTCCGTTAAGAGTGTTTTCTGGAAAACTGAAAAATACAAAAAAATCATTTTTTATTTTCTGAAAAAGAAAAACAGAAAATGAAAAATTCTCCACGAATCAGACACTCTCTTAGCTTCCAAGAGGAAAATAGTGGAGATATGATATGAAGATGTGACTTCCGAGAAGGAAATCGTGAAGACATGACGTGAGAGACGTGATTTTTGAAAGGAAAATCATAGAGACATGTCGATCTAACTGTCGAATTGAGCTCAAACCCGATGGGCTTGAGTTGACTTGGATTTAGTCTAACTGGATCTGAATTCGAATTCCATCTCAATTTGATTATTAATTTGATCTGTCATCTGATGAGAATATTTCAGCCATATCAATCGAATAATAAACTTTACTCCTTTTTTTTTATTAACAAATGGTATCCAAGCTTCGTCCGACTAATCCACTTGATGAACAAATCCTGTCCCACGGCCTCCGAAGAGTCTCCATCGGCCCACAAGGATAAATCAGGATGATGCGCCGTCAAGTTGTTGTGAGGGGTATGTACGTCAATTGGATCTGCACCCCACACCAATCCAGTTAGAAAATGGAGATCCGCCTCCGCAATCCGCGAGCGAGTGAAAAATGACGAAATCCTCTCCGCAAACTGTGATCGATGAAATCCCCATAATGAACTTTACTCAATCTAACTTGAAATGTCAATTATCGACCATCAATGATTGATTATTTTCATCCGAGTTGTTACACATTAGACATTAATTTTCAACCGTTTCAAACTCAACAATTAATGTATCAATTATGTATATAAGCATGCATGCATCTCAGAAAAAAAAAATAATTGTGGTGGTAAAATTGAGTGGATCCATTTGAGTAATTAAGATCATCCTCACCTTTCTCTTTCCCAACCAACCTTCCTTCTTTACAACTTCCATACAATAATAATAACACGTGCATTCAAAGAAAATACGATTATATATTATTTTTTGTAAATATGTTAAAAATTAGTGACAATATGTTTATTTTATTAAATAATGATGTGTTAAAATTGTAAAAACAATTGAATAATTCATATTTGCAACTCTACCCCTTAATTAAGGTCTTTAGGCTTTATTTTTAAAGTTAATATTCTATCCAAACACAGCCCTTAAAAATTTAAAATTCATTTTATAACTGTAATATTTTGAATTGCAAGAGTTAAAATGGAAAAATGCAAGATTTTGTTGACTGGGACGTAAAGGCGAGGCCGTGGAAGTCGAACATGGCGGTGCTGCATTGGAGGGGCTCACCAAGCTGGGAAAGAGAAGCGTTCATGGCTTTTCAGTAAAGAAGCGATTCCATCCGTCTCCCACATTTAGCTGTCGTTGCCCCAATCATGGAGACATGCTTGCGTTGTTGGTTCGATCTCTCCGCAACAATCCAGGGCGAAAAAGAGTTTAAAATTTCGATTTTTTGCCTCATCTGGATGCGTTTTTCCTCATGAAAGTAGGGGATTTTTGGTGTTGGTATTTTAATCCGTTGCGGCTCATTTGACCGCGTTTGATCCGTGATCGCCTCGCTTCATCACCTAAAACCATCAAAACCGCTGTTTTTTTTTCCTCTCTCCCTTTTTCTGCTATTTTAAAGTTGTCCTTGGTGATCTTGATTCAGATGTCTGGACTTTTTCTGGTTTTGAGATGCCTCTTTACAGTCTGGCTACCGATCGATCGGGAGTTTTGGGAAGTCGATGTCGGTAATTGTGGTGAGCAATGGGAATCACGATTGGCGCTTCTTGTCTCCTGGTGGTAAAGAGGATCAAAGAAAGGAGCTTTTCCGGTTCTTGGGATTCTCCGTTATTTTGGCTCTGAACTAGCTCTTGGGCCCTTGTTTTTGAGGTTCGGTGTGTGCTTGTTGCTTTTGGCCTCCTCTCTGGCAGTGATGAGGCTGTTCCGAAAGTGATAGCTGAGTACTTCCTGTTTCCTCTTTCTAGTCCTCTACCTTGTAATTTCTAGTCCTCAGCTGTCGAATTTCTGGAACAACGATCACTCCTCTAGTTCCTTAAAAGAGGCAAATTGTGGTAAAATCATTTCGATAGGGGAAAGACAAACTAGTCTTGTAGTATCAGAGTTGTTCTAGATGTGATACCTGCTCAAATCCCATTTTTGGTTTTTATTTATTCCTACTCATCTGTTCCTTGGGAAACAATATCATCACGACTTTTCCTTCGGAGGTAAAATGCCAAGTTTGGTTCATTTTCGTGAATCACACATTATCGAGTCTACATCATAGGCACCTCTAGCTGTTCAATATTGACAGTTGGAAGCTTAAAGCTGACAATTGGAGTTGATTTTTTCCTGGAAAGAAATAGTTTTTGGTTGTTTAGTCAACTATTTAGAGTTGACTAGCATGGGAATCTTAAGCATTGTTAGGGATTCCATCGGTTGCTCGGCCTCTGGAGAGCGATTGGTTATGGCTGCAAGAGAAGGGGACCTTGAGGAAACCAAGGCTCTTCTAGAATACAATCCTCGCCTTGCTAGGTACTCAACCTTTGGCGTGAGAAATGCTCCACTGCATCACTCTGCATCGCATGGCCACCATGAGGTGATTGATTTTCCCAATACATTATCTTAAATGTGATCTTCTGAAATATATGCTTTGTTCTATGACCAGAGATAAGTTTAAACAAAATCATTAAATCAAGGTGCTCATTTTGTGGTTCCACCTTCAGGTAGTTTCTGTTCTTGTTGAGTCTCGGGCCAATATAGACCTTCGGAATTCTAGTGGGCAGGTGAGGGTTTTCTTCACATTGATTGCTTGCCTGTTAGATGCTAATCATCTTTCTTACTAAAACTTTGTAGCCTTCTCTGTTATAAAATAGATATTTGGTTTTAGAGTCATGAATGATAAGATTCACATGTAGATGCTTAGATTTATTTTGTGATAGTTAACAATATAGTGGTAATTTTGTATGGCGTTTAACACTTTCTGTTGTTAAAGATGCGATGTAACAAGCGCTCATTTAGAAGATTAAACTTGTAGAAAAGGGCTCAACTTCTAGACATCTAATTGGACATCTTCCTCATGGTCAACCTTGACTAAGCTTGAACAGCAAAAGGGTGAAATCCACAGACCCAAGTTTATGAATTGGCCGTTGATCTAAGTCAACAAGGATTGATGGTAGAAGAAAAATGAAGGACGTGCTATGATCCAAATTCACGGGGAATGCTATGATAACATGCTAAGATTTGATTGACAAGCCACTTATCCAAAAAGCTAAGCCTTTTTTGAGCACATTGGAGGTTAAATAGTGTTATAGTTTACAAATCAAGGTATGATGCAAACCAAAGGACTTCGACAACAATTTCCAATGTCCAAAATGCTTAAGTCATCAGGAGTTCCAGATTTAGGTTTTGCTTTTGGACAATGACTTCATATAAAAAATTCAATCGCTGTGGCGATTGAATTAATCTTAGGATTGCATGCAATTAAATCATTGTTTGAGAAGGATGCGAGTGCAACTATTGTAATTAAGGGATTTGTATCTAGCGTATTAGGACCAATACCATTACTTTGTAAATGACCATCAAAGAATATCCAGCGACATAGCAAACATGAGAATATCAGATTACCATTGGTTGAATCACTATTTTGATTTTTAGTTGATTTTAAATTACCATGATGACCCAACCAATTAAGCATCTCTTCAAATAACGAATAAAATTGGTCTAAATGCACTTTGATGTCGTAGCAGACACCTTTGATGTTAGCTTGTCTGCATGGGCACTGGGAGGTTGTACAGATTCTAATGCTTTTCAAAGCCAATGTAAGATCCTTCTGTGGATAATACTTGCATGTGACTTTCCATTTGAATTGCATCTTTTGGCTAAATTTAATTTGCATTTTAGATACACAAAAGAGATTATCTAAGTGGTGGTACTGCTCTTCACTTTGCTGCGCTAAATGGTCATCCTCGCTGTATCCGCCTTCTTCTTGTTGATTATATTCCCAGCATACCTGACTTTTGGAGGATTATGAGGGGAAGATTTGCCAAGAAAAAAACACTTCCTTCCTTTAACGAGGTGTATGTTGAATTCTCATGTATGCATTATATTAATCTTTTTGCGACTATCAAAAAATTTATATCTTCTTTCTTCCTTGTTTTTTTATAGCGATTTGCGTAAGGTAGTTAATGGACGTGCAGACGGAGGCATCACTCCACTTCATTTGGCATCATTAAATGGCCATCCAGAGAGTGTCCAGTTACTTCTTGACTTGGGAGCTTGTGTTTCAGAGGTCACAGTGAATGATGGTGCTACCATAGATCTGATAGGTGTTCAAACTCTTAGTTGTTCAGTTGATTTTCTTGTTCATGTTTCATCGTCTATTTCTTTTTTATTTCACTGTCTCATTGTGTCCGGCAGGTGCCGGGAGCACACCTCTTCATTATGCTGCTTGTGGGGGAAATGCAGTATGTTGTCAGGTATGCCTATTCATAAAAAATGCTATTATTCAGTTGCTTGCTTGCTACATACTGTCTTTCGATCTCATTCAAGAAGCATCAAAATGTAGGTTCTAATTGCGAGAGGAGCCAGCTTGACAACCAAAAACGATAATGGGTAAGAGTTTTCATTATCAGCCTCAAGTCTCGCCTCACATCAGAAATGGCACATGTTTTGTTGTGAATTGTAGTTGATGGATTATGGCAAAAGAAATTAACAATTTTAAGACAATAGTAATGCCAAATTATTGGTTTACTGTTATCTCCTTTATTGACTGTCATTTGAAAGTAGTTTTCGTTGGAAATTGTTTATACCTCCAAAATCATATGGACATCGAGAAAGACCAAATCATGTTTCCTTTTTGTCTACATGTTTTGTTAATATCTTTTGATATTTAACCAAGATTGACAATCTACAGTGCTCAATCGCGCATGTTGTGCCTCTCATTTCTGCTAGGCTTACCTTGGATACCATTTGTGGTTTAGATTCTAATAAATGCTTTCTTCACATGCTGTAAAAGTTGGACCCCTTTGATGGTAGCTCATTTGTGGCACAAGAACTGGCTCGAGAGTATTTTACGAAATGAAACACAAGGTCGAATAGCTGTTCTTCCTTCAAAATATCTATCTCTGCCACTTATGAGCATTGTCAAGATTGCTCGGTAAATTGACTGAAAATTTCTTTTTCTTACATTTTTCTTCTTCTTTAGATTATTTAGAAACAACTTGCTGTTTGAGTTATGAACGAGAACTATATGATCATCTTTTTCTTTTTCTTTTGGTTTTTCCTTGAATGCTACACAGAGAATGCGGCTGGAGAAATGTAAAACATAGATCAACTCGTGGCGATCCTTGTGCTATTTGCTTGGAATCAAAATGCACAGTAGCTGCTGAAGGTATGCAATTTTCAAGATGAATGTGAGAAATATAGCATTTTTATGATTTTTTTGATTGCTAATTTAATCTCATTAGTGAGTTATGGGACAATAAATGCGCTTTATATGATTAAACTCAGTTTAATAGATCAGTTTTTGTCGTTTAAACAAAAATTGTGATGCCAATGGAAAATTACTTTAATCTGAACTTACAAAAGGCTTGCTTGAATCTCGCAGATTGTCGCCATGAATGCTGCACTAACTGTGCACTGTATCTTTCTTCAACCAACACCAACTCGAAAGTGCAAGAACCTCCTGGATCAATACCATGTCCTCTCTGCCGACGTGGTATCGTCTCGTTTACGAAGCTACCGGATGCTAGCATGACGAAGGCCCTGGTGACAGCAAGTTCATCGACATCTCAATTTACTGCATACTCGATGATGGCCTCGAAACCTGACACCAAGAACGATACACGGGTAACCAAACCTGACATCAAATACAAGCGAAGCAAGCGACATTCTGTTTCAATCGCTCAGTTTTCATAAGTTTCCATAAATGTGATCTCGACTCCATGATCAATACAAGGCAGATGTGTTATGAATCAAAGCAATTCTTGGTGAAGACTGACAATGTTTGCTTTCGACCGACCGACGTGTAGATATCTGTAAGAACATTTTACAAGCTCTCTTTTCTCTGTTTGAATTTTCCATTTACCGTTCCTTTCCTTCTTTTTTTTTATTGTTCTTTTTGATACTGGTTTAAATGTGAAGGTTTCTAAGTTTCTCTTTTGTCTACTTTGAGTTATGAATGGGAGTTTGCTGCTTTATTAGTAGTATTAGATGATGATTCAAATTGATTGATTATGAATGCATACCATGATTCATCTCCACATTGTTCTCTCAATATTTTTTTTAAGAGCACTTTGTCATAAAAGCGTCGTCCACATTAACGCCGAAGACCATCCAAACGCCACAATCTTTCAGGTTTCCATCAACCAAAGTACTGTCTGCACTCAAGTTTATGCCTACACTGAACAAACACTACTAACTGCCCTTCAACAAAGAATCACATTTGGCCAGAGACCAACTTATTAGCTGATAAAGATAGGATTAGATTAAGAGAGTGAAGTAATAACTTCGAAATCGCAGTTCGATATCTCAAGCACAATAATAGAGAGAAGAACTTTGGGAAACACCTGGATCTTTCCTCATGAGAATTATAACATATTTCATGTTCTTCGTAGGGCTGAGGCATCAAATCACACATCTCATAGAATTGAGCATCAATGTGTAAAATTGGAATATTTGTGATAACAGAAAAAAAAAAAATCAAGTTACCATTGTTCATTTTCAGCAGAATATATACATGTATAGCCAAATAAAAGGTAATTCTTTCATTTTAGATTAAAAAAAATGATAAAATGGCCATGATTTTATATCTAATAGAGACAACTATATCCAGTTTACTCTTCATCTGAATCAAGATCAAGAGAGTTGGCTAAACATTCAACGACTGAGAGACTTCTTTTCGGTTGATGAGAACAACTTCCATGAGGATCCAGAGTCGACGTAATTTTATCACTATCAGATGTTCTTGGAAGTATGTTTGCAGATGAATCCTGGGGAGAAAAGGGTTTGAAAGTACTAAATTTCCACAATGTCCTACAAAAGGTCAAGTATGCTCAAATTGAGTTTATCAGAGAACTAGTTCACCTTCACTTGAAAAGAATCCCATATCGCTTCCATGATCATAATTTCCTCGAGATTTACTCGAAGGTTATGGTTCCTGCATGAAATGATACAATCAATCAAGAAATGTTTACTGGCAAAATTCATGCACGGATGAAGTAACATACTATCACAAAAAATCCAATCAATTTCCACTTCGTTGCAAGTGAGTAAATAATAATCATGCTAGAAGAATTCACTGACCTGTTATTATAATCTTGGCTAGAGCAACTGAGATGATGATGATGATTCTCCTGTATCGGAGAGCAACCAAGATCATCAGACTTTTCCTTAACATGTGTTGCTCCTGCAATGGATGTAAAACATTCATTATCCTTTTAGCAGAAAAACAAGGTCTACAAACATTACAGTTTTAAAGGAAATTAGAGTCCTAGGAGATGTGGAATATGACCTGAGGGCATAACTTTCTTCAAATTTTGCGATTCACATTGCATCTTTAGTTTCGCCTTGATAACCTTTTGCTCTTCCTATAGGTCAGGCAACCACAATCACATAGTTCTATTCATGATATTATAAGCTGAACCTGAGAACAACTACTTTTCCTGGATTGCTAGAAGCATAGCTTATTCAAAAAGAAAAAACATACAGCTTTTTCTTGGGACTTCTCTTCCTCAGTCCTAGCACCGCGATATTCAACAGCATAGTAGGAAGCTTTGCAGAATGGGCATCGTTGATCGTTAAGTACTCTCTTAAAAGTCATCAATTAAAAGTGATAAAAACATTCACTTTTTTACTAGATCAGAATAAAGAGATACAATGGTCATATTAGAGGTGAAGAAACATCCCTTGATGGTAATCACAATCGGTTGTTGATTGAGCAAAGAATTACCTGCCAGTGCTATAGGAAGTGGCACAGCATCGATAAAACTAACACACTTCCTTCATGAGCTCCAAAATTTAATTTTTTATAGACGTTATCATTAGCAACAAACCAGAAACGATTACAGACAAAATCTGTATATAGTTTTTCTTTTCAGAATAGCATTTTGCGATTTCATCGATTGATATCACAAGAACTAATATCACAATCAGACCACTAAGTTGTGGAGGTGACTACCATGATTGAGTAATATGCAGTGAGATTTAAGTAGAAAGACAATTGAATATAAGAAAGAGAGACAGAGCATAATGGAGATATAGATCACGTAGGATACTGAACAGGATGGTGCGCAACAGAAGGCTTCATCTGCAGGAAACACTCTGCGATTCACATTGAAGAAATAACTAAGATTTCGATGAACATGGCTTCAGAAACAACAAAAGATTAAGCAGCCTAACCAGTGCAAATGCATTTGGAGCAGCACCGGGATCGATTCAAGCTGGGAAAGTACTGTTGCAAAAAAGAAGGATCAAAATTTTCACATCGAAATCCAAAAAAGAAAGAAAAAACAAAGATTCAATGATAGGGCAAGCGAGGGTTACGAGGAAGCAGATCGGGCACTCCTCTAGGTCGTCGCGGAGGCGGGGTTCATCGAGGGCGTCGAAGCAAGGGGCGAGCTTTCGGGCGAGAATGAGCTTGCGGAGCTTGTTGTAATCCACGTCCTCCGGTTGCCTGACGAGGCGCTGCGGCCGCGTGAGGCGATCCTCGACCGGCCGCCGCCGCGCGCCGCCGCCGCCGCCGATCCTGTTCCCCATCCGTCGTCCCGCGCCCTTCGCTCTCCACAAGGGATGGATCGTATTATCAGAGTTCGGGAGGCGGAGGTGAAAAAGTGGAAGCCTTTTTGAACGGCGAAGCGGGCGAAGCAAGCAAAGTGGCAGTAGCGGTGGTCGGAGCGGCGAATGAAGTGAAGCCGAAGACAGTATCAATGCTGCCTACGATGCCTATGATTACGAAATCGCCACTCTCACGAGATGGTTTAATTTGGAGGGAAGAAATCAAATTAGTTGGGCCGGAAAGGCCCAATCCAATTGTACATCAAAATTTCCTCTCCCAATGATTCATCTTTTAGGGTTTCTTTAGCCCCCAAGACAAACTCATATGGCTAGCGCAGTCGTGTTAAGATTTGAAATGGCAAAAGGTCGATTCCTGGAGGTGACGATCAGGCTACCAATGACTCCGCATTTCTGCGTTAGCCACCTAAGACCTGATTTACCCCCCTCACACGTAGGGGCAACGATGAGGGGCCGCTAATGTGGCGATTCTCCATTTTTTTTTAGACTCCACTTTAAAACACAAAATGTACTACCCCTTTTGAACGCTTCAAACCCATTTGCCTTGGCCTCTCGAAGAGCTCGATGGCGACTCTTTGAGCTCATAGCAATCGCTATCGATAACAATCCTAACAAACAATCCTACAATTAGGACTGTAAATGAATCAAGCATCCATAAACAAATTTGGTATTCGTCTCGATAAGAGATTATTTACGTTCGTTCAATATGCATCAAAATCAATTAATAAATATATTTGAACAATTTAATAAATTAAATAAATAAACTTGAACACATATGTGTTCGACTTAATAATACCCATGAATTAATTTATTTAAAAATTATTTATGAACTTATTTATACTCATTTATAAACAAAGATTAAAATATTTAAAGTCTAAAATAAATAAATAAGCTTAACTTAAGAGCTTGATAACATTTAAATAAATCGAACTTAAACAAATTTGAATCAAGCTTGAATCGATTTTGATTAGAAGCTTGATACCCAATAAACAAATCAAGCTCAATTCAAGTTCAAGTTAAACTTAATCTCTAAAAAAAAGAACGTAAGTCAAGCTTAAACAGATTTTTAAATAGCTTAGTTAATTTTAAATTTGACTTTGCTTATCAAACAAGTCTAAACACTATAAAATTTAATTTGACTTAACTCATTTACATCCTTACGTACAATGAGCTTACGAATCGAAGAGTTTTCACTTGATTTTGAATCGATCAATATCAACCAAAAATAAATTCCACATGAATTAATGGAATATCTTTTTCTTTGACTTCTCGCCTCAAGTAAACGACGAATAAATAAGTTATAAGAAACACACTCAATCATTCATGGTGGAAATTATTATTATTATTATTATTTTCCAATTTTGATAGATAGCTTCCCTTCTTTCTCTCCATTTTATTTTATTTTTATAATACACATAAAAAAAAATTAATTAATTAATTAATAAAATAATGCCAACAAGAATCAAAGATGGTTGTCTTTTATCAATTTTTTTATTGACATGACTTATTTTAAAAAATAAAATTATTACTAACAATTATTTATTTGTGCTTTAAGATGCATGCCAAGGCACTCTGCCCATTCTAAAACATTTTGATTTCACTTTCATATTCTTCTACGGGAATAATAAAAATATCATATTTGTTCTTATCTTTTGCTTGCGTGGAATCAAAGGTTCCAAAAACATTCATCTCCTTGCACGATTTAATTGTTCAAAATGTTTTTTTTTTATTCGAAGAATTCTAAATCACATAAAATTTAATTAGTTGGGATATCACTTTCCTTCCTCACATCGTTGGTTCTATAATAACCTTCTTTAAAATCGTCATCTACCATAGCAATGAGAAGAGAATATGCTATTTGATAAGAAAGGTAGAATGATTTTGGGAAAAAATAATAATAATTAATTTTATTATCTCCTTATAGTATAATTAAATGCACTAGAAACATGATTATCCACTAAAGTTCTAGAATCAAAAGACTTGACTCTTAAACCAAATTAAGAGTCAACAATTAAGATTGTAAAATAATAATTAATTGGTATTATTTAGTTTCAAAGGAATCCACTTGTTCTTTTCTAAATAAATGCCATATCTAGTCCACCATTCAAGGAATAAAATAAATCCATTTTTTTTTTCTATCCACTTTTATCCATTAAAAATAAAGATCAGATTAGTAAATGCTATATTTGCTCCTTAATTCTTATCCATTAAAAGCAATGGCTTATCATTGTTCCTTTAATAAATGCCATATTTGGCCACTAATTTAAGGGATTAAGTAAATCAATTTTATTTATCCAAAGAAAAATTGCCAAAAAAAAATGGTCGCCGAGTAAAAAAAAAAAGAGTAAACGGGTACGGGAACGGGTTCGGGTTCGCCGTTCGCGTGTAACCGTTCTCTGGACGTCCGCCACGCGGCGTCGAAGCAGCCGTCGATAGCGGATGAGATGATTCTCTTCGCCGAGTATGACGTGGCGGGTTTGTTATATTTGGAAAGATAAGGCCTGCCCGAAGTTTGATCTACCCGCGTGAATGGCGGAGCTGTTTGGAGTGGTGGGGTCCACGAAGGATGTGAGGAGGTAGAACGTTGGGTTGGTTTAGCGAAGTGCGTGTTTGTAATGGCTGAGAGAGGATAAGGATGAAGATCACCGCGGCGGGCAGCGTTCGACGCTCTATATAAGCTACTGGGAGCCGTTGGCTTCTTCCATCATTGCTTGTGCGATTTTGATCGGAGAAGAGAGAAAGAAGGTCGGGTTTTGATCGTGTTTTCGGTGTGTTTTTTTTGGGCGATCGAGTGATGGCGATGGCGACGGGAATGCTTCGATCGGCGTCGGCGTCCCCGATCGGGGGTCGGATCGAAAGGCGGAGCCGAGGGGGAAGACGGTGCGCCGGCGAGGTGCGGTGCACCGCCTCGATGTCCGGGAGCTTGGCGAAGCAATACAGGACGTTGAGGATTCAGCCCGGCGCGTCGGAGAACGAGGTCAAGAAGGCTTTCCGGCAGCTCGCGCTTCAGGTAGCTTAGACTGCCCCAATTTTTTTTTTTTTTTTTTGGTTCGTGGAGTCCCCGTTCCTTCGGATAGAAACATTAGATTGATTAGGGTTTGCGTTTCTATCTTATGATCGAACTGTTCTTCTTGGAGTTTGCGGCAATGATCGGGATTTGCTGACTTTTTTTTTTTTTTTTGGCTGTATTGCGGCTGCTATTGGGGATTTAGGGATCCGATTTGTTCGTTTTTGAATACAATCCTTTCGAGAAATTGAGTTCTGGTCTCGATGATTGAGGCTTTTACCTCTACTTTAAAGCTAAAAGTCCTGGTGACCCTGGTTCTTACTTCAATCGTTAACCATTCCGATCTTTTTAACCTATTTTTCCCTCTCCCTACACAATCTCTTGTGAACGAAATGATGAATCTTTAAGCTTCTTCCATTCTGGTCTATTACTGACGAGGGCAACATCTCTGTGTTGCATTTGACGATGCAGTATCATCCCGACGTTTGCAAGGAGAGTAATTGCAGTGTCCAGTTCCAACAAATCTACGAAGCTTATGATGTAAGTAGCCACCCTCATTCACCCAATTCTTTTCGACGATGCATTGAAGATTACTCTTATATCTGATCATTCTCTTTGTCGTATCGTACCAGATTTTAATGACCAAGTTTATCCAAGGCGAGGAAGATCAAACTCCAAATACAAAGAAACCAAACAAGAGGGACTACGACGGGCTGGACGAGCCATTCAGGGGAAAGCATGATCCAAGTTGGGAGCTGTGGGAAGAATGGATGGGCTGGGAAGGAGCAGGAATTAGGGACTACTCTTCCCACATTAATCCCTACATTTAATAAATATTCCACCTCAAATTGATCTCCAGTGAAAAAAAAAATAAAACTTTTAAATTTTTTTTTAATGTTTTTAGTCAAAATAATGTACATTTTCTCTCTTCCTAAGCTGTAAACAGTTTGGGAGACGATCTACAGGCTTATTTTCAGAAGCTGACTAGATGTCTATCGTATGATAATGAAATTGAATATAGTATTATTGAATGGTTGCTAATGTGTTTTTAGATGTATATTATGTTCATATATATATGTAAATATTGCCAATTGTGGCATCTTTTTTATGTATCTAAGAACACGTATCGATTCTGATTTCAAACTAAATACAGCAGAAAATCTAATTCATCCATTGGACGACTTCGGCGCTATATCGAGCAGTGATTGAACCCTGTCAGTTCTTTGCTGTATTCGAATTCTGAAAATAATCTCTTATAAAATAAGATAATCGCATACATTAAAGCATTCCTCAGAATCCAATATAACAGAAACTTGGTGGTAACTGTCTTTTTTTAAACACAAACGGAAGGAGCAGAGGGCAATAAACAATAATTAAAAAAAAGGGTTAACACAAACATTACATTGTAAAAAATTGGTGTGCTAGATATGTATGAAATAGGCTGCTAAAAGAATATACACACAGCCATCACTTTTTCCCACTATTTTCCATTTGAATTAATCAAGGCTTCTTAGGCTCTCTCATTTTATCTGATTTGTTGTCACCTCAGTGGCTTTCAGTATCAAAAAAAAAAAAAAAAAAACACTACTAAGGATTGGATTCACTTAATCACTACAAAATGATCTATGAAATCATAACTGCTCGTTGAAGTTTTGAGGCTTGCTGCTGGCAAATGTCAGCCATACCAATGTGCCAGTTAAATAGAAGAAGATTGATGGGGCAAACAACGATAGCTACAGAAACAAATACAAGGTTCGATTAGGTGAGTTATGCAAGGCAATGTAAGGACGGACTCTGTTAACTTACACTCCAGGAGTGAGTAGTGTCGAGAAGATATCCGGTGAGTGCAACGCCGACGATTCCGGGTACTGCTCCTACTGTGTTTGTGATACCCTGCGATATCGGAATGAGATGGTTTATGGACTCCAACTATGGCAGAATAATTTGGAGCCGACTACATGGAGATAATTTAAACCGGCATATTAAATGCAAATTCGAAGGGGAAAAGGAAAATAGAGAGGAAGAACACACTACTAATGATAAATTATCATGAGAATCCACCCGGTTACAAGAGAACTAAAGCATTTAGATTATTATAAAATAATTTCATTTCTTAGTAGCTTGTTTTTTTCTTTTTCAAATTTCATGAGGATGACAGGATGTAATGGTGGTACTGTCAATGTTTTGAAAGAATCTTCTCAAGAACATGTGAAATTCTAGTAAATGATGAACAAAGTTACATTAAAAACATACCAGTAGTATACTTGCATACTCGGGAGAAATATCTTGATGGGTACAATAAAGGCCTGAAGAAAAGAAACAATGTTTATTGGACTTGGTTTAGTAGAAATGTAAAGATCTCATATCCAAACAAGTACCAGACAAGGCAAAGCTGGAAAGTGCCAAGCCACAGGTAACAAAAGCTACCACTTCCCAAGGAGGCAATCCTAGATCCAAAGAGGAAAGTGTCATGCAAACTGCAGGACAGAGAAAGGCAATTGTTTGGCAAATTTTCCGTACCTACAGTTTCAAAATGAATCATCAGAAGCTAATAGATTTGGAAATAATTTTCGTTCAACATGTGGAAAAGTTCAGCTCTTACTGCATTGTTTGCACGATAAATCAAAAAGAGCCATTTTCATTGGAAAAATTACATGCAATGATTTTTGATGGGGATTAACTCAAACATTCAGGGAGCTGGCTTACAGATTTCTAGGGGAACACATTCCGATTTTCAGTTTTCATTTTCGCTAGGCTCGTCTTTCTTTGGCATTTCAATAGACAAATTAATGCAGTTCCACTCTAACAAGAACATAGGGTGACACGACTCAAATGACCTGTGCTTAACTATGGATAAGAAAGCAATATTAAAACTTATTCCACCTTTTCACAACACAACACAACCCATCCTAAAGTTGATGAGCGAAAGTGAAGACAAGGAAGCACTGTCCCAAATTGCCGATAATATTCATTAATAATCGAGCTACGGTTGGCTGTATAAAACTGCTAATAGATATTTTAGCATTTGATATCTGATAATTAGTTTCTGTTTTTCGTATTATGTAGTAATATATGAGACATTAAACAATCGTTCTAAACTTGCTCAAATGATGAACATAGTTAAAAGGTTAAGATTCATGAAATTCCATGGAAATTTGATGAGCAAATACTTAAAGAAGAACTAGATTAAGTATGCATTTAGATTACAAAACATCAAACAGCTCAGATAAACAAATCATGATGAAATGGAAGCTCAATGTAGAGTTGGGAGCGAGTTAGATATGACATCTACCGTTGTAGTCTCAACTCCATTTGAAATTAAATTGTCTGCAAAAATTGCTGCAATGGATGTAGTGAGAATTGAACCCAAAGGGGGGAGGACCGAGACCTGCACCATAACATAAATCATAGAATTTGGAGCCTTGACAGTATTTGTACCAAAACTTAAATCAAAGATAACTATTATCTAAGCAGTAAAGTAGATGTGTTGTATTATGAAATTTCGGAATAAACTCGAGTCCTATGCATAACAAATTGTTAAATAGTATAGAATTCTAAAATAACCGTGTTCATAAATAAGAAAGAAAACCAATGTTTTCTAACCAAATAACGATGCAACAGATCAGACAGTAAGCAACAATTACTCTCCACCTCCACATCAACCAGAAGTTTGGTATAATTTCTCCAGATTCAGACATAACCTAGGAGTGCAACCTCCGACTCTCATCACTCTACCAAGTTATAATCATCATCTGCCATGTTTGTCCCAACTATTTGTAAGTGGCTATACAAATCCTTTTCCTTTATTGAGTTCTATGCAGGACTGCCACTACTAATATTCAAATAGATAATTTTTCAGTCTATTGATTTTCTTCACTCTCCTCTACCCATAATATCTTCCAAATATTATGGATTCAACTTTTTTAAACTTTGAATATGTTCATACCATGTCAATTTATTTTATCCCATTTTATAGCAATGACAATTTTTTCTCAAATAACCATATCTTTTATTTTATCCTTTTCAACAACATCCCAGATTCATTTTAGTATTTCCATTTTTTACCGCTTCAATTTTTTCTACATGTTACTTCCTCAATCCTAATCTGTTAAATGAAGTACGACAGATCGTATCACAATCTCATTACCCTACCACGTGATCCCCACAAAATACATGAATGACCAGTCAAATACGCCTCAAATGGCAGGGTGTTCGGAAAATGATAGAAGACAATTTTGGGGTAAATAGTTCAGTGTCATTGACTTGGAAGTTGCATTAATAACACATATTCTACTAACCTCTTACTACTAAATTTAAGTATGCACAAACTATAACTAAATAAACTCAAAAGCTTATGTAAACATGGAGAGATACGAGAGGTAGAAAGTGGAACAACTACTGAATCCTCATGGTAGAATAGTTATTTCTAGGATGTAATGGAGCTGTGTTCAAGCTTATTTATTTATCTTACAAAGTTTGTTCAAGAGTGTTTATCACAAGTTTTATCGAGATTGATATAAAAGTATAAAGTCTATAAGATATGCATCATTATTTTATATATTTAAACATTTTTAAAAAATATAAGATCATAATTGAACTTTATACAAGTTACTAAACAAGTGTATTCATGAATTGTTTATGAGATGTGTTCATGAATGTTAATGAATAAAGTTCATTCATGTTCAATCTTATTTAATTTACTTATAGATAATAGTATCAAACTTAGTCAACATCCTACAAATGCCATGTTCGTTTAAAGCCCTAATTGTATCAGGAAAAGACATGAAACAGCTTTTTTAACATAAATCAGAAATTATCTTTCTTGCATACGGGAAGCTGAAAACCAAGGATAGAGATAGTAGGTAGTGTCACTTGAGAAGCTTATAGGCCAAGAAGTCAGTGCAGCCTACCATTTCAATCAATCAATTGATCTCGCGAAGCCAATTTAGGAGGTCAAGTTCCAATTTCGTAGATTGCATTAGGGTCCAATTAATGGAAGAAAAAGTTGACCAATTCAGAGCACCCAATTACAAATAGATGCATCAATAAATTTTACAATAAAAATATAATCTCCTCGACTCAAACATATCCTATTAGAACATGTAATAATGCATGTATTCCAACCACAAGGGAATCATTTGATTAATATACTGTGAGAAAGATAAATGAAACAAGGCTTAGTACCTCAGCTGCTTCAGTCAAATTTAGGTTCAGCTCCTCACTGTTTCAAGTTAAATTGAAATAAGTAGTAAATAGAAATAGCACATGCACCTTCAGAGGACAAGATTACTTGCAGAATATTGTATACAACTAAGAGAACCAATTATAACTTATGGATTAAGAATGGTTTGATAAAGCTTCATGCGCGCCTTTTTGACAAATTCAATATTTAAATCCTCAGGAAGTAAACCTTAGTACCAATCAACAGTCCATTTTTTTTATAAGATTCTTCATCAGATTTCAGTGATAATTCAGTTAATATAATATTTATGGTACTGAGATTTACTCAAGGATGGAACTTGCTATTGAGATTAGTAGAAGGATGGCATCCTGATCATCTCTAAACTGGAAAGGAAAGTGGACATGAAATTGATGTCCCAGAACATTAACTTTTCCAGACAGTGGAACCAAAAAGAAATCTGGTTTACAGGAAGACCAAGAAAAAAATTCTGTAGCGTAAATAGGAAATTGAAAAGAAAAAGAATAAGTATAAGAAGAGCTAACCTTGAGCCTTATCCATATCAAGAAAACTTAGAAATGCATGGAATAAAAAATATGTGATTGACACTTGAAGATTGCATAGTAAACTTGGAGTCTTATCAGAAATACAAGGTCTAGAAAAACTTAATAGTGCTAAATTTAAATAATTTTAACTAAAAGAGAACAATTGCAAATTATATATAAGGATCTAACATAATATTTAATGACATAATACCACATATGAGATTAACTAGTGTAGAGACCCGCATGATTATTCTACGGGAAAAAAATAATATTCATCAATAAAAAAAAATAGTTATCATCAGAGGAAATTTAACTAAGTGCATCGGTGGAGGTGATTGGAGTTACACTACTAATGATTAATCAATGCCCATTCTCACATAGCATGCGTCACACAGCCACATCGTGCACATGGAATAATTTAGTTTCCCATAGCATCATTTGAAGACCCACAACCCAGAACTATGCAACAGTTGCCTAACTAAGAATTAAACTGTTGGATGCACTGATTGATCTCACGCAGAGAAGTGACAATGCCCATGTGGCAGAACACCAACATTCAGTGAAATACACGCTTTGATATGTAGATATAATTATAAAATTTATAAATGATAAATGTAGATTAGGATAAAATATATTTGGCATCACAAAATTACCGAATAAATGATATTGGTATTAGACTATAAAAACCTTCGCACAGCAAAATAAATATGTTTTACTGAATTACAAAATACCACATGTGGGGCTAACCCTATATATTGTAACACATATAACTATTCATAGAGAGTAAGAGGATTACACAATGATTTAGTAACTTACAACAAGCTGTACCTAAAAAAATATATTTAAAAAAAAAACAAGGATGATGATGCTATTAGCTTACCGTCAAATATTAATGAGAAATATGAAGAATGGAAATGAAAAATAATTAAGGTACCTAAAGTAAGTTGGCAGCCAGGATAGACAAGTATAGTGACCCCAACTTCCACAAAAATGAGCATATATCATTGCCCATACTGCCTTGCTTTTGAAAAATTCCTTCCATGGCACATCCTGTGAATTAAAAACAACAATGTAATGTTCAACAAGATATCTCCACTTTCTTTTGTCAAAGTAACAGAAGCGAGTTTAAATAACTTAAGACTCTGTTTTTTTTTTTTTTTGCATAATTGTTTTTTGGAGAACAAAAAAAAAAGGTTGAGCATTTTTATTATTCAATCTCATTCTATGACCTGTTTTTTTTTTAAAAAAATACAAATTTGAAGGTACAAGGGGTGTGGAAAAGCCAAACCATAAGCCAAGTACCTAAAACACTAGATTACTCAAAGCATCTGACACAGGTACAAGGGGTGTGGATATAAATGTATGGCATAGCTATTTTTGAAAACTTTTACATGTGATCAATAGGAATATCAAGTGTTTCACGTGAAGCATTGAGGTCCAAGACTCCTGAGTGTCAGTATCCAACACTTATTTCCTCAATTGATAGAAGAAACATAGCATCTTATTTCTGAATATTAAAGCATAAACATATAGCATCTTGTTTCCTCAATTGATTAAATTAATGAATCCAGGAAAAATTATGGGTTCCTAGTGTGATAACATTATATTGTTTACTTTTTGTCAGTTTTTAGTGTCCTTAATGGTATGCTTTGTGATCCTATTGAATCTGATGAGTAATCATACTCAAGTTGGAAAATAAAATATAAGTGATTTTTTAATATAATTTTAAGTTGATTTTTTTTTAACATACCTAAATGATATTCCATGTACTATGTGCACAGACCAAAACAGTAAAAATGAAGAATGAAGTTAGCATATGTGGATTAGTGAAAGTAAATTTCTCCAAAGAAAAAGAATGAAAGAGGGACTCTACCTTAATTGAGTCAACCAATTTTTTTATGGAGTCATTGCCTGAGTTGTTTTCATGGGATGTTGCCGGCCAAAAGCTACCAATACTTGATGCCTTTTCTCCAAAGCCTAAAAAAGCACGAAGATTCTTTTGCCAACTTATTCAAGAAAGAAAGCTCTCATAAAAATACACAATAGAAATTCATAAGGTGTAGTAGATAGAGAAGTGTATGCCCTTGAGCTAAAGAATAGACTTAGATAAACAACGAAACTAAAAAGATGCAAATAAAAAGACTTCCTTCTTTGGTTGAAGCCTATTAAGCACATAGATTGTTCCTAACAACTCGAACTTTTTAGGATAATTAGATAGGCATCATATTTAACTACGTTAACATGATAACAAAATGAATGGTCTTGGGTTCTAATCCTACCCATGTCAATAATATTGTCCTACTAATTCATGTGTTGGTTTGGGCCAATGAAATTCAGTAAAGTCCACCTACATATGAAGGGCAAATATTAAGAATAGAAATATAGATTGATCTCTTTCCTAGATGTTCAAGCTTTTGGAATAAGTAATTAGTCAATCAACTTTCACAAAGCCTGACTTGATGATAATTTTATTCAATTATCAGTTACATTACATGGGTAACATATCAATACCCTTCTATAATGGTACAAACCCAATTGAGCCAATTAGCAAACCAACTGTTCACGTGTGAGTAAGCAAGAGATAAACTACAATTAAAGACTAAACAACACAGTAAGGTGTAGTATTATGCTTTTGGCTATAACTTATAGAAACTGGTGGATCTGCTTAAAAAGACTTACAAAAAAAGAAAAGAAAAACACTTGTGTGATATCATATATAAAGTCAATTCACGTTTGAAAGTACATGTATTCGACAAAAGGGCGATCAAGGCAAACACCCTAAAATAATTCTGCATATCATGAAATCAAATTGCAATTGTGCACTGTGCATCCAGGAACAAGGATTGCTATGAAGATAGACATGTACCTTATGCAAATGTGGTGAAACAACAGTCCAATAAAATGGAAGAAGTCGAACATTGAATGTTACTAAATTAAGAGAACTTAAAAAAATAAAGTGGATAAATACTTACGAAAAATGGAATAATCACCAAGTAGTGAGTGGCCATCTTTGACAAACTCAAATCCCAAACACCTTACATGGAGAGAGAAAATTTGACTCAAAGCAGTGAATTTGACACTTCAAGAACATATGATTGTATCAAATCCTTATAAAAACATAAAGAACATGTGATAGCAACAATTAGTTAAATATCCAATTTTTTTGTTCTATTTTTTTTTTGTAATTTAAAACCCAATTCATTTTAAAATGGAGAATACATGATTAAGTGACACTTAATCAGTGAAATGGATTTTGAATAAATTATAATATTGGCATAATTGTTGGGGTAATAATTAATAATTTTGTATGCTTATTACTATATCAATTTCATATGAGATAACATTTGGAGGGGATAATCTTTAAATTATAACTAGATGCTCTACTTACTCGTCTATTGATACATATCATGTTCCACCTTCCATGTTCGAGTTTGGTTTACTCCATTGCGTGTTTGCTTTTTATCTATCACTCCCCCATTTAAAATTTCTTAGTGCAACTTGAGTCCACCCTTAACTAGTCAGATTGGAAATCACTTAAATTTGAACACTCTACTCTAAAGGGAATAAATAGTTGATATAAATAGTGAAATATATACTAAAAAGTAAAACCTTTGAGTCTAGACTTTTATGAGAGCTCTTGAACACCCATAAAGACATGATAGTGTGGGATGCCTACATTCATTAATTATTTTGCATGGGGTACCTCTTGTTATGTGAAATCACAACCTCGGGTCATGAAAAAGTTGGCTGTAACAAACTTTTAATGCTCATAGACTAAAAAAAACCAAAGAAATAAACCAGATGAGCGCTGGAAAGACAAACATAATTCAGAATATTTTCTTCAGTTTTTTACTCACCAAAGAATCCCAAGAAAACCAAAAATGTAAAAGACAGATTCCCAGCCAAAAGTTTGGATGATTGGAGGAGCTAATAGAAGCCTGCAAGTCAAAATGTAGAGAAAATTTAGTCTTGACACCGAACAATCTGACAAACGAGTACCACAATTTGAATGATCTCCTTTAGGTTGCCAAATGTTAATATTCTTAATTGTGGTGTAACATGGAGCACAAAAGTCCAAAACAACATCAGATATAGGTAATCATCAACATACAATATTCAATTTCCCAGTGAAAACAAACATTAAAGTTCCTTGTCCAAAAATGTACCCCATGATGCTTCCTATGCTAAGACCACCAAAAACAACTGCAACTGCTCTTGAACGCTCTTGCAGTGGAATAGACCTGCATTAGACCAGACCACCAAAGAACCATTTATAAGCTCACACAAAAGATGGAAGGACAATGAAAAATGCTACTGCAGACACAAATAAGAACTTAAAACTTTGAAAGAGATTAATATTATATTTCTGCAAATTTTTGCTCCATGATTATTTTAAGTTCCATGGTGGAGTAAATGTATTAACTATTAAACTTTCAAAACCAAAAGATTAATTAATTCATGAGCTCCTGATCATTCCATAATGCATATTCCTTTTAATTATTTCCTCACTGCATAAGCATATTTATCACTAACAACCATAGAGCAACAAGTAATTTACACAACAAACAAGAAGCTGTCTACCCAACTATTTGGGGACAACTTGCATGGATCTTATAGTTATATTGTCAATGAATTTTAATAAGGTCAATACTCAAGTCATTTAAATTACTCACTAATTATAGAGCTTTTCTGTGCTGCAGTTCAATACCAAGACAAATTCCTAATAGCTGACCCACAATCAGACATTTAGTTTCTCATTGTTTAGAAATGTACATCGATATGTTGTTGGTAGTTGATGGAAATACATTGAAATACCTCATTAGCCATATGGTATTTGGAAACAAAATTTTCTTGCATTATGCACTCTACATATATCCATGTAATACATTGGACAAAGGCAGGTAACTATGAATTGTCTCATTACATATAAATTAAGGAGCACTTTGACATGTGATACAAAAGTATGTTAATACAATCTTTTCACTCACACAATCCTGGCACAATTAGTGGCATTCACCCACTCAATATGATGATAATTAGCCAGTTCAGGAAGCAGTGCTACTGAGTGTTGACATGATGTATCTAAACTTAGCCATTAGTAATTGAGAAGTTCAAGTGAAAAGTTCATTCTAGAAGATTGGATAACTCAATTTCTACAAACTGCATCAACTAAATCTTGCCTGGCAATTAGGTCAGTTGCAGCTGATGGAGAAACACCTTCGCCAATTCCAACCTGAACAAAGGCAAATAAACATCTGCAGTATTTAAGTGAAAATTTACGACAATGAAATAGTGAGTTGAACCATAAGATATCTGAAATTCCTACAAATTGCATGAAATATATACAACAGGTCCCCTGCCAAATAATTTCACAATAGTGGCATGTCTCAAAATTGAATGATGATTAGCTAATGTCTGGTTCAGACTACAGACAAAACTAGACAATGGATAGCAGAAAAAAGGTGCATGCCTAGTAACACTTGAACACAAATATCATCATAGAAATCCTTTAGCAAATTAAAGAAAGAGTAACTAGCAAATTGTATAAAGACCAGCACACTAAAAAAAAAATTCTTAATAAATACTTCAACTAGTAGACTCCATGACAGTGAATCAGAATTCAGAACCCAGCATTATGTGCAATTCAGGCACTCCATGATATGCAACAAGAACATTTTTGAGAAATGGTAGAACCGTAGCACGAGTTTCAACATACCAATACTCTTGATAAAACCAGTCCAGGCATAAACCCTGCAACAACAGGAACAAGTGTGGTCGCCAATGACCAAGCCAGCACACCAACCTCTAGAACTCTCCTGCATTTACAAGACAATGAACAGAGAAATGCGACCTGTGTCATAGTCTAAGTACTGTGTGTAATAAAAAAGATATATACAGAAATACATAGTGCAGTAGAATAAAAAGAGATATATGATTGTGAAGTCAGAAGAGATGAAAAAATGAAAAGTTATATATCTTGTCTTGAGTGTAACAAATAGGAAAATAATATGCAGAAGAGAAGTGTGTACTTGTTCCTTTAGACACATGAAAGTTAGTGAAAAGAGAAGACATGGTGATTCATACAAAAAGAATGAATTCAATGAGTCACATTATTACGATATTGTCCTACTTATAACATAAAGGAGTTTGAAAAAACACAGCAAAAAAGGTTATTGACATCCTACCCAAGAACAATGATAAAATCATAGGATAAGACTGTAGGACTCAGTGCAAGATATTTCGATCCTGCAATTTAACCAAAAAAGTTCAAAATTGTTTTTAACATTTATAATTTACGATATGTATTAACTTTCACAACCTAGTATGAGAACATTTCAAACTTTGCATCATTCTTATCTAGAGAAGCAGGGTTAATCCCAACTATTTGGCTCAGATAAATGGATTTTATTTCTAGATAACTGAATTTGTATAGAAAAGCAGTGTTAATCCCAACTTTATTTAAGACTAAATTGGAAACAATATTCAATCGTTTGAATTACTTTTAACTTTAATTAAGATAAATTGAGTCTTCTTGTCGCTCACAATTTCAATTCCAATTAATTCAACACATCTAACTATAGAGCCCAAATGTCATCTATGAACATGCGTACAAACTTAATATAATTTCTCTTATCTCATCACTTGTTGGTGTTAAACCCAGTTATTCATGGATAATGGTATCTATTAATGCTAATTTTATATTTCTTAGGAACCATACTTGCTTGTCTCAACATTTCCATATTTTTTATACTATTTTTGTATACATGTCTATGATTGTCAAAGAATTTGACCCACAAAATATAAGTGTGTATACAACAATTTTAAAAACTTCTCCATTTAGTCAAGAGGCACATGGGAGAGGCACAAGATTTTAAGAACTTTCAATCAATCACTCTATAACCAATTAATGAAGCATTCTGAGAAATGGAATATGTTGAATTTTTATAAAGCAAGTAGCAACTAATTGCATTTATTAACAAACTGTTTAGTGAACATAAGATGCTCTCATTTGTAAACTTGATCCTTAATAAGGATTCACCCATGAAAAGCCATGTTTCTAATTTAATTTCCAGGCAACCTAACATCAAGCAGCACCTTAGTCATTCGTATTGGAGAAATACATGGGGTTAATGGATTAAAAAGCCAAGTAAGTTCTAAGAATTAACAGTAATTCTTCAAAAAAGAAGGAACAGTTTCTCAACTTCATATACTAGAAAGGACCAAGTAACTAGAATTATTTGCTAGCTAGGTGCAAGCTTCTCATTGACTAAACCGAAGCTATAGTTGGATCAGACGCTATAAACTGGATAATAAAGAAAGAAAAGAATCCTTTGTACTTCATTTCACAACAATTTCCAACCAATATTGTGGGCCTACAGCAAAAGATATAACGTGCCAATTATCACACTAATTTCATAATCATAAGAAAAGATATATTCATGGCACTAACTTTCCACCAAAAAACTTGGAAAGCGATCCACCAGGTAACTGACTCAAAGCATAGCCCCAGAAGAAGGATGATTGAACTAAGCCAGCAGTTGAAGAATTCCAGCCAAATTGATGTGACATTGGTATGATGGCAATACTTAGATTAACCTGAAAGCAATACACATGGACAATTACTGAAGGTATTGCTGTAAATATCACATATTTCCCACTGATTCAAAATTTTGAAGCACCAAGGAGGAACTTAAATTACTGAAATAATGACAAAGAATAGTATTTTAAGTGTTAATTAATTCAATAGTAGAATATAATAGGACTCTAGGGCTGCTGAGATATAAATTATCAGTTTTAAGCACGATGTACCTTGCATTTGTAGATCAAAATATGGGAATTGGCAGAGTTTTCAGCCCACTAAGTAAATCAATCAGAATCTAGAGACATCTTACCTTTTTAGTGCAGCACTCAGCCACATGTCTCCATTCATTCCATTGGCAAGACAAGGTAGCAGAAAAGTTCCAGTTTCTACAAACAATATCTTTAATAATAAACTCAAAAATCTTTTCATGTTCTTTATGATGAAGTTGTAATGAAAGTCCACTATTTAGGCAAGTTGTTCAGCTATAATATCAATGTAGATATTGGTGAGGGCACCACTTGTAAAGGTATTTGACAATGAAACCATCATTGGTGAATCCTTGAATGTTGCTAATTAGGGACTTATTGTCCTATTGAACGCCTTAAGTCTTAATTGGGGAAGATTTGACATCCAAATCTAGTTCAGATTGAAATTTGTGGACAATGAAGGAGGTTCATGAGATATAGATAAGTGAACTGCCATTAAGATAATGGGTCAGCTTGATCATTTCCTGAGCTGTTATACATGATGCATAGACAAAATCATGAAGGATCATGATTCAGAAAAGGGTTAAAATCACCTCCTGTTTGTTTGTTGTAATTGTCATTTACCTCTCAAGATCGTCTAATAAAACATGATCTAGGAAGACCCGAGTGGAGTAGAACCATGGTACCTTATTTTCATTAGCATTTTACCTTGAAATTCTTTAAAAAAATTCAAATTTATCTATAAGCCTCCTATTTCAAAGATTTACCCAAGCCCGTCTATTAAAATGCAAACTTTAGCTTAGAGAGTAAAGCAATGACCAAAGTGTAAATTTTAATACATTTTTCACTAGGTTAGACTCATAGTTATCAAGCTTAATAGTCACTTTTAACTGAATTGCACCTGTAACAGTAAATTTAGTTTGATAGTAAGTTTCATTTGTGCCATTATTTTAAAAGCTTGAGGTAAACTAAAATCTACAATTTTAAATATAAAAGGCAAACTAGAGAAAGCTTCTTCCATATGAGCCACAATGATTCACACTTCCAAAATATAAATAGCATTATTACTGATACCTAGTGATACTCAGGTGATACCTAATGGTACCCAGGTAAGACTGAAAGACAGGGTTTAAACAAACAGGATGAACCCGCTGCGAATGCCCCATCTTTATATATATATACCGGACGCCCTGCGTCTAGACTCGGACTTCTCTCACATATGCCGGACGCCCTGCGTCTCGACTCGGACTTCTCTCACATATGTCGGACGCCCTGCGTCTCGGCTCGGACTTCTCTCACATATACCAGACGCCCCGCGTCTCGGCTCGGATTTCCTTTATATCAGGCTCCCAGCCTCTGAAATATAAGAGTCGTAGGAAAAAGGATCCATTTTATTGTAAGCTAAGGAGGAAGGCCATGTCATCAAGTTGAAGGAGCATATTCCCCTTTGAAAGGATAAGTCACTGACAAAGTTCAGAGAAATGTCTGCGGCATTAATAGAGAATGGTCTCCTATCAACCACGCATCATGTATTAATTACTGCTCTCGTCCAAGGGCAGATTTCCCTGCCAAGATCTCAAGGGATTAGCCGCAACATCAATTGAGACTTGTCTCCTATCAACCGCACGACGTGTAGTAATGGCAGCCCACGCGCAGAATGCAGTCCAAGTAACAATGATTATACTGTACGGTCCATTAGGCTCCGTCACTTCTGTGGACAGAGCTCCTCGAGAACAGAGTCTCCCTTCTATATATATAGGACCCTCCGGGGAAAGGAAGAGGTAAGTTTTTCCAAACATTGATACTAGTTGCTCTAAGTTCCTTTTTCCTCTTCCAACTAAGTTCTGTCTTGAGCGTCGGAGGGGCCGTGCCGAGATCTCTCTCGGCGCCCTTAACCGATTGCTATTGCGCAGGCTCTCCATTCGGCTCGGTCCATATCATTCTGCTCGGCTACTTGGTGGTATTGATCTTCCGTAATCAGCTCAACGATCACGGATTGTGCATCTCTCCGCCGAAGCATCCACAGTTACCGGTTTACGCTGCCTGGGCACCTCGCCATCACGGTCTCGACAGACATCAATTACCAAGTGAGTATTATGGGTTGCCAGTGTTTCAAATTATAGCAGCATCATAACATCAATAAATGATTTCTATAGATAACTAGTTCTTCCATTTCACGAGCTTATGAACCCTAAGCTTTGTTCCGAAAGTTGCTAAATTTGACATTTTCAAAGAAAGGCCAGCTTGCATATTTTTTTTTCTCTAAAATGAAAGTGTTCTTGGATAAATATTAGAAAGTTGGTGCTTTATGAGGTGAATTGTCCCTTTTCTTTCTATTTATTGCATTCAGAGTTTTTTGAATAACAATAACGGTGAACGAGCAGAAAAAAAATTGCCCTGTGGCCCATGTCGAACTACCAGCATTGTAGCTACACAGAAGGATCATTGCATCACCCAACAATGCCTCCGAGTAATTGGTTCTTCCAATCCGAGAAAAATAGTTTTACCTATTGCGTAGTTTCTAATGCCCGATGAGTACCCATGAACCTAACTAGGTTGATGACCTAAACTTCATGATTCATTTAATTACATAAATCTCTACAGAGAGTAGGAAAAAATTAGAGTCTTTACTACTACTAATAAAGTCTCAACTTAAGAACTATCAAAACTTCATCCACCGGCATACAAAAAACAAGATTTGAACATTCCGCGAAGCAACGCACCTTATCCATGTTACAGATCACAAATGCGAGCGACGTCGTACCAATGAGCCTATACCTCCGCGGCAAGTCCTTCCAAGGGGGCCAGTTCCACTCGGACTCCTTATTTTCCTCACCACTCACTTCCGCTCTTTCTTCCTGCTCCGCCTCAACAATCAGGCGCTCGCCATCCAAATCTCTCTGTACACCACATCGAATCACTCCCCGAAGCTCCTCCGCCCTTCCATTCCTCCTCCCTGCGGAGCACAGAGCCCTAACCCCAAGCCGCGAGAGGAGGCGGAGGGGTCGGGAGCGAGAATGACGAGGGTGCGAGGAAAGAGGCGCAGAACGGCGGGCGAGGCAATCGCAGCAGCAAGACTGCAGGGCGAGGTGAGCCCGCGTGATCTCCATCGATTGATCTAGCGCTCGGGAGACCAGCGCGCGGACCCGGCGCTCGAGCCCGGAGATTTTATAGCAGGCGAAATCAAGTGGACTGCCAGACGCCACGCGGCAGCGAGAGGAGGAGAGAAAGGGTCCGTGAGCACGCGGGCCAATGAGCGCCACACACGTGGGACGTTACGATCGGTGCCTAGAGGATCGCTAGTGGCGGAGACGCAACTCAAACAACGACTATGATATGTGATATAGAATTTAAATTATTTTTTTATTAAAAAAATAATTTACTGAATAAAAAGATTTGACTTAAAAGAAGTTTAATATTTGACCGACATTTTTGGTTTGATAGTAACAAAAATAAAATAATTAGGAAAGTTTTGGTTAAAGGAAAATTAGAAGAAGAAAAATAACAAAATTAAATTCAATAAATTTTATTTTATAGTCATTGTCAAAGTTGACCAAATGGAGAAATGATGACAATAAATATTTTATTTTCTTATTTTTTTAGAAAATGATTGTTCTGTATTTTTTATTTTTCCAATAAATATTCTTTCATTTTCTAAAAAACAAAAGTGAAAAAACCAATCAACCAACATTTTTCGTATTTTCTCATTTTCTTAAGAAATAAAAATGAAAAATCGCTAACCAAACGCTACGGATTTCTTCTTTTTCCCGTCAGGTTGTTGTTAACAGCGACATGATCGAATACTATGACATATCTGGTTGCTTCATCTTGAGACCATGGACAATGGCGATTTGGGAAACCTTACAAGTAAGCATTAGAATTACGTTCATGTTCTAACATCTATTTCTCTTTGTTAGAGATATGATTTTCTAATTTAAATCCGCCAATGATCTTCACAATAAAAAACCATTGGCATGTCTTATATTTCTAGCTATTTCCTATTGAATGTTGAAGAAATATAATCCGAAAATTATCTATCCATTTTGAGGTTTTAAGCTGTCCTTTATTTTATGATTGTTGTAGGTGTTCTTCCTAAATGGGAGAAAATTTATTGTATTGTACATGCAGACCTTTTTTTGACGCTGAAATAAAAAAGATGAACATCAAGAATGCCTACTTGCCTCTATTCGTTACTGAAATTGTTCTACAAAAGGAGAAGGATCATATTGAAGGTTTTGTTCTGGAAGTAATTCTTTTAGCTTATTTATGGAAACAGCCTCTGCATTGCAAAAACAGGCTCTTACAATGCAAGATAAGACTATGTACGTTGGATCCATATGATTCGTTCCTTCTCCGAGATCCTGCATCAGCAGGAGCTTTGTGCATCGAGCTGTCATTTTCTTTAATTAATTTGTAGATAGATTAAGGAGTGGTTTTGTCTTACTATAGATCCTGCGTTAGTTATAGCATGCTTAGTGTTGTATTCATATGATAGTAATAAAGCTTAAGACCTTTTGCCATTTGAAGCAGTGATTGTGATGATTAGTTTTTATTATCAATATTATTTAGCCTTGATGTCCATGGGACAATGTACCATTGATCTTTCTTTCAGGTTGCTTGGGTAACCAAGTCTGGACAGTCTGAGTTGGAAGTTCCTATTGCAATTCGTCCCACGAGCGAAACTGTCATGTTTCCATATTTTTCAAAATGGATCAGGGGCCACCGTGATTTTCCATTGAAGCTTAACCAATGGTGCAATGTTGTGAGATGGGAATTCAGCCATCCAATTCCCTTTATCAGGTATTTTCATGTTCTTTGGAGTTGACAGAAGGCAAGTTCTTGGTATCAGAAGCCTTTGAATTTGAATTCTTCAGAAGCAGGTAGTTGTATTTGTTTAGATACTTTAAGTTGTAATGACTGAATCTGGCTTAAAGTATAAGTAGCTTTTGAGTAGTTGTATACATATTTAGCTAAAATCAAAGTTTGTAATCATTTAATTAGACTCGAAAGTATTCAAGTTATAGTAGATTTAGTTTATCATTGAGTACTAATTAAAACTCTTGCCATGTCATCAATGCAACTTGATGAATGGGCATCAAAGTTTGGCAATGTTGATGGATGGTCATCTTCTCTAACACTAGTGTGTTCATGTATGCAACCCCAATATTTTGTCAAGTGTAAGCATTCACTTCATGCCTTTGAGATTTTCTTCTATTAGCCCAGATTAGTCTCTTTTTTTTTTTCCTGTAACCAACAGAAGAATGATAAATGATGTTTAAATTGTGATGCTGAATTTTCCCTTTGCACTTTCATCATCATTGTCGTCGTCATCATGTTCGCTACAACTATTTAGCATTGGTTGCATGAATCCTGTTGGCAATATCATTGGTAAATATTCAAATTGATTAAACCATTCTTTATTATGTTGGCTAATGTTTCTTTGGACTTACTCTGCCTCTTATCCTTTCCATTTTAATAGATCAACTCATAACTATAGAATGTAGTGGTCATTTGAATGATGCCCATACCATCTTGGCCTATTTTTCCTGATTTTGTCATCTGTTGAAGAAATCCCTTTTCTTCATTCAAACTTAATCAAAAAGCTACACGGCATTGAAACAAATATGTCTCTTAAGGAAATTTGATATCGCTACTGGTAGAAACTTCATATTTGGTGAAATGACATCTAATTTTAACTGTTCCTTTTATAATGTGCTAAATCTTTGAAAGCTGAGATGCCCCATAATTGTCTACAAAGAGTTCCTTGCAGTTCCTGTTATTATGGGTAGGAAAAGCGAGTTAGAAAAGTTTGCTGGTGCCTATTATACCACCAGCATCGAGGTACTGAAAGAGTAGTTCTATTGCAATTTTTTTTTACTGTAACTGTAAATAGTTGATAAATCATCCAAAACAGTACCTTGTCTGAAACATATCTTTTTTCTCTAACTATTAAGAATTTCTCACAATTTTCCAGGCTTTTCTTCCAAATACAGGCCGTGGAATACAAGGTGCAACCTCACATTGCTTGGGACAAAACTTTGCCAAGATGTTTGAGATAAATTTTGAGAATGAAAAGGGTGAGAATTCTATGGTTTGGCAAAATTCTTGGGCATACAGTAGTCGATTTTGTTATACTACTGCTTCTTTATGATTTTGCCTTTACTGTGTGATCTTTAGATTCTTAGGTTCATCTAATACAACAACAATCAAGTCTTATTCCACTAGATAGGATCGATTATATGGATTCTTCTACGTTATTGGACTATATTCCCTATTATATCATCATCTTTACTTATCTTTCTCTTCCTCATTTTGATGTGTGTATTTATCTTCCTACGTTAATCTAATGTTGCAGATATTATCTGTAGTGAATCTTAATCTTAGCATTGAAATATTGGTTACTCTGTCTAATGTTGTGTTCCAAAGTCTCAGTTTTCATCTTTTTGGTGGTGGTAGATGAAGAAAATTAAATAGTAAGATGCATTTGAGGAAAGGATCTGGATATTTTTTGTGAGATTTTATGTGCCTGTTCATGATTAGCCAGCTATCTGTGGCTTTATGTACTGTGAATCCTACTACTGTGCTTGATAGCAGTAATACATCAAATAAGCACCTCATGGGCATACTGAAAATTTGGCCTTTAAATTCTTAAATTATGCATGTGCCTGGATTTTTCTCGATGAAATTTTAGCATGTGATTCACAAATTATACAATTTGCTTGAATATTTGCCTTCTCTGATGTTCAGACTTGTGCAGATTGGGGTTACGGTGATGATCCATGGAGATGATAAAGGCTTGATTTTACCACCCAAAGTGGCAGCAGTCCAAGTTGTTGTAGTTCCTGTACCATACAAGGATGCAGATACGGAGGCTATTTTTAATGCTTGTTCTTCAACAGTTCAGATGCTTCACGAAGCAGGATTTAGAGCTGAAACTGACTTGAGAGAGAACTATTCCCCTGGCTGGAAGCATTCACACTGGGAAATGAAAGGCGTTCCCTTGAGAATTGAAATTGGCCGAAAGGATTTAGCGAATAACCAAGTAAACTAGGATCTGGTCTACATTTGATTGCATTTGCAAGCTTGTCCACACTGAAGCTCATGGTTTGCAGTTGGGAGTTCATGTCAGTGTCTATAAGATTCATATATCTCCATAATGATATGATATTGTCCACTTTGAACCTAAGTTCTCTTAGTTTTTTTTTTTGACTTTACCCAAAAGGTCTCATCCAATGGAGATATATTTTTATCTTATAAACACATGATCTTTTTCATGTCTTATCAATGTGAGACTTTGATTGTATTCCTTATACTCTCAATAATCCCCCCTCAAACGTAAGACCACATTGAGTCCCCCTCAAGTCTATCTGTCCTCGAAAGACTTCCTCTGTTTGATGTATGATCCTCAACCCACTAAGACTTCCTGTCAACTATCTAGTCCTCCTGATCAAATTGGACTTACTGCCAGTTGTTCGGTCCTCCCGACCCAACTGGACTTCCTGTCTGGTGTATGATTCTCTTGATCCAGACATGAGAGCTCCACTTCCTTCGTTCAAGGTTCATGACTTGACATGGACCATGGCTCTGTTTAGTGTATGATTCTCTTGATCCGGATATGAGAGCTCTACTTCCTTCGTTCAAGGTTCATAGTTTGACATGAACCATAACTCTGATACCAATTGTTAGTGTCTATAAAATTCATATATCTTCACAATGGTATGATATTGTCCACTTTGGACCTAAACCCTCATGGTTTTATTTTTAGACTTTATCCAAAAAGTCTCATCCCAATGGAGATATCTTTTTATCTTATAAGCACATGATTTTTTCATGTCTTATCAATGTGAGACTTTAATTGTATTCTCCATACTTTCAACAATTCAGACATGCATTTACACCCTAATTGCAGTTGCTAAACAACTGCAAGTTTTCGTGTGTGTGTGAATGTACAAAAACCTAAGTTTTGATGCATTGATAGTCAAATTTATTTGTTCAATGTGGTTATCAGTTATAGTTCGCATGAAGTGACTAATGTTTATACTATGCTTTCTTCAGAATTCAGATACCTATCAGGACGCCATTTTGTTATGTTCTATCAATTGCTATACCTCCACTTTGGTTTTATTGGTTGTCAATTCCCTCTTCCAACTCAATGGTGCTTTACAGCATTGTTTGATACAAAAAGAGTTAAAATTTGTCTGTGGGAGTCTGGCACTGATTTTGTAATTTCAAGTGCCTGCGACTCAACTTCATTGGAGTCGCCACTTTAAATTTTTCTTGCAAGTCACATGGTCGGACCTCATTGGAGTCGCCATTTTGTTCACTGTATCATTTTGTTATTTGATAGGTGAGAAATCTCACATTCAAGAGATACTCATAAGCATCCAGTAATGCTTGTTTAATGCTGCAAAGCAAAAGAGAGATCCATGCATAGAGGTTGTCAACACAAGGGATGAGTTTGTTTTGGCTCTGAATGAGAAAAAGATGATCCTTGCTCCTTGGTGTGATGAAGAGGTACATCTTTTTCCATGCTCAAGAGATTCTTGCCATAGCCATTCATCCATCTTTGTATTTTCTAATTTGAAGATCTTCGCTTATTTGATCATATAAGGAGTAGAAGCTGAAACATCTAATTGTGCTGCTGTTTATTTATTTGCAAGATGAGCTAATTATTGTTATCATCCTTATTTTTCTAAGGAATATTTCTTCTGTTTGTTTTTTTTTTATATTTTTAAGTTATAAATTTTGCTTTAAGTCTCATTTAGATCCACTGTAGTAGAATTAAAACAAATATTTCTTTTGCCCATCTGTGTTTTTTTTTCTCTTTAAAAAATGTTAATTGTCAAAGTCAAGAAATGGTGTTCTTTATATGGAGGATGCTACAGGAAATTGAGAAAGATGTAAAAGCTCGAACAAAGGGTGAACTTGGAGCTGCAAAATCTCTTTGCACCCCATTTGATCAGCCAAGACTCCCAGAGCACTAACGAAAGGGAGGTAAATCGCGGGGGGACAAAGTCTCTTGACACAGTAGCAGGACAGGGAGGGATCCATCTGAAACCAGAGGAAATTTTAGACCCCTCATCCGATATCGAATTCAATCCATTCTGCAAGCAACATCTTGTCTTTACCATCGCGTCATCCCCGTGAGAACCATTTTTTTTTCTCACTATTACTTTTAATGACTGATTTTTTACTTTGTACTTTTACATTGATCTCCATCGAGTATACTTTAGGAAGTAAGCATTTTTTACTTATAAACTAACTCAACATCAATAACTCAGCATAAACATTTCAATAACCACCGTGTAGATTCAAGGTATATTTCTAAATTTGGAGTTGAAAATCTGCGGTGCCATGTCTATGATATAAGATTCTAAACTTAAGATTATTCTGAACCTTAGTGGATCTTTTCTGATACACACACAAACACGTATATAATATATATGGAGAAAAAAGATGTTGCATCAATATATATCTTTGTATGTTTTTGTTTCTTTCTATTTACGAGTATCGTTCATTTCCTTTCCTTTTTTTTCCTGTTAAAACTACGTGTGATTTTTGCCTTGGGTTAGGACTTAGGATTCATTTTCACTGTAAATCCCACTGGACCATCAAGATTTTCAACTTCTCGTATCATTTGCAGGGACTCTTTGCTTCGCCTCAGGAAAGCCTGCAAAGAAGTGGACATTTTCTTGAGATTTTTGCAGTCTCGACTTCAAAGAAGTTTTGAAGAGTGATGTACCAAAATTGAGTTGATGTGGAAGTGCTCAAAGCAATTGTTGAAAAGAAAAAGTGACTAATCATTATTATTTCTGATTCAGTTAAGCAAATATCAAGTCTGATTCATTTGCAAAGCCTGATAAGTGAATTGAGCATTCATCAATGAGGAAGATCGGCCTCATTCTCTCTGGACTTGGCTCCATCTCTCCATTCACCATGGTCAGGCTTAGGGCTGTTTGCACCGATGCATCGATCGCTGTTCCAAGTACAGAATTTGGTCAGTTTTCAAACTGTTTGTCAGAGTATAAGATAGTAAGTTAAAACACTTTTGTCAGTATGAATTATTTTGGTGCACAACTAAACAATGTAGTGTCACTGAGCTTCAAAGATGACCATCTGGACATGGAGTAATTCATGGTAGTCAACTCAATACCTTCTCTATGATTTTATTGAAACGACTATAATAATATTTAGCAAACTCTGCAAAAAAAAAAAAGATAATTAACTGAAGACAAATGGGCATCAACAGTCAAAGGTTCCATCTCATACAATGCAATGAAATATACAAAGTAAAAGCAATGTTATGTAGCAAGCACTGATACAGACTAGTGATGCAAGGATTAAGTATACTTCAAATCATATACAATCTAGTTTGTGCCATGCGTTTGAACAAGAGATTTTAGAATTTATCTTTAGGTTTGCAAACGTGTATGGAATTTGCTGAGCCCAAAACACCATAAAGAGATGATCTTGATCATCATACAATGTGGAGAGCACACTTAAAAGGAAGGCAATTGAGTGCCAGCCAGCCTAAATAATTATGTGCCCCTCAGGCTTTTTGCATATACTTTTCTTATTTCCCAGAGTCTTTCTCCAACTTCCTTCATAGCCGGACGGTCAGATCGTGTAGGTGCAGCACATTCAAATGCCAGATCGAGCATCTTTCTGACGACTTCTTCATCGACTTTTTCGTCCAGCAAGGGGTCTAGTATCTCCTGGACATTTCCTTCATTATGTTTTCTGAAGGCCTGCAGTAAAAGGAAGGATATGTAAGGTCAGTAAAGAACTTGGTTAAAGAGTCATTTTCTCAAGGAAAACATCTTGATGTTGTTTAAGCTCAAAGATTTTATATTAAACTAGGAGGTGCAATTCTAAAGACATTGTACAGTCTCATTTTAGATCATTGAAGATCACTGCTCGATCTACTGGGGTTGGTTCAGTCTCTCTGTTCATTTGACCCAACAGAGAAAATACAAAAAAAAAAGCCTATAATAGCCGATCAACTAACATAATTGGGAACTGATTGGTTTCTTAATCAGTCAAGCGACACAATTTTGGGTCTTTTGGTTCAAAAGCACAACCTAAGAAGCTTGAATTACCAAAGGGAACTTTGAAAAACTGCAGGAAGTTGGAACAGCAACTACTAGTCTCTGTCGATCAAATTTTTAGAAAGAACAAACTGCTGCTTACCCATCTTACTGTGATTCGTTCATCGGCATTTCTTTTCAGGTCTACGGGACGCCGTCCGGAAATAATTTCGATGAGCAAAATTCCAAATGAGAACACATCGCTCTTCGGAGTGAGTTGATATGTCCTAAGGTATTCAGGATCAAGATACCCAGCAGTTCCCTTCACTTTGGTTGAGATGTGAGTCTGATCTGCATCTGTCGGACCACTCTTTGCGAACCCGAAATCTGACACCTTGGCCCTATAGCTTTCTGTCAGCAGAATGTTCGACGACTTCACATCCCGGTGGATTATTGTTCTCTCTGTCAATGAGCCAATAATTTTATTGTGTTTTCAGTTCACCAAAAAACAAAAGAAATTAGATTTTCTAGCAGTTGGTCACAACTAAGTAAAAGAAACTATTTAAGAGGTTCAATTGACAATTACATCTCTGGCAACTCGATCTTTAGCCCAATTAGTACCGGACATGCATCGATAAGATAGAGAGTCTCAGAATTATAAGAAAGGGAACATGTAATAGAAACTTACAAATTTACTGGGGACAGGATAGAAGAAATCTTTAATGGCTGAGCTAAAGTTGAAGCAAAAATTTAATCAAAATTGGCAAGAAGTGTCTACTTCAATAGTGAGGCACTTGCACGCGTGTGAAGCCAGAACTATAAGAATTCTATTAAATCTCTCAATAAAGAGAAGTAAGAGATACCTCGAAATTGGCTAGAGCATTGACTCTGGAAGAGAATAGACTAAGGTGTATTGAATAGTTTGCTACATTTGTAAAGCAAAAAAAAAAAATACAAAACTATTAAATCTATTTATAAATGAAAATAAATAAAAAATGTGGGTTGTGAAAGAAATGGGTAAAGGAAAGAATTGCATCGCTGACAAACCCTAACCTGCATATAGATGGAGGTAAGTCAATCCATGAGCAACATCGATAGCAATTCCTAAACGCTGATTGAAGTCCAATATCCTTCCGTAGATAACTGGAAATTCAGAGAATTAAACCTATTACAGTCAAGAACACAGCACCACGGCAAGGAAATTTGCAGCTTACCATCTAAATGCTCCCTCAGAGTACCATTTGGAACGAATTCAGTAATTATAATTCGTTCATTTCCTTTGACAGTGTAACCAAGCAACCTCACCAAATTTCCATGTTCAATCTTTGTGAGCAATTCAATTTCATTGCTAAATTCATCTCTCAAAGATGAAAGTTGCTCCTATCCAGAAACTGTTGTCAGAAGATGGCATCCAAGTAATATGAACACATGCAGATTTCTCATCAAATGCTTGGTTGTGGTGTACAAGTCAAGAAGCATATAGCATGGCAACAAAACAATGTTACAAGGACCACCGAGAGTGCTCAAACATCATGGAGCCAACTAAAGCACATGGTTTTCTGAAAACAGGTTTGCTACCCTAGCGTGCATAGAGCTATCAACAAGATTCAGTACTCGATCAAGTGCAAAGTATGCTTGCTAGAAATAGCACAACTCATCCATTTGAACAAGACCTAATATCCTTTTCTTCTCATTTATGGGAAACAACAAAAAATGTCGGTCCTTCAAATATATGAGCAACTTATGTGGGCACTATTACAATGTGACAAGCACTTTGAGGATGACCTTGATTTCTCCTTAAGAGGTATCATGCATGCTTGGTGTTATTACTTCTAGTATTACCAAAGTAGAAGCCTACTAGCTAGTGGGTGATGGAATCCTATATCCTACGTGCCAACGGAGCGAATCAACAACCAATAGGAATCATAATTTCATAATTCCCTCTTACCTTGATAAGTAGACATATCAGACAAAAACACCTGTGTACTACTAAGAGTAGAAACAAATTTCCCAATGTTTATTACTTGATCAAAATTAAATCAATAAAACGTTGCTTACCAACAGAACCAGTTATCAACTTTTTGATAATGCAAAGCATACATTTGATGCTAAGCCTATTTTATTTCCCTTTAGAAAGAGATATATAATTAGTTACCTTCTTTGCTCGTTTAATTGCAACAACTTGACCATCTGGTAAAACACCTTTGTACACAGTTCCAAATCCACCTTCGCCTAATTTCATTCCAGATGCAAAATTTTGAGTAGCTTTGATTATCTGATTGATGCTGAGATGTACTGATCCAATTCTACTCAATTGAGGCGACGATGAAAATCGAGATGGACTTGGTGGGACTTTTGGAGTAGCTGGAATCTTTTCAGATGTGGAAGTTAATTCTAAAGATTCATTGAAATCCACTGAGACACGAAAAAACAAATCTAATTAGAACACAGAGAAACGTAACAGAGAATAAACATTTATGCCCATAGCCAATGATGATTTCACAACATGATATTGGCAGTTTGTTTTCAGCATGTACTTAATGGTGTGAAACATATAGCGAAAAAACACCATACATAATTTTTGTTTTCAGCATGTACTTAATGGTGTGAAACATATAGCAAAAAAACAACACCGTACATAATTTTCAAACTGTTCACTCTGGGTTTCGAGCAGCAATTATTTTAAACTGTCAATTATATCCTTTATAATCTTTTTCTTTTTCACGGAAGGAAATGAAAATTTGTCACATAAAATAATGGAATTCCCTAATCTATAGAAATATGAATTCCATTTCTTAACCATATGATAACTTCCATTTTTCGCTTTAAAGATACTACTGTCCAGCCAACTTGAAAATGTAATCATAAACTTGAATAAATCTAAGGCAAGATGATTCATCACCCATCAACAACTACAGAAAACCATAAGTTGGCAAACTGAAAATACTGAAACAGATATATAATTCTGGAAGTGTAAGTTCATACTTGACTCGCTCGACTTCTGCTGCCGGTCATGTATACTGTTATGGCTTTCTTCTTTTCGTTTAGCATGGAAGCAAGGACAGAGGATACCACAACACAGTAGGAGCATTCCTGGAAGAGCAAGAGGGATATTTTGTTTTTCTGAAGAAATTATATACCGTTGCTCTTCTTCGGATCTATTAAATTCTCTCCCCTGACTATGGGTAGTGACATTTTCCAAGACCTGTAAGAGTTTTCTACCACCTCGTCTTATCAAGTTAACTGCGGTAAGAAATAAGAAAGTGAGAAAGAACATTTCACTGTGCCCTCCGACAAAGCAAAAGGACCCCCAAAAAGTGAAACTTCAGAAAGAAATAACTATTCAACTGATAAGCTGTGAGCAGATGTGCAATTGCATATGTGATTTAGTTACAACAATGCAGCAAAACAACACAAGTTCACAGAAATTACAAGAATGTAAATGACGCAATCTAGAATTTAATTTATTAAAAATTGTTTGGGTTGTTAATTTTTATAATTAGTTGAAACTTTTAAAAAAGTTATTTAGTTTTTTTAGAAAAGTATGTCAGATTTTTATTAAAGAAATTAAGATTTTTTTATTATTTTATAATGAATAGATAATACTCTCTGGTGCAAAAGGTTGGAATCCACCAACCTAGCAGCCCCTATCAGTCAATCTCCGGACCATCGTAAGAGAGGTAAATCACGGTAGACCTTTGACCCTTGAGACTAGTAACTAGCGCATGGAGGGACGGCACCCTCGCATTTGCGAGGGATTGACCTGTTGTCCTCTGGTGCAACGTCTGCATGCGCTAGCCACTAGGCCCTTCCTGCGGGGGCATAGATAATACTCTCAAACTATAAAAATTAACACATTTTTGAGTTAATACAATTTGCAATTTTCTTTAGATGAGAATGGACAATTTTCCTCTAGGTGAGAATCATATCGTTATTTGCTTTGTTGTGCTGCATCAAATGATATTAGACCGAATTCCTAATTCGGTACTCAAAACATATCATATATCTTCATTATTATTATTTGTTTCCATCATACTCTCTCTTCACCATCGTCATCCCATCTCCATTGTACTTTTATTAATATTAGTATTCAACATGATTTTTTCCTTCTCAATACAATTATTGTTCTTTTTTTTTTTGGCTACTGATACACCTACCACAATCTCATCATCAAATAGTGTTGCTTCATCTTCTCCATCACTATGTTTATTAAGATTCTCTTTTCTCATCATCAGTATACGTAGTTTCTTACACCGTATCCTCCGCACATCTACTGTCATTCACCTTTCATTAACCACTATTAATTCTCTATTTTCATCTGTTCTTTGGTTCTAATTATATTCCTGAATCGTTTCATCATCTTCGCACATTATCAAATTCATTTTCATATCGCATCATTACCTCTCGATCTCTGTTGTTGTCATCATCATTGCTTCCTCACGACAACCACCTATAATATAGGAGAACACAAGCAAAGGAGGTCAAGCTTGCTTATGAACTTTCAAATTCTACAACAAAAAAACTCTCATTAACGTGGTAACATCATTCTTTCTTTGAAAATTATTATTGATTAATTGAGTAAGTTAATTGGTTCATGTGAATTATCTAATTTTTTTTATTATTCCCATCTCTTTTATCATCATCTTATTACCTACCTTTTCTTTTGACATTATTCTTTAATTGAATTTACTATTTGTTTCGTCATCATTCATTGAATTTCCTACTTTTCTTAAATTACTATACATCTTAAGTTTATAATACTCATTACTTATCGAACCTCCATGATGAAAAACCCCACTATTAGAGAGGTAGATACTAGATTTAAACTTTTGAAAGACAAACTTAAGATCCATCAATTTAGAATGGAAGTCCTAGAATAGTTTAAAGCTCATGTTACTTACTGACAACCTAGTAAATGACATAAGTCTTGATTCCGCAAATCACATATCATGTATACCTCAACTATCATCTACGCATCATCCACATTGAAACCATCAAATGATTATTGACAAAGTAGATCACTTTCAGGACACTCAAATTTGACCTAGGTCTAGACCTGGAATCCTGGATCTAAATTTGAAACTAAACTATAAAAAAATACTACCCACTGAGTCAAACAAGATGTCCCTAATTTCGATGATCGGCTAAGCCCAAATACATTTTTTTATTGGATTGACAAAATTAAGAAGTACTTTAATTGGTACAATATGATCGAAATTGAATAAGTACTATTTGCAAGATTCAAAATCATAGGGTCGGCAAAGAAATATTTGCAATGTCCAAGATTAATACATAGCAAATGGAGAAGAATCAATTACACATTGGGTAGAGATAAAACAGGTTTTAACTAGAAAATATGTTCTACTATATTTTAGAAAATAATAATACACTTTGTGAATCAATCTAAATGAGTCAAAGATGAGTGTAAATGAATATTTAAGCAAATTTAAAAACTTATGAATGCGTTGTAACCTCAAATTAGACCCTAGTTAAATTATAGTTTACTTCACTGATGGATTGAGACTTGAAATTCAAAAACAAATAAAATTATTTGACCCAACTTCAATAAAAGAGGTTTATTAAAAGACTGAAGAGATTGAGTGTTTTATGGAACCCCTTTACATAAGTATTCATTAGGCGCCTCAACAAGTAATAATTTTATATATAGAACATCATCACAATCTAGCAAGCCTCATAGCCCGACTCATTTTGGATCTACCATCAAGCGAAAAGAAACAAATACGCAAGCCATTAGAAAAATTAAAAATCTCAATATTCAATGTTTTAATTGTCATGAAAAATGTCATGTAGCATCCAAATGTCCACGCTAAATCTTAGCCTTAATACAAAAAGGCAACAAAGAAATTGATCCTCTTAATAAGCATCATGAAAATGAAAAAACTAAAGAGCAGATCAAAGGAACTAATATAGTCGATATCTTACTTTCAATGCGTGCATAAGATGACACACGGAAACACACACATGCAAAATGTGAGAGTAAGTCTTGTAAAACGCAGTTGACAACGGAAGTTACATGAACATAATTTTCACCCATCCAAAAAATTCAAGTTACCTCGGAACCACACCCGAACCCTTATAAGGTGACATGGATACATTAAACCTCCCAATTACATAACAATGTTTAGTTTCAATAGAGATTGACTCATATAAAGATAATATATGGTGTGGCATTCTTCCTATAAATGTGACCCATGTTATCCTTGGTTGAATTTGCCTCCATGATTGTTCTATTATTCATGACCGACGAAAAAACGTCTACTCTTTTAAGCACAATGGCAAGACAATCAAGATATACCCCGTAAAACCTAATAAACAAGAGTTCAAAGCTATCATGCTAACTAAAATAATCTAACCCTTAAGATAACCCCACTATCTGCTCATACAATGTTCATTTGAAAAGAAAAAAGAAAGATACCATTAATAACCCATGATATCAAATCGGATCCTACAAAACTTAAGAGCATAACTTAGATAAAGTGACCTTATAGACTCTCACATATGCGTACGACCAATCACAAAAAAAAATTGATTCTAAGATCTTAATTGTCTAACTTACCACTTGTTGACTTCATCCACAACAACTTGATAAATCAATCTACCAGTCATAGTACATTCAAAATGGTGCATAGTTCGAAAGTTCATCAAGTTATTGACCTGTTTGTCTTATTTACTACTTCTGAGTTGGTCGAGAGTTTTATTAAGCAAATTAAAGAGATCCATATTGATGTTAGGAGGAAAATCACATTGAATAATAAGACTTATAAATTTTAAGTTAATGCATATTGTAAATTTAAGGAATATAATGTAGTGAATTATGTATTTGTCCACATTCACCCCAACTACATCCTTAAAAACTTTTCAAAAAAATTTCATAACTTCTCTTTTCGTTCTTTTCAAATTATGAGAAAAATTAGTGTCAATGCAAATGTTGTTAATTTGACTACTTGCTTAAATAGTAATCCAATTTTCAATGTTGAAGATTTACTACCATATCATGAAACATTCAAGACGTTCATCGTAGAATTGACTAAATGACACATATTGATGGTGTTTACTCCTATACTTTCATCAGTGACATAACATTCTTATCCTACAAGCCCAAGTTATCAAAAAAATTATTCCATGCATTCATAAAAGATAATCCAAAAGGATAAGTCAATAACCTATCAGGAGTCGAGTTATCCTCACAAAAAGAGAATAATACAAATAGGAAACCATATTGGTAGTAAAAAAAAAAAATTAAAGAAATAAACTAACAACTCCTGGATTAAGAGTGCCTCCATTTCACAACTATTCTATCTTCTCAATTAACAAAAGAAAATACATTGACATCAAAAAGGTAATGTTTAAAGAAATAAACCAACGATCAAAAAGACACTTTTATTTCATAATTGCTCCACCTTCCCACTTGACGGAGTCAAGTTCTCTTCAATTGAGGAGTCAAGTTCTTCGTTGTCTATTAATTTGCCTACAAGTCTTATATCTATAATACCAATTCTGATACTCTCATTCATAACACCATCTTCTCATCAAATTGAGAGTATTATAGGCCATCATATAGTGATCTCTCCAAATGGAAGTACTTATCGATATCTAATTCGTTGAAAAGGACTTTCAAGGAGATTGAAAACACATGGATCACTGAAGATAAACTTTGAAGCCTCTCCCCTAAGCTTCTGGACGAAATGGAGCAACAACTAGTAGATTGAGCCGGAGAGGCGACACCGCCTCGCACTAATATACTGCATTGATAAACTTGCTTTATCAATTCATCATTCCACTGGACGGAGTCGAATTTTCTTCGGTTTGAGAGAATGACACGGTTAAAAATTTAATTTATTAAATGTTGTTTGAATTGTTAATTTTTATAATTAGTTGGAATTTTCACACACACACACATATATATGTTAGATTTTTTTACTTGAAAATTTAGGGGTTTTCTATTATTTTATAAAAAATAAGACACATCCGCAAATTAAAAAAAGAGGATTAGGATCCCATCACATTTTGAGTCAATACAATTTGCAATTTCCTTTTGGAGAGAATTGATAACTTTCCTCTGGTGAGGATCATACCCTTAATCGCTCCACCACACTGCATCAGTAAATCTATCTTCCTAGCAGTAGCAGAATTATATCGTCCATAGAACAGAATTTAATATGAAGCGAACCATGTAAAAAAAAAAAAAAAGTGCTAAAACTAATATTACCCTCGACGTGAAGTAATAGTGTGAATTCTTCATTGCAGTACTTCTCTCCAATCTTTCCCCAATGTTCCATGTTGGGATCAGAAACAAAACAGCCATTACTGGAGTAGGACTCAAGTGCCTTGCAGATCAGGACTGGATCCTCTATCCGCATTCCATTAATTAAGAGGTAGTACTCGTCGGATGATGATTCCAAGTACTGGACCTGATCGTAACCACATACTTTCGGAAGCGCTGGAACTGCAACCGAAACCAAACCACACGGTAATTGTGATAGCACCAACAACCACATAGCAAACGAAGCCATTCACCAATTTTCAAGCAAACCCCTAGAACGTTCTCTCTTACAACGTTGGATTAAACCACGCCGGATTCCGAGTACGCGCACATCATAAGATCCAAGAGAGACGCCAAAAGATTAGAAGTTACGAACCCAAGCACATGACCCTCAAAAGATCGGCTTTTGAGCTCATAGCAAGCCGGCGCTTGTCTCAAAATCCGATGAACAACAGTAACACTAATCCTCCAACCGAAAGAGGGCAAGGAAGAAGGAAGGAACTAAAAACCTAGAAAATTTTCATTTCGATGAGGGAGTAGATGATATTCGAATCGTCAAAGCAATGAATTCGAGGCAACAATAAAATCCGGGGAGGAACGAAAGAGGAGTGAAGCTTCGAAGAAGGAGAAGAGGATGAGGAAGCCGTGTTGAAGAAAGCAATAGGCACGTGACGTGAGCTGTGCACGTGCCGCCGGGACCTTAAAATTGTTAATTTTGATTAAAAATTTTCCAATAGCCCAAACATTTTATATATTAAATCATGGATGAAAGTGCCTCTTATTATTATCTTTTATTAACACTCTTTAATATACATTTTTATTTATTTTTATATAATAACTACGCTATAATTATTATTGTTAAAATAAATTAATATAATATCTCCTTTATAAATGATTTTGATCAATAATATTCAAATCAAAATATTTTTATGATGAGACTTTTAATAATTTTCAAAAATTTTGGCAATAAAATGTTTATGTAATTAACTTGGCAATGACTACACAAGAATCATGAATATTTAGCACCAAAATTTAATAAATTTTAAAAATTTTAAATATATTAAAAAATCAACGTAGAATTATAGCATGAACAAAACCGGATGTAATACAGTATAAATTTACACCAAATAAATAAGAATCAATCCTTTATATTTGTGAAGATATCTATCCTTTATTATATATTAGACGTCGATAAAAAATCAACCGTAATTTACTTTCATTTAACTGTGAGACGGATGATGAAAAACGTTTGAAAAATACACGCACCGCCTTTTACACTAAATGGATGAAACATCCGCGCGAGATGACAGAGCTAGTCGACGAGCCAAGAATTAGGTGGAAAACAAGCAGCAACTATTTTTCATAGCCAGAAATCAAGCAGCAAAAAATGCTCGCGCAACAGCAACTAACAATTAAACCAGATGTGCCATGTAACATATCGAGTTCGTCCACAACACTTGCAATGGAGAAAACATATGAACATCAAATGGAAGTTTGAAGCTCCCAAAGAGAAAAACAAACCACACAATGAAAACACCATACTGTTATTCTAATAGATCAAGACAAAAGTTTCCTCAGGGTGACAGGCAATAATAGGTCGGTTATTCATCGAGTAGCAGCAGCAAACAAACCTCCAATCCGGAGTCACTTTCTTGACCCTTTTTATCTTCCTACTACTGGTAAAGTAGACAGCTCGATAAGGACAATTAAAGCACACTCGCCGAGAAAGTAGTTGGATTTGAGCACGGAGGCCTACGATGACAATGCAAACAGTACAGCTTGACTGGAGTCGCCCCCACTAACCGCCCCAGATATCCCTATCGGCTATCGCATTTTTAACAATCGTGCATAGGACTTGCTTACATTCCTCCCGATCGGAGATAATGGATTCTTTGTTCCTGCAGGCAGCCTGGTAGCATTGGTGCATCCTGGTAAGGAGAAGGCAGAAGTGTAAGATTGATTCCGGGAGGGAAAAAAACAACATAAACACAGTTTTGCAACTAAAGGAAACACTGGAAGAAGAAGACTATGTATTACATAATGACTGAGAAGTGGACAATAGCTGCTACAAATTAAATGGAACATAGTTAAATATCAATTCGCTAAATGCTCCATGAAGTTTGAAAGAATAGTTGCTGTCCACACTCTTCATATGGACAATAGCTTAGGAGATGATCTTTTAGATATTTTAACTTATGCTATAGCAAGTGATGAGATATTAATAGGCGTTTAAATATAGCTTTCAGTAACTAATAAATGATATCCCCATGCTACAACTGGAGAAATCCATCTAATAAATGAGAATTTGTTCAGCCATTACCTTGCCAAAAACTAAAGCACAACCTAAATGAACTATACCAGGCATGTCATATAAAATCGATTAAAAAAAACATAAAAGACAGTTAATACAGTTAACGACACCTACCATATAAAGTCCAAGCATTTGCAGCACTCCCATGACTCTCAATGTTTGACCATAAACTTGACAACAATTAGTTCTGTGAATATGGGACTGATTTCAATAGGCACGAAGTTGCAAGCCACCCACCATGGAAGGCACTTCATCCATCACTAGAAACATAAAAAATTTGAAGAAAAAAAATGTAATTAAAGATATTTCATCCACAATCATAAGACAATTAAATTAATCATTGTATGAATTTTTCTAAACAAAAGTTATAACATCAATATCTCATTTTCTTACCATTAAAATCTTCTTCAAATAAAGTATCACACGAAGAACCGATTAGACCAAAGTGATTGTTCTTTATGTTGTTCAGGCAGCAGAGTCTGCTGCTGATTTTGCTGCAAGTTGAAAGGTTTCAGTTGTTCAAAGAGCTGGAAATCATGCCATCTTTGTCCATTTACAGTTTCAGACTGCACATTAGAAACTTGCTTTCCAGGGAATGGGAAGGTGGAAACAGTTGCAAATGGAGGAGCATTGCTCGTGCTAATGTATGGAAACCCGTGTGTTATTTTATCAAAAGAATTCTCCACGCCCATGCTTTTGGTAGATGATCTACTATCATCCAACCAGCTATAATCATCAATCTCATGCAGCTGATCGTTGGTGCAAGAATTTGGAATACCTCCATTCGGCTGTCTAGAACTGATATGGCTAAATCCAGGAGGTGGCCCAGCACACCTAACTGGACGACTTACAGGATTTTTCTTCAATGGAAAGCCAGAGGGCTTCATAGCCAAACCATCAGAAATGACTCCTGATGGCAATATAGTGTCAAATGCAGATGGCAACACTACATCTGCAGCTGTAATCTGATTGGAGAATGTGTTGTCGGCATCCAGACTAGTTGACAATACATGTGAGAACAGTTGAGGCTGCAAGATACTCGAGCTTTCTTGCCATACCTGCTTATTCAAATGCCCATTTTCTGTTATATTCATATTCTTAATACCATTTGATAAGCATGCTTCCTGCTTTGAGAACCATGTGTTATTTGGTAGTGCTGGCACATGAATTTGACTAAAATTTGGAGGAAAATTCTGAGCTGGCATTGCCTGATCAGAGTGAAAATATTCTTGTACAGGGTTGATCAAATTAAAAGCAGTTAACTTAGCATCTGCATACTTCTCCGAGGTAGTAGGCTTGAACACAATTTCTTCTTCATCATCTTCTCCTCCCATACAGATGTGGTCCTTGATTTCTGCTACTCCAAGACTAGACGTCCTTTGTGCTGCCCTAAGATCAGCCACATTTTTTATTTCACTTCCCTGCTTCTTAACACCTGAATCCAGCAGACCTTGAAAGGTAGGGTCCAAATTACCTTCAAATACTGGAGGCTTAGTGCTCAGAACAAATTTTTTCAGGTTTGGATCGATATATAATTTTTTCTGTTCAATATAAACAATATTTGAAAGAGCCCGTCCAGCTGCCAGAATCCTTTGAACACGGGATACTTTGTCTTTCATGCCACCATCATTCATGAGAGGATGCTCCCTTGAAAAATCTAAAATGAGTTGTGCTGGCACTAAGGGTAAGAATCCTCTAAACTCAAAATCCTCCCAGAGTGCAAGTCTATTCCCAGTTTCTTCTCCATCATACCTACGCATGTTAAAAAAACAAGCTTCATCATCATCGCCATCAATAGATGCAAGTCCTGTCTCAATAAGTTTGTTCATAAAAGAAATGCAGTTATCCCAGAAGAACAGTCTTGCACCCTCTTCTTTTTCCTCCATATCAGAACTGACTGATATGTCTTGATGACATGCCAGCCATTCAATGAAAAGCAGAATACCAGGCAAAAGATAGCTTGATGCAGAATCTTGCAGCTCAACGCATCTTTTGAGAATATACCCAGCAAATTCAAAGGCTGATGTAAAGGCATTCTGCAATAACACTCTACGTTGAAGGATCTCTGCATATGATTGGTTCTCTGACTCCCTTTTCACATTGTGAACGGTGAATATCATAATGGAAATAAGCCTCAGAATGGTTGATGCGTTTTCAGCAGCAGTCAATCCAAAATTAAGTTCCTCTTGGGCACCAGAGGAAAGGAGCACATTCAGATCATTAATTACCGAACCAAATACTTCGCCAAAAGTCTCCAAGCTGTTGAAGTCAGAAAACAGGTTAACTAATCAGAATAAAGCTTAACAATATATAACATCTAAACTGATCGAGTACCTTGTCCTTGTAAAAAGGATTCCATGAAGACGAACAAAACGAATTGAGAAGGCTTTAAATACTTCAGATTTTGTGAGTTCTTGATCTTTGATGTGCAAAGTTTCAATTTTAGTATCTTTTTGCATGAGCTTTAGATCCCCTCTTCCTCTACCTCGACCAGTTGAGCGCATACGCATTTTTCGGCCTGAAGCAACCTTCATGTTGCTGGGTAGCTGAGAGAAACTTTGACGATTCTATATATATCAAATACAGATAAGAAAGCGTCAAACACATGACAAATCAAATAGTCAAGCCTGATTTTACATGGAAAAAAAGGACAATACATTCGTATTCTTTCCTAGCAAAGACAAGGAGGTCAAGAATGTACATTTTCAAGATAGGGGGAGAGAGATCAAAAGCTAATAATCACAATGCAGTCAACGAATGATTATTGGCATCTATCATAGATAAATTCATCACTTGCAGAATTCACATTCAAACTAAAAAGAAAAAACACACACACACACAACTTGCCAACAACATGTTCAGTTTGCTTGCAAGTTGGGTCATATAGGAGCAAAAAAGTTCTTTGCCTGCCAAAAAGTACCAAAAGCAGTGTAACAGTATCATGGTCAAGTATTTAATTATTCAAAATAAGTGATAACATTGAATGGTATCAGTGATGTAGCAAAGAGGTGGCAGTCAGATTGTTGCATTTGTAAGTAATAAAAAAACAAATTTATTTGAACACATTTAAAGAACACCAGCTGGATGAATGCATGCAAAAAATTATGGACCACATAAGTAACAGAAACGAAAAAAATGCAGAATCACATTAGTTGGATCATATTAAAAGGTACCTTCTCAAAAGCAATTATCAAGTTATCTCTTGCAGTTAAAAAGGGAATTTCAACTGCCAAACTTCTGAAGTACCGGTATACCGCCAACAGCTCATCAGCTGAATAGGAAGCAAGTATTGCCAGCTGCAACCATATAGATTTTTATATAGATAATAAATAGAACAAGAACCATGTAAACAGAAGTAGCTAGATAATCTGAACTGCTCAATACAACAACATACAAACCTGATGGTGTGGATTGCCACTTGAAGGGTAGAGTGAAATTGCCTGCAAATAGTAACTTGAAGCAGCTGCAAAATCACGACTAAGAGAGTCCCCTTCTCCATATAGTCCTTTATAACGCGCAAGGTCTCCCAAATATATCAGACACCGGTGACAAGACACAAGCCCTTTCTGCATCTCAGACAAATTCTTTTCCTCTTTTGTTGAAACAATTTCATTTTCAATTCCCTCATTAAAGTAGCTCAATGGCAGGCCATACTTTGCTCTAATCTTCAATATGAGATCATGGTAAAATCCAGTAGCTTCTGTCAGGAAGCTTCTGAAAACATAGTGGATTTTCTTAATTTTATCAGGGTGAACTAGGCCCTTCCTACCTGCTGGTAGATTTGATCCAGTACCAGCTGCGACTGCAGCATTAATATGCTGCCTAAATTCCTCGATTCTTCTGTAATGCAGTTGCCATAGGACAAACTCTATGTCTTTCTTCTCAGAAAAATTCCGATCTTGAAGTATTATAGCCTCATAATTTTCTCGCATTTGAAGCCAAGCATTTGGGTCTGAAGGAACTTTTGACTTTGCAGATAGTCGTAGTCCATTCTCCAATTCAACATTCTAAGAGATAGGCCACAAATTACAGTTAAGAACTGAATATGATGCAGCATTATTGTGATGGATAGAAAGCTAAACATAAATTCCTTTATCATTCAGGATATATGCAACATTAAAATAAAGGGGACAAAATACAGTTAATAACTTAGTATGATGCCATTGTCATGACTGCCAATATAGCATAGTCATACGCAATGAGGGACACCGTCCTAATATGTTGTTTCACTCAATACAGTATCAGGAAACTTGAGAATGGGTGCATAATATTTTTGTCATTATGTGGGGTAATCCAATACTTAGTTTGCTTAGACTGCTTCATTTTATATGAGAAATTACAATGTAGAAAAAATGATATTGATTGCTGAGATAGACTATATTGATATAGTATGATAGATTTTTTTTTTTTTTGCATTTTGATACACAATCTTATGCATAATTGTCAATATAATTAATTCTTAGACAACCACATAAGTGAATATATAAGTCAGCTACCATAAATGACCCTCAGGTGGGTACTGTCTTAGAACTTAAAAAAAAAAAAACTCTCTATAAAGAATAAACTTTCTAAGTGGACCTTTTATAAGTTATAATAGATGGAACTACAAAATCATCAAAAACCAGTATATACCTCAAAATTCTTGATTTACATTTTATTGCTACTTTAATCGCTATTGTATCAAATCTACAATTAAATGACAAGAATAAAAATGGAACTATAAAGATTCAAACCCACACAAAATAGTTGTACTGTTATGCGAGTGAAACACTGAAATTGGGTCTTCAAAAGGGCTAAAAGGACCACAAGTAGATTCTATATCTGCATGCTTATAGTAGATCCTGTGCTTATAGCAAAGGCATGTGCAATGAGGAACCCTATTGCATATTTCATATGCAGGCCTAATATGTCACTTCGCTCAATACAGTATCAGGTAACTTAAAAATGGGATGCATAATACTTACATCATTTGTAGGGTAATCCAATACTTAGCTAGATCAGTTTTAAAGAAATGAGAAATGTATTAGGAATTTTGGAGCTATCAAGATTCAAACCAAACACAATTTCACATGAAAGAGTTTAGGGTTTACTGTTATGAGAGTTAGAAATTGGGTCTTTCAAAGGGCCAAAAGGGTCATAAGTAGATCCTATTTCTGCATGCTTACATAATTAACCTGTTGATATTGTGATACTGTATTTGGAGCTCTTATGTGTCCAGCTACATGGTTACATAATCATCAAAGTTTTGTAGGTGAAACACAAGTGCAAATTAAATTACAATAAAAATAAACTACTGCTGTATTTGAATAATGTATAAGTTGAACTTGTATAAAAATGTACTATTTCTGCGAGGACAAGAGCTACTCAATGTAAATAAGAATTTTCCACAAGGTCATACCTTATCATAAAGCCGCTGTGCAAACTCCCGGGATGAAAGAGAAGTACTATCCATTGGAACAGTCATCGTCCATCAAATGTGCAGACCATGTCCCTCCTAGGGAAAAAAAAATGCAACTTTAGACCAACGAATTACAATTCTAGGTCAAGAAAAGTTCCCTAAATACAATCAAGCCTAATTACGAACACAGAGAGAGAAATAATCTCCGATCATAGAGACAGTCTAATTCTTGGCGTGTAAAAACACCCAAAGAAACATCCAAAACGTTATGTATCCAGTTCTCGTCCCTAAATCATGCATCATGAACCCTCTCGAAAGATCCCACTTTCCTCTATAACCTTACGTCGACCCACCCAAATCCTAACCTAGCAAAACAACCACGTCCTAATCAGAAACCCTCAAAACAAACCAATACCCTGAACCCTCATCAACGTAACGCACATCGATCCACGAAATTCCAGCGCAAAGCGATCCGGATTAAACAGATCCCCTCCAAACTGATCCGTACACGCAGGCAGTCGCGACACCAAGGCCAACACCTTGGTTGCAGGTCCAAGACCACATCGATTAAGCCGGAAAGCATTGTGAATACGATAACAGGCGTACCTGATGCGGAGATCGAAGGCGAGAGGAACGGCGATGGGCGAAAGGCGGAGGTTTGCCGTCAAAGAAGGGCGATGAAGCGAAACAACGACCGCCTCTGCCAAATTTGGTTAGTATATTTTCTATTCCTCCCTTAGGCTAAGTAAAGAAGCTAAAGCCCTATTTATAAAATTAGGGTCTTTTCGCATATTTACCTTTTCAAATAGAAAATATTTTTAACCCTTAAAAAAAACAAATATTTTACTATTTCAAGATATTTTCTAATTCATTAATTATTTATAAAATACCAATAATTGATTTAAATTTTTTACATTAAAAAATAATCCAAAATTAATGAAGCCTAATCCTAAAGGCACCTTCACATTATAAAAAAAATAAAAAATATATAATGCGTCACTCTCAATTTAAAGCAAAATGGCCTATTTCAAACTCGGTTGTACTTTTTCATAAAACTCCCATTATTTTTTTCTATTCCAAATCTTCCACCGTGTTCTCCATGCCAGCCAGAAGAGACCATCGAGGCTTGTCAGCGCGTGCAGCGAAATGAAATGGCTGTCTGTGTGGTTTTCCAGAGCTTTCTTGAACGGCAGTTTGCATGCAACTCAACAAAGCTGTGGGAACTCACGCAGAGAAACCACTGAAGGAGCTCGTCTCCATCGAGGTTAGCAAGAACAGATCAGTTGACTGTTTCCTTTGATCGCACGGTGACAGTGAAGCTCGCAGATCTGTTCCTGAACCGTATGCAATTCAAGAACTGATGCGTTGTAAGACTACAAGTTGACAACTACTGTGTGATATGGACAGGCACAGCACAGGTTGCATGCTGCTTTTGATTTGCTTGTTTGGTTGTGATGCTGTCCTGGGCTTTTTCATTTGATGTCACTCGTATCTTTCTCATCCTTGCTCTGATCCATCCCTTTAGGGTAAATTCAGCGTACCACATACTTGCAGAGAAGGAAAAGTGGTCAGTATCACTGAATATGATAACTTGTTGAGCTGCGAATTATGATTTAGTTTCCACGAGTGAGAAAAGAACATCTAAAAATTGCATATGGCAAGTGCATTCTCAGTAGAAATTGTTTCATCAAACAATTCCAATAAAATCTAGACGTTCTATTTGAATATTTTCAACATTAGAGGGTCCTGTTTCTTTAAACTCTACCATAGACACTGTGAATCAGGCATGAAGAAGAAGAGTTTACTCCAACTCGAACTTTCCCCATGCCAATTAGTCAATCAATGCAACACCCATCAGTGATCGAAATATAGGAAGCGTCACAGTCGCGGTGAGAAACAACAGTTGACAGAGATTAGGAAGGTAGCTAGTCACTTTCCTATGCGTTTAGGAACGCTTGCGTGCTGCTTTTCGATTTAGTTAATGAGGGATGGCTCAAGAAGGATGTGGCAATCACTCTCCTCCGTTTTCCAATTTTCCACGGTGAAGCAGGATGGAAGAGCAGAATCGATGTCAGTAGGTATTCTGCTAACTTTGCACGCTTCAAAGTTGAAACTACGCTCCCCTGCTGCGTTTGCCGTATTCTAGAATTTGGTTTGAGGGAGTATAGAAGTGGGATTGCTTACAGGAAGGAGAAAAGGTGCAATCTTTTGTGGGGATAAATCGCCGAGATCGTTCCCATTTGAATTGAAGATGCTACGGAATGATCGTCTTGTTTAGAAGCTTCTTTTCCCGGATCGTCTTGTTTGGTAAAGCTGCTTTCTTTGGGCATAGCACTCGGCTTTTCTACTTTCCTATGTTTTGATTTGGAAAGGAGAGAGTATACATGAGGAAATAGGAAAAGAGGGGATAAAGTTGGAGGTTTGAGGGCAGTTGGGAGTTGGGAGTTGTAAAAAGTGCGATTTTTTTCGTCTTGTCGTATGTTTTGATTTTGGTGGAGAAAGGAATACAGATTGGATTCGAAAGGTGTGATTTTTGTCGAGTCAAGTCGACGGAAGCCCTACCGATGGCTGGAGAGTGGAATCTCAACGAGGGGGCGTTGGACGTCGGCTTCGGCTGTGTTGAGGCCGAGAACGACGGTTCCGTCTCCTCTGGTTCCGTTGCTGAGGCATCCGAAGAGGGGGAGCTTCGTCCCGGCGCCATGAGGATCTTTGGATTCTCCATCTCCGGGCACAGAGAGGAGAGTCCTGCCGCCGAACAGGAACCCTACGTCGTAACTCGCCAGTTCTTTCCCGAGGGAGGTGGCTCGTCGCCGGAGCCGGAGGCGGTCGGGAGGCTGTTGGAGGAGCCGCAGACCGCGAAGAAGAGCCGGAGGGGGCCGCGGTCGAGGAGTTCTCAGTTCCGCGGCGTCACTTTCTACAGGAGGACCGGGCGATGGGAATCGCATATCTGGTTAGCTTCCTCTTCTTCTGCCATGGCTTCAACCTCTATCAAAGATTGCATTTTTAGCATCCTTCGATTACTTTCTCTTGCTTCACGTCAATCTTGTTTCCACCCATTAATTTTCAGGGATTGCGGAAAACAAGTTTATCTGGGTAATGTTAACACGACGTCGTTGAAATGTTTCATCTTGTTTCTTATCTGGGATCAAAACCCTAGAAATCTAACACTGAATGTTTCAAGCTTGTCGACTTGTTTTCTTGCAATTTGCTTCTGTAGGTGGATTCGACACTGCACATGCTGCAGCAAGGTTTGCTCTACATACCCTGCTTCATTGATTGATTCTTCATCTAAATGCATCTCAATGCAGGGCCTATGACCGAGCAGCGATCAAGTTCCGCGGACCAGATGCAGATATTAACTTCGATCTGGATGATTATAAAGGGGATCTAGGACAGGTGAGACTGAGTAGGACGTTAACATGATGAATCACACACTGCTTCATGAACTTAAAACACATGTTTCCATGGCCGAATGCAGATGAGGAATCTCACTAAGGAGGAGTTTGTTCTCATTATTCGACGAGAGAGCACAAGCTATCCTAGAGGAAGCTCCAAGTACAGAGGAGTAACCTTGCACAAATGTGGCAAGTGGGAATCAAGAATGGGCCAGTTTCTGGGTAAAAAGTATACTTCTGCTCTTTGTTTTCAGTAGAGTTAGTTCTTCTTTATTATATGTCAACAAGTTATGGTTCATGTTCATGGTTGATCGATGATGTATTTGTGTGTGATCTCAGGTATGTCTATCTAGGTCTTTTTGACACCGAAATTGAAGCTGCAAGGTACATAAAAAATCTTGGTATTTTCATGTTTGGGTGCTTTGAGTGGATCGTGGGGGTGTTCTCCGATGCTTATTTGAACTTCTTCAGAGCTTATGACAAGGCTGCAATAAAATGCAACGGTAAGGATGCAGTTACAAACTTTGATCGTAGCATCTACAAGGAGCTCAACACATCCAGTGAGTTTTCTCAGGGAAGTATACTTTATTCGATGAAATTGCTTCACCAGAATCCAAAAAATGTCAGTTTCCTTTCTCAAATTTGCAACTGTACTCAACAGACATCCTTCACCATATTTCAATTGGAGAATGCTACCCAAAACTGTAAACAATTATGTGCATTATCGGCATCATTTTTATTCAGAAATTTAACTGAAACTGTGACTGGAGATAAATTGATGATGGATAAACTTTAGGTGCAAACTTATATTATCTAAGTTTGAGGAGAGACAACCAAATTGGTCTACTTAAGTTGGCAAACTGAAATCTGTGTTGTTTTAACCAGAGACTAATTGTATGAATACAGCAAGCCATGGCCAGCTTGAACACAACCTTGACCTTTGTTTGGGGCACTCAGGGTACACAGGAAATCCTATCGAGTCGATGATCATTGAGTCCCACCGGAATAGCAGAACTAAATCCAAGGTATAATTTCTTCCTGATCACAATTTTTAGCCTCTATACACAGTTCATACCTCATTGAAATCAATTTCTTTTGGCTTCGGTCTCATTGCTAAAGAAAGATAGTTTGACAAACCTATAATTTTGCATGTTGAAACCACTTAATGCCGTTTCTTCACCTCCTAGTTCGATGAGAAACTCAAGCTTCCTGAGGAGAAAAACAGCAACACAAGTAGCTTTATGCATGGCAATGCTCGATCTTCCTCACCATTTCAGTTTCCTCCGGTCAATTTGCCTCGAGCGAATCAGGTAAGCTTCCACTGATTGAAGCAAAATGCTGGTTGTTTCTCTATTTCATGGAAGCTTATGACTGTCAGTATTCCAAATTGAACCAAAAAATTTAAGTTAGATTAGGCTCTTTCTAAACAACTTGGTTTTGTTTGGTGAAAAGCATAAATCTACTTCCATTTGATTGATATTCTTAATCACATGCCTTAAATGAGAAGTAAACCTAATAAGTAGTGTAATTATCTTTACGACAACTACATTCTTTTAGAATGTTTCCTTCCAATTGTGATATTTAGCCGGGCCGAGGTTATTGGTTAATCATAAATGAATCACAAAGAAAAGAGGATGAAAGTGACATGAATACAAGGATAAACCGATCTGATCTTGACCGATAATTCTAGATTTAAATAGTTAAAACATCATACAAAACTTGCAAGTTCAAATGCTTTTGCATATTTGGATTCTGACCGAGTAGAAGCATACGATAAACTCAAGTTTGTTTCGGTTTCAATAACTCCAAACCAAATACAAACTACTGTAAAACCAAACTGTCATTTTTTTTTTTTTGGAGAATGTTCTTGTTCTGCTCAAATCAAAACAGACAAACTTTTTGATCTAGTTTTTCTGGTTTTGATTTTGTTTCTTATAAACCAAATGCCTTCCCTCAACTCACCTTTGGCTTGTTGATGCAGAATCCAGGCAGCAGCAATGGAGTTGCAAGGCCTGGAGGAGCAGGGTTTCTGTACAACTTCATGGCCAGCAACAACAAGAGATCCATTTGGGTTAGTGAAGCAGCAGCAACGGCAGCAGCAGGAATCAATCATCACCCGCCATGCCATCCACCACATCACTCGATCATGGTTTTGCAGCATCATCAGGATTCCCACAAGTAGCGGCAGCAACAGCAGCAGCAGAAGAAGAAATGGCTTCCTTATTTCTTTCCAACAAAACTGAATTGAGAGGCCAAGAACTCTTCTTTCTGCTCAATTGAGGACCCATTTTGGCTTTATTTTCTCCTAGCTTTTTGTTTCCCAGCATTCGTAGCAACAATTGAAGCACTGCATCAATCCTCTTTAGACGCATTAGTGAAAAAAGTGTTTCTGCCTCTTGTTTTATGGAAAAGCTTCGTGTTATCCAAATTTGATCTTTGAGAAGGTGTTTCAAGTTCATTAATTAGTGTTTATGTTCTTATCTTGTTCATTTGTGGCAAGATTTTTAGCTGTAAACGATTTAGAGGAGTGAAAGATGACCACTGGCCTGTTCTCAGTGTTCGTTATTTGGTTCGAAATGTTTTTTAAAAAAAATTAATGTGCTCTAGATAATTTAGATAATCTGCTTTATGGGAAGATGTGTTTTGAAAAATGGAGATTTAAAAACTTTAGGGTGCAAAATGATATTTTCATAAATTATTACTCTAATAGGAGACAAGTGAAAATTTTGATATCTTTAGAATAGATAAAGATTGATTCTTAGTAGGTGGAACTTAAAATTTTCGCTCTTCAAAATTTTTTTATTGATTTTAATCAACGGATCAAATAGCATAGTTTGATTATTTTTTTCACGTCTCCATGGGATGGCGCGATGGTAAAACAGGGATTGCTTACAGAATGAACAAGGGTCGATTCCGGATGAGGGGTCTAAAATCTTTCCTGTTTCATATGACTCCCTTGTCTTGTGTCGAGGATCTTATTCTCATGATTTACCTCCTCTCGTAGCTCAGGGAGACGGATGTGACTATTAGTTGGATAGATTTCCAACTTTTGCAGATTATTTTTTTGATACAAAATGGGGTAGAGTAAAATTTTCACTAAACTGTAACATTTGTGAGTCCTCTCTCTCTCTCCATCTCTCGTGGTCTGGGCATCGTAGTGCCCGCATCCAGAAAAACCCTGGAGTTCCGCAGCAGTTCCGTCATTGCGTTTATCTCATGATCTTTGCAGCTTCTTCATCGATTTCTGTTTGATTTATTGTTTCCATCCTCAGTGAGTTCACCATAGTTTTAACGTAGCATCCCTCAGTATTTTTTTTATTTATATCTTGATTGTTTCTCGGTTTCTACTTTTTGTGGTTTTCCCTTAAATTCTTGTGGGTAAAAATGTGTTGTTTGAATGTTGGGTTTGTGATCGCTCGTTGCAACGCAAGTATACACAGGTTCAGGGCTGCTTCGTGGTCTATGCTACAGTAGCTTCATCCGTTTTCTGCTGTGATCTTTCATTTCTATAGCCTTTCCATTTTATAGTTGAATTTTCTTGTGTTTGGTGCTCCAGATTGAAGGCGTCATCGTATCTCCTGACTCCACTAGCGTAGTAAGGCAGTCATTATGCTTCTTTTGCCAATCGTGCTGCAAAGGCTGAACGGCATTAATTGTTTTCCCCAATTCATTACTGTGCATAGCTACTTCCATATTTTGCTAATGCTACCAAGCATAGTATAATGATTGTGAACCTATTTTCCCTCCCTCCTTGTTTGCTTTTGTTGTCGTCTATGATGTTAAAATTATAAGGGGGGAGCTTTGGCGCAACGGTAAGGTTGTTATCTTGTGACCTCTGTTCAAATCCTGAAAACAGCCTCTTGTAAAGCAAGGTAAGGTTGCATACAATGAATCCTTCTCCATGATCCCGTATGACGGGAGCTTCGTACACCGGACGGCCTTTTCTATGATGTTAAAATTACTTAATGATGTGCTTGTTCATGTTTTATTGCTTTACACTTGGCTTGTTCTTCTCTGTCACTGCAAAATTATCTGCTCCTGCAAATTTAATCTTTTGTCATTTGTTCATCTAACACTTGGTCAACTAAATACAAAGAATACACTGTGATAAGTTCCATTTTTAGGGAACTTACTCTTCGTTCTACTATTATTACTACCTTGCAATTCAGGACATTAACACTTTCAGTGCACGAATAGTACGATCATTAAAGGAAATTTCAAATGTTATTGTACAAAAAATTTAGGATAGAAATAGTAACGCATTCTTTTTCTTAATATTAATACGTGCTATTAGTTGCAAGTTACTAGACTTGACTTTTATCTCAGCCTGTTCTATTCTCTCTTTTTCAACTAAATTGATTGGAACTTTGTAAGTTTAGCCTGACTAGATTCATTGTGTCATACTTATGGATGACATTGCTAAGAATAATACAGTATGCTTTAATATTTTTCTTTTCTCCGAGTGCAACAAATGTTAGATATTATGAATAATGGCTATACAGTCTACTACATATACATATATATACATAAATATAAATTCTTGAGTATTTTGTTGTCGAACTGATCTGTTATATGTCATGCTTGCGTGTTTTTAATATAATGCTATGATGAGCAGAAATATCATGAGCATTTGTGTCTATTTTCTCACTTCACAATTAACTCTCTTGCCATAGACCCCTAACGATAGGGAAAAATTGAAACTTTTCCTTTGTAACTATCTTGACATGCATGCTCTTACTAACTAATATTTCACAAGTTTTTCATTCACTTCAACTTGTTTACCTTCTGGAAATGGAAATTGTTTTTCTCACTCATTGTAATTTCATTCTTCTTTTGATGTTGCCATCCTGTTGATTAATATAATAACTCAATATCAGTTTGTTGCTGTTGCAGATTATTGCTTGTTGGCTAGCTAGGAAGAATGGTTTCCTTCGAGTTGAATGATCAAAAAAGTATTGATTTCTTTCCAAAATGAACATCTACTGCTTTCTCTTATTCATTGAATACTTGGATGAGTTGAAAATACTTCCCAAATCAAGTTTCTGATGCTTACCTTTGTACAACGTGAACTTGAAGGCATCTGTAACCTTTTGAGATAGAAAACAATCCTGTTCTATCTACATTTTTTTTCCTTGCATTTTCTTTTATCTTAGTTAATTGTGTTGTCTAGCTATTTATATCTGTAACCTTGATAAGTTGCCACATGACCATTAGTGTGTTTCTATATAATATACAAAAAGAAGGAGAAGTAATTGAAATGTTAACATAATGAGCTTGATTCAAGGAGACAAGTCAGCATATGCATGTAAATGTATCTTCTAGTATCTTGAATTTCAAATTCAGTAGTTTCTCAATGAAAGATATAGTGTCACCTGATTAGTCTTTGATTCAAGGAAAAAGTTCACTGTGAAAAGAAATGTGATTGTCCCAACTAAATTCCTTCTTGCCTAGAAAAGTTAAATCTTGTTAGAATTCTTTATATCAGCTTATCGAATCACACTTTCTTTTGTTATCCACTAGATTTTTCCTTTTTCTTTTTGGTTTGCCGGGACATGAATTTCAATAGTAGTTGTTGGTGAATTTAGTCAGTAATGTTTCTTCTTTATATGCTCTGTTTGCCAAGTTTTAGTGCCTTGTCTATGACTGCAGTGCTTGGCATCATAGGCATCCTATTATATCTTAAATTTTTGTTACCTAAGGCAAAGAAGCTATATATTTTCTTGTGTTTTAGTGCTCCCTGCCCAAAGTACCAAACCATGATGGTGCTTTGATTCTCTAGCGGGGAACTTCATAGATTTTGTATAATTCGTAGGCTGATTAATTTCCCATCCACTTCTCCATGGAAATTCATTTGATTGTTGTTGGTTGGCTAAACTAACTCACATCATTTCTCCCCTCTTTTGTTACACTTGGCAAGTCTTTAGTTTACTTTCTATGGGTGTCGCCTTAGTCCTTGCCACACATCTTGACTTTCAATTCAGTATTAGGATTGATATTCCCCTTTCTTACTGGTGTTTCATAGATAGATCATGTGTTAGTGTCCTTGATCTGATCTCAATATAGTAGGTTTTGACTATTCATCTTAGTCTACTGACCCCAGTTTTCCTTCTCCGAGATTGGTCTTGGATTGACTGGATTCGGTATATTTTTCTCATTCTTGGGAATCATTTTCTTCTTTGACAAAGGGCTTTTAGCAATGGGAAATGTGAGTTTTATAATATTCATATTTAAGAAAAGAGCCTTGACACAACGGTAAAGTTGTTGCCTTGTGACCAAGAGGTCACAGGTTCAAATCCTGGAAACAGCCTCTTGCAAAAAAGCAAGGTAAGGCTGCGTACAATGGATTTCTTCTCCGGTACCCCGCGTGGCGGGAGCTTCGTGCACCGGGTTGTAGTTGTAGTTTTTTATATTTTCTGGGTCTTTTATCTTCTCTAAAGTGCTCCTGACTGTTTGCTTTACCTTTCCATGTTCTACCAGATTCTCTTTCTATCAGGCCTCATGTTGACCATTGGTCTCAAGTCCACAATGCAGTTCTTCACAAAGCCTAAGAATTTCAAGGTTTGCTCATTGCTTCTAAGTTTGTCAAGCACGTTTCCAAGGGCTGTATCATTTGCTCATCTTATCTCTAATTTGACAGGGAACCATATCATTTGGGGTTGGTTTCTTTTTGGTCCTGATTGGCTGGCCTATTCTCGGCATGATCTTGGAGTCATATGGCTTCATTGTTCTCTTCAGGTGACTGTTTCGTTCGATATGTAGGCTAATGATTTTGTCATCAGTCCATTCGGTGAAAGAAAAAGTTTGATTATTCTACTATTTGCCCGTCCAATGCATCCACTTTTCCTTTCCAAAATTTTTAGGCTGTCACACCACACTGCAACTGTCTTGCTATAACCTTCTTACTTTTGTTTACTTCTCAGCGGCTTTTGGCCAACCCTCGCAGTCTTCTTACAAAGGATCCCTGTCTTTGGCTGGTTGTTCCAACAGCCTTTCGTCACATCGGTAATGCCATATTTATTGCAAAAATTTTGATTTCTTAGTTTGCTCCTTGAGATTCTCACTTGATTACAAGTCTAGCTTTCTCCTCTTCCAGTTACTCGAACGTTTTAGAGGCAAGCGAGTTCCTGTGTAACCTTTCACTCACTAACACCTCTGCAAAATGCAAGGTAAAATTACAGCTACTTGTTTGTAACTTTCGATTCTAAATGAAATTGCAGTTATTTGTTTCATTTATCGAAGTATTGTGTGAAAAACAGCAAATGATTTAGCATTCGATTCATTTGTATTTTTTTTTTTTTTTGAAAGTTGTATAAGCATTGTTGCTTGTCTTTTGTCTTTGCATTCTTACTTGAAAAATCAGCTGGTAACACGATTTATTGACAAAAATACATCATCATAAAATTACTGACATCATAATTAAACCTAAACTTAAAATTTCACCATGCAGGATTGTGTACATGACATTACACGCCAAATAACAAAACCCATCACAAACAAACAGAAAACTACTCATCAATAATGCTAAAAGATGTGATTTGTCTGAGTTGGTTGGGCAAAAATCAACATGGCTAAAAATTTTAAGGGAAACTTTAGATAAAAGAAATTAAAATTCCCCCATTAATCTCCCAATACTTTCTTCACTTGCATTTCAAGCTGAGAGGAGAGCTTAGTTGAATAGCAAGCTATGAGCCATGCAACTGGTTTCGCACTGGAAAGGTAGTACTGGATCAAATGATACTCCGAAGAGGATTCGTTCTCAGTCGATTCCTCATTATCGTTTCATCGCTATGTCGAATCCACTCTGACAATCGCCATGGTTTCTGCCATTTCCACTTGAATTGAAGCAGCCATTGGTGATGACTTCTCTTCCACCTCCAAAGCTTTCCTCCTTGTCCTACTGCTGCTACTTTCTTCCCCAGGCTCAAATGCCCAATTGGCACCAACTGCATGAGGAAACGTTAAAGAAATGAAAATACCGAATGAAATGTCCATTTGCTAGTAGTTATGAAATCTTAGGTGCAAATTTAAAAGCTGATAACACAATAGAAAATTTGCAATGATGTTATCGATGAGCTCAAGACAACATGAGTCTTGCAAGGATGTCTAGGAAATGGATCCAAATGTCCACACAACCATTTTCAAAAAATGAATACAAGATCGATATAGATCTCAATTATGAAGTCTCCATTCAGAATGTCGAACAAAATCTGAGTGTCAGTACTTGGCAAGGGTACAAAAGAGAAATGTGTTCACCTTCATTTGCTGCTTGTTAAATGCTGCAGTTCCACCAATTGTACCACTAGCAATGCCAGCAGTGTAGTTTAGTTGCTTTTGTGCTGGGAGTGGTATAGGAGATGGCGATTTGTGCTCGGTGCAGTTCTTCACTGAGCCATTTGACCTCATCTGCGAGTTATAACTAAAGGAGTTATGCAGAGCATGCCAATGGAAAGCAAGAACAGTGACTAGGTGAATGAGTTTGTAGTAAAATGGTTAAAGGATGAGACGAGAAAGGCTAGCACATTTTCTCTTATGAATTACTATAGAGGCTAGCAAATGCAGTGTGGTTGATCTGGATAATTTGTTTAAATCGACTGAGTACATGCTGTGAAATGTGAGTAAATCAACTGCTTATCATTAAGATTGAACACATTTATAAGCTATACACAAATTAATCCGTCCAAGTAACTTAAGGCTAGATCTATTCTCCGATCCATAAAGTCTGAAATCGAAAAGACATACTTGGCGAGGAAACAGCATTTTCTTTTCCAAATTATAATTCTACCATCCTGAAGAACTCATACTTAATTTGGCTTGGCTTGTCTTATCCTTCCATACAAAGTAAACTTTAATGTTATTTTTTGTACCAGTTTGTGAAGAACTTACTGGAGATGATGTGGCTACTGCAATTGCAACAGTATGCTCTCTCAATTTTGGCTCCTTCTCCATTTCTCTTGGCCTTGCTTCACTCCGTTGAAGAAGACCAATTAGCTCATTTAGCTGTTCTTTCAGTTCTTCGACGTGAATTTCCTTCTCCTTCAGTTGACATCTGTTTTCCAACATATTATGATACAATGAAGATACTGACAGTTGAGGTTAATAATATTGTATTTTACTGATTTAAAGAAGCAAACATTATATTCGTATGTAAGATACTGACACGATACAATGACTAAATATTTCATGTGGCAATGATGTGGATGGTGTTGTGGACGACGTGAGCAACAAGCGCATAACAATGCCACCAATGTAAAAGAGAAGATAGAAGGTTTTGAAGCATAAATGTTGGAAGTGGAGGTGACATTGCCGGCAGTGTGGGAACAAAAAACAATGGAGGGAGCCATCAAGAATGCGTGAATTCCCTGCTTTGTAAGAAAATGTAAGTTATGGGGACACCAATGAGAGATAAAGTGACCATGAGGTAGAGAAGGAGCACAAAGGAATGGAGGGGAAGTACTATAACAAGCTCATGACCTCCCTATGAAGGAACCAAAAGGAATAAAACACAAACCTTAGGAGACAACTACTCCCATATCGATATCAAGTTGATAGGGATAAAATTCTCTTCTATTGATTATGAGGATAACATAATACCAAATTTCTACATAGCTGTTAACTCTGACATCAACTTGTTTTTCCTAAAATTCAACCAGCAACTTCTGTGCACTGTCTTCATTTTAATTTTCTAGACAATATATTTCAATAGATGATTCTCTCTGATCCACATTTGAAGTGAAGTGTTTTATCTATTCCAAGTCAGTTTCCTGAGTTATGAAAGTGGCATTACAATTATGACTGTTACTAATTTATTAGCCAAGTAAACTCATAGACTCGAGATTTTGTCATGACCATGTTTGTGAAAGTAGTGAAGAAAACCAAAATCATGACATTCGGATTGAATATTAGAACTTGAAACCTTGAATCTGTAGCAACATTAAACATGTATTGAAGCAGGCACTTTGCATCGCCCAGAGAACGCAACTGATTCCATCTTCCACGTCCGGTGAATGCACGTTCTCGTTCTTCGGCCTCTGATAGCTGGGCAGCCATAGCGACAAGTGTGTTTGAAGAGATGGCCACCATGTTCTCCAGTGAAGCAATTCTCGCTAGTCGTGCACCCGGAGACATTGTGGATAATCTAATGCAGATGACAAATAATGGAGAGGATCAAACAACCAATTCCATAGAATAGCACAGAATCATAGTAGATAAATTGAAACATAGAAATCTAAAGATGATCTACCTTGAGTTTCCATTTCTTCCTTCTGGAGAGCTAGCAACCTCGGACAAAACTTCCTCTTGTTTCAAAAAAGAAAGCTCATTTGCCAAAGAAGCTCTCCTGACAAGAAGTTCGATTCAGGAAAAATAACAGGCAGACAAAATTGGAACTGAAACATACTATAAAGCCTTCAGCTACGCACATTTTACTTTGCTTCTCGTATTCACTTTGAACTTCATGCATATGCACTAAAACTTCTACCTCATGATCGAGCCACTGTTGTAGGGTCTTTTCGTTGATCTGAAAGTGTAAAACTAAAGTCAATATAAACTGTCACCTCACTTATAGAAAATGAGAAAGAAAAAAAAACTAAATATAAGATCAAAATTAGTTACCTGAATTGCTGGAGAAGTTCCCATAGCAATGACTAGAAAAACAAAAAACAAGTAAAGAATCAAAGATTTGGTGCAGACTGAAATGTGAATTCAGGATATGTTAAAATGCTGAACGTACCAGGGTTCTCACGCGATGCGGATTTACGAGCTTCTAGCAATTCTTTCAGCTTCTTGGTAGCCATTGCGGCCTCTTCTGTCTTCCTCTGAAGAACCTGTCAAAGAAATTCTAGAGGGTGAGTCATATTGTATGAACTGCTCCAGTTGTAATTAGCAGTTAATGTGATTTAAATAGTCACGTATCAATTTTGGTTTCAATACATGCATACAAGTAGATTACTAATGAAAGACCCATCAGATGATCCAATTTTCATGTTAGAAACTAGTCAAATACAGTATAATGACTACAACTAAAAGGAAAACAGAACATTAAGTTCAAGTTTTCGACAACATATTTTCTATAAAGAACCTAGATGAGAAGCAACAGAATAGCCAAAATTTATACAATGTGATGTTGAAAGACTTAAATTTACACCTGGTCATGCAGGAAGAACTAATATGAGCAAATCACACGGTTTGTTCTTATATATCTATGGTACACAGTCTCATGACATACTATAGGAAGTAAACGGTAACATAGATAAAGGATAATTAAACTGTAGGAGATTTGAAATGGACATTGCCTCGTCCATTTGGAAGGAAAAAACTAGGAGCCATAGGGAATTCTATAGCATTTATTACAAACTAGTTTGCATAAATAATTAGCAAATTTGATCTTTACATACAACAATAGCAACTAAACATAGTAAATGAGTCCTCTCTGAAGCAAATTATAACCTACCATTTTCTGTCGCTGATTTAAGCCCTGAAGTTTCCTTCGTTCATATTCATTTCTCCTTCCTACTCTCCTTAACTGCTTGTGCAAGTGCATCAAAATAAAATTAGTAAGATGTTTAAGATCCAAAAATTCCTTATGAACACAAATTATCATTATAAAAGTGGTCTTACAATAAATTAGTAAAAATGCAGAACATCCAAGCTACATAGCATACCGCTAGATGATTAGAAAATAATAGGCTGAAATGTCAGTGGAGTAAAAAAAAAATGTTCATGGAGTTTCATGCTTCATAATTTGTGGGTATGTTTCAAAAGAAACTTTGCTATATTGTCAACTGTTAGGGTACTTAAACATTCATAATAATGTAGCAGTAATTTACATGATAAGAACAATGCTTTGTTGCAAGAATAACGTGCAGTACAAACTCCAAAGAAAATTATTACCGTAATGTAGAATAAATATAAATATATATATGTATGTATGTATATACTAATAAAGAACTCAAGACAATGTTCCTGCAACATTTAGCAAGTTGACTTCCATAATTTTAGTTTAGCAGACTTCTTTTTTCCTTTATTAACATGAACTACATCCATAATCCATTTATGATGCACCTGTTTAAGTTCCTTCTCACGATAAGCCTTCCATTGGCGAAACTGTTCTGCCTCTTGTTTCATTTTGTGTTGTAATTGAACCTGAAGGAAAGCACTGTCACTCTCACTGTCATGTAGAACCCAAATGCACTACTATGAGATATTAACCAAATAATAACCTTTTGAGCTTTAATAAATTGTATTTCATCTTGCAGCTTCTTTGTCGCTTCATCACTTCTTTGCTTTTGCTTTAAAAGTTGGACATGGTTCTCCTGTTTCTTCTTGAGATCCATAATCTGTAAGAATGATTTGGCACACATTAAATACAGAAAGAATCCATCAAAATGTAAGTAAATCATAGCAAATGCTACAATCAAATAATACTAAATATAAGAATCATGTACAAAAAGAATAGAGAACCTTACCTGTGTCTCCAGGGTCTTCAGCTTCTGTAAGTAATTTTCTGGCACTTTATGTGTGTGACCATCTGGGTTAGCAGAAGGGTTTTCGACTTGAGCAAGCAGCCTGTCTCTCTCTCTCTGAAACACCAGCCAGAAGTTCAATGAAAGTAAAAAAGACAATAGATGAGTCAATAAATTCATTAAAGAAACTTCGAACAACCTGAACTGTTTTTTTCTCGTCTTCAAGTTCCATAAGCTTCTTCCCAAAGTGTTGTTTAAGGATGAGACAGTTACCTCCAAACATTTTAATCTCCGACTGCAGAGGAGTAAATCCAAGTCATCAGTAAGCTAACTTTATTTAAATAGGGAAGACCATATGCAATTGAGTTGTACTAAATTTGATCAAATTGAAGTTGACATAAAAAGAGGATATATTTAGTGTTAACGTTGATATTTGATTGGAATCATAAGTGACATTTTCATTGCTTGACAAAGTAAAATGTATTTCATGAAGTATGCTCCTTGCAAACATTTGACCAAGCATTTCAGGTACTTAAAATACACTAATTTGAGCCTTGATCTAAAGATACACAAGTCAACTTGCTTTTAGGATTGGTTTGATGTTTGATTAAAACATTACTTCACTTCTTCTGTGGTTGCTTATTTTTTGGTTTCAAAATGTTGCTTAATTTTTTTTGGTTTGAAAACAAGTACAACCGACCCCATCTAGTGAGATAAGGATTGGTGGTTGTTGCTGTTGAAAACAAATACAGCCGCTGATCTGGAACACTAACAATTTACACTAAACATATAAAGGAATAAGATTTCAGTGATTGGCCATGTGGAATAGGATTAACAGTTGTTCAAGTTCTTAGATCCAGATGGCACAAACCATTACAATTAAATATCTATTATCTATTAGGGCCCTTTGTTTAAGTCTAATGACCATAAGACACTGCATGCAACTTTGAGGAAAAAAATAAGTCAATACTCATTAAACAGCATGACATATAACATTCTACTTTGAGGATGTTTTAGGGTTTCAAACTTTGCTCCAAGAAGTTTTTGAAGCACACCTTGTGACTCAAAAGGTTCAGAATATATTAAACTAACTTAGAGGGATTTTTTTTTTAAATGTGTGCTTTGAAATATATCAGATGTATAAAAAGGATTAGGGTCCCATTATATGGTCTTAGGGGATTGAAGTGTAATTCAGAGCTCAGGGTTTCAAACTCAATTAAATGGATTGCAGTTGCATTCATTTAATTTTGAGCTAAATAGATAGGTAAAAGGGATTTGGACATGGCTTTAAGCTATAGTTGAAGCTTAAAGGAGTCCATAAAGAACTCAGCCTCAGATAGTTGGACAAGCTTTTGCATTATTAATGAAAGGAAACATTGAGGTAATCACATTTGTAGCATATTAACACTCATTTATAGACTTTAAATCACAAATCCACCATTTGGATCCTCTGGTACTTGAACTCTTCATCTACCCCCTCATGTCTGACTTGAACACTGGCACTTGGTTCAGAAACAATCGTGCCAACCTCTTAAATCCATGCCCATGTTAAATACAAGTAACAAGGTCAAAGTGACAGCTTAAAACCTACATGAACTGTTCATTATGAATGATGTGTCATACATTATAGGAACTATATAATTCATCTAAATGGTCATTGAATAAACTAGCAAATGCATACTATTTTGAAAATTTGTAGAAGTTTATATGTTACCTCTTTTTGCTCCAGTTGCCTATTTAACTCCTTCAATTCCTTGCCCATCGAATCTTGTGAGATTTGGTATTCCCATTCTTTGACAATTTCTTCATCGCTTCCACTTGAACTATCACCTGGTGCAATAGATGGACAAAGTAAAACTTAGAAAAGCAAACCACAAATATACATAGAACTAAAAAAGAATATAAATTAGTATAGTAATTAAGCTGTATTTATGGAATATCTCAGAGAATTGCCTTCTAGGCTCTCAACCATTTCGCAGTCTATCCTTTCAGCAATTTGGAAGCTCCTCCTCAACCCTTCTATGTTTGAAAAACTGGTTCTACCTTTCTGAGATAACAATTATCAAAGGCATTATGTCATGTATGCAATTGATAAAGACATTCAAAAAATAGTGGGCTCCTCTCACTCAGTACTAAAATGTCAAAATTTTCCATGTAAAAATACAAAGAAAAAAAAACAAAGATGTTTCTTGTACCTGAAAATCTCTTTCAAAATGCTCACTAGATTGGCAATTACGGAACTCATAGAGCTCCCTACATAGATCTTCATTGGTAGCTTCTAGCCAAGAGATTCTATCTTTAAGAACCTACAGAGCAGAGGCACAAAAGGAGCTAACAAATGAACGTGCGAGAAACTCTGTTTGTTAACAAACACAGCCTAAACATGGAGACCTAGAGAAGATGGTTGACCAACAGATAAGGTATCAAATGATTTCACTTTCTTATTTTTAGATGTTTTACTAAGTAATTGGCCAGTAGTCTTCAGGATATTGTTGGCCTTTTCAAATTTTAATTCAAGATGGTTCTAGGTCATAAGTATGGAACATCAAATTGGCAGCCTGACAATTTTCAAACTTTTCATAGGACTCATTATAAGCTGGAAGTTGATTCTGGGTCGCATAGTCTGGTATAGAAGATAACTAATAATAGTGCCAATATCTCATTCCTTGTGTCTATAAATGCCCTTGGGAAGGAGTTAAATGCAATGGATGCCCTATAAAGAGAAGATGTTACCTGCATCTCATCAGATGTAGTTCCTACACTACGCGAACAGGCCAGTTCTGCCTGTAAAGATTCAATATGCTGGCGCATCCTTTGTATCTCATCAGATATTGGGTTCCTATTAACCTGGATAGAGTTCTATTATATGAGAATAGTTCCTTGCTAGAAAGAATAATATTCTCAATGGAACAAAGACATTTTGCTTTTTTTAAGTCTACCGACCCCTTGACATTTAGCTTTTAAAAGATATCAACAATCGATAATAAAATTAAGACGTTAGCTTTAAAGAGATATCAACAATCAAGAATCTCACAATGGGCTTATTCTCAATGTTGCGAGCTCGATTGGCATATTTCAGTGTGTTAAGTGTTTCCTCTGCATTGATATCTGCTGGGCTGATACAAGCTGGACAAAATGATGCGACCAAACATTTAAATTGTGAGTTTTGAGAATCAAAAGAAAAAGATTCAATTTCGTTTTCTTAAACAGTAAATGTTCTTCAAGCACATTGCAATCACCATGTGGAAATAATGGTCCGATCTTTTGAAGTTAATATATTCAAAATGTTATTCAGACGTAAGAAGAGGAAGAAGTTATAAAGAAAAAATACAAGCCAATGATTGTAAAAGATATATTACCTATCATTGCTGTCCTGCTGTTTCCACCAAGAGAGTCCTGCCAAAGTTAAAGCAGAAGACTGTTACAGGAGTTTTCCTTTTGCAGTTATGCTAGTCACCAAAACAACACAGATGTACAGACCAACAAATTTTTTTCCCTAAAAGAATTGCAACGCCCTAGAAAAATGAAAATCATGCTTCATTATCTTACAGAATTATCTGCATAGAATCAAATTGAAGAAGTACCATTGTTGTACAATTTCTCGTACATCTTGCATTGTAATATCATGCTATTTACTACATCCTAAACTGATATCCAGTAGCATTGCGATGTATGAAAGTCAGTAAAGACCTATCAGGCAAGAGAAGCACAAAAGCAACAACGATTAAAAAAACCATACCGAAGATACCCTCAAAATGATTCTATATGTATGTACATATATTGGCCTGTCTATCCACCAACTACTCGGAAATTATAACTAGATTATTAGAACACGATGAATGAAACCAGACTTGAAACATTCAGACAGCATAAGAAAAAGTTCATTATTCGTAAACATATGTTGAGTGGTCACTTCTTCCTGTTAGAAGTGTTCCATTCCACATACAATTAATATCTGAGTAGACACTAGATTTCGGAGTATTACTGTAGGTCAGAATCTGGTTTAAGCAGACAGAGAAACAATTTTGTGAATTTTTAATACCAAAACAATATCTAACTACAAGTTTTCTAAGAATTGCATATCAAATTTAGGTTTCTACATTGGGGTTAATGACAAAAAAAACTCCTATTAATTCACTCATTAACTACTGCAAGCTTGTGATATTGAAATCCCAACCCATGCATTTGTTAGATCAAAGGAAATAGTTGCCATGCCAAATCAGATCCATGTCCACCTTTGGTCTTTGATCAAAGGAACAGTTTTTGTTAAGTGACCTCATGCTCATGTCTTATACATAAACTATGGTTGAGAGAAGAATCAGGAGCATATTGTATATGCAATTCAATATTGAGATGGTTAGAGAACAATACATAACCTGCAAGAGTCGAGTTAGTTTGCTATCACGATAAGGGACATGGACACCTTCTTTACGCTTTCTCTCATCTCCAAGAGCACTTATGACATTGCCAAGAGCTAAGAGACCCTTGTTGATATGAACCCCTGGAATAAGAAAGCATATGGAATCAGTAATCTGAAAGAGTAAAAAAATGTGATCACCTAATCATATGTATCAAGGAACAACTTGCTACCTTCCTTGAACCTAAGACCATCTGAACCTGTTCTCTTTGCTCGTTCTGATCCAGCAAGATCTACCAAATGCAGCTTCGCACAAAGAAAGTCTTCACTTATCTCTTCAATTGGAGATCCATCAGCTGTGTTACATGGGTTAATTTTCCGCAACTGCTCCAATGTGATAGTGAAAATGGCATGGGAACGACTATTCCAGAATGAAAACACAAACAAATTCAGTGCTAATGAAGCAAATTTGAAGACAGCAAAAAGATAAAGTTTCAAGAATCTCACAAAAGATTTTCTGCAGTTTTGGCTACAAAACTAATGAGATTTATCCAGATTCAAAATAAGCTGTTGAAGTATATAAGCAGAACTAATGGGATTTATTGGAAAAACACGGCATGTGATTAACTGAGGGGCCAGAACTCTATAGGACTGTATTGTTATTATAGTTGTAACAATACTGCAATTAGAAGAATAGACTAGTACCAAATTAACAGATTAGATCACTGTTAAAAAGAACAAAATTATGAAGAAAATTAGCATATGGGAACTAGAAAGTATACTGCAATAATATGTCAAAATACAAGCAATATATAATGCAGTGTTTTCTCATCAAAATGCGATACAATTCTATACTTCCAAGTATGCATTCAGCAAGGATCAGATGAGAAACCCATGATGAACCACGTGCATCATAGAACATGGTAGGAGATATGGTCTTCACCTTGACTGATTGTTCATGTTTGTACTTCCAGTTGCACGACTAATAGAACCTTGCTCGAGACATGCAGCCATTTCATTTTGGGTGCTAACATCAACTTCAGTGGACCCAGAAAGTGTTATTATGCCATTTGATGATTCGCGTATTTGTACTGGAGACTTTCCTAGGGTTGCCACCTTTCCGACTTGCCCATTGCAAACCTCAACTTTGCAAACAGCTGTAGAATCTAGCAAGTCTCTCACTTCTTCTTTCAGAATCTTGACAATCCAAGTCAAATTTATGATATCAAATGAAAGTGTGCTTCAAAGCTAAATCAGTAATGAAATACTATCTGATATATTCATGCAAATCAAAAAGAAGTTAGATTTCCTCATTAACAATAAACAATGTTGCAAAAAAGAAACAATCAACAAAATAGACAACTGAAGATGACAGATAGCTTAATTGATAGAGACTGTAATCATTTATAATATTTTGAGAAAGAATCCTGCCTTCACCTATATACAATAATATTAGTATTGGTGGTTTGGATTATAGTAGTGTTGAAAACATCATGAACCCTGACCATTGTGTATTATGATGTGATACACGCTAGTGCATACTGAAAGAATAGCCAAAAGCCTCAAATAACAATGTCCATGAGAACTTACAAATCTAGTTTGGTGAAGTTTACACTGAAATGAGAGTTAGAAAACATGTGTACAAATTCATTTAGGTAACCTCATGTAAAGGAACAACTAGTTTACCGATCAATAACAAGTAAAACTATTGGCAAACACAATAAATGTCAGAATTTGAAGAGGTTCATTTATTCCTTTGTCCTAAGTGTTTCTGAATTAAATAATAAGCAATATTAAGCTTCTAATGGTAGGAGCAGAAAAATTTTATAGTTATCAAATTATAGAGGAGTGTGATAATGATTATCGAGTGAGAATAGCAAGTGGGATCCTATAAAATGAAATACAATTCTTATCTGGTTTTAGACCTTCTTCCAATTGCTATCCTTTCTTGTACTATTGCATATCTTATGTCTTGAACAATTTCCTATCTGTTGATCCTAAAAATTACTCTGCTAACCAAACAGTCCAGTTAGTTAATTTGTTCATCTGAAAAGGAAAATCCTTTACTAGTAGCATCACAACTCAAGCCCAAAAACCATAATGAACAATTGTGCATAGGCAAAAAAGCATCTCCAGTCAAATAAACCTGAGAAAATAGGTGAAAAACTAACTGCAGAAGTGTAACTTAACCAAGATGTAGAAAGCAGATAAAAAAACTATTGTTTTACCTCAATGAATGAAACACGTAGATGAAATTCTGCTTGATGCTTCAAGCTTTCAATCTTGCTAAACAATGCATTCATGACCTGGGGGATAAGGCCTGTTTGAGAACAATCCTTGAATCCAGTTCCCATGGTATATGTCTTCCCTGAACCAGTCTGTGGCACACAAAAAAATATCACAGATGCCAAAATCTTAAGTATACATTCTAAAAGTCCACTTCATCCTTGAAAACAGTAAGCAGCTTCAGGTATTTTCTACTGAACCTGCCCATATGCGAGAACGGTAGCATTATATCCATCGAACAAACCACCAACAAGTGGAGCAACACATTCGTCAAACAGGGCTGAGGATGGAGAACATGTACTCCCATATACATGATCAAAGGTAAAAGAATGACTCCCTATTTGCACCTGCATATTGGTAAACGCCAAATTAATACAACCTTGGAGTAGACACCATAGTGAAAATGCTCACATTTTTTCTTTTTGCAAAAAATGCAATACTGATTCTTTTGATTTTCATATTGAGAAAAGAAGTACTATTCATGTCCTGTGACCCAATGAGATTATTCAGATTCTTCAATTACTCGCAAAAAAGCACAAGTATAAAAGCACAGACCACAGAGTATACTCCAACAGAAACAGGCACGCTTTCCACCACTCCTTCCACTGCCTCAAGAATCCCATCCAGAGAAAAAAAGGAACACGGGGCTTGCCAGAGAGAAAAAAAGGTACTCTGCCTTTTTAAAAGTTTTACAGTGTGATCAGAGTTGAAAGAAAACTCGAAAATATAGAGCAATAAGAAAGAACAGAAACATGTAGATTTTGGAGGAAGCACTATGAAACTAGATCATTTGTAATTGTCTACAAAACATGTCTTAAGTACTAAAAAGAGCACATAATGGATAAACCAACTATGGCACTTCCCAATATCCAAATGGGTTAATGTTAAACTCTTGGAAAATTAAAATCTTAAATTGATATCCAAAAGTGGAAGAAACAGAGGAAGCTTGAACAATACCGGATCTCACTGATTTGGTTAGAAATGGGAATACAGACAGATGTTTTTTTAGCAAAGAGTGAAAAAGAAAATTCAGTCAATCTATTACTCAAGATAAGGCATTGCACGTCAAGAGCAGTGAAATTTCAGTATGTTAGGCTTGACAAGGGAACACGGGATCAGAAAATACGTTTTGCAATTGCCTTGTTCGTATGGGAACAAAAACAGAAGAACACAGAAAAAGGAGCAATCAAATTGGATGGAACCTCATCTATAGCGTAAGAACAAATGAGTGTTGGAAAACAAAATTTACATCACCGGTAAAAGGAACATATTTCTTCTTCCTCACTTGGAGGTAACCACAAAATCACCGTACCTGCCAACTAATGTATACTATACACAAAATGCCAAAACCACCAATTGATTGTCGGATCGCAATCCAAGGAATTGAAAAAATAGGAATTACCCAATCAGCTTTCTCGTAAAAAAAGGACAGATTGACCAAAAAAAGACTAGATCTTCTTCCAAACTCGACCAGCAATTTCAACTGACTGAACAATCACGAAAACAAACCACTTTTTCCTCTATCGAGCAGTTAACAAGGAATTGATCGTTGCAACGAGAAAAAGAAATCATTTCAGAAGCTAAATTGCAATAACCTGAGGCTTGCCAGGGACAACGGCGACACATTCCTTGCAACCTTGCAGCCGCTCGTCTTCAATGAGTGGCCTGATGTGAACAGCGACCTTCACGCAGCAATGCTCCTCATTGTCCATCTCAATGTTTCCAAGGGAATCCACCAAACAACCAATTAGCCAATCAAATTGCCACAGATTCGAGGAGAAAACAGCAATGAATAGCGAAGAAGGTCGAGGGTTCAAGAGGACCGCGCAACAAGATTGCTCTTTTATTCAGCTGCACGAGAGGAGGGCAACTACACTTACGGCCTCAGTCCGCAGCTCTTTATCACTCTCTCACCGACGACGCGAGTAGGGCTCGAGAAAACCACACCAGACCTATGACTTCCTCAAAAGGTTGCTCTTTTATTGCCCTGAGGAGCAAGGCGGAGAGAGAATAACAACCCACAATGCTTAGAGAGAAAGAAAGGCGAATGTTAAGCTGAAGAATCGAGGCGAGAAAAGGAAATGAAAAAGATTAGGAGCGGAATCGAAGTCAAAAGTCAACAACAGGAACTGCCGCAACAACCACGACGGATCATCACGCTTTCTTCAACTTCACTGCAAAGCTCTCGCTCTCCTCCTCCTCCTCCTCCTCCTTCAGTGTAGAAGCAGCGAAGGCAACACCATGCTTCCCAAGATTCCTCCTTTCTCCCTCTCCGCCAGATGCAGGGACAGACCGAGGACCGTTAATCGGCAATGGAGATGGCATCTAAAATGAGAAAGGTGAACGGAAAAGTGAAGCCGTGGCAATATATCGACAATGGCAACGCAGTGACCAATCGCGAGCTGCAGCTACTGTCATTGCCACAGACAACGACCGGGCAACGGCATTCTTCTTCTTCTTCGCCGTTGCTGCCCGAGAAAAATAGTGTTCCGGTTCTTTCCGTTATTGGCGTCGTTTTCATTCAACTCCTATAAATCCAACATTTTACTTTTGACCATCCACCATTTTTCCATCTCGTCCACTTTAGAAGTAATAAATTGACCCCATTAATTAGAAACCAATCAAATAAATTTAGGGGGGTTAACGTAATTAACTTAACTAGATGAGTTAGTTTTTTCCATAATTAAGGGAATTTATTGGGGGCAGAGAGTAATTAATGTGGCTCTTTGGATTCGCTGGATTATTAATTATTATATGCATTTATTTCAGATTCACTCCTCCTCCACTTCCTTTGAATTGCAAACGATTTAGTTGGAATTTGGGCCACAGTATTTTAATTTTGGATTCATATATTTAAATGAATTCTACGAGGACAATTAAGAGCTATCTACATTGCCTTTTATCCTTTATGTATTATAAAAAAAAATTAAAATTGATGAAAAAAAAGTAAAAAAAAAATATCTGTAAATGTTAAAACACATGATGCTCTATTTAGTCAGTATATTATTACAAATTCATCGTCGCATTCTTTTTATTTTTAAGTTATTTTTTTTATTTTTTTATTTAAATATCAGCTAAGTATTAGGATATATATATTATAAATAATTTAAATTACACGTCTTTAAATATCATTTTTATTATGATGGTTTATTGGTGATATATATAGAGAGAGTTTTCTATTCATGCGCGATGTTCCCGTGCACGTTTGTGCGCTCCCCGCATGAGTCACGCTCGTTGTCGTCATCGCCGCTGCGTCGTCCAGCCACCGTCGGTCGCCAGACCGGGCGCGATCGACACGTAACTCGTCGACGGTCCGACGGAACTCGAATTCTGGCCGGTTTGTGTCCGGAATCGGGCGCAAATCGATCGGAAACAACCGAAACACGCGGTCGACAGTGGCCCAGCCATTGTCCGCCATGATCGGGCCGGATTCCGACCGAATCGTGGTCAGAATCTGATGTCGGATAGACTGACAGCCGACGTCGGTCCGTCCGGTATACTCAGTCGCCCGCAATCGAGCCGAATTACGGTCAGAATCCGGCACGGGATGAGCTGACGTCGGCTGCCGGTCCGTCCGTCGTCGGATTCCGGCCGCAATTCGACCGAAATCCAGCCCGATCACGCCCAACAGTGGTCGTGCCACTACCGGCTGCATGTTTCGATCGTTTCCGGTCAGTTTGCGTCAGATTCCGAGCGTAAATCGCCCGAAATTCGATCCCCGTCGGACTGTCGGCGAGTTGCGCGTCGATCGTGACCGGTGGCTATTGGACGGCGTGGCGACGACGAGCGCAACAAGCATTGGTCAACGTGGAGCGGACGGACAGAGAAAAATCATCGCACAACGTGGAGCGGACACAGGAGAAGGGGCTTCATATACGAAGCCGTTCTCCTGCGCACAGGGTCGATGCGCGACCTTGCGCGCTATGCTTTGATGAACAGTGAAATCACTGTTCATCATGCTTAGGCACGCAGGGTCGCGTAGGTGCGCGCAGGAGAAGGAGCTTTTATATATATATATATATATATATATATATATATATATATATATATATATATATATATATATATATATATATATATATATATATATATATATATATATATAGGAAAATGATATGCCTTGTCGACTATCCCTCCGCCGTCCGTCACGCGACAAAGCCCGTCACGCTGCCATCGCCGGTCCATGCGAGGCAGCCGGCGCGATCGGCCCGACTTCCATGGGTCCGTGATGGCGGTTTCTAGGATAGCGGCCGCACGCCGGCGCTATCCGTGAAGCGCCATTGTCGCGGCCAGCGATGCCGCGCCATATGCCGGCGGTCGCAATCCGGCCGGAAGCCGGGCTCTATCGGACCGCCGGCGAGGTGCACTTCCAACGCACTCGGTCCGGCGGCCGGAGGTGGCCGAACGGTGCGGCGGCGACGGTGGGCGTGGAGGTAGCTCGGTGCGTCGCGGATGAGCGCAGATGGGTTAGTCGCGCAGGTGATCACGATTCTATATATATATATATATATATATATATATATATATATAATTGGGCCAGCGAGGAGTTGCATCAATTCCTTTGCTTTAATTTAGTACAGCAAGGCATGAGCAAGTAGCAGGTGATCCACCCAATAAAGCCTTCAACGTATCTTCCAATTAATCGAATAAATAGTTTCCACAGGATGACGAATGAGCAAGACGATACATCTGAATGAGAATTTTTTTTTTTGTTTTTTTACGTCAGATGATCCTTTCTTATCTGGATCAATATGTCAAGAGCAAAAATTTCTTCTTAATTTATCTCTTTTATAATGATCATAGAATAAATAGGAGTGAAGACTATTAAATTATATTGACATTGACGATTTTAATCTTTTACAAAATAAATAAATAAAATTATTCATCTTTTCTCACCATCAAAATTCAATTGTTTATATGTTCTTTAAATTTATATGTTTTGTTAAATAAATTATTATTTTTAAAATAATAATAATAATAAATCCAAAATGTATATATCTTCATATATAAAATAATTTATCCTTTTTACAAATGTATATTCCAACGTAGAAAAAAAAATTAGGATACGAATTTCATTTAAGAATGATGACTATTTCAGAGTGTCACTTGATTTAATTGATAAACACAAGATATTTTTGATCATCTTTCAAGCAAAAAAAAAATGTTTTTAAAAATAATAGAAAAAAAAATGAAAATTGCATTTATGAATTGGAATATTCTTAATAAAAAGCAAGAAGAATAATTCATTATTAAATGGCAAGAGAAGAATCTTACATGTGCATGGAAGAATCTTTCAAGGATGTTGTGGGATGCTAAAGTTGGTACGGGAAAAATACATATTTAATTTTTGCTAAAGTTATTACTATAGTAGTATTACTATCTTTGTATACACTTTGATTATAAGAAAAAAGTCAATTTATTTTTATTTATTTGATATCTCCAATATAATCCAACTCAATCTAAGACGAATTGTGGATTAGATGGAACAACCGACGGAGCACAAAAATTAAAAAAATATATCTAAAATTATTTAGGCATTGAGGGCTTAGATAATAATCGATAAAACAGATGAGTAACATGATTAAAAAAATAAACATTTGAAGTAACTAAAATCTTATAATTGAGATTCAATTATCGACATACAAAATTGAATACCGATGTTTTTGATTCTTCCAATGTTCCAAAATATCCAAATCTTGATAATATGCAAATGTAAATTTTTACTCCTCTAAATAAATAGATATTCAATTTGAAGAGCAGTGACAAGATAATATAAAATAATTAGAGTATAAAAAAAATAAAGTACTTCATCAAATATTCTTTTGTTCTTTCCTCTTAACTTCTTGTATATTTTGTTGAGATGTATGGGTGATAGAAGAAAATTATGATGGTAAAAAATTTATCTCGTTAATATTATAATATTGGTAAAAAAAAATTATATAATTTTATTTTCACATATTCCATCTTTTAGCATTTCTCAATCCACGGATCAACCCGAGCCCACCGTAGCCCAACCCGTATAAATCCGCAATTCGCACGGGGTGATCCGTTTAGGTCCGTCAAAATGACATATTGATAAAATTTCAACCCAATTCGCTTAAATTATTTGGTGAGGTGGACTAATTCGACGGATCTAATTCAATTTGATAACTCTAATTTAAAGGAATAAGAATTTGATTTTTTTTTAATAAATAAGTATATTATTTTTTTGACGATAATGGGTCGCGTCCGGTCAAAACTAACATCTGTTATGAGGCGTCGATGGTTGGGCTTTAATTAATTAGGCCTTTAATTAGTTGGGGCATTAATTAATCGGGCCTTTAATTGTAATATGCCCATACTTGGGCTTCTCCTAAACGGGATATTGAATGGGCTTAATAATGGCCCATGAACACACATTACATCCGCCGCCTCTTCTCCCGCACGTTAACCCTGCTCCACTTTTGGTAGCCGACGCCGCCGTCGCTTAATGATCGTATGAGATGGGCGGCGGCCGCCAAGAACGCCCCTCTTCTTCTCTGGAGAATGGGGGCCTACTCCCTCCGCTCCTCCTCCACCTTTGCCGATACCCTCGGGCTCGTGGCGTGCGATCGCGTCCTCTCCGTCATCAGCACAGTGCCGGACTTCGAGTCCCAGCTCGATTTCCTTTCCCCGATCCTCACGGCCGCCGTCGTCTCCGAGGTCCTCGCCGACGCCCCCGACCCCCGCCTCGCCTTCCGCTTCTTCTCCTGGGCCTCCCGCCAGCGACATCTCCGCAGCTGGGCCTCCTACAACCGATGCGTCTCCATTCTCAGATCCCCCGGAGGCTTCGACTCTGCCTGGTGCGCCCTCGAGGAGCTAAAACAGCAGGGCGTCTCCGTCGCGCCGGCAGCCTTCACCGCGCTCATCTCTGCCTATTCGGCCTCCGGGCAGGTCGAGAAGGCCGTGGAGGCCTTTGGGAGGATGCAGGAGTTCGGTAGCCGCCCCAACACATTCGCCTACAACACCATGCTTCAAATCTTCGTCGATAAAGACGTGATTTTTCTTGCATTGGCAGTTTACAACCAGATGATCAAGTTGGATTGCCGACCAAATCGGTCCACCTATGTCATCTTGATGGGTGGGCTGTGCAATGCTAGGAAGACAGAGGACGCACGATTGTTGTTCGATGAAATGCTCCATCAAGGTATAGCCCCAAACACAGCTGTGTATACGGTGTTCCTGTCATCCCTCTGCAAGGCCGACCGGCTTGATGAAGCAAGTGCCCTGTTGGAGTCTATGAAGCAGAAGAATTGCAAACCAGATTCGGTCACTTATCATGTACTGCTGAATGGCTTTTGCAAGTCAGGGAAGATCGGTGAAGCTTTTGAGCACCTGAGAAGATTTAAAGAGGATGGCTTTGTGCTAGGATTAAGTGGTTATAGTTGTTTGATAGATGGATTGTTCAAGGCCAGGAGGTTTGAGGAGGCGTGTCGCCATTACAAGGAAATGCTGGAGAACAATGTGGTTCCTGATCTTAAACTGTACACAATGATGATCAGGGGTTATGCAGAAAATGGCAAGGTTGAAGAATCATTCTCATTCTTGTCCGAGATGATTCGTCATGGTTTAGTTCCTGATACCTTCTGCTATAACACCTTAATCAAAGGTCTTTGTGAGATCGGACGCTTGGACAAGGCTCGCTCATTGTTCTTGGAGATCTCTCAGAATGATCAATTTCTTAGCCCTGACACGTACACTATTATGATTTGTGGATTGTGCAAGGAAGGACTTATTGATGAGGCACAAAAGATATTTGAAGAGATGGAAAATCTTGGTTGCATCCCTACCGTGATGACATTCAATTCTCTGATCAATGGGCTTTGCAAGGCTAGGAAGTTGGAAGAAGCTCATATTTTATTTTACAAGATGGAGATGGGCAGAAATCCTTCTCTATACCTTCGTCTCTCTCAAAGCGCAAATAAGATTCACAACAAGAGCAACCTTCGCCAAATGGTTGAGGAGATGTGCCAGTCTGGTGATGTGCTTAAAGCATACAAACTTCTGCGTAGTATCATAGATTGTGGGGTGGTACCTGATATTGTCACATATAACACATTGATAGATGGTTTATGCAAGGCAGGGAACCTTGACGGCGCTATAAAACTCTTCAAGGAAGCTCATTTAAAGGGGCTCTCTCCTGATCCAGTCACATATGGGACACTTATTGATGGTTTTTTGAAGGTCCATATGGAGGAGGAAGCCGTCTCTCTTTTTCAACATATGTCACAAAGTGGTTGTGCTCTGAGTCGATCAGTATATGGTACTCTAATGAGGGCATTGTGCCGGAAGAAAAGGGTTTCAAAAGCAGTTACTCTTTGGTTGAATTATCTCTCACAGTCATTGAAGCGTCCTGAGGAAGTTGATACAATTGCCACGGTGCGGAAACATTTCTTGGAAGGCAACCTGGAAGAAACCATTAGAGGCTTGGTTGAGCTGGATCAAAATCAAGGTGTAGCTGGTCCATTCCCCTACACTATTTGGCTCATTGGGTTTTGTCAGGTGAAAAAGATCGATGAAGCCTTCCTGATATTTCAGATCCTGATGCAGGCCAAGATCGATCCAACTCCTCCCAGTTGTGCACTCCTTATCAATTACCTATGCAGGAGTTGGAAGGTAGAATCAGCATTGGAGGTTATGTTCTACACCTTGGACAAGGGATTCATCTTCGATAGGCCAGTGGGAAATCGCTTGTTGAGGAAGCTCTGCATTTACAACAAGAAGGATGCTGCCGTAGAACTCGCAGAAAGGATGCATCTTTCCGGTTATGATATGGATGCATATCTCCGAGCAACTACAAAAGTTCTGTTGTACGATTGACCTGGTAAGAGATGAATTGTGTTGCTACACAAGTGATTGAGCTGATGGAGATGCAGTTCGTGATTTTTTTATTGTTTTTCTTTCTTCACTTAAACAGGTTGATTGATAACCATTGTTAAGTAGACACTTGTGGATTTCTGCAAGCCACATCAATATTCTGTAACATTAATAAGAAACTGGTTATTGAAAAAATATATATGATTTGAGTTTTGTTGCCCATGAATTTATTCTTTTTGTCGGCCATATCAAATTCTTTCTTCCATCAGTGCAATTTTGTTGCTAACTTGTTCCAAGGTTGAGGCTTTCATTTTTTGAGTAGAACCAAGAAAACCAAATAACAAACACAACTTGATATGTTGGACCTAACAATGACTTGTGGAAGTAATCCACATCAAAGTTAAGTACCAGAATTTTGGAATGAGCTAAATTTCAAAGACTTTTTTTTTTATCAAGAGTAACTAATAAAATAAATTCTGAGCAATGTTTGAATCATCTCGCTCGTATCTATTCATACTCAAAGTTACATAAACAATTTTATCTATGTCATATGAGAAAAACACAAGTTATCCGTTTCAATGGGAAATGACATATCTACAATTGCAATTAGCTGAAACCATCGTGAACACCATGCATCACTGATAGCTCAAACACATGGAACTGAGCATCACTACCAAGAGACAAAGAGCAATGCTGGCAACATTTGTTGATTGACTGCTTGATGGAGTAGCTGTTGGAGGAGCCATAGCTGCTGACTTCTCAGAGAGCTTGGCCACCGGTGGTAGTGCTGGATCTTGAATGTCTGAAACTTGAAGAGCAGGGGCAGGAGCTTCGGCTGGAGGCATTGCCTCAGGTGGAACCAACGCGATAAGAGCACCAGGCTCTATGGGCAAGATTTGGTAAGCCAACTTGGCATTTACGTCAGAGCAGGGGCTCCCTACAAAAAGACTCAAAGTCGATCTCAAAAATCTTGAATTATATTTACAAGAAAATAGCCTTTTGCATCAAAAAGGCACAATGTTGGTAGATTCTTACTGAGGTATGCAGCTGCAGTTGCCGGAAAGTCAGTCACAATACCATCGACTCCAATACCTGCAACCAATGTGGCAATCTCAATGATGGGGTCAGAGGAGTAATCAAATGCTATTGCCAAGTACTCATTCCTGAGGACTGATACATGAACAGAGATATTTGCTGTGTGCATCTTTTCTACGACATCTGTGAAGCCAGAGATGAAGGAGGCTGTGTCAGTGACAATGGATGATCTTGGAAGATCAACCACATCAGCAAACTTTTTGATTTCATCAACAGTTGGTTTTGGAGCATCACTGATGGTCTCCTCAATCGTCAGCACACGAGTGTAGCCTGGATTTTGCTTGAACGCAGAGAGGACTTGAATGTCATCGGACTGGATAAAAACTTGCCTATGTGGTTGTTTGTCGAAACTAGCATTTGACAATGCACTAGAGACCACATCTACCATTCCAAGGCTTTTCTTTGAAGCAAGATAAGCAGCATTCTGCGCAAAGATATGGCACAAGTTAGAGCCATTGGTTGAAACTTGTAAATCTGCACAGAAGATGATCTCCTAGCAATTGTCTCACTTGATTTCTTAATGTACACATGTAAATCTGAGCAGATGTGTCACTGTGTGCCTGATTTATAAGATACAATCGTCTGATAACTGATTGACCAACACATGGTGGTTGAGCAGGTTTATGGATTTCTGACTGACTTTACCTGAATCAGTGCTCACCCAAATATCAAGTTGACTGGGAGCTACGTTGAGTTGCTTAGGTATCATGCCTACCTAAAAGGGCTTCATACCAACTGGCATGGTCTCAGTTATGTAAAGGACTTGATATATACGTGAAGAGGTACTATGCATGCTATCAACTACTTGATCTGTGAAAAAAATCAGTAAATCATCTAATGGTGTCAGAGGTAGCGGCAATGGTATCAAGTGATTCATTAGATTGCAATGTAAGAGGTCTCTTTCCAAGTGACCATGAACATAAGTAAATAATTGGTCACTTACTGGTCTGGCTTTCTTGTTGTTGTGCCTTTCTAATATTCGGTTTTTCTAGGTTTGAGATACACAACACTATCAAATAATTACATGCCTAAGTTGTGAAAGACGAATACTAAACAGACAAAAAACAAAATATGCAAATAAGAAAGATGTTGCCTAGAAATTATTTGCATCTGAGGCTTGAAAGTCCATTTCTACCTCTATGTTAATCAGAATTCCAGAGACACTGCTATTTTTTGCAAAGTTAAGAAAGTCATCCAGGGTCATAAACTTGCCCTCATTTTTCACAGCTGGATTTCTTGCCATGCCAGACTCAGATAATGGGCTTGTCAATTCCGCTGAAGAAAAATAACAAAAACAGGAGATTAGTGTAGCTACAATATTTCTATATTACTATTAACATCATCAAAAGCAAAAAAGTTTCCTTCTGATTTGAGCAGCTCTAGAGAAAACTAGATAGTTATCAAGCATGAATTATGGGAATTTTTATCAAAACTCAATTTGAGAGATAAATCAACAGTTATTTCAATTTTTAGCACAAAGAAATAGCTATTTAATTATAGCACTTTAGTGATGTTATGATATCATATCTTGCATAGAGCTCAATGGAGATGCAAAACAAAACACAGCTTGATGACGACGACTAACATTATAATATCATGTGAATGTGATTATCCCTTTAAGACTAAATTACATCAGGAACCAAAGATAAAATGAAGAAAGTTTCTTACGCTTCAAGCTTTGGATGTCACTCCATGAGAGATCAAATGAGAAGATCCCATTGCCCTTTTGTATCTCAGGAACCAAAGTTGTTTGCGGCATAAAGGTTTTTACTGCTGTTGTGTGACCCATAAGATCTACTGATTCTAAACAAAAGGCTACTCCATCTTTTGACATCTGGACTGAGCAATCGATTACATCTGCTCCATCTTCGACTGCCTGTTGATAAGCGAGATCAGTGGATCCAGCATAGATTCCACTCGCACCATTGTGTGTGATAATCAATGCTTGACCTGCATCAAGATTGTGAAGTGTATGTGCATCAGAGACAAATAAAAAGTTTTTCAGCACTAAAAGCAGTGTGTTCATTGAAGTAAAATTTATTTACCTTTTCCAAGGTGAGTACTCTTGTTGTTGTGTGCCAAGCAAGCTGCGTTATACAAAAAGGATAAATAATAAAAACTTTACATTTAGGGCATTGTTGTTAGGCTTTGTTTACTAGTTAGTTAAATATTCATACTAAAAAAGTATAAGATGTTTGAGGAAAAGTAAGTTATTAATCAATTGACTTAAATAGGTAAGTTTTATAATTAAATTAGTAAAGATAATGATTTTATTTATTCTATCCAATGTAGCATCCTACTCTTCATTTAATTTTGTAGCACTAACCATTCTTTTCTTGACGCCATAATTTATAGTTTTGAGAAGCCTTATCACACTAAGAAATCTAGATAAATGGATAGCTCTTTTAGTTCCATAGCGACATATTCTGGATAATGGCATTAAAGATAAAATAAATAAATAAATAAATTGGAAGATGAGTAATATTTTCTTACATATAGCTTCTGATGCTGTCGAAGGGAAATCTGTAAGCACGCCATCTACTGAGAAGTTTGAGTTGTCAATAAACTGCAAATATTCAACTGTTGGATCAAAACTGTAGTTGTAACTCCCAGGACTGTCATTGGAAAAATCAGATGCATAAACTTCGAGACCAAGACTGTGAGCATCAGTCACTAAAGAAGTATGGGGCTGCAGATATTGATCTTCATTAACCGGCCATATGAAACTTTTAGGAACAAGGATTCCGGAAGCAAATGACTTGATGGTAGAAAGATCAGTGAGAAGAGCCCTATAAGTCTGATTTGTTGAAGATTCCACATCATCCACGTTTAAGAATTGGAAAATGAGCTTTGTCTTGGCCCTTCCGAGCATCCCATTCATACTTTTTAGGAATTCTACTTCAGGAGAAGATATAAAATCAATAACTATTTGCTTTGAAACTGAAGTAATGTAGTCCACAGCATCCAGATTGTGATCCTTGAAAAATGTATTGGACTACAAGTTGAAAGACATCATAAAGTTAATCAGTATCTCCGATATTGAATTTCCGGATAGTTGTGAAATATCAGGTTCATAGAAATAGATGGGACATCTTAGTGATAACTCCATAGTATTAGTTTCTAAAGCTTCATTTTACTATACTTTTAAGCTCAAGTATTTCACTGAAGAAAAGATTGATGTAGAAACATGAAGATGAAATAAAGATTTTTCTCCAAAGAACATCATAAAGATGAAATAATTAAAATTTCAAAGCTCTTACATGAACATTTATCCAAAATTGAGAAGGGTGAAGCCCAACGACATCTTCCACCATGGATATTGGCAGGCTTGCATCAAATATGCTTGATCGAGAAAAGATACTTTGAATCACTTAAAACATAAAAAGGAAAAATTTATAGGACTTATTATATTGATATGAAACAAGGAGTTAGTCGTTATCTGGAATTTTTATAACATTTCATATGATAAAAAAATCACTATTAATGTCAATGCATCTTGTTTTTAAGATTATAACTATGAAGAATATTTTTGTCGTTAAAAAGAACAGGTGAAGCTTCGTCCATCCATGTACAAGAATGCAGCAGCTAAGAGTATATGTATGAACAAATAATGGTGTTGTTGTACACTATGTGCATCCAAACTTGACCTTTCTTTCAGAAGATGTGCATTAGAGTCATATATCGATATACAAGTTATAAACCATGTGGCAGTAACCATGAAAGGAATACTTTCTGATCAGGAAATTTTGTACCACCTCATTTAACTAACATTCACAGCCCAGTTGAGCATGCAAGGTGAGGCTAATTTGACTAGTTGACAATGTCCCCTTTGAAATTTAAACATGCTATGGGTATTACAAACTCCCAATCCACACTATCGGATCACCAAAAAGGCTTGTATACAGTATGTTTGGAGGCTTTAGGTACCCTGCTGCTAGTGTTGCATGGTTGATTCATGTCTGCTGAACTAGAGACTGATGCTCGACAAGGAGGCATAGTAAGTTGAGGATGATTGAAAACCATCAAAAAATACTCGTCATTTCATTCATACACAATATATTGCTTGTCTCCAAGCAAGAATCCTCATCAGTCAAGGACACCTTATTTGTCATTCATTGATAGAAACACTTTTGTGTACTACTAATAAAAATTTAAACTCACTACAAAACCAATGCAAATGACAGGTAATCGATTAAGGAACCTTTTAATAGCCTCAATTATCAGTAAAATGGTCAGTTTCTTTCTTTTTACTATAAACGATGTTATATACTGATATACATCAATAAAGTCTAACATGGGAAAGTATCATTTGCTAAATAAGAGAGACTTTATGAGAAGATTCCTAATTAAAATAATCTGTGGAATTTGCAATTCATTAAATCTTGGTTGTCACTCCCAGTTACATTTTAAACTGACTGTACGGAAAAGTTAATACAACTTCATAGCAAACATAAAAAAACTACACTCACATGAGACATTGTTATATAATTGATCTGAAGTGAAATCGACAGAAAACCATCCTTGAAGCTGTTTTCGATTGACAGTATAAGTTTTTTGCCCATTTGGGAAGACAGATGAAATAGTTGTTGAATTATCAAGTCTATAATCTGAATGGCAGATTCCAGCTCCATCTTTTGTTAATTGAAGGTCACAATATAAAACAACATTTTTCACACTATTTGCCAGTGCAAATTGGTAAGCATACTGGCTAGACTCTGGGAAAACTCCAGAGAAGCCACCACGTGCTATAACTAAAGGAGCATTACCTGCAAAATGGATGTGAAAGTAATAGATACTATGGCAAGTAACATAATGAAATCACAGATATCCAACAATAACATAGGATACTATTGGTAAATTACAACATGTAATACAGAGATGTATTAGGTAAAGAAAAATGACAGAAACAAATATGATCGTCTTTTATAGCGGTATCATCTAATTATGCGGGCAAATTGCTTTGCTCCTTGAGGAATATCTAAGGAGCATTGGCCACAATTCAACAAAACCCTGAGATTGTTTCTCATCTATATGCAACAAAATCTCTACTTTGCGACCATTCAAATCCAAAAGTATAATTTTTATGATTTTGGTCAAGCATAATATCAAGTAGTAGAAAGAGGAAACAACATAAATTTGATGTCTTTGATGGAAGGAAGTTTGATTTTTTTTTTTTCTTTTCTTCATTTCGTTTTTGTACAATACAGAAATAGTTACGTCCATTGAGAAAAATAACATGCCTCCTCAAAGTATAGTATTGATAACAAAACCCATAGTCATACCACTCAAGGTCTGCCATTGTGCGGAAGAATTTGCAGCCGCAGCCCCATGAAGAAGTGCGAAAAAAAGCAACACGTTCAACAACATTCCACGATACAAAAGATAAATCCTGCAACTCACACAACAAACCGCCATCAACGCTATGATGCCTGCTCCATCGAGTAAGATGAAATGAAGCAAAGAAGAACGCCACCTCAAAACCAAAATGATTTTTTTATTAAAAAAAAAAAGAATCCCCTTTCAATACGGTTCCAATCAACAAATGCTGAGCAACGTGCTCGTACAAATACACAAACTAATCGCTCGATTCGTCAATCTCTGGAAGCAGTAAAAAAAAACTTAGAAGGAAAAGTAACGGCGGAGCTTAAACCTCTCACAATGCTTACCCTTTTAATGGAGAAGCACTCGCCGTAACCTCCATTACGGCAAACGCTCGCCATATCCTCGTTGCCAGAGTGAACGAGACGATGCTTGCCTCCAAAATAAATTGATATTACTGAAATATTAGGAGTATTTTAGAAAAACAAATATTAAATAGAGGGCCTTTCGATTATTTTTCTATTTTAAAAATCCCAAAAAAAAAAATGCTTCCCATTTTTTATATTCTCTCTCATTAACAATAGAATTTAAATATCAATAATAAAAAAACATGATCAAATCTGTCTACGTTAAAACTTAATTTTAATCTTACAAAATTTAAATTATTATAGTAAATTTTTTTAGAAAATTTATAACTCAGCGTTGACTTCTTAACCAACCTCGTAGGTACTTCGATCAATTTCAGTGGAAAAATCGAACTTTTAACGCTCAACTCTCCTTCTAATTTCTAAAATTAGTCAAACCATCACATCGTGTACATTAATTACTTGGAACAAAATGCATTTATATTAATTACTGTATACATAACTACTTCAATCAATTAACCAATCCAATCGCTGACATCGATCTAAATTAAATGCAAACACACATCTTTGATCTTCCCTATGATTAATTTAATGTCCGATCCCCGGACTCGGTCCCCCATCCTTCGTTGCGGCCGTAGGGTAGTTGTTCTTTTTCGGGCTTGGCCCTCCTCCTACCTTCATCGCTTCGATGGATATTTGATCCTTAACGAACTCGACCATCTTCTCGTCGCCTCGGAGCACCTCGATCTCTTTCAAAGTGCGTGCCTCGGTGGGTGCGAGCATGTCATCGAGAGCTATGTGGATCGCCAATAGAAGTAGGAAGAGCGAGCGCACGAAAGCCATGAAGAAATGAGAGATAGATCAAGAAGATGAAAAGAGGAAGAGAAGAATAAATGAGCAAAGCTCTCGACGATGGCAACGAAAGGTGGTGGAGGAGGGTTTATATATATATAGGGGGGAGCCGGGTTTGAGGGAGGAGGCTTATTAGCTTATAAGGTTGATTTTTGACTGTGGATTTTGTTCAACGGAGGTGGTTAGATGCATGCGCCCGCGTGGCGGAATGCATGAGGGAAGGGGGAGGAAGCATCCACGCGAGTGCAAACGAAGAAGACCATGCAGTACTGGTGGGCGGTGGAACTCAAACAGAATTATTCTTCATGGTTCGTGGAATTAGATGAAATATGATGAAGAAGAATTAATGGATTGCATGCAGGGGGAGGAGGAATTTCAATTGATTTTTTTTTATTTATTATTATTATTATTATTATTTTTAGTGTTCGGTGATGGAATTTCAATGCGAGAGGCTGCTAGCTAGCTTGACCGAGTCGATGGAATAGAATGTGGGGAAACTAATGAAAGTTGAATGGTTTTGTTTTTATTTTTATTTTTGAAATTTCTTATTTGATCGAGTGTGAGTCGTGGAAAAAGATAGTTAAGTCGACGAAGGGAAGCTTCACGAGTTGAGATGACGACGCATGTCTCGCTTTTCCACTCCCTCCGACGACTTGTACATTCTTTCTTCTCTTCCAACGTGATAAAATTTAAAAAATTTCAACCATAATTTTTTTATTTGCATAATTACGGAATCTAATGGAGAATGAATTCATCATTTTTAACTTGTTTACGCTTTCTTGCGTGCCTATGTTACTCTGGTGGGTGTAGGACAACGACGCCATCCCTTACATGGCTCAAGAATCTCTCGCTTTTTTTTTATTTATATAAAAAAAGTTGAAAATTTATACTGTTTTTTTTTTTTTTAAATTTTCTCCTGAGAAGTTGAAATGTGCACGTACGTTATTTGTAGTTTAATACCTTTTATGTCGAGGGAGTCAAACAGGCGAAGGTTGTATGCGGAAAAAGAAATGGTAAATTAATATGCAAAATCGGCGAGTGGACTTATTCGACCGGATTAATTTAATTGTGGAAAAACTGCGCTGGAAATATGTGCACGAGTCAAGCATTCGAAGGCTTTACGCGTCCACCAGTAGAGTTTGAGTTTCCACGAGAAATATATATTGAATTAGATATTTGGTGGAGTCAAATTAGACTACAAAATATTTGTCGAATTGAAATTTTGTGTGGAATGTGGGGAGGGAGGTGATTCTTTTCATATTAAGTGGCAAAAAGGCAGTGGAGCGAGTCTAAAATGGTTGGCAAGTTAGATTCTGAAAAAAAGACTGTTCTTGTCTCAGACGGCATTCTGCCTCACGACTCTTCTTCTTTATTATTATTATTTTTCTTTACATTCAGGGAGTTTTGATGTCGTAGGAAATAATAATAATACCAATAAAAATATGCAGGAGGAAAATAGATTTAACGAATTCTGAACCTGAATTTAACCCTCTTTTTTTGTCTGAGTTATACTAAAAATAATTTGTCATGAAAATTATTGTTTTATGTCCTAATATTATTATTAACTAATATCATCGTTCTGGTAGTTTGCAGTATAATGACATTCCAATATATACAAGTGTTTATTTAGCTTAATCTTGATTCATGAGTTGCCTCTGACATCGACGCCTACCTCATCCATAAGCCGCGTCGACATCACCCCTCAATCGCAAGCTGCTTGGCATTCACCGCTGCTACATACACAAGCAGCCTAATGCCAAACCCCCACGACCACAAGTCGTCTCCCCACCTAACTTGTCAATAAGCAACATCGACCGCTTCCTAAATAGACAAGGACCGTGCTAATGGCAATGCAAATACGCAGATGTTTAAGAATAAGTAGGCGAGGGAATACTCCAATGTCAGATTAAAGGAATAGATAGATAAGAAATGCTATAAATTTAATATAAAAATCTAAGCATTATGCGACCCAAAGATAAAGTACTAGATTATTTCCTTAATAAAAAACTAGAATCGAACAACAAATTAAAATATTTATTAATTATTCAAGAGATCCGAGTTGGTGTATGGAATAGACATGAAAAAGAAATCCCTTGCGACAAGAAAAGGGATGCATGCAATTCAATGCAATGCAATGGTTTCGTGTAATGGGTCTGAAATATTAATTAGTACATCCTACTCCTGTCATCGAAAGGGTCATCCCCCTCTAGCTCCTTCAAGTAATCAAAAAATAGTAGTAGAGAAAACAAAAAGAATCCCCCCGATGAACTCCCGCCGCCTCCTCCCCCGCCACCGCCTCCGCCACCAAACCATGGAGGGAACCCCTGGCCCCCATCGTCGAGCTTCCTAGGTTTCTGGGCATCTAAAAGGGAGAGTAATTAGATGACATTGGAACATCACGATCTATTTTCTCATAAGAGAACATAAAACAGGTTACGAAAAGATCGAAGATATGATGTGGACGGCAAACATGGATGGAGGATAGGAGTTCATTTAAAATATAAATTTTCAAATAAGATCGATGAGAGACCTACTCGAATTTGAATAGGTAACTGCATGCACTAAAGTTAGGAAAGTTACCCTTTGTGGGAGTGGTTGAGATCGTTGATGATCTACTTCTTGCAGTTTGCTTTTGGGTCTGAGTGGCCGCACAAGTGGCGTTCTGAAACATGTTATTGAATGCAATCAATAATACAGAAGAAAACAACGAAACAAACTTTTTTTCTTCTCAAAAATAACGGAAGTGAGCTATTAAAAACTGCTGCTAAGAGGCAAATGATGTATATTCGGGGACCAATTGTTCTAGTGTGCCCCATGTCTTGGCTGGAATATGCAAAACACAAACCGAATTCACGACGTGGAGCCTTGCAGATGGAGAAATTTTCCTGGCAAATGCAACAGAATGTTCATGACCATTCTGGCTAAGTTGAAGCCTCCTTTTCTCTGTATGTAAACAAGAAAACCACAATATCAGCTCTGGCAGAGTTGAGATATCATCTACTTTATTAGGCGAACATTCTGAGAAATGAATCACAGGATCTGGTTTGGAAAGAAGTAAGAAAAAAAATGATTCCCAAATACGTAAAGTTCCTGAAGTAATTTACTACCATAAGAGTACTGCCCAAAAAACAACAAAGCATGAAGCTTACCCATATTAGTGGGCAGATACAGAGTTGCTACAAGAAGTAGGTAGGAGTATAATAGAGATCAAATCTTTATTAATACGATAGAATGCAGAGTTACTACAAGACCCATTGAGAGAGGTTCACAAAAGAAATCACTGTTTTTATGATAAAATCTGACGTGAACCCATCAGATCCATTGGATTAAAGTTTACCAGGGCATTGTCAGCGAGTAAGAATTATTGATCAGTAAATGGCCTAACTAGATGATGAAGTTTGGCTTATGGAGGTGATTTTAACTGGGTAAGTTGTACCAATCTGGTTTAAGCAGAGCAGCAGCAGATTTGCCATATAACAATTTGAAGTGGTCTCAGACGAGCACTATAGGTAATTCTGAATGTCAAAAGTTTCAAACCTAAGAAAGATTCAAAGCTATTTTCATGAAATTTATCTGATGTATCTCATTGTCTTAGTAACCAATGATTGTACTAATCCAGCATTTTCTTAGCCTTTGCTATCGACATAATTAAAAGTGTCAATCTGATTCAATTGATTGATCGATAAGGTCAACTTATTTAGGTCAGATGGGTTGGCTTTGGGTCGACCGGTAGCCTCCATAGTTCATGCAGATGACTGATAAACTGATGGAACATGGAGCACGGGGATGCTTTGCTGTCAAATTGATGTAGCCTGAAAAATGCTATGATACCAAATTGATGCAGCACCGGATTGAATAAAACTCAAAGAAATGATATTGAAACATCTCATCTAGTATCAAAACTACTAAACATCCTAAAATAAAATAATTACCATCTTAAAACATTTTAATAAAAATTTGTTGTCCTAAAGAGGAGATCCTGCCAAATTAATCCCTTACAAATAAAAAAAAAATCGATATCTATTTTACATCACCAACTAAGTTGGTGCGATTAGGCTGGTGTTACCTACAGGGAAAATTAGTTTGGCATACAGAATAGCCTAGTACTACACGCCAGTCAACTCAGTTGAATTTAGTTTATCGAAGCTGTTCCTGATTTATTGTTGAAACCAACTTTTATTTGAATAAAAAAGCACTTCATTTTCATGCAACAAACAAATTATGACTCTCAAAACTGGAAATGGAAATTGTTGCCTTTTTACATTACCAATTTCATAGAAAACCTGATTTTCCCTCCCAACCAAAAAGTACCTTAAATATTAACCCAAAAGCTAGTTCTTGCTTTCATCAAAGGTTCCAGAAGTAAATATATAATAAATCTTCAAATTGATCAAGCATTGCACCTCGCACATCATAATGGAGCAATTATCTAAATAAACTCTCATGATACCTAATTAATTCAAACAATTATCTCTTAGTCTCAGTCAGCAAAAAGTGCTCAATGAATTGAGACAATCGTAAAAATTGAAAACTACAGAGAAAAAAATATCTGCACATACTTGGTGAAAATCAAAATAGAACTTTTTTGCGGTGTCATATTTCTACCTAATAATCTCTGGGACTGAAGAAAAGCTGGCCATTGTACTGTTGGTGCTGGCGATGTAACAAATATGTTCATCACCATTTATTTGAAGACCTACAAATTTTAAGAAACACACTCATACAAAGAGAAAGCAATCAACGAAATGCTCATTGATATTGAAAACATGCTATCTTAAATAATAAAAGACAATTAAATTAACATGGTTTAAAAAGTTCCAAACCAAAAATTGATAAAGATAAATTTTAATCCGAGTTACATAGAACTTTTTTTACACGGTACCACATGGTGTTATTTGGGTTCAATCTGATTGCTTACTAATGCCCATTTATTTGGCGGAAAACCAACCCATACAACATATTTAATTTTAAAAACAATTTGCGAAACAAAACCGTCGCAGCCTCATCTAAACACCCTAGAATCTTCAACGGCCTCCACTATGTCCCTTCTTCTACCGAAGATACCCTTAACATACATCTAGTTCCGCCTTACAGTAGAGGTTACAGGAAGATGGTAAGCAACACCTACCTTGGTTGGTGTGGTCCTCTACAGTTGGAAAGAAACACCACCTCCACAGGAGCCAAGCAGTATAGACTCCAATGAGCAATCCCTATGTCTGGGACCTGCAGCATTATGTCTGAGAACACTCAGATGATCCTTCCACATCAATCACTGCATACACCCTCTGTTTTCTTACTGAATGTAAAACGTCTTTACTCGACAAATTCCCACTCGAAGTTGTCCCAGTTACAATCCTTCACTAATGGTCAAATGTTATAAGAAAATGACAACATCTCATCTCATGTGATTATAAATATATTGCACTGAAATAATAGCCAGCATCCACTCCATGTGTTCCCCTAGGCACTAAATGTGTAATTCACCGTGATTATACAAATCTCATAATTATATTGAATACCACATCCAAATCTCCCATCAACTACCGAACACAGAAAACCTAACAGCAACCAAATATTCCTAGGTTGTAGAACTTTGTTTCTCCAGTAGATCAAATTGCACTTGGTCCTCAACAGCACTAGGCATGTCTACGTCTTACTGAGTTATCTGATTTGCTCACAAAACATTTCTACAGAGCATATGTACTTCACTCCCATCTACTCGTTACCACATGAAGCAAAATTTGAAACTATCATATCTTCTTTGACCATGAACAGTTGCAATTCAGAAAGGTTAGGCTGCACATACACAAGCAAGTCAGCTCGTACTTTGGATACGGATTATGAAATCCTGTAAACTTAAGGTGATATGGCGGATACAAATGGGGAATACACTCGATTTGCAGGATGACTAACCACCACAAAATACCGACATAAAAATCAAGCAGCAAATTGGGAAAAAACAACTTACAAGACTTGCCAGGAACCAACTATTCAGCTGGAACCTGTTGAAAGGAGGAGTATTGTTTTACCAATCTAATATGAACCAATTCAGCCGCCAATCAACAACTCATGATCACAAAATATCCTAGATCTTGTAATAATACCCTGTGATATTTTGAATCTCAATGTGACCACGCAAAACCTCCAACATCGAATACATTGAATATCGCTTCTCATCTGATAAAGGAATCCCTAGGATGTGATCGTAGTTTCTGTTAATTCTCACCAAAACAGAACTAAAAACTAAACATGTGACCTAAAAGGGTTTATCCCATTCGTCTCTTGCTCGCACAAATTCGCTACCGGAACAATTCAAAAAAAAAAGAACCCCATCGACATCAGAGATTACAAATAAAAGAGCGAAAAGAAAGAAGAGAGAACGCACCAACAACAGATGCGTGCTTAGAAGAAACGAGGTAAGGACCTTCCTTACCCTTCACAGGCGTCCTCCTCCTTCCGCCGTAGAAGAGGAGAGACGAGGAGGAAACGAAGGGGTGGAGAAGGCATCGACTGAGCTATTTATAGCCCATTCTTTTCTTGCCTCACAAGATATTTGAAATTACGATTTGACCATTACAGCAGATATTTTCTAATTCGCCCCCTCTAAATTTTGTTGCCTGCATTAATCACGTCCACTAGACGGGCAAGGGAGCTGAGGGCTCAGGCGAGGCGAACGGGCAGAGGAGCCTTATTGGGGTATTACTCAAAATTGGAGTCCTGTTTCAGAATATCGGATTAGTAGTCCTTTTGCGCAATTGCCGTTATAAAAATGTATTAAATAATTATATTTCTTTATTAATTATGTCGGTTTGATAAAGTTAAACTCGCGATCGAATTATTACGTCACCATTTGTGCTATTTTTCAACAAATTATAAAATATCTAAATATCATTTTTAGCAAATAAGTTAATTCGTGTTCCATATTTTCTTATTTAAAAAAAAAACATAAAGTTGAATTACAAGAAGATCAAAATATGGAATATCTCGTTCCCGAAGGAGGGATCGTTTACACTGAGCAAAAGGGCATTGATTGCCAAGAAGTTAGAACCCTAATTCTCGTCGAGACAAAGCAAATAAAGGAGGAAGATCACTTCTTCCATCAAAAACTGACCTTCGAATGTCAAAATTCCTGCGTTTTTTTTTCTTTCCGATCTCAATTTCTCAATGAATTCACTTCCAAACGCCCCAAAATCTTTCACCGATGAAGCTCATCAATCCCCTCGCAGAGCTCTTGCTTCCATTAATGGTGGAGTTGTTGCTTACCCGATCGTCGCACTCATCGCCGTGGCCGTCGTCGTCATCAGGGAAATGCGTCGCCTCGGGCGCCGATTTTTCTTCCTCTGCCGTCAAGGTGGTCTCCAAGTTGGCTCCTTTCGGCCTCCGCCTCCGGCGGCGGCGGCCGCGTTCCTGCTCCTGCCACTCGATGCCCTCCTCCACGGCGTCAATGATACGGTGGATGAGTTTCCGGTTCGGCGACGCGTCCCACCGCGCCCAGAAGCTCTTGTAGCACCCGAAGCAGCGGCATCCCAGCTCCGGCGGGTGCTCCCGCTGGCAGGGCCACTCCCCACCAGCGGAGAGCAAGTAGGCGAGGACCTCCTGCTCCTCGGCAGACAGCGCGACCGCCAGCGCCAGCACCGCCGACGGGAGCGCCGCCAGGCGGTCGAGCTGCGGGGCGGGGTGGACCCCCCGCGCCGCGACGCCATTGTAGGGTTTCTTCATCTCAAAGATCGCTTTTTGAAGGTCTGGGCGGGGAAGGAAGCAGGTGAGGAGCAGTAAAAAAGGTTGCTTTGGATTGAGAGTTTGGTGTGGAAGGAGGATGAGTGTTGTAAACAGGAATTGTTTCAGCTCTCGTGTAGCTGTAGAGCCACAGATGCCATTAATTAACGAAGGAAAAGGGCTTCTAGTTCGGGCCTTGTATGGTTTAATAAGAGGGTTTGGTGGAAGAAGGTAATGTGAGGAGATATCACTACTTCCTATCGGCTAGTCTTAGCTCGCTCTCAGCCAGTCCATTTCATAATCAACAAAAAAAGAAAAATCATAGAAAATATATTTCCTGCTGGCTAGTCTTGTAGGGATGAATTGTGGATTGTTCAATTTATTGTTAAACTGCATTTGTTTAATTTACTGTTAAAATGCATTGCTCAAATATTCCCCCCGTAGCATTCTTAAAATTTTGTAGTGGGTAGATCAAATCAGCACTATAACTAATTAGATTTTTAAGATACTAAAAATCCTCCAACTTTTCAAAAAAAAAAAAAACACAACTTCATTAACATGTTCATCAATATTCTCACTTGTTCAAACTCAATACAGATAAAGAATTGTATGGGCAAAAATTTAACAGCATGAAGTGATAGTTGATGCATAGCCATAGCAAAGCTTATAAAACATGGTCGAGAAAGGGTACATGATTTGTTCTTCTATTGCGAAGAATGAATGAAATATCGTGAAGATAAATTGGCGATGATCTTCACGAAGAACTCTTCAGACGAGCCTTGATCCATGATTCAAGATGCAGCAACTCTTCAGTGGCGATAGAATGACCAACATTAGGATAAGCCTGTAAATTCAAAAGGAACTTAGATGATAATAGTAGAATGAAGCTAACACTTTGGGAAGGGAGAAAATATAGTAAAGCTTTTTCTTTTTGACTACTTAATTGCAGAGTAGAAGGAAAAGTTCATTATGCTTCTTTCGCCGGTTTTATCAAGGAGGAAAAATCAAGGGAAAGACAGACATTTTAAAGCCTTTTTTTATCTTCTAATTCCTATGATGCAGAAGGCAAGAAGATAACAGCAATTACCCTGAATTCATAACTCATACCAGCTTGCTCAAGAAAAGGAGGTCCGGCTTGCCCCGCCTCGAATAATACCGTCCTGTCAGCCATGCCATGAGACCAGAGAATAGGTGTCTGCAACAACCCCATATGACAAAGGAACACAAGTAAAAAAGAAATGGACTCAGATATAGTGTGGGAAAAAATATGTAGGTAGCTAAAATGCTCAACATGTACATTTCTTGCAAATGCCTGACCAAATAATGTGGCTAGTTTCGATATGTTTGTTCCCCACCGCTCATCACTAAAGAATTGTGTATAGTGGGTGTGGTGTAAATACTGAACTAGAATAACTACAAGGTGATCGACAGGGAACTTAAAATTTAAACACAAATGGTGATCAACAGGGAATTCTCTTCTTACAACACAGCAAATTCTAACACTGATTGTATGAGTTAAACTAAACTCGTGAAAGAAAATCCTGTGAAATAGATACATATATTAAGGTTGAAAAGGATCCTATTGAAATACCTTTTTTGCTTCTGGCGAAATACGTCCAATAATTGATGAATTAAAAGGGACCCATCCACTAAAAACTGCACCACCTCCCAAAGTTCTTGGGTAAAGCAATACACTTGCCAATGTCAAGGCGCCTGTAAAATGTTAATCACCTAAATCAGCTTCCGTTATAGTGTGACCATATATCATCAAAGTAGGGCGATTTTTTTCTAAACCTCCTTGGCTAAATCCACAAACAAATACGTTTTCAGGGTTTACTCCATTGTCAACCTCTTTGTCTATCATAGCATGCACGTTCTGAACAGCTTTAAGAACATCACTTTCATTTTGGGGGGATTCCTGAATTTATCGAAAAGGTATTAAATTGGTTAGCAAAATGTCCAACCACTTAAACTTTAGATTCTAAACCTCTCATGATTGATGGGTGAAAAAACCCACGTCTGGTCTAATAAGATATTGGAATGGATGACAGTGAACAGCTATTTTCCAGGATTTAGTCATGCTAAATTCATATAGACAAGTGTTATTCCCAGTATTCATGTTCAATTCAAGCAGTGTTATTTAACAGCTACATTGTTTACCAAAGAACATTTGATCATAAGAGGAAGTTACCAGTGAAGTAATACAATTTGGGATGACTAGCATTAGCATTGAACATGAATTGAAAAGTGAATTAGTTAAAGAAAAACTTACAGAAGTCACAGGTATCTCATAAATGTCAAACCAGGAAGGCATTACAGCACCATCTGCAATGCAAGAAAACACTACTCAGAAGAAAATTTATTCTCCTAGTAGGAATATTGCAAGTATCAAATGAAAGATCGTTCGTCTGATGAATGTATATAGATCAAACTTCAGTTGGCAGGTTCCTGCTGACCAAACTCAACTAGTACCTCTTCGAAAGCATAAACCCTAGATCGGAAGCATCCTAATTTTGCACAAAAATCTAATAAACAATCAATAGTTGGACTCGACCTAGAACAGGGGGAAAGCTACAATTTGCATCCAAAAAAAGTGTGTGTTTTTTTCTCGTCGATGCGACACGGGGATTCAGTGGTGAACTTATGGCACAAAACCGATGCGGATCAGAAGCGGAAACCGATAACAAAGTTACTCCAATTGCATCAGCACGAAGCCTTGCCCTTTCCTGTTGATCTTTAAATAAAAATTAAAAAAAAAAGGAAAATAACGGAACATATAAGGGATGGTACAGTTGCAGGAGACGGAAGAACGAGGAGCGGACGGGAAGGACCACTTGGCGAGCTTGAACTCAGGAGCGGAGAAAAAGTTCCGGATGGGCTCGTTGGCCGATCCGGAGTCGCCCAACCCGTGCAGCCAGAGGATGAAGCTACGCCCCGCCATTGGATCCGAGGACAGACGAAAGAAAGAATAAGAAGAAGAGGGAGGAGGAGGAGGAGGGCGACGACGCTGGAGGAGGACGGCGAAGACGAAAACGGCGACGAGGGCGGCCGCGAGAGACGACAAGATCAACGGGCGGAGTCGCATTGACTTATGTCAAGCCTAAGACAGCTAGATCCAATTAATAATAAAAAGGCCCAAGATTTTTCGTTAATTATATATTAAAATAATTATTAAATTCCAATTTACGATTTTTAAAATTAACTAATTGAATTATAATAATAAAGCATAACACTATGATGTTAACATGAGTTAAGCCACGTATCATAGGGGAAGATGCTCATCATTTTCTCATAACCAACTAATTAATGGATATCTAAACTTAGCGTGGAGTAATAAACCAAAAAACTAAACCTCTTTTACGTGCATCAATCAATGCAAATCTATATGTAGCAAATCGTTATAAGAATTTGTTGGCAGTCTATTTTGATCCCTGTTCTTCACATATTTATGAGCATGCAAACGTATGCCTCTACACATTGCAATCTTCTATAGCATAATACAAAAAAAGATGGCGCACTTGTTCTTGTTTGCACTGCTCGCATTGTCTTCCTCCTCCTCTCTCCCCTCGATCTTTGCTACTCATACCAAAGGCCTTCATCTCCGGCTGACCCATGCCGACTCCGGGGGACCCTTCAGCCCGGCCGGCCGCATTCATCGCCTCGTGCAACGGAGTCACCATCGTCGAAAAGTTCTCGAATCCAGGCTAACAAATAGCTCCCCTACATCCTTCGATGTTCCTGTCAAAGCTTCCAAGTTCGATTACTTCATGGAATACTCCATGGGGACTCCAAAGCTCCCGGTGACCGGCGTCATCGACACCGGAAGTGAGGTTGTCTGGGCCAAGTGTCGCCCATGCGAGCAATGCGATGGGGAGGAAGGCATAGGCATTTATGACCCGTTGAAATCCTCCACCTTCTCCAAGCTCCCCTGCTCCAGTCCTCTGTATGATTACCAGCCGCTCAAGCCCTTCAGCGTGCCAAAGTGCCAATATGTTTACGTTTACGGCTCGGCGATCATCAAGGGATTCTTGGCGACGGAGACGTTTTCGCTTGGCACTGCGTCCGCAGCCGTCAACTTGACTTTTGGCTGCAACAAGCATGTCATGGGCTTCTCAGGCGCCTCCGGCATCGTCGGGCTCGGCCAAGGGAAACTCTCGCTGATTTCTCAGCTTAATTTGGGGAGGTTTTCTTATTGTCTCACTCCGTTCAACAGCTCGAGCAAAAGCCACCTTCTCCTCGGCGATTTAGCGAGCGCGAAGACGGCGAGCTCCGGCGAAATGCAATCGACGCCTTTCCTGAATGCCACTGACCAGTACTACGTCGTCATGAATGGGATTTCGATCGGCGGGAATCGCCTGCCCATCCCGGCGTCCGTCTTTGAGTACAGCAAAGAAGGGCGTGCCGGAACGCTCTTCGACTCCGGCACTGGGCAGACGCAGCTGCCGCAGTTGGCTTTTGACGTGCTCAAGAAGGAGCTGCAGTCTCTGGTGGGTCTTCCGGTGAAAGATATGTCGAAGTCTGTTGGGCTTGACCTCTGCTTTAATTCGTCGTCGTCATGGCCGCCGCCGCCATTGCCGGACATGGTGTTCCACTTCGACAATGGTGCCGACATGAGGATGCCACAGACGAACTACATGTTCGCCGATCAAACCACAAGATCTTATTGTTTGGTTGTGCGACCCGGCCAAAATGGAGACAGATTGACGATCATCGGCAACTACCAACAACAAAATATGCACGTAATCTACGATGTGGCTTCGAGAATGCTCTTGTTCAAATCCACTCCATGCGAGAGCTTTTAAACTGCATATTCCATTCTGATGATTCTTTGTGAGAAATAATAAAGATGTTTAATTCGATCAAATTTCAAAATATTATTGATTATTTATTTTTTTAAATTTCCAAATGTCGAAATGTGATTGAATGCCATGGAAGAAGCAAAAGTAATGAAGAGAAGTTGCAGCTTTTGTTTTTGAATGCTCAATTTATCCCTGCGAACCTGCTGCTTCTACAGTGCACTCTGTTGGATTACCTGACTTGTCAGTATATTAAAATAGCTCACTTTGTTTTAAGAATCACAAAAACTAATTTACTGAGAAAATAAAAAGTCATTTACATTATATATATATATATAATGAATGATATAAAGACTCTCTTGTTTTTTGCCATACCATTCATCCATAGGTTTCAGTTCTGTCGATCTACATGCTGTGACCTACTACTGCACTTAATTGTTATTATATTTCTGCACTTAATTGTTTTTTTTTTAATTAAAAAGGGCATAAAAGACAAGACAATCCAACAAAGATCTGTCTGTGCTCTTCCCCCTATGCACAAGCATATCCCTAGCCAACTGTGAATTTTTGTGTCTCAAATCATGCTTGGCCAAACCTAAAGCCTAGAAGAGGCCAAGCACGGTGGATTCTTCTTATAAAAGCTTTAAGATCCGGTAGTTTAGAGAGAGAGAGGGGGATACAAAAAGATGATCTACTGTTCCTAGTTTTGTTTAATTATGGTAAAGCTTGAATCTGATGCTTATGGCAGTAAACACATTGTGCACTGGGGAGCTGAGGCATCTTTGACGGATTGCATTAAATATATGAAGAACATTACCTTACTTTTTGAAGAGCCATTCTCTTTTTCTTTGGTTTTTGTCAGATTTTATTTTTCTGTTTATCAGTTTGTTCGAACAATATACACAGAAACTCCCAGTGTTTGTCATTCTTTAATGTGCCCAAAAATTCTCACTAGCACTCTTCCCGAACCACTGAGTTTGATTCTTTTTTAGCATCATTCATCCTTCAAATATTCCAAATCCTGCGCAAATTTCTACACCCTACGGCCTCCTCTTGTTTGTTCTTGGTTGTCATGGCTACTGACATAACGCATGCATGCCATAAAGCTGCCAGTTTCACCCCATCGATCATCTGATCTCCATGAAAACCCTCTGACCAGCTCTTGTCATCTGTTCTTGGTGGACTCCGTGAGCTCAATGGGGGTAAATGAGTGCCAAGGTTTGGCCTTTTGGGTATCCTTCTTCTGCTCTTGGGCGGCGGCGGCGGCTGCTCTCTCGGCCAAAGGTGTCAACTTTGAAGGTATGTGTCTGGAGATAGCTTGCTATTTCTTCCCTATTTAATCTTCTTTCTGTTAATCTTCCCGGTATTTGTTTCAGTGCAAGCACTCATGTTCATAAAAGCTTCCCTTGAGGATCCTCACGGTGTTCTTCAGAACTGGGACCATACCTCTGTTGATCCATGCAGCTGGACTATGGTCAACTGCTCACCTGAGAATCTGGTCATCGGACTGTAAGTTTCACAAATTTGTGTACATTATTGCTGAAATAAACAGCAATTTTGCAACCATTTCTTCAAATTGTTGCTTGTGCTTGTCCTGTATCTGTTCTTCTATTCTATCTTCTCCCCCTTCTTTCCAAGTAATTTCTTGTAGTTGTTCTTTACTTTTTATATTTTGCAGAGGAACACCAGGTCAAAATCTGTCTGGTACACTGTCTCCAAGCATAGGAAACTTGACAAATCTTGAGTTTGTGTAATCTTTTAATGACTAATTTTGCCACTTTTCGATCAGTTAAGTCTGCTTTCTTCTGAACTTGATGCGTTTGCAGGCTACTGCAGAATAATAGCATCTCAGGAGAGATACCTGCAGACATTGGAAAGCTCTCCAAGCTTCGCACGTTGGATCTCTCCGAGAACGACTTCTCCGGTGAAATCCCTGCTTCATTGGGTAATTTGAAAGTCCTTATGTACTTGTAAGTGACAAAACTTTTGGTTTTCGTTGAAATTTGTCCTTAGTTGCTGCAATTCAGGAAAAAAAAGTTAGGAATGGACTTGTTCTATATTTATAATCTACCAAGCTAGATGAAGAATTCCAAAAGCTTAAGCATTTAGGAATGGACTTATGTTACTGACATTAAACACGGCTCGATAAATACGATGAGTGTGTCAAAGGAGCAGCACAAGATAAGGTAGAGTAGAATAACAAGATGAATAGGAGATAAGGGTTTCTAACTCATGACATTAGTTGAAATAACCAGCTAATATGATGAAAAAATGAGTTGAGTGATCTCGAGATTATTAGTGATATAACTTTGCGAAGAGCTTAATGGAGGAATAAGCTCTAGAGATTACAGTTTGGCGATGACATTGTTAGTTGAAATATCATCCAAATGCAGTTCCGAAAACTTAAATTCAAGCTGATAATTAGTTTCAGTTTATGTTTTTATGGTCTAGCAAGCTAATATGGTATGATAAGACAAGTATGCTAACCCTTGTTTTTGTTTTTGATTTGGTGATCGAGCAGGAGGTTCAACAACAACAGTCTTTCAGGGGCACTTCCTCAATCTTTGGCCAATCTCACTCAACTCACTTTCATGTAAGATTGTTGGCGATCTAGTCCAGTCGCTCATCCTTTCGATCTGGTCAATCATTTGATCAATGTATGCAACTAAAGAAGATCTCATTGTGCATTTATACTTACAGGGACATGTCTTACAACAACTTGAGTGGGCCTGTGCCAAATTTCCCAGAGAGAGCATTCAAGTAAGTCCTATCCACTATTGTCATCATCAAGAACACTTTCGATAGTTTACTTAAAAAAGAACACTTGTTTGCCTTTGGATTGCGAGTATCATATGTTTCCCATTTTATCATATGCTTTTTGTTTCTGCAGCATTGTTGGCAATCCTTTAATCTGTCCTACTCACCTAGAGCAAGAATGTTATTCGACAGTTCCTGTGCCAAGAACCTTTTATACTAATATTTCTCAAGGTATACAAGATAAATTTTCATTCTCGGACTTTTCGAGTCCAAGTCTTCGTGTTTTTTCTCATTTTGCCTCATCAACTGTTCACAATCGCAAAGAAGTATCATTTAGAAAATACTTGAGCTTCCTTCAATCCTAACATTTGTTCTTGTTTATTTAAGGTGTTCCAATTTCACAAAATCCGAAAAGGCACAAAGTAGTGATTGCCATTGTTTCCAGCCTCGGCACCATTGTCTTTGTTAGCATTGCATTGGGAATATTTACTTGGTGCAGTCGAAGAATGCTTAATCGACAAATGTTCTTGAATGAAAATGGTAATCCAACATAAAATTTAGTCAAAGAGAATGCCTCCTTTTCTGCTTCTGAATCTCTGATGATACCTTTTTCTCAGACCAAGAGAAGGAAGAAGTTTGCCTTGGTAATTTGAGACGGTTTCACTTCAGAGAACTTCAAGCTGCAACAAACAATTTCAGCAGCAAAAACTTGCTCGGAAAAGGCGGTTTCGGAAATGTCTACAAGGGGCAACTACAAGATGGGACTTTAGTAGCTGTTAAAAGGCTAATCGATGGAAATGCCGTGGGCGGGGAGATCCAATTCAAAACTGAAGTCAAAATGATAAGCTTGGCTGTGCATCGACACCTTCTTAGGCTGTATGGAATATGCATGACTGCCACCGAAAGGCTTCTGGTTTACCCATACATGTCGAATGGAAGTGTTGCTTCTCGACTCAAAGGTGAGAATTTAAGACATCCCGGTGAATGAAAGTTTATGCATCAGAGCCACAGTAAGGCAACTAGTTCTACAATGTAATATATATATGTTCGATGCAATTAGGGCAAAAGGATGTGTGACTGGTTTTGTACCTTCACTTTTTATTTTAAAAAATCCCTCGTTCTGCAGCAAAACCAGCATTGGATTGGAGTATCAGAAAACGAATAGCTTTGGGTGCCGGAAGAGGCTTACTCTACTTGCATGAACAATGTGACCCCAAGATCATTCATAGAGATGTCAAGGCTGCTAATATATTGCTCGATGACTACTGTGAGGCTGTCGTCGGAGACTTTGGGCTTGCAAAACTTTTAGATCACAAGGACACACATGTAACGACAGCCGTGAGAGGAACAATGGGGCACATTGCACCGGAGTATCTATCGACAGGCCAGTCTTCCGAGAAAACTGATGTTTTTGGATTTGGAATCCTCCTTCTGGAGCTGATCACTGGCTCGAGAGCTTTGGAATTTGGAAAAGCAGCAAAGCCTAGAGGTGCCATGCTTGATTGGGTATGTACAAACATAATTCAAATGGGTTTGCTTTTGTTCTCGGCATTTACATGACTTCAGTTACAAAAATGATTTATATCAGGCTAGAAGTGTTTTGGAAATCTTCCATCAATGATAGCAAAACAAGAATGGTTTCTTCTTTCAAGCAAATCATAGCCCTTGTTCTTTAGCCGATTCCACAAATCATATTGATACAACTAATTTCTGAATTCCTAACATTGATTTGACCTGCTCTAGTCTTGCCTACTGTATATACCTCAAAGGAATCACATTGACGAAACTATTTTCTGTGACAGGTAAAGAAAATGCATGAAGAAAAGAGGCTCGATGCGCTTGTGGATGAAGATATGAGGAACTACGATAGGATTGAGCTCGAGGAGATGGTCCAAGTCGCACTCTTGTGCACTCAATATCTCCCAGGCCACAGACCCAAAATGTCAGAGGTTGTTCGGATGATGGAAGGCGATGGCCTCGCAGAGAGATGGGAAGCCTCACAGCGAGCAGAGGTGCATAAGCTCAAGGCATCTGAGTGCTCATTGGAGCGCTACTCTGACCTCACCGATGACTTACTTGTCGAAGCGATGGAACTCTCAGGGCCAAGGTGATCGGTGACGGTCACGAACATCAAAGATCAAAGATCTTCATTGGTTCTTGGTACGTGATCGAAAGAGTTTGTATAGAATACGTAGCAGAGAATTAGTATGTGATGGGTGAATTTGTTCGTGATTGCGTGTTGAAAGCTGAAGTCGTGTAATAAATAACAAGTCGTTTCTTGTGTGAATTATGTGCTAAAGCTCTCGTTGAATGCTTCATTAAATGACCAAAGCAACACTTCAAAGTTGCATGCTTCATTAAGCGACCAAAGCAACACTTCAAAGTGTTCAAACTATTTACAGGACCTTCTTCATTCTCCGCTCCCTTTTCTTCTCTTTAAGTAGAGCATCCTCAGCAACAAAAGGTTAAGCAAGAATAAAAAGAAGAAGAGATGAGCTCACTCTCCGATTCCATATCTTGTTGGAGGCATTACTGCAATGGTGATTATAGTAGTCATGGTTGCTCTGATCGCAAGTCTTCCTTCGTTGACGGGGAAAGATCATTGGAGACCGCCATGGCAGTGCAGCCAAGTCCAAAAGAAGTCAAAGAGTTGGGTGTTTTCGGATTTTTTTTTTTTAAATGTTCTTTTAGTATTCTGTTAAATAGGAATATTTTTAAAAATATTAAATATCATAATTTGAAAAATTATTTTAAACAAATCAACTACTGAAAAATGGCATATCACTACAGCTCAGCATGGCGGCTCCAATCATTGCTGGGGCAGGTATCTCTGGACTTCTACGCCACTGCCTGATCGCCTTTCCTAATTCGCTTCTCCGTTAGGGTCTGTTTGGGAGGAGATGAGGGGAGTGTAAGTAATGGAAGGGGAATGAAAGGGAGGGTAAAGAAGATTTACACCTCAAATTGGGGTGTAAGAAATGTCCAGTTTTTGTGAAGGGGAGGGGTATAAATTCACTCCCATTCCCCTCCCTTTCCCTTCCCTTTCCCCTTCCCTCACTTCTTCCCAAATAAAGATAGTCTTTTTTTTTTCGTTATTTACCCTTACCCTTCCATTACTTAGACCTCCTTCACCTCCTCCCACTTCACCTCCTCCCAAACAAGCCCTTACTGAAATTTCAGTAGTCTCCCTCTTCCAAGCATTCGTTGTTTCGCCTCCATCGCCATGAATCTCATCACCGTGGACTTGGGATTGGGCCAATTCCTTAACAGAATATGGGATGCAGGTTCGATCTACCTCTCCAGGCCTCGATCGCGCGTCAAAGAATTGGACAGAGTCGCGGAGCGATTGAGGGTCAAACTGGAAGACATCGACCGGGACATCGATAAGGCTGAGCGCAACGGACAAATCGCCACCGGAGAAACTCTACTGTGGAAGCGCCAGGCCGAGGCGTTTGTATCTACTACGGAGGTAGCCGCCATTCAACAGGACTACATGGCGACGCGGTGCCTCGGAGGCTGGTCGTGGAATTGCGTCTCCATCAATCGGAGGGTCACCAAGAAGCTGACGGAGGTGCAGGAGTTGGTTAACCGAGTGGAAGTTCCTACGTTTGCCGCGAGGATCCTGCCGCCGCCTGCCGTGGAGCTTCCCATTTCAAATAATGTCGTCGGGATACAATCGAATCTGATCCAGATTGTGAACCAGATTAGGGATGAAAATACTAGGGTTGTAGGCGTCTACGGCATGGGGGGGATAGGAAAGACGACGCTTTTGAAGAGCATCCACAACCACGAAGATATCTCCAAGCTCATGTTTGATCATGTCATCTGGATTGTGGCCTCCAAAGGATGCAAATTGCAAAAGCTTCAGATGGACCTGGCTCAGAAGGTAGGATTGGATCTTAAAGATGATGAGAATGAAGAAGCTTGCGCTACTAAACTCTTCAACTTTCTCAAGGAAAAGAATTGTTTGTTGTTCCTCGATGACATTTGGGAATCCTATGAACTTATCATGTTGGGGATGGAACAAGAACCTGCTAAGCATGGCAAGGAGCAGAAGCGCAAGGTGGTAGTTTTCACGACGCGCAGCGAACAAGTATGCACGGAAATGAAGGCTAACGTGAAGAAAAAAGTGGAAGGCTTGGCATCTGATGAAGCATGGAAACTCTTTCTGAAGAATGCAGGTGAAGATGTAATCAACTCAGAGCCAGGAATTAATCGACTAGCAATAGAAATTACTAAAGAGTGTGCAGGTGTGCCCCTTGCTCTCATCACCGTCGGCAGAGCCATGTCCGCAAAGATGTCATGGGAAGTTTGGAATGATGCCCTCATGCAGCTGAAGCAATCGCAGATGCCAGAAGTGACGGGTATGAGAGAACGAGATCCTATGTTTGCTGCTTTTAAACTTAGCTATGATAGCCTGGAAGATGACAACATGAGAGCCCGCCTGTTGTGCTGCTCTTTGTGGCCTGAAGATTTCGAAATTGACAAAGTCGAACTGATACAATGTTGGATAGGCCTTGGCCTGATTGATAAGTTTGACTCGATCAGTAAAGCGTTCCACCGAGGCCACTCCCATATCGAGACCCTTACACGTGCATGCTTGTTAGAGCTTGCTGATAGGGAACACACGACAGGGATCAAGATGCATGATGTTATCCGAGACATGGCTTTATGGATGACCTCGGATTGTGGATCCAATCAATACAGGTGGATTGTTAAAGCGCGCGCCGGATTGAGACAGCTGGAAGTAGAGAATGAGGAACGTCAAGTGGTAGAGCGAGCGTCATTCATGCATAATCATTTGAGTTCTTTGCCAAAGCAGACTCCCACTTTTCCCAAACTTTCCATGTTGATGCTCCAACAGAACCATAATCTAAAAAGAATTCCTGAGCCATTTTTCCAGTCTTTGCCTGTTTTGACCTTCTTGGATCTCTCGGGTACAAATATCACAAAGCTTCCGATGGAAATCAACATGTTATCTGAGCTCCAACATCTAAACTTGAACTCCACCCCAGTCGAAGAGCTGCCAGCAGAGTTGAGTAGCCTTGCCAAACTCAAGTACTTGCTTCTTGAAAGAACTTATCGTCTTGCCAAAGTACCCAAGGGAGCAATATCCAACTTACCTTTGCTCAAATTGTTGGATCTATACGAGAGCAAGTACGCTGACTTGGATGAGCTAGGGGGATTTAAAGGATGCCGGAAATCCATTGGAATTACCCTGCACTCAATGACAGACCTCGAACGGTTGGGCTCTCTACCACAATTATCTACATGGAAACTCCAACTAGAAAACATGAGAGACTTGGCTTATCCAAGCCAACTATTTGAGAGCATCATGAGTAGCCACAACATGAGGCAGGATCTCGAACGACTAGAGATTGTAAATGTCATGACAGGTGCTGAATTAACAGTTGCTCGGAGCAATAAGGATCATGAAGACTGCTTTGAACGTTTGAGGTATATGGTTCTCATGTTTGTCTCCGATTTGCAGGAAATCACTTGGAAAGCAATCGAGCCTCAAACGGTATTTCCTAATCTTCACGAATTGAACATTTGGAATTGCAAAATATTGAGAAACGTCACCTGGATTCTTCAGCTACCAAACCTCAGTGTCTTGAAGGTATCGAATTGTGATGAGATGGAAGAACTGATAAGTTGTGTTGGAAGTTCCACCAACTCTAGCATTGGCTTACGTTTACTGTCTTTGGCTTATTTGCCTAAATTGAATTGCATCTCACGGCAGCCACTAACCTTCCCCTATTTGGAGCGGCTTTATGTAACCTCGTGCTCAAAACTCAGAAAGCTGTCATTTGGGGCTGAAATTTGTCACAATAAATTGAAAGGTATATTTGGTACGAAGTATTGGTGGGAAAATATTCAGTGGGAGGATGTGAATGACAAGAATGCTCTCTTCCCTTATTTGAAGCCTAATTTCGCAAGTGATGTTTATGAACAAAGGCATGCAAATCTTTCTTTTTTCCATATATACTTTAGTAAGAAACGACACTTTTTTTAAAATTACCATCTCTATGTTTGAAAATGCCCGAGTGAATGTTCTTAAGCTTCGTTATATATAGTTTGTAGCATGACTAATTTGTACTGCAATAGAGCATGATTATTAATTTGTTAACAAAAAACCATGAAAGGAAATTTTTTAAAATAAAAAAGAGAGAGAACCTATACCTGTCTAAATCCATGCAAACGTAGTTGATTTTATTTCACATTAAAGTGTTGGTGCAATCCACCACTCATTGATATATTTGATGGTTGATTAAATTTAGTTAGATTTTGTTGTTTAAATAATATATTTGATAATTAAATGAGATGTTGAATAAAAGAGAAGGTTGTTAGTATAATCAATTTCAAATTAAGGTTGACCAATGATATGTTTAATAATTAAACGAGATATCAAATAAGTCGAGATTAATCAGATATTTGATAAGTGGTGAAATCCAAGTGGATTACGATTTTAACGGTTGAAAGTTCAGTAAAGAGTTGACAAAGGATGAAATCCAAGTTGATAAAAATTGATCTGATATTTGGCAATGATAAAATCCTATATAGTAAGTTAAGCCTGATCATATGTTAGGCATAAAAAGGGATACCCAAATAAATTAAAGAAGATTAGATATTTAACAATGGAGAAGTCTTACAAATCAAGATTGATCAAATACTAATCGAAGAAGATATCTAATTAGTAGATTGAAGTCAACCATATACTAATAAACAAAGTAAGAATTCAAATTTGATAAGGCTGAAATTGAGTTATTAGTTGACTGATGACCTTGAAATTCAGGGTGTTCGAGTTGTTCAATATATGTTTGGAGTGTTTGGGTTACATGACATAAGTTGATTATCATGAATACCACAGTTGATTGCTTGAACCAAATCATGAATTGTTTAAGGTTTATAGTATGATCACTTGATCATTGGGTGTTAACAGTCAACTGATTCATCGGTTAAATAGTGTATTCGACCGATGACATTGTTAGATCAAATAGAAAGTTATGTAGTCAATCAGAAAACTAGACCGATCGATGAGTATTAGTTGATTGTTGTCCTTGATGTTGATATGGATAGAGTAGAGCAACATTCGGATTCCCATGGAGCAATTAACTCATGGTGGTAGGTAGCTGACTTTTTGATAGAAAATAATCACAATAACAATCTTTTATGGAGGATTTCAATGAGTCGATTCTCGGAGGTTTCGGAAAAAGGTGCTACTACATTTCAAAATTTCAAAAGACAATCTATTGTCATAAAGTTGTTTCATTTGTATTTTTCATATTTGTTATTGTATTTTCCTATTATTATCGAATAGTTTTGTAAAAGTTTTTTTTTTTTTTTGTCTCCAGGAAGAGAATATATATCTAATAAGAAAAACAAATACAATGATGTTACCGTTAATTAGGAGTTTAAAGCGCGGAATAAAATTCATAGATTTTAAATGATGTAAAATCAAAGTATTATATATGTTTATTTCTACTGTGCTTTTAGTCTTTTGTAGATGAACGTATAATCCACAATGAAAACAAAATTATTTTTTCTTGCAGACTTCAACTGTCCTAACGGGAAGTGGTTTAAGTAATCTTAAAGATTAGGGAACATTTTACCTGTCATGTCATCTCTTTATTACATTGTCCACACTTGATAGATTGATAGAGATAGACCACTTGTTCTGAAAGTTTTTGAAATTAATTATATATATAGTGATTTTAATTTGCTGTTGCTTCCATTTTTCAGCAAAAAATTGTGTTGCGATTGGGCACGAAGAATGCTAAAGCTAGAGAAAAGGCTCTCCAGATTGTTGTAGGAATTAATGGTAATTAATCATTCATTTCATTCCTGATCTATATATCTCCATTGTGTATAATTAATTTCCTTAACAACTGACTGCTATAGCTAAAATATGGGATATTAATTTTCTTTTAAACTCGTATATATCCTTCTCCCCGAGATGTAAAATTATATTTTGGTACGGTTGATATGTCAAATTACTAATTGATTATTTAGTTGATTCTTCTTCATTTGGAGCTTTGATTAAAGCACTGATTTACGTGCTTCTATTCCATAATTAGTTGTCGCCGTTGTGGTCGCAGGTGTTTTGTCAGTAGATGTGGAGGATGGTCGTTTAACCGTGGTGGGTGATCAGGTCGACCCGACGATAGTAGTTGCCCTCCTTCGAAAAAATTGTGGTCCGGTGGAGCTCCTCAGTGTTGGTCCGCATTATTGACGACTGAGGTACTGTGATTTTTCTATCGTGTATAGATTTTAAAATACATTAATTTGATAGTATTTATTTTATGATTTAATAATTTTTATAATGTAATTTAAATTTAGTAGCAAATGGTTTCTGTTATAGTATAATTTACTACTTTCACGTACAACATAATTTTAATTTTATTTATAAAACAAATTTAATATTATTTATAATATAATTTTATAACAATCTATACTATTATTTGATAACATTTGTTATATTAGCATGGATAAGACGGGCATGCATTAGAGTTATCTAAGGATGAAATTCCATATATATGGAGGAAAATACAGTGGCAAATAATTAGCAGTAAAACTTGAAAAAATGAATAAAACATTTCATGGCGCACAGTCGAAAACAGAGGGAGAAAAATAAACTAATAAGCAAGAGGTAGTCGTGTAGGAATAAAAGTTAGCAGCAGTAATTGTTCGTAAACAAAAACGGCAACAAAGAAGAAAGTAAGAGATTGTGTATTCCAAGAAGAAAGTAAATGCTGTGTTGTTTTTTCAATGCAGGATGAATGTTGGCTGAAAGTTTGCAGGTTTGAAGAGGACGAGACTTTTATGGTCGGATGGAATTCGAAGATTACAAGAAACTGCGGAGGTAAAACTAGCGACGACAAGAAAAATAAACAAATGCTATTAAATTACACAACTAGGATCGCATATTTCTATACAAGATCGGTAGAGGAGATTGAGTTTGTGTATATCAAAAGAAATGAACATCTTCATTTTTGTTCCTCACTACGGAAGGGCATTCAGCGTGTTACTGGAAGACCTCTGGAACTGCGACAGGATCGAGCTCTTGTGCACTGAGTATCTCCCAGGCCACAGGGCACAAAATGTCCGAAGTTGCTCGGATGCTCGAAGGTGATGGCCACTTAGAGAGATGGGAAGGGAATCCTCACAGCGAGCAGAGGTGCATAAGCTTGAAGCTGGGAAATGACTCTAGCTGAACGATAGAATGCAAGATAGAACAGATTTAATAATTTTCTGAACTCTCTTTGTGAGAAAAATGCCATTGCTTTGCATTGAACAGATGTTCTTGTGTACTTTTTGACAAACTATATATTGCATTGAATGGATGATCGAAATTTCATAGCAGCATTGAGGACATGAAAATATTCATCCCACTATATATAGCAGCATTGACAAACTATATATTGCATTGAACATAAGTTAAACTATATATATATATATATGATGGATCAAATCTTCATCCCACTACTTCTATATATAAGTTCTTAACTCCTAAATGACACCAATTACCATCATATGACAAAGTTATTCATATGTCAATCCAAAAAATTCTAAAAGCATAATCTATCTTTTCATTCACTGACAAAAAAAAGATATTTCAATTTGTAGAGGCAAAAGGTGATTACACTCTCTCTTAATATCTCTCACTGTTGGTCCCTTAATGATGATGAAAGAAGATAAATCACGGGAGATTATGCTCCTTAATCCATTGTCTAGAAATGACAGAGAACTTCTGAGTTCAAGTGAGAATTTTAGATTCTACCTCTGCCTATTTATAATAGTATCTATGTTGTTCTAGCCAACAAACCATCCCGATGAGAAAAATTATTTCAATCAAACTTATATCACAATGTTTGATATAAATTTGATTGAAAGGAGAAGGTTTCTTAATTACTTTTGAATGACTGATTTAATCCATTAAAATTTAGTTTAATTATAATTTTATCAAATTAAATCCAATTCAATCTCAAATCTAAGTATTTCTTATCTCCCCATTTTATCCATTAAAAATTATCTTTTTAATATTTCTAGTAGAAAAATTATTTTTACATCTATTTAATATAAGTCCAAATCATAATGAGTCATAAGTATCATAGTTATCTTAGGAGAGTTTTTTTTTTTTTGTAACATGTGAAAAAAAAAATTGTTTTCATTGCCCTTTCTAAATGAATCCTTTGGCGACAAAATAAGTTTCATACTTTTTGACATTAGCTTTCGAATTCCATTTATTTTTAAATATTTATTTATAATTAATAGATTTTACTCTTTCTGACAATTCGATAAGTTCTCATACGCATTGACTATCATAGACTTTATCTTTTCTTTCGTGACTTTTATCGACTTTTCAGAATTAGAATATTATTTGACTTTTTGAAAAGAAATTGAATCATTTTTCAACTCTATGTTAAACTTTTGCTCTTGCAGATAAAAATAATCATGTGACTTTCTATATCTTCTTTTCCCTATGGATCTAACCTAGTGACACTTGTGTTTGACGTGCTTGGGAAGCTTAGTAAGTCGAAATATCTTTGTTTGAGTAGATGTACCGTCCATTTAAAATAGAGATGGTGCTGATATATTTTGATGTATTACTCCTATGCAACTTCAATACTATAATGTATGTGTATTATGTCATTACTAGTTGTATTAGTAGTAATATTGTAGTCGGATTGATATTGCTATTCTCCTCAAAAGACATGTTTCATATCTTAGTGTTTCCACGGGTCTTAATAAACTTAGTATTATTCATCTTGAAAAATGGCTAATTCCGTCGGTTATAAAACTTAAAACTCTTTGATTTTTTAGGAAAATTTATAAAATAACAGTTGATAATTTTTAAATTCAGTTTGTTTCATTAGATTTATAAGATATAACCTCAATTAGACAATCTCAGACATGAAAATATTTAATGTTAAGTCTTTTACTTGCCCATAACTCATATAAGATTGTTGTGTGTTACTGCTTTGTTGGGTATTTTATTTATGCTACAATCCTGAGTGTTTCACCCATAAAATATCTGATAAATAAGTAAATGTTATCATACTTTTTATTATTTCCTTTAGGGTTCAATTCTTTTGCTCGGTTACATTATTACGATGAGGAGTATCAAACATAATGTATTGAGGTATTATCTTGCACTCAGAAAGATAATTTGTAACAAAATTTGGATGTTGTTCAATAGATCCATTAAATCGACCATAATATTTATCTCCACGATCAGATCTGATGACTTTAATCTTCTTGTTTAGATCATTTTCAATCACGACTTTAGAGATTTTGGACATGTCCAAAAATTATGATTTTTCATTAAAAAATACATATAATCATATTGATATTAGTCATCAATGAATCCGATGAAATATGTATAAGTACTATTCTAAAATGTTTTAGGGAATAATCCATATATGCCCATTATATATATTGACTTGCAACTTTTACTCTTCTGGTAAGTTGTCTTCCTCTCAACACACTTTATCTAGATATCAAAGTGAATAGTGCGTGACAACATCAAAGATCAAAGATCTTAGTTGGTTCTTGGTATACGAAAGAGTTTATATACAAAATACATAACAGAGAATTAATTTGTGATGGGTGAATTTGTTCGTGATTGCATGTTAAAAGCTGAACTCATGCAATAACAAGTCGTTTCTCGCCTGAATTGTGTGCTAAATGTCTCGTCGAAACACTTTAAAGTTGCAGGCATCATTAAGCGACCAAAGCGACACTTCAGATTGTTCAAACTATTTATAAGGCGATAGATCCACTACCTTCTTCAATCTCCACTCCCTTCTCTTCTCTTTAAATAGTGCTTCCTTGGCGCCAAAAGGATAAGCAAGAAGAATAAGAAGAAGAGATGAGCTCACTTCAAATCTATATCTTTTTGGAGGCATTACAATAATAGCGATTCATCCTTTGTTGACGACGAGAGGTCATGGAAGATCGCCACGGCAACAAGACAACATTTGTGATCATAGTACTGATAGCTGGAAAAATCAATTCAGACTTGATCAATTCAATTTGAATAAATCCTTTCTAATTATCTAGAAATTTTCAATTGATTTGACATTGAACGTGTATATAAATATTCAATTTAGGAACGAATTAAACAAATCAATAAAAAGATACTTTCAATTATTTCTATCATTCATGTTATTCTAATAACTCCCAGCAGCTTGTAGCAGCCAATTACAAGAAGGGAAGTTATATCAATTCAACCAAGAGAAGCTAATATTGAGTTTGTGGTCCTTTTTTTCCACTTCTTGGAAGAAGATATTCGTTAACAATTCTATTATACTATTAACACTACGAAGCTGCCGCCTGCTGCCGTGGGGCTTCCCATTTCAGATGATGTCGTCGGGATGCAATCGAATCTGATCCAGATTGTGAACCAGATTAGGGATGAAAATGTCAGGGTTATAGGCAGCTCCAAGCTCAAGGTTGAGAATGTCGTCTTGATTGTGGCCTCCAAAGGATGCAAATTACAAAAGCTTCAGATGGACCTGGCTAAGAAGTTAGGACTGAAACTTGAAGATGTTGAGAGTGAAGACGATTGTGCTACTAAACTCTTAAACTTCCTCAAGGGAAAGAATTGTTTATCGTTGCTTGATGACATTTGGCAATCCTATGAATGATCTTGCCATGTTGGGGATGAAACCAGAGAATGGCCAGGAGCAGAAGCGCAAGGTGGTAGGTTTCACGACGCGCAGTGAGCAAGTATGCACTGGAATGAGGGCTAACGTGAAAAAAAAGGTGGAAGGCTTGTTCAAGAACTCCCATAGTTTTTTAACCGTTTTTTTCGTCGGCAAAATAGATAAGGGGGTAGTTTCTATACAGAAATTTCGAGTGATTCTGTGCCTCCACGATATTGAAGATTTGGATATCACTCGTATTCTCAGATATATTATATTGGGAGGATCCTTGGTCAAAAACCGGATCAGATTTAGCATGATTAGATAGAAGAACATTTTCTTTTGCCGCTGCTTGAAGTTTAACTCAGTAAACTTCTTCGATTTTTTTCCCATGATTGATTGGACAATTCCAATCGGACAGAGGGAATCATCGCACGTTGAGTATGTTGCATCTCAACCTCTTACGTCGTGGTCCGCTTAACAGAATGTTTAAGTTTGGAGGATACTAGTGTATCCTCTGTCGGAAATACAATAGGAGAATTCGAAAATAATTCAAATTTGTCTGTTGAGCCGGGCACTTCTGAAGTGTCCTCAATCGAGACAAGCTTCTTCAAATTTAAACTGTCGAGCTCCTGGTAAGTGTGGTTAGGACAAGCCCAGTCGAAAATCTGTGTCGAGTTGCCGAGTTGGAAATTACTCGTGAGGTATTGCCGAGCCGATATGAGAGTAATCGTCCGTCAAGTCGTCGAGTTGGGAGATGTTGCAGAGCTGAAACAAAAGCGGAGAACACCGAGCCCTGTGTAATATACAATTTCCTTAAAAAGATTCGTTCTCCTCCGACAAAATGCTTTCGAGATCTTGTTAGATATCTATTTCTCAGGATAGAACGGCAAGACTGCGGACATAATAAAGTACAGGTCATCCGCGATGAACTAAATATACACCTGAACGCTATCACAGTGGAAGAAGCAGCGAGTTAGAAAAATCTCTCTTTCTTTTTTTATCGCAGTTTGTCTCTATGTATAAAGGCGAGATCGTATGATTAATGGAAGAGTTTCATTTCGTCTTCTCTCTTATTAATCATCATTTTTAATGCGAAGATAATTTCATTTCGTCTTTTCTCTTATTCATCGTGTTTAATGCAAACGTTGAATATTTCATATTTAGATGAGAAAGATGATTAAACGGCTTCTCCATCTTTCTATCATTTTACTATTTCTAAAAAGATAACAGAACGTTTTTCATTCCTTTATATTTTTCCATTAAATTCCAACCGGACCGGATGAGATGAGCTCACTCCAATTCCATATCTTGTTGGCGGCATTACTGCAACGGTCATTGGAGATCGCCATTGCAGTGGGGCCAAGGCTACAAAAGAAGTCAAAAAGTTGGGTGTTTTCTGATTTTTTTTTAAATATCCTTTTAGTAATTCTATTAAATAGGAATATATTTAAAAATATTAAATATCAGAGTTTGAAAAAATATTTTTAAACAAATCAACTACTGAAAAATGACATACGACAACAGTACAGCTCAGCATGGCGGCTCCAATAATTGCGGGGGCCGGTATCTGTGGACTTCTAGGACACTGCCTGATTGCCTTTCCAGCTTTCCTAATTCGCTCCTCCGTTACTGAAATTTCAGTAATCGATCTCCCTCTTCCAAGCATTCGTTGTTTTGCCTCGATCGCCATGAGTCTCTTCTCCGTGGACTTGGGTCAAATCCTCAACAGGATATGGGATGCAGCTTCGTTCTATCTCGCCAGGCCTCGATCTCGCGTCAAAGAATTGGACAGAGTCGCGGAGCGTTTGAGGGTCAAACTGGAAGACGTCGACCGGGACATCGATGAGGCTAAGCGCCACGGACAAATGGCCACCGGAGAAACTCGACTGTGGAAGCGCCAGGCCGAGGAGTTTATATCTACGGAGGTCGCCGCCATCCAAAACGGGACTACATGGCGATGCGGTGCCTCGGAGGCTGGTCGTGGAATTGCGTCTCCATCAATCGGAGGGTCACCAAGAAGCTGAAGGAGGTGCAGGAGTTGGTTAACCGAGTGGAAGTTCCTTCGTTTGCCGCGAGGATCCTGCCGCCGCCTGTCGTGGAGCATGCGATTTCAAATAACGTCGTCGGGATGCAATCGGATCTGAACCAGATTGTGGGCTGGATTAAGGATGAAAGTGCCAGGGTTATAAGCATCTACGGCTTGGGAGGGATGGGAAAGACGACGCTTTTGAAGCTCATCCACAACCACGAAGAGATCTCCAAGCTTAATTTTGAGCATGTCGTCTGGATTGTGGCCTCCAAAGGATGCAAATTGCAAAAGCTTCAGAGGGACATGGCTAAGAAGGTAAGACTGGAACTTGAAGAGGATGAGAGTGAAGACGATTGTGCTTTTAAGCTCCACGACTTCTTTAAGGAAAAGAACTGCTTATTGTTTCTGGATGATATTTGGGAATTCTATGATCTTTATAAGTTGGGGATGGAACAAGAATCTGCTAAGCATGGCAAGGAGCAGAAGCGCAAGGTGGTAGTTTTCACCACGCGCAGCGAGAAAGTATGCACCGGAATGAGGGCTGACGTGAAGAAAAAAGTGGAAGGCTTGGCACCTAATCAAGCATGGGAAGTCTTTCTGAAGTATGCGGGTGAAGATGTAATCAACTCAGACCCACGAATTAATCGATTAGCGAAAGAAATTGCTAAAGAGTGTGCCGGTGTGCCCCTTGCTCTCATCGCCGTCGGCAGAGCCATGTCTGCAAAGAAGTCATGGGAAACTTGGAACGATGCCCTCATGCAGCTGAAGCAATCACAGATGCCAGAAGTGACGGGTATGAAAGAAGGAGATCCTATGTTTGCAGCCTTTAAACTTAGCTATGATAGCCTCGAAGATGACAATATGAGAGCCCGCCTGTTGTGCTGCTCTTTGTGGCCTGAAGATTTCGAAATTCTCAAAGTCGAACTAATAAAATGTTGGATAGGCCTCGGCCTGATGGATGAGTTTGACTCGATCAGTAAAGCGCTCCACCGAGGGCACTCCCATATCGAGACCCTTACATCTGCATGTTTGTTAGAGCTTGTTGATGATCAGACAAGGATCAGGATGCATGATGTGATCCGAGACATGGCTCTATGGATGGCCTCGGGTTGTGGATCCAATCGACACAGATGGATTGTTAAAGCGGACGCCGGATTGATAGAGTTGGATCTAGAGAATGAGCAATGGGAAGTGGCAGAGCGAGCATCATTCATGTGTAATAGTTTAACTTCTTTGCCAAGGCAGGCTCCCATTTTCCCCAAACTTTCCATGCTCGTGCTCCAACTGAACAGTGAGCTAAACTTAATTCCTGGGCCATTTTTCCAGTCTTTTCCTGCTTTGACATTCTTGGATCTCTCGAGTACAAATATCACAAAGCTTCCGAGGGAAATCAACATGTTATCTGAGCTCCAATATCTAAACTTGAACTTCACCCCAGTCAGAGCACTGCCAGCAGAGTTGAGTAGCCTTGCCAAACTCAAGTACTTGCTTCTGGAAAGAACTATTTGCCTTGCCAAAGTACCCAAGGGAACAATATCCAACTTATCTTTGCTCAAATTGTTGGATCTATACGAGAGCAAGTACGCTGACTTGGATGAGCTAGAGGGATTTAAAGGATGCCGGAAATCCATTGGAATTACCCTGCACTCGATGACAGACCTCGAACGGTTGAGCTCTGTACCACAATTATCTACATGGAAACTCCAACTAGAAAACGCGAGAGACTTGGCTTATCCAAACCAACTATTTGAGAGCATCATGAGTAGCCACAACATGAAGCAGGATCTCGAACGACTAGAGATTGTAGATGTCCTGACAGGTGGTGAATTAACAGTTGCTCGGAGCAACAAGGATCGTGAAGAAGGCCTTGAATGTTTGAGGTATATGACGCTCACTGCTGTCCACGATTTGCAGGAGATCACTTGGAAAGCAGTCAAACCTCAAATGATATTTCCTAATCTCCACGAATTAGACATTTGTGGCTGCCAAAAGTTGAGAAACGTCAACTGGGTTCTTCAGCTACCAAACCTCAGTATCTTGATAGTATCAAATTGTGATGAGATGGAAGAATTGATAAGTTGTGTTGGAAGTTTTGGCGACTCTAGCACTGACTTACGCTTGCTGTCTTTAGGTCAATTGCCTAAATTGAATTGCATCTCACGTCAGCCACTAATCTTCCCCTATTTGGAGCGGCTATGTGTAGGCTCATGTCCAAAACTCAGAAAGCTGCCATTTGGGGCTGAAATTTGTCACAATAAATTGAAAAGTATATTCGGTAGGATGAATTGGTGGGAAAACATCGAGTGGGAGGATGTGAATGACAAGAATGCTCTCTCACCTTATTTCAAGTCTAAGTTGGTAAGTGATGTTTATGAACAAAAGCATGCAAATCCTTCTTTTTCCAGTGACGATATATGCTTTAAGCAAGAAACAATTCTTTTTGAAAATTACCATCTCTATGTCTGAAAATGGCTGAGTGAATGTACTTGCGCTTCAATGCAGCATTACTTATTTGTATTACAAAAGAGCATGATTTATTAATTTGTGAAAAAAAAAACCATGCAGATATAGTTTATTTTAAATAATCAGGAGACAGAATCTATACCTATTAAAAGGTCAGCTTGTTGGAAGAGTGTCTGGCACCTTGATAATATAGTTCACACCTTTACTATTATATTACGCATTTGTTACTAACAAAAACTCATCGAGTGCTAGGTATTGTTCTCCTCAATTCTGAACATTCAGAATCGCTTTTCTTGTTAAGATATATAGATAGATTGATAGAGATAGACCTGCACACGTGATTAGTATTTCTCTCCAAGTTAATTAGATTGTGATTTTAATTTGTTGTTGCTTCCGCGCAGGTGAAACTAACGGATGATCCAGCAATACATAGAAGAATCGATCTCATATTATGTGGAAAATCACATTATTATTCTACTGCCGCACCATCCTCCGAGGACAATCATTCATTTAATTCTTGATCTACATCCATTTGTTCCATTCTAAACATAACAATTACCTTAATGACTGACTGCTGGAATACATTCCATGGATATTAATTTGTCTTTGTCCTTGTATAATATTTTTCTGCTTGCAAAATTATGTTTCATTATGTTCGCTATCAAATTATTAATTAATTATATAACTAATTCTTCTTCCTTTTGAGCTATTATTAATTAATTATATAGCTAATTCTTCTTATTAAACTGTTAATTTACGGACTTCTATTCCGTAATTAGCATTCTATCGTCCATTTACATAAGGAGCAAGGGTCGATCTCCATATCAATAAACTATTTAATATCCATGTCAGACCACATCTTCCACTGTATTTGTTATCGCATCAAAATCAATAATTATACATGATTAACTCCCTCTCATAAGTATACTTATGGAGTTAAGATGAGGAATTATTTTACCTTAGTGTATAAAATCACATTGATTATATATCTCTAGAAGTAAACTTCTAATATGAATAAAATCAATGTATTTTATCATAGTTCAATAACATGGAAGATAGAGTTACTGTAGTTCCCATGGGGATGGCGTCATGATCAAAGTACAACGGTGCTTGCAGAAGTATCATGGATCAATTTCGAAGGAGGTCTAAAACTATTTTTTGGATTCAGATCACCCCCATATATTTTAACCACCACGTCAAGGCTCATAGGATCCTCCATGATTTATCTTTTTCACGATGACCATGGAACAGATCGGTGAAGATCGTTAGGTTGACAATTTCAACTTTTGTAGATGACAGAGTTACTGTAATTGTTTAATTTGTTAACAATACAAATAGGAAACCATACAAATCTGAATTTTGAGTTAGATAGAAACTTTAAAAAATATTACTAGCAATAGCCATTAACAAACAAATTAAGGTTGAAAATTATAAATATTCAAAGGCCAAATCACACGATTATGAAAAATAGGATTCACGGTGCATCTAATCGAGTTCTCTAGACTAATTTAATTAATAAATATAAAGAAATAATTCTTAAATAAATATAAATCAATTTTTGAAAAATTCATCGTTCTGGATTTGAACTATCAATCGAATTTCTCTTTTATATTTGTTATTTGAATTTCTAATTTATCTTTTTCATCGGATATATAAAATAATTCTTTTATATATATATATATATATATATATAAAGAGAGAGAAATCTTCTCTTGCACGATCATCTCGTGCGCACCCATCCGCTCTATGTCGACCTCGCGTCACTGTCGACGTCGCCGCCGCACCATCCAATCATTGCCCGCTGTCGGACCGGGCGTGATTGACGCGCAACTCGCCGACGGTCTGATGGGGCTCGAATTTCGGCCGGTTAATACCTGGAATCCGACGCAAACCGGCTAGAAACGACCGAACACATGACCGGCAGTGACGCGGCTACTATCGGCCACGATCAGGCCTTCCGGTATACTCGGCCGGCCAGGATTCGACCGCCGACCGATCGAAAATCGCCCGCCAAAATCGGGCGATCGATTTCGACCGCGATCGAGCCGGATTCCGATCGAATTACAATCGGAATTCAATAGCGAACGGACCGGCAGACGATGTCGGCCCGTCCGACGTTGGATTCCAGCTGAATCCGAGCCTTGCCAGACTGCCGACGAGTTGCGTGTCGATCGCGCCTGGTCCGACGATCGGCGATGGTTGGGCGGCGACGACGACAGTGGTGCGGGATCGACGTGGAGCGGACAAACACGAAGAAAATCGTCACGCAGGAGAAGATTTTCCTATATATATATATATATATAATTAAAATATTTATTAATCATTTAAGTTTATATTTGTACTAATTTAAATATATCTCTCAAATTTTCTCTCAATAATTTCATTTATATATTGTCACACATTTATTTTAATATTTTCATTTCAACTATTATCATTTTTTATTTGATTTGTAATTTAATATTTAACTTCATATAATATAATCGATTTAATTACTATTTTATATTTTTTTAAAATTTAAAAGTACTTTATAATTATATAGAATACTTGCTCTATTTTAACAATTGTATTTATATTTCATGTAAGGTATTTCTTTTAATGTGTTTTTTTTTCAAAAATAACTATAAAAATTTAAATATCTTAATTATAAATAATTCATCATCTTATCTTAATAATTATATTATTATATTTAATATTGTTAAATTTAAATTTTATATATTTATCTTTTTACTTTATTAAACCTAAAACATTTCATTATATATTATAATAGTTTTTAAATAAAAATATTATAATAACGTTGAAGTCAATTTAATTAAATTAACAAATATTTTAATATAATAATACATCATATATAGCAATATTAATCCGGTAGAAAAAAATATATTCTACGTTGTAGTGTTTTTAGTTAAGACAGCTAAAATAATATTGGAACTAAAATATCCGAATGAAAATTAGAATTGACTCTGTTTTCATATCTTTGAAAATTAAAAAGTGCCCTTTGAGGATAAAAATAAAGACACCCTTTATATTTAAAAAAAAAAATTGTCCCTCTTAGAGAAGATTTTATTTTATCATCGAGAGCAATAAGGATTATAGTACATGATTAAAAAAAAACTTGTATTTATTTAAAATAATTTATAAAAAAATAATTAAATTATAATAATTTTATTTTAAAACAAGTTATTTTTAAAAATAGATCAATTCATATTCATATTAAATTAGCAACAAACGACCTTGACTGAACCGGTTTTTACCGATTAAACTAACCAGAGGAGAGCAAGTTGAACCGGGTTGAACTGCTTGGCTGATGGAGAAATTTTTCACTCTTTGATCGAAGAAGAGGAAATTAACGAGAGATCTCGACATCGTTTACGGCCTGAGCTCACGCTCTCCAATTGGATTCTCCAGTTGCGTAAGTTCATTTTTCTTCCTTTCATTCTCTATTTTCTATATGGTTTCTCTTTCAGGATCATTCTTCTCCTCCTCGTTTCTTTTTCCTGTTTTTTTTTTTTCTTTCTGTTTTTGGTTTTTTAAAGGGATTTTAGTCGTCTGGCAAGATTGAATCATTCAAGCCGAAATCGAGTCGCTGTTTTTGAGAGAGCATTAAAGGATGCCTTATCCACTATTGTCGTCGTCAAAGACACTGTCGTCGATAGTTTACTAAAAAAAAAACACTTGTTTGCCGATTGCGAATATCAAACATGTTATGCTACGATGTTTCCCATTTTATCACATGCTTTTCGTTTCTGCAGCATCGTTGGCAATCCCTTAATCTGTCCTACTCACCTAGAGCAAGAATGCTATTCGACAGTTCCAGTGCCAAGAACCTTTTATACTACTATTTCTCAAGGTATACACGATTCCAGATAAATTAATTTTCATTCGGGAACTTCGAGTCAAGTGGGCATCTTTTTTCTCATTTTGCCTCATATATCCCCCGTCCACAATCACAAAGAAGTATCATTTACAAAATATTTGAGCTTCCTTCAATCCTATACCATTTGTTATTGTTTATTTAAGGTGTTCCAATTTCACAAAATCCGAAAAGGCACAAATTAGTGATTGCTATTGTCTTTAATTGTTAGCATTGGATTGGTGGAATATTTATAATTTGGTGCAGTCGAAGAATGCTTAATCGACAAATGTTCTTGAATGCAAATGGTAATCCAACATAAAATTTAGCCAAAGAGAATATAATGCCTCCTTTTTCTGCTTCTGTATCTTTGATGATATCTTTTTTCTCAGACCAAGAGAAGGAAGAAGTTTGCCTTGGTAATTTGAGACGGTTTCACTTCAGAGAACTTCAAGTTGCAACAAACAATTTCAGCAGCAAAAACTTGCTCGGAAAAGGCGGTTTCGGAAACGTCTACAAGATGGGACTTTAGTAGCTGTTAAAAGGCTAAACGATGGAAATGCCATGGGTGGAAAAGGCTTACTCTACTTGCATCAACAATGTGACGACCCCAAGTCAAGGCTGCTAATATATTGCTCGATGACTGCTGTGAGGCTGTCGTCGGAAACTTTGGGCTTGCAAAACTTTTAGATCACAAGAACACATATAACGACAGCCGTGAGAGGAACAGTGGGGCACGCATAGCGCCGGAGTATCTATCGACAGGGCCAGTCTTCCGAGAAAACTGATGTTTTTGGATTTGGAATCCTTCTTCTGGAGCTGATCACTGGATCGAGAGCTTTGGAATTCGGAAAAACAGCGAGGCCTAGAGGCACCATGCTTGATTGGGTATGTACGAACATAATTCAAATGGATTTGCTTTTGTTCTTGCCATTTACATGACTTCGGTTACAAAAATGGTTCATGTCTCTGGCTAGAAATGTTTTGGATATTTTCGATCGATGATAGCAAAACAAGAATGGTTTCTTCTTTCATGCAAGTCATAGCTCTTGTTCTTTACCTGATTCCACAAATTACATTGATACGACCAAATTCTGAACTCCTAAAATTGATTGGAATTGTCTACTATACCCCAAAGGAATCACATTGATGAAACTATTTTCTGTGACAGGTAAAGAAAATGCGTGAAGAAAAGAGGCTCGATGCGCTTGTGGATGAAGATATGAGGAACTACGATAGGATTGAGCTCGAGGAGATGGTCCAAGTCGCACTCTTGTGCACTCAATATCTCCCAGGCCACAGACCCAAAATGTCAGAGGTTGTTCGGATGATGGAAGGCGATGGCCTCGCAGAGAGATGGGAAGCCTCACAGCGAGCAGAGGTGCATAAGCTCAAGGCATCTGAGTGCTCATTGGAGCGCTTCTCTGACCTCACCGATGACTTACTTGTCGAAGCGATGGAACTCTCAGGGCCAAGGTGATCGGTGACGGTCACGAACATCAAAGATCAAAGATCTTCATTGGTTCTTGGTACGTGATCGAAAGAGTTTGTATAGAATACGTAGCAGAGAATTAGTTTGTGACGGGTGAATTTGTTGGTGATTGCGTGTTGAAAGCTGAAATCATGTAATAATAAGTCGGTTCTTGTGTGAATTATGTGCTGAAGCTCTTGTTGAAACACTTTAAAAGTTAAATGCTTCGTTAAATTGCATACTTCGAAGTGTTCAAATTATTTGCATGACTTTAATCAAAATTACTTATTATAAATTACCTCAACGTGAATAAAATTATTATAATATTATAGTGAATAATAATTACTTATTATAATAACAAATCGCCACCGGAGAAACTCTACTGTGGAAGCGCCAGGCCGAGGCGTTTGTATCTTCTACGGAGGTCGCCGCCATTCAACAGGACTACATGGTGATGCGGTGCCTCGGAGGCTGGTCGTGGAATTGCGTCTCCATCAATCGGAGGGTCACCAAGAAGCTGAAGGAGGTGCAGGAGTTGGTTAACGGAGTGGAAGTTCCTACATTTGCCGCGAGGATCCTGCCGCCGCCTGCCGTGGAGCTTCCCATTTCAAGTAATGTCGTCGGGATGCAATCGAATGTGATCCAGATTGTGAACCAGATTAGGGATGAAAATACTAGGGTTATAGGCATCTACGGCATGGGGGGGATAGGAAAGACGACGCTTTTGAAGAGCGTCCACAATCACGAAGAGATCTCCAAGTTCATGTTTGATCATGTCATCTGGATTGTGGCCTCCAAAGGATGCAAATTGCAAAAGCTTCAGATGGACCTGGCTCAGAAGGTAAGGTTGGATCTTAAAGATGATGAGAATGAAGAAGCTTGCGCTACTAAACTCTTCAACTTTCTCAAGGAAAAGAATTGTTTATTGTTCCTCGATGACATTTGGGAATCCTATGAACTTATCATGTTGGGGATGGAACAAGAACCTGCTAAGCATGGCAAGGAGCAGAACCGCAAGGTGGTAGTTTTCACGACGCGCAACGAGCAAGTATGCACTAGAATGAGGGCTAACGTGAAGAAAAAGGTGGAAGGCTTGCCATCTGATCAAGCATGGGAACTCTTTCTGAAGAACTCTGGTGAAGATGTAATTAAATCAGAGCCAGGAATTAATCGACTAGCAAAAGAAATTGCTAAAGAGTGTGCTGGTGTGCCCCTTGCTCTCATCACCGTCGGCAGAGCCATGTCCTCAAAGATGTCATGGGAAGTATGGAAGGATGCCCTCACGCAGCTGAAGCAATCACAGATGCCAGAAGTGACGGGTATGAAAGAACGAGATCCTATGTTTGCTGCCTTCAAACTTAGCTACGATAGCCTGGAAGATGACAACATGAGAGCCCGCCTGTCGTGCTGCTCTTTGTGGCCTGAAGATTTCGAAATTGACAAAGTCGAACTGATACAATGTTGGATAGGCCTTGGCCTGATTGATAAGTTTGACTCGATCAGTAAAGCGTTCCACCGAGGCCACTCCCATATCGAGACCCTTACACGTGCATGCTTGTTAGAGCTTGCTGATAGGGAACACACGACAGAGATCAAGATGCATGATGTGATCCGAGACATGGCTTTATGGATGGCCTCGGATTGTGGATCCAATCAACACAGGTGGATTGTTAAAGCACGCGCCGGATTGAGACATTTGGAATTAGAGAATGAGGAGCGGCAAATGGTAGAGCGAGCATCATTCATGCATAATCCTTAACTTCTTTGCCAGGGCAGACTCTCACTTTTCCCAAACTTTCCATGTTGATGCTCCAACAGAACCCTAAGCTAGACAGAATTCCTGAGCCATTTTTCCAGTCTTTGCCTGTTTTGACATTCTTGGATCTCTCGGAAACAAAAATCACAAAGCTTCCGAGGGAAATCAACATGTTATCTGAGCTCCAACATCTAAACTTGAACTTCACCCCAGTCAGAGCACTGCCAGAAGAGTTGAGTAGCCTTGCTAAACTGAAGTACTTGCTTCTGGTAAAAACTGATCGTCTTGCCAAAGTACCCAAGGGAACAATATCCAACTTACCTTTGCTCAAATTGTTGGACTTATACGAGAGCAAGTACGCTGACTTGAATGAGCTAGAGGGATTTAAAGGATGCCGGAAATCCATTGGAATTACCCTGCATTCAATGACAGCCCTCGAACGGTTGTGCTCCCTACCACAATTATCTACATGGAAACTCCAACTACAAAACATGAGAGTACTCTTGGCTGATCCAAACCAAATATTTGGGAGGATCATGAGTAGCCGCAACACAATGCAGGGCCTTGAACGACTAGAGATTGTAAATGTCATTACAGGTGCTGAATTAACAGTTGCTCTGAGCAACAAGGATTGCGAAGAAGGCTTTGAATGTTTGAGGTATATGGTTCTCAAATCTGTCGACCGTTTGCAGGAAATCACTTGGAAAGCAGTCGAGCCTCAAACGGTATTTCCTAATCTTCACGAATTGAACATTTGTGATTGCAAAATGTTGAGAAACGTCACCTGGGTTTTTCAACTACCAAATCTCAGTGTCTTGAAAGTATCAGGTTGCGGTGAAATGAAAGAATTGATAAGTTGTGTTGGGAGTTCCATCAACTATAGCAGCTTACGCTTACTGTCTTTGGCTGGATTGCCTAAATTGAATTTTATCTCACAGCAGCAACTAGCCTTCCCCTACTTGGAGCGGATAAATGTAAGCTCATGCCCGGAACTCAGAAAGCTGCCATTTGGGGCTGAAATTTGTCAAGATAAATTGAAAAGTATATTTGGCCAAATGCATTGGTGGGAAAGCATCGAGTGGGGGGATGCCAATGACAAGAATTCTCTCGCCCCCCTTTTCAAGCTTAATATTGTAAGTAATTTTTACGAACAAAAAGCATGCAAATCTTTCTTCTCCCATAAATGCTTAAGTTAAAGAATAACACTTTTTGAAAATGATCATACCTATGTGTGAGAAAATGCCGACGAGAGGGGCCTCCGAGGAAGGGATTTTCCCTTTTGCACCTGAAAAATGCCCGAGTGAATGCACTTAAGCTTCGTTATGGCATGACTAATTTGTATTTCAATACAGCGTGATTATTAATTTGTCTAAATCCATGCAAACACAGTTGATTTTATTTCACATGGGGGAAGATAGTATATATTGGTGCAATCCCCATGATTAAGATTAAGACTGATTAAGCTTAGTTGGATTTTGATATTTAAATAATATATTTAATAATTAAGTGAGATGTTAAGTAAAAGAAAAGATTATTGATGTAATAGATTTAATATAAAAGTTGATCCATCTCGATTTGATATATTTGATGATTGAGTAAGATGACAAATAGGTCAAAATTAATTAGATATTGGATATTTAGAAGTTGAAAATTCAATAAAGAATAGGCAAAAGGTGAAATCCAAGTGGATCAAAGTTGATTGGATATTTATTAACGATGAAATTGTGACAAGTCAAGATTTATTAGATACTAGGTGTGAGAAGGGAAATTAAGTACAACTAAGTTAAGTTGAGGATTGAATATTGAACAATAAAAAAATTCTAATAAGTCAAAATTGATCAAATACTAGTCAAAAGAGAAATTATAGTAGATTGGAGTCAATGAAATACTAAATAAAGTGAGAGTTCAGATTTGATAAAATTAAAATAAAGTTATTAATCGATTGATGAATTTAAAACTCAAGGTGTTCGAGCTATTCAACATGCTCGGGGTGTTCAGGATACATAACATAAGTCGATTATCATGAATACAATAATTGATTGTTGGAATCAAACCATTAATCATTCAAGATTTACAGTATAATCTATTAATTGCTAGGTATCAGTAATCGATTGTTTCGTGGTCATCGAGTGGTGAACTTGATTGATGACATAGTTGGAGTAAATAAAAGATTTTGTAGTCAATTAGAAATCCTGACTAATGAGTATATATTGTTTTTATTTCTATTACGCTTTAATAGAAATAAAGAGTATTGGTGTTGTTTATAATTTTATTACACTTTAATTTTTTTATAGACGAGTACATCAAGGAAGAATAAAGTAAACTGCTCGCTGTTGACACCTTCTAGCAACATTATAGAACAGTTCATTTTCCTCGTTTAAATTCTCTTTGTTTACATATTAGTAACCGAAGTATTTGTTTCAAAATATTAAATATTAGGAACCTTTTAGCTGTCATGTCCTCTCTATATTATATTGTCCTCGGGTACCTCATAATCAGTGTTCTTAAAATCAGAGTGCACCCAATCTGGTTTGGTTCAATGGAACCAATTCAGCCAAATGATTAGTGAGTATGTGAGTAAAATACTCACCCAGTATTTCACACCTTCACTAGTATATCACTCATTTATTACTAACAAAAACTCATCAAGTGCTATCGATCTGTTGTCCTCATTTCTGAACATTCACAATCGTTTTAATTAGATGGTGATTTTAATTATAGATAGATTGATAGAGATAGACCACCCTTATCAGAAAGTTTCTTGAAATTAATTAGATGGTGATTTTAATTTGCTGTTGCTTCCATTTTTTATTTTTCAGAGAGAAATTGTGTTGCGATTGTCCATGGAGAATGCCGCGACAAACATAACTAGAGCTAATGTTCTCAAGACTGTTGCAGAAATTTATGGTAATCATTCATTTTATTCCTGATCAGCTGATCTATATCCATTGTGTCTCATTTTGAACATGACAATTACCTTAACTGATGACTTATACGCGGATATTAATTTGCTTTCAAACCTGTATCTTTCTCCCCGTGCCGTAAAATTATATTTCAGTATGATTGATGTCAAATTATTAATTAATTATTTAGTTGATTCTTCTTCATTTGAAGCTTTGATTAAAGCACTAATTTACGTGCTTATATTCCATAATTAGTTGTCATCGTTGTACATGGTCGCAGGTGTTCATTCAGTAACACTTAAGAATGACCGTATGATCGTGGTGGGTCACGTCGACCCAAGTGCCGTACTTTTAAAACTTCGAGGAATAAACTTTGCGACGGAGCTCCTCCGCGTTTATGGTACGTAATTGACACTGTGATTTTCACTGTGGTGTTGAAATTTACAATCTCAGCATTACGTTCGAAAATTAAGTGTGTTATTTCTGAAGGGTAAAAAGGGAATTAAATGTACTATTTGATAAATATAAAAGTATGAGATATTTTTTGGACAATTCCAAACTTCAAGAATATTATTTGATAAATTATCGTTTAAAAAAGTTAATATGATAGTATTTATTTAATAATTTTTATAATGTATTTTAAATTTAAGTAGCAGATAGTGGCTCTTAAGTGTAGTATAATTCACTTTCACGTACAATATAATTTTACTTATATTTAAAAAAACCAAATTTAAGAGCATTTATAATATAATTTTATAACAATCTATGCTTTCATTTGATGGCATTTGGTATATTAGCAAGGATAAGAAGGGCATTAGAGTTATCCTTTGAAAATCCATATCGAACGATTAAACGATCCTCGATAGAACATTGATATCTCTTGAGGAAAGTAGAGTGGCAAATAATTAGCAGTAAAACTTGCAAAAATGAATAAAACATTTCATGCCACACAGTCGAAAATAGAGGGAGAAAAATAAATTAATAAGCAAGAGGTAATCCTGTAGGAATAAAAGCTAGCAGCAGTAATTGTTCGTAAACAAAAACAGCAGCAAAGAAGAAAGCAAGAGAGCTTGTGTATTCCAATGATGTCACATTAATATCATCGATCTTACCAAAAACCTCACGCTGTGTAGCCTGTAACTCTAGTGTTGCCTTTCCAATGCAGACTCAGGAACTTCCCCTTTCAAAAAATAGGAAAGACGACGCTTTTGAAGCTCATCAACAATCATAAAGAGATCTCCAAGCTCAAGTTTGAGCATGTCTTCTGGATCGTGGCCTCCAAAGGATGCAAATTGCAAAAGCTTCAGATCTGCAAGCTCGAGTTGGCTGCCTTTAAATTTAGTTATGATAGCCTGGAAGATGACAACATGAAAGCCCGCCTGTTGTGCTGCTCTTTGTGGCGTTGGCCTAATCGATGAGTTTGACTCGATCGAATAAAGCGTTCCAACGAGGGCACTCCCACATCGAGACTCTTACATTTGCATGCTTGTTAGAGTTTGTTGATAGGAAAGGCAAGACAAGGATCAAGATGCATGATGTGATTTGAGACATGGCTCTATGGATGGCCTCGGATCGTGTATCCAATCAGCACAGGTGGATTGTTAAAGCATGCGCCGGATTGAATCAGTTGGAACTAAAGAATGAGCAATGACAAGTGGTAGAGCGAGTATCATTCATGCATAACAAATTAAGTTGTTTGCCAAGCCAGACTCCCACTTGTCCCAAACTTTCCATGTTCATGCTCCAACAGAACCGTAAGCTAGATTTAATTCCTGAGTCATTTTTCCGGTCTTTGCCTGTTTTGACATTCTTAGGTCTCTTGGGTACAAAAATCACAGAGCTTCCGAGGGAAATCAACATGTTATCTGAGCTCCAATATCTAAACTTGAGTTTCACCCCGGTCGAAGCACTGCCAGCAGAGTTGAGTAGCCTTGCTAAACTTAAGTACTTGCTTTTGGAAAGCCCAATTAATCGTCTTGCCAAAGTACCCAAGGGAAAAATTAATATCAAACTCACAAGTTGTGCGCTGAGTTACTTTACTACGAGGCTTGTGAAGTTCATTGTGAAGTTGATCCAGTTGAAGACTCAAAAGAAGACCCTGAAGAGAATTTTTCTGTGTATTCTTTACAGGATTTTGTACCCTGACATCATCTTGAGAGCATCTCAGTAGAAGGTGTCCTAATTCAACTAAAGAAGATTAAACATGTTTGGATTTTTACTATGCTAGTGTTTGTTCTAGTGGGAATAATAATCGTCTATCTAATTTATTAGAGTTGTTTTCTGTTTGTCAGTTATGAGTAGGAAGGATGTTATGTGTAACATTCTTAGTAGAGTTTTGTTATCTGTTAACATTGTACAACATGTTTAGTTGATGATATATTCATTCAAAATGATTAGTTCATTTTATACTGTTTACTCTACATAATGTATGATATTAGTTTATGCTCTTTGATTTGTTCATTATGAGTATAATTTTAAATGATAAATTTATTTAATGTTTAATATCATGTTTGGATAATAATTAAGTTCATTAAATGAGATGTATATAATAAAATAGATCAATTTAAGTCAGATTGGCACATACAGATGATGAGTGGTAACGTAGTTATCACTTGATTTTGTAAATCAAATCAGATTTACATTAAGTCAATTTAAATATTACATATATAAATATATACACTGAATTACTAAATAATCTATTTATTTATGATAGATTATGATAATGAAGAACATTATAGTTGAATTGAATAAGGATGAAAAACTTAATGGTGAAAACTACAAAATCTGGCACCTCAAAATTTAGTATGTACTTGAGGAACAAGAAGTTCTTGAGGTTGTACATCAGGTTATGGAATAACCTGTTGAGGGTTCCATAACACAGCACAGACGTGACCTTGATGCCTACAAAACATAGAAAAAGAAGGATTTCACTGCCAAGGGTATATTGATAAGTTCAATGGTTGATGATCTAATTTTTGAGTATGAGTCATATCCTTCAGTTCATGCAATCTGGGTAGCCCTTAGAGATAGATACAGTGGAATAAGTCTGAGCAAGCTTCGACAACTGACGATCAGATTCGACAGCTACAAAAAGCGCCCGAATGTTTCGATGGTTCAACATCATCGACAGATGACGAACATGATTCGGGAACTTAAAATTATTGGTCATGAGCTGACAGATGAACAACAGGTTCAGACAGTTATTCGTTTCCTTCCGAATTCTTGGGAAATCATGAAGCAGACATTAACTCACAGTAAGAATATTAAAACTTTTACTGATGTCTCACACCATGTTGAACTGAAGGCGGAGAGAGTAGAATCCACAAAGATTTATGGCCAAGTCTATTTAGCTGTCGATTCTGTTGGATCCAAGAAAAGAAAATGGTTCAAGAAAGAAAAGGAAAAGAAGAAAGAAGTTGTTGTAGGTGGGGAAGGCCCAATGAAGAAGAAAAAGAACAAGAAGATTGGGAAGAAATCTAAAAGTAAGGTGACTTGCTTTAATTGTGACAAAAAGAGTCTTTACGCTCGGAAGTATACTAAGCCAAAAAAAGGCAACTTCAAGTCTGTCTTCTGAGTATTCTATTGCTCGTTCTATGTTATTGGTTGATTCTTATCCTTTGTGGATTATAGATTCAGGAGCAACTAACCATGTAGCTTGGAAGCGGGTTACATATGTGGAGTACCATAGGGTACCAGCTGGCAACAAATGAATCTATATAAAAAATAATGCAAGAGGCGAAGTCAAAGGAGTCGACACTTACGAACTTAACCTTCGGGATGGAAGTACTTTATTTCCACATGATGTCCTGTATGCTCCTGAAATTTGACGAAATCTTATTTCCGTCATGCATCTTCTTGATTTAGGATACTGTATTAATTTTTACAGTCGGTGTGTTGAACTTAAGATTGACTCCGTGTCAATCGGATATGATTTTTTAACGAATGATTTTATAGTTCTTGATGTGGAACCAAATTTCAATTGTGCAATTGATAGTTGTTTTTCGAGCATTGCTCTTACTAGTGATGCAGAAATAACTAATGATATTTGACATGCTAAATTAGGACTATAGAATAATATCACATAAATCAGTTAGCTAAAGAAAGTTACTTGGGCTCTCGTGCTAAGATTAGCTTGTCTATGTATGAACATTTTTTGACTGAAAAAGCAACTAGGAAACCGTTTGGTAAGACTATTAGAGTTGAGTCACCATTGCAACTAATTCATTTGGATATTTGTGGTCTAATGAATTTGAAGGTTAGACATGAAGCTTCGTATTTCATTACATTTATTGATGATTTATCTCATTTTGGTCATGTGTATTTGATTTCTCATAAATCTAAAGCATTGGATTGTTTCATTCGTTATATGAACGGAGTTAAGAATCAAACGGAATGTAAGGTTAAAACTTTACACACTGATCGTGAAGGAGAATATTTGTCTGATATATTTAAGGCAATATGTAATGATAAGGAGATTATTAGATAGATGACAATCCCTGAAACTTCACAGCAAAATGGGATTGCTGAAAGAAGAAATATGACTCTTCTTGAAATGGTTAGGTCTATGATGGCGCAAGCTAATTTGCCGATCTCCTATTTGGGAGATGCATTACTAGATACGGGTTATATATTTAACAAAGTGTATTCAAAGTCAGTTCCATCTACCTCATATGAATGTTTGGACAGGTAGAAAATCAGATTTGAGTAATCTGAGACTCTGAGGGTCAGCTGTCTATGTTCGTGATAATTCTCACAAATATGAAAAACTAGGACCTAGAGGTAAGAAATGTGTTTTTATAAGATAGTCTGAGACCTCTAAATGTTATGTTTTCATAGGTGAGCAACAGGATGGAATAATCTCCGAATTGGATTCGAGAGATGTTACTTTTTTTGAAATTGAATTCCCAGCTAGAGGTGAGATTGATAAGACAGTTCCTCTATTTGATGAGGATGAGTCGTTATCAACAAGACAAGTGTCTAGTGGGATACCTGCACCTAATCAACCCAGTGGGAGTGATTTGCCTAGTTACGGGGTGACTTCTCAGGAGCCCAACTTATGAAGAAGCATTCGTAAGATCAAACCTAAGAAGAGGTTTGATATTGAGAATGAGACAATGATGACACTCTCAGTTGACGATGATGAATCTCAATCAGTTAAGGAAGCTCTAGAATCTAGAGTTAGAGATAAGTGGAAAAATACAATGATCGAAGAGATGGAGTCAATGATTAAGAATCATGTTTGGGAGCTAGTCGATTTTTTTCCCGGTCGAAGGGCTATTGGGAATAAATATATTATCAAAATAAAGAAGAAATCAGATGGATCGATTAACCGATATAAAACTCGTTTAGTTGCAAAAGGATTTATCCAATTAGAGAGTATAGACTTTAAAAAGACATTTTCTCTCGTAATGTAGTTTGTGTCAATTCGAGTTATTTTAGCTTTAGTGGCGCATTATGACTTGAAGTTATATCAGATGAATGTAAAAATCATTTTTCTTAACGGTGAGCTTGATGAGGAAATCTATATGGTTCATTCAGAAGGTTTCATTGCTGAAGGTCAAGAAGAGAATATATGTAGATTGAAGAAATCTATATATGGGCTAAAGCAAACATCAAAATAATGGAACATAAGATTTAACGAAGTGGTTTTATTTTATGATTTCGAAATGATCAATGAGGATTATTGTGTTTTCTTGAAAAAGAAAAAAAGAAAGTATGTCATTTTATCATTATATGTTAATGATATGCTGATAGCATGAAATGATATATGTTTTGTGATAAAAGTCAAAGAGTGACTTTCATCACAGTTGGACACAACAGATATGGGAGAAACTGAATACATCTTAGGAGTAAAGATCATAAGGAATCGATCTAAGAGATTTTTGAATTTGTCTCAAGAGTCTTATATAAATAAGATGTTACAACATTTCAGTATGTCTGATTGCAACCGTGAACAGACATCTATTGTGAAAGGTATTGTTCTGAACAAGAGTATGAGTCCCAAGACTTCTGAAGAAATAGTTGAGATGAATAAAAAATTACATGTCAGTGTTGTAGGTAGTTTGATGTATATTATATTGTATACTTGTCCCGATATCAACTATGTTCTTGGCTTAGTCAGTCGATTGCAGTCAAATTCAGGACCAAAACACTAGAAGATAGTGAAAAAGATATTTAGATATCTGAAAGCGATAACAGGTTGTAGTCTCTGTTATCAAGGATCAAATATGAGCCTAAAAGGCTATTCAGATGCAGATTGAGCCGGGGACCTGGATTAGGGGTGTAAACGAATCGAGCCGGTTCACGAGCTTTTCGAGCCGGCTCGAATAATATTCGATTCGAATTCGAAATTATCGAATTCGAGTCGAACTCGAATATGTGCAAATATTTTTCGAATCGAACTCGAGCCGAAATAATACTGTTCGAACTGTTTGCGAATTGTTCGCGAACTTTTTTTTTTTTTAAAAAATCAAATATCAATTTTCGAATATCAAACCGAGCATCATTCGAATATTAAATCGAGCCTCAATTTAGAATAGTAATCGAACCGTTCAAATTAATATTCGAAAATTTCGAATCGAATCCGAACTCGAGTTTTGATTCGAATCGAATTCGAGCCTAAAATCATTAAATTTTCAAATTTCGAATCGAATTCGAACTTCGAATCGAACTCGAATACTAAATTTTTTTAAAAATTCGATTCGATTCGGTTCGTTTACACCCCTAACCTGGATGATAGAAAATTCATATCAGGTTATGTATTCTTGTTGAATGGTGACGCCATCTCCTGGAACATCAAGAAACAGGTCTGTGTGGCCTTGTCAACTATGAAAGATAAATATGTGGCATGTTCAACAGCTATGCAAGAAGTAGTCTGGTTAAGGAGGTTCCTGAAGCATATAAAAATTGTTGAAGGCGATTGGGAGTTCGGTGGCCGTCTCTTTGTGATAGTCGAGTTCTTTATAGTTTTTTATGATCACGAATATCGCGTGAGGAAAAGCGTATACTTGATGAAAATAACTTTATAAAGGATATTGTTGCTAAGAAGAAAGTGATTCTTGAGCATTTTCTTATACGAGCTATGCTTACAGATCTTTTTATTAAGCTGATAATTAGAGATTCATTTTATGAACATTAAAGTCCATTTCCCTTCCTTCACGGCCTTTTTTTTCCCTAGATCATCTTGGTACTATACCTTCTTTTGCTCGAGTATCCTCTCCTATCATCCCTCTCTCATATGCTCCAGAGCCTTCCTTCCCAACCTCTTCGGTCCCTCTATTAGCTGTGCTTACCTATCCTCGTAACATCTCGCGTTTTCTTCAAGTCGCTTGGTTCATCCTTCGCCGAAGGAGCCCCCACCCAGACGCCCCTACCCCACCTCGAGTGTGTTTCCTGTCGTTACTTCAATCTCTTTCTCGAGGAACTCCATCTCATGGCTTACTCAAGGCGTCCGACTATTCTAAAGTGTATGTACTGTGACTTCATCTGTTAAAACCATGTATTTTTTTTCATCTTCATCTGTCGGTTCCTCATAAATTATTTCTATACAGACTCAACTATGATAAATTGGTCCGCCACTTGATCGACTATCCGGAGCAATTACTCACTGCTCCTCGCCCTCTGCCAAGCTCGATGATTGGACCTACTTAGCAAAGTCATAGCTCGTGAAATTGAGAATCCGGAGCTCAGTGTGGCGGCTCCAATAATTGCTGGGGCAGGAAGCTGTGGACTTCTGAAATTTCAGTAATCTCCCCCTTCCAAGCATTCGTTGTTTCGCCTCCATCGCCATGAATCTCTCCATCGACTTCGGACAGTTCCTCAACAGGATATGGGATGCAGCTTCGATATACTTCGCCAGGCCTCGATCTCGCGTCAAAGAATTGGACAGATTCGCGGAGCGATTGAGGGTCAAACTGGAAGACGTCGACCGGGACATCGATGAGGCTGAGCGCAACGGACAAATCGCCACCGGAGAAACTCGGCTGTGGAAGCGCCAGGCCGAGGCGTTTGTATCCACGGAGGTCGCCGCCATCCAACGGGACTACATGGCGATGCGGTGCCTCGGAGGCTGGTCGTGGAATTGCGTCTCCATCAATCGGACGGTCACCGAGAAGCTGAAGGAGGTGCAGGAGTTGGTTAATCGGGTGGAAGTTCCTACGTTTGCAACGAGGATCCGTCCGGAGCCTGCCGTGGAGCTTCCCATTTCAAGTAATGTCGTCGGGATGCAATCGAATCTGATCCAGATTGTGAACCAGATTAAGAATGAAAATGTCAGGATTATAGGCATCTACGGCATGGGAGGGATCGGAAAGACGACGCTTTTGAAGCTCATCAACAACCATAAAGAGATCTCCAAGCTCAAGTTTGAGCATGTCTTCTGGATTGTGGCCTCCAAAGGATGCAAATTGCAAAAGCTTCAAATGGACCTGGCTCAGAAAGTAGGATTGAATCTGAAAGATGATGAGAGTGAAGAAACTCGTGCTTCTCAGCTCTTCAACTTCCTCAAGGAAAAGAATTGCTTGTTGTTCCTCGATGACATTTGGGAATCCTATGAACTTTTCATGTTGGGGATGGAACAAGAACCTGCTGAGCGTGGCAAGGAGCAGAAGCGCAAGGTGGTAGTTTTCACGACGCGCAGCGAGCAAGTATGCACTGAAATGAGGGCTAACGTGAAGAAAAAAGTGGAAGGCTTGGCATCTGATCAAGCGTGGGAACTCTTTCTGAAGTATGCAGGTGAAGATATAATCAACTCAAAGCCAGGAATTAATCGACTAGCAAAAGAAATTACTAAAGAGTGTGCTGGTGTGCCCCTTGCTCTCATCACCGTCGGCAGAGCCATGTCCGCAAAGAGGTCATGGGAAGCTTGGAATGATGCCCTCACGCAGCTGAGGCAATCACAGTTGCCGGAAGTCACGGGTATGAAAGAACGAGATGCAATGTTTGCTGCCTTTAAACTTAGCTATGATAGCCTGCAAGATGACAACATGAAAGCCCGCCTGTTGTGCTGTTCTTTGTGGCCTGAAGATTTCGAAATTGACAAAGTCGAACTAATACGATGTTGGATAGGCCTTGGCCTGATTGATGATTTTGACTCGATCAATAAAGCGTTCCACCGAGGGCACTCCCATATCGAGACTCTTACATCTGTATGCTTGTTGGAGCTTGTTGATAAGGAACCGAAGACAAGGATCAAGATGCATGATGTGATCCGAGACATGGCTTTATGGATGGCCTTGGACTGTGGATCCAATCGACACAGGTGGATTGTTAAAGCACGCGCCGGATTGAGACATTTAGAACTACAGAATGAGGAACGGCAAGTGGTAGAGCGAGCATCATTCATGCATAATCGTTTAGCTTCTTTGCCAAGGCAGAGTCCCACTTTTCCCAAACTTTCCATGCTCATGCTCCAACAGAACGATATTCTAAACTCAATTCCTGGGCCATTTTTCCAGTCTTTGCCTGTTTTGACCTTCTTGGATCTCTCGGGTACAAATATCACAAAGCTTCCGATGGAAATCAACATGTTATCTGAGCTCCAATATCTAAACTTGAACTTCACCCCAGTCAGAGCACTGCCAGCAGAGTTGAGTAGCCTTGCCAAACTCAAGTACTTGCTTCTGGAAAGAACTATTTATCTTGCCAAAGTACCCAAGGGAACAATATCCAACTTACCTTTGCTCAAATTGTTGGATTTATACGACAGTAAGTACTCTGACTTGAATGAGGTAGAGGGATTTGAAGGATGCCGGAAATCCATTGGAATTACCCTGCACTCAATGACAGACCTCCAACGGTTGGGCTCTCTATCACAATTATCTACATGGAAACTCCAACTAGAAAACATGAGAGACTTGGCTTATCCAAGCCAACTATTTGAGAGCATCATGAGTAACCACAGCACAAGGCAGAGCCTTGAACGACTAGAGATTGTAGATGTCCTGACAGGTGGTGAATTAACATTTGCTCGGAGCAACCAGGATCGTGAAGAAGGCCTTGAATGTTTGAGGTACATGATGCTCAGAGCTGTCCACGATTTGCCGGAAATCACTTGGAAAGCAGTCGAGCCTCGAACGGTATTTCCTAATCTTCACGAATTGAATATTTGTGACTGCAAAATATTGAGAAACGTCACCTGGGTTCTTCAGCTCCCAAACCTCAGTGTCTTGAGAATATCAAACTGTAGTGAGATAGAAGAATTGATAAGTTGTGTCTGGAGTTCCGCGAACTCTACCTTTGGCTTACGCTTACTGTCTTTGTCTGATTTGCCTAAATTTAATTGCATCTCACGGCAACCACTAAACTTCCTCTACTTGGAGCGGATATATGTATTCTCATGCCCAAAACTCAGAAAGCTGCCGTTTAGAGCTGAAATTTGTCAAAATAAATTAAAAGGAATATTTGGTGAATACGCTTGGTGGGCAAATATCCAGTGGGAGGATGTCAATGACAAAAATACTCTCTTCCCTTATTTGAAGTATAGTTTGGTAAGTAATTTTTATGAACAAAAGCACGCAAATCTCTCTCTCTTTTTTTCTTCCATATATATTTGAGTAAGAATCAGTACTTTTTGAAAATTACATATCTCTGTCTCAAAATGCTTGTGTGAAGGTACCCAAGCTTCGTTCAGCATGATTAATTTGTATTACAATATAACATCATTATTGATTTGTGAACAAAAAACCATGTAAGACTTTTTTAAAAAAAAAAAGAAAGGAGAGAGAATATATACCTATCAAAAATCATGCAAACATAGTTGATTTTATTTCACACAACTTCCAAAGGCGAAGAACAGTTCATTTTCCTCGTTTAAGTTTTCTTTGTATATATATTAGTAGTAACTGGAGTATTTGTTCCAAAATATTAAGTTATTAGGGAATCTTTTAGCTGCCATGTCCTTTCTTTATTACATCTTCATAATCAGTCAGACTCAGACTGAACCAGCCAATTTGGTCTGGTTCAATGGAACCAATAATTAAGCCAGATCATTAGTGAGTATGTGGATAAAATACTCACCAAGTGAATCTGCAGACCATAGAATGGAAGACATGCATGGAGAGAAGTAAGAGATCAATATATTACTCATTTGTTAGTACTGACAAAAATTGATCTGTTATCCTCATTTCTGAACATTTAGAATCGCTTCTTTATTAAGATATATAAATAGATTGATAGAGATAGACCACGCTTTATCAGAAAATTTCTTGAAATTAATTAGATGGTGATTTTAATTTGCTGTCGCTTCCATTTTTCAGAAAGAAATTGTGTTGCGATTGTACATGAAGAATGCCGAGAAGTCAGATAAAGCTAGAGCTACAGATAAAGTTTTCAGGACTATTGGAGTAATTGATGGTAGTCATTCATTTTATTTCTGATCTGCATCGATTGTGTTCCATTCTAAACATGCCAATTACCTAGCTCAAAGACTAATTTTCGCCCCGTGCTATAAAATTATATTCCATAATCAGTCGTCGTCGTTATATGGTCGCAGGTATTCGACAAATACGGTTGCAAAATGACCGTTTGATCGTGAAGTGTGAGCAGCAGGTCGAATCGGCGGTAGTAGTCGTCCGATTGCAAGAAGAATTAGGTCGGGTGAATCTCCTCAGCGTTGGCCCTGCCGAGCCCGACGGACTGTGATTGTCTGTTCAATAAATTATTTTGGTGGACATTTAACTTATAGTTTGATAATTTTTAAGATATAAATTACACAATTGCATTTGATTTGCGGCACTAGCAATCCTTGGACACAGGGATCAGTGCATTCCTTACCAATAAGTCAAGCGATCGATAGCAGAATGGACATCTTCATTATTATGTGAAAGAGTTTCTACAGAACACATAGCAGAGATTTTTATAGTTTGTGATGAGTGAATTTGTTGGTGATTGTGTGTTGAAATCTATAACAAGTCGTTTCTTGTGTGAATTGTGTGCTAAAGTTCTAGTTGGAACAAGAGTTGCATGCTTCATTAAGCGATCAAAATATAAAATCTTCACATTAACGGTCATCTCCGACTGACTCTATTAATAGAAAAGATAAATCAGGAATCATATAACAAATACAAAGGAGAGACTTGATCAATAACCTAAAACGATAAATTCTTAGAAATTGACCTTTATCCATTTAAAAATTATTTTTTTTACATTTGTCAACTGGGCTAATCCAGAACTCTTCACTAAACGACCAAAGCAACGCTTCAAAGTGTTCAAACGATTTGCAGGATTTCCACTGCCTTCTTCAATCTCCGCTCTCCACTCTTTTTTTTTTTTTTTTCTTCTCTACAATTCTATATTTTTTTTGGAGGCATTACTTTCAAGTGTTCAAATTATTTGCAGTACTTTAATCAAAATTACCTCGACATGAATAAAATTATTATAATATTATAGTAAACAATAATTTTACTATGATTTTAATGACGTGTAAGTGATTTGGATCACTTTTAAATGATTTTGGTCAAATTTTAATATAAAAGTACTTTGTATATATTTATTTATGAAGTTGAATTTATTTAAAAAAATATAAGAAATATAGTTGGGTGTTTTCTGATTTTTTTTTTTTTAATAAAAATGTTCTTTTAGTAATTCTGTTAAATAGGAATACTTTTAAAAATATTTTAAAGAAATTAAATACTTAAAAAATGACATACGACATCGCTGGTGTCCGCGGCTCCGATAATTGCTGGGGCACGTATCCATCCGTTGACTTCGAGTCCACTGCCTGATTCCCCCTCCTATTTTGTTTCTCCGTTACTGAAATTTCAGTAATCCCCCTCTTCGAAGCATTCGTTGTTTCGGCTCGATCGCCATGAATCTCTCCGTGGACTTCGGGCAATTCCTCACCAGGATATGGGATGCAGCTTCGATCTACTTCGTCAGCCCTCGATCTCGCGTCGAACGCTTGCGCAGAATCGCGAAGCGATTGAGGGCCAAACTGGAAGACGTCGAACAGACCAACGACGAGGCCGAGCGCAACGGGCAAACCGCCACCGCAGAAGCTCGACTATGGAAGAGCGAGGCCGAGGCGTTTGTATCTATGGAGCTCGATGCCATCCAACAGGACTACGAGGCGATGAGGTGTCTCGGCGGCTGGTCGTGGAATTACGTCTCCATCAACCGGAGGGTCACCAGGAAGCTGGAGGCGGTGAACGAGTTGATTAGCCGAGTGGATGGTTTTAGCATTGCCGCGACGCGGCCGCCCCCGCCTGCCGTGGAGCTTCCTATTTCAAAGAATGTCGTTGGGATGCGACCGGATCCGATCCAGATTGTGAACCAGATTAGGGATGAAAATGTCAGGGTTATAGGCATCTACGGCATGGGGGGGATAGGAAAGACGACGCTTTTGAAGCTCATCAACAACCACGAAGAGATCTCCAAGCTCAAGTTTGAGCATGTCGTCTGGATTGTGGCCTCCAAAGGATGCAAATTACAAAAGCTTCAGATGGACCTGGCTCAGCAGGTAGGATTGAATCTTAAAGATCATGAGACGGAAGAAGCTTGTGCTACTAAACTCTTCAACTTCCTCAAGGAAAAGAATTGCTTGTTGTTCCTCGATGACATTTGGGAATTCTATGAACTTTTTATGTTGGGGATGGAACAAGAATCTGCTAAACATGGCAAGGTGCAAAAGCGCAAGGTTGTAGTTTTCACGACGCGCAGCGAGCAAGTATGCACTGAAATGAAGGCTGACGTGAAGAAAAAAGTGGAAGGCTTGGCATCTGATGAAGCATGGAAACTATTTCTGAAGAATGCAGGTGAAGATGTAATCAACTCAGAGCCAGGAATTAATCGACTAGCAAAAGAAATTACTAAAGAGTCAGGTGTGCCCCTTGCTCTCATCACCGTCGGCAGAGCCATGTCCGCAAAGATGTCATGGGAAGTTTGGAATGATGCCCTTACGCAGCTGAAGCAATCACAGATGCCAGAAGTGACGGGTATGAGAGAACGAGATCCTATGTTTGCCGCTTTTAAACTTAGCTATGATAACCTGGAAGATGACAACATGAGAGCCCGCCTGTTGTGCTGCTCTTTGTGGCCTGAAGATTTTGAAATGGACAAAGTCGAACTAATACAATCTTGGATAGGTCTTGGCCTGATTGATGAGTATGAGTATGACTCGATCAATAAAGCGTTCCAGCGAGGGCACTCCCACATCGAGAATCTAACATTTGCATGCTTGTTAGAGTTTGTTGATAGGAAAGGCACGACAAGGATCAAGATGCATGATGTGATCCGAGACATGGCTCTATGGACGGCCTCCGACTGTGGATCCAATCAACACAGGTGGATTGTTAAAGCACGCACCGGATTGAATCGGTTGGAACTAGAGAATGAGCAATGGCAAGTGGTAGAGCGAGCATCATTCATGCATAATCGTTTAAGTTCTTTGCCAGGGCAGACTCCCACTTTTCCCAAACTTTCCATGTTGATGCTCCAACAGAATCCTAAGTTAGAGTGAATTCCTGGGCCATTTTTCCAGTCTTTGCCTGCTTTGACATTCTTGGATCTCTCGAGTACAAAAATCAAAGAGCTTCCGAGGGAAATCAACAAGTTATCTCAGCTCCAATATCTAAACCTGAATTTCACCCCAGTCGAAGCACTGCCGGCAGAATTGAGTAGCCTTGCTAAACTCAAGTACTTGCTTCTGGTAAAAACTAATCGTCTTGCCAAAGTACCCGAGGGAACAATATCCAACTTACCTTTGCTCAAATTGTTGGATTTATACGAGAGCAAGTACGCTGACTTGGATGAGCTAGAGCGATTTCAAGGATGCCGGAAATCCATTGGAATTACCCTGCACTCAATGACAGACCTTAAACAGTTGGGCTCTCTACCACAATTATCTACATCGAAACTCCAACTACAAAACATGAGAGACTTGGCTTATCCAAGACAACTATTTGACAGCATCATGCGTAGCCACAACACAAGGCAGGGCCTCGAACGACTAGAGATTGTAAATGTCATGACAGGTGGTGAATTAACAGTTGCTCGGAGCAATAAATATCATGGAGGCTTGGAATTTTTGAGGTATATGTTTCTCATATTTGTCAACGATCTGCAGGAAATCACTTGGAAAGCAGTCGAACCTCAAATGATATTTCCTAATCTTCACGAATTGAATATTTTGGGATGCAAAAGGTTGAGAAACGTCACCTGGGTTCTTCAGCTACCAAACCTTAGTGTCTTGAAAGTATCAAATTGCGATGAGATGGAAGAATTGATAAGCTGTGTTGGGAGTCCCGCGAGCTCTAGCATTAGCTTACGCTTACTGTCTTTGGATGAATTGCCTAAATTGAATTGCATCTCACGGCAGCCACTGACCTTCCTCTACTTGGAGCGGATATATATATTCGCATGCCCAAAACTCAGAAAGCTGCCATTTAGGGCTGACATTTGTCATAATAAATTGAAAGGTATATTCGGTAGGACGGGTTGGTGGGGAAATCTCGAGTGGGAGGATGTGAATGACAAGATTGCTCTCTTCCCTTATTTCAAGTCTACTAGGGTAAGTAATCTTTATGAACAAAAGCATGCAATCTTTGTTTTTCCATATCTGCTTTAGTAAGGAACAATTCCTTTTGAAAATTTCCATCTCTATGTCTGAAAATGCCTGAGTGAATGTACTTACGCTTGAATGCAGCATTACTAATTTGTATTACAAAAGATATCAGGATATATAATTTGTGAACAAAAGGCCATGCAAATATAGTTTATTTTAAATAAACAAGCTAGGAGACAGAATCTATACTTATATTAAATCCATGCAAATATAGTTTATTTTGTTTCTCATTTCGATGAAGAAAGTGGTTTATATACGTAATCACAAAGGACAGTTCATTTTCCTCTCTGAGTTCCAACTTAGAGTATCTTGTTCCAAGATATATATCAAATTATTGATGAACCTTCTAGCTGCCATGTCTTCTATTTACTACATTGTTCTCAGTTAGTATTCTTAGAAATTAGAATTAGACTAACCAGCGAGTCTGATCCGATTCAATGGAACCGATGAAGTACAAATGAGTATGTGGGTAAAATGGCCACCAAGTGAAAACAGACCGCCGAATAATTAATGGAAGACATGCATGAAGAGAAGTAAAAGGGTATAGACTGCAATAAGAGTGTTTGGCCGCTTAACACCTTGATAATATAGTTCACACCTTTACTATTATATTACGCATTTGTTATTAATAAAAACTCATCAAGAATTGCTTTCCTTAATTATTAAGATATATAGATAGATTGATAGAGATAGACGATCGGCACGCGATCAGTATTTCTCTGCAGTGTCTTTTGAAGTTAATTAGATTGTGATTTAATTTGTTGTTGCTTTCTTTTTTTCAGCAGCCGATAAAATCTCGCCTCCTCCAGCAACTCCAACAAGTTCAAGTTCTCTGTTGACAGTTGACACTGTAGTCCTATGGAAATTTAGATACCATAAACTGGATTAGTGGATAATCCAACGGTACAAGTGAAATTTAAATTTGAAAATTTTGAAAGAGCAATTCTTGAGAGTGATCCAACTCTTATTACATGGAAAATCATTCTATTATTTTTCTGCCGCATTCATTCTTAATCTATATTCATTGTTCCATGCTAAATATGATAATTACCTTAATGACTGACTACTGAAATATGTGTATATTAATTAATTTGTTTTTGTCCTAGTATGATATTTTTTTCTAGTTTCGTCCTACAAAATTATGTTTCAGTATGTTCACTATCAAATTATTAATTAATTATATAACTAATTCTTTTTAATTTTGAACTTTGTCAAATTATTAATAATTATATAGCTAATTCTTCTTTGTTTCGAGCTTCGACTAAACCGTTAATTCACGGACTTATATTCCATAATTAGCGTTCTATCAGGACAGTTGAAAAATGATGGGTGAGGTCGAGACAGGGGCACTATGTTAAAAAATATATATATAAGAGAGTTTGGGGATGGCTTAGTGGTTTCAGAGGAGATTTAATTTTTTTTTTCTGAATTTAGATGATTTTTATATATCTTAGTCACCATATCAAGGTTCATAAAATCTTCCATGATTTATCTCTCTCATAATAATCGTAAGACAGATCGATAAAGACCACTAGATTATTAGCTAGATTCCAGAAAAAACATAAAAGAGAGATCTGATGTATTTTATTATAGTTAACAATATAATAGCATCGGTAATTTACCAAACACAGCTCCTAAAGTTCGGAATTGCCCAAAAGTGCAATATAGTTTCAGATTTACCAAATCACGCACCTAATTTCCCTTTTACCCCTCCCGCCAAACAGACCTTCAATTTAATGATGAGAGAGAATTTTCATGCATCCGAGCTACTACTGGAAATTCCGAACCATCTAAACGTAATCGAATTCAAATCCCAAAGACCACAAGATATTCTGAATATAATTCCCAGCACCACCTTTTTTTTATCTGATTTCTAATTTATATCGGTCTGATTTCTGAAATATTGCTGTGAATACCTAATAAAACCTCGAATATCAGAAATTTTGGCCACGGATACACAGAGGGACACTACTCAAACTCAATGGACTTGGATTGGATCGAAAAATAGGTGAATAGGATCATTAATGGGTTTTGACCGAAACCCATTGATGGACTTAGAGGAGTCCAAATTTTGAAATCTTGACATAAACTGAAAGATCTTACAACATAAATTTTTGATATGTCGAGGAAACTTAGTTTTAATCCTCCTATCTCCCAATTTTAACTTGAGAAATCGATGGAAGATGATAGTAGTGGTGGGATTGGAATTCAAAGACCTATGTGGTGTCGCAATCTGCATTACCACCGCGTGCTTTGAGAATTCCAATCAAGATTACAGCGGGTCCGAAAATTCCAATTCCAAAGATTACAGCTGGTGAATTGCGAATTCCAAAGACACCATGTGGTGATGAATATATTTTTCAAAGACCAAAGTTCAATTATAATACTTCATTAATTAAATATAATTAATTGCATTTGACAATATTAAAACTGAAATTATCTAACTAACATGCTAAACACTCGTTCTTGTAGTTACATGCGAGTTCGAAATTACTTCAACTATCGTCCATCGCATGCATAGTAAGTCCACAACGTTAACTCTTTCTCTGATTTCTTATTGGTTTAATGTGATATTAATTTTTTCTTTTTTGAAAAAAAAATAGGTATTTGAGAAGCTCGGTCCGAGTCTACATGATCTTCTTCGGAAGAATGACGATCGATCCTTGCCACTTGATCTAGTCCGAGATATCTGAGACAATCACAAGTCTATTGTAGGTTTGTGAAATATTAGTCACTTCCTATCGTTATCAGGGGAATATGCTTCAAAACTATAAACTAAGACGATGATTCTTCTTTTTATTCTCATTGTAGTCATGCACGATGATCTACGACTTATCCATACGGATCTAAAGCCTGAAAAATATTCTCTAGGTATCCTCGGACTTCCTCTTAGTTTCTGATCACAATGTTAGTTTTTATCTCTAATTTGTATTAAGAATACAGTTCAGTTTCTTTTCTTCGGATCGAGTTGTTTCTTGCTAATTAAAATTTGATGAAAAATTAATGATGAAAAATGTATTCATCACCACAGAGGTGCTGAAATTGCGAATTCCAACACCACTGTGGTGCTATAATTGGAATTTTCAGCACAACTGTGATGTTGGTGGTGTTGGGATTGCAACACCACCGCTGTCTTCGAAATTCCAATTCCAAAGACCACGTTGATGCCGAATTCGCAATTCCAAAGACCACGCTGGTGGTGCAGGGATTGCAACACCACTGTGGTGTTGAGATTGTAACACCACTGTGGTGCTGGGATTGCAACACCACTGTGATGCTGGGAATTCTAATCTCAGCACCACAGTGGTGCTGGAATTGCGAATTCCAGCACCACTACCACCATCTTCCACCAGTTTCTCAACTTTCAGTACCATCTTTTTTTTCGACACAAGTTAAAATTGGGAGATAGGAGGATTAAAACTAAGTTTTCTCGACATATTAAAAATTCATGTTGTAAGATCTTTCAGTCTATGTCAAGATTTCGAAATTTGGGCTCCTCTAAGTCCATCAATGAGTTTCGATCAAAATCCATTGATGGTCCTATTCACCTCTTTTTCGATCCAATCCAAGTCCATTGATTTGGGGTAGTGTCCCTCTGTGTATCCGTGGCTAAAATTTCTGATATTCAAAGTTTTATTAGGTATTCACAGCAATATTTCAGAAATCAGACCGATATAAATTAGAAATCAGATAAAAAAAAGATGGTGTTGGGAATTATATTCTCAGGAATACTGTGGTGCTGGGATTTGAATTCCCAACACCACGTTTAGATGGTTCAGAATTTTCAGTAGTGGCTTGGATGCATGAAAATTCTCTCTTATCATTAAATTGCAGGTCTGTTTAGCGGGAGGGGTAAAAAGAAAATTAGGTGCGCGATTTGATAAATCTGAAACTATGTTACGCTTTTTGAACAATTCCGAACTTTAGAAGATGTGTTTGGTATATTGTCGTAATAGCATCGATGACAGTGTTACTGCAATTGTTTGTGAACTTATGAATTTTAAAATAAAAAAAAATTGATAGTATTTAATTTATAATTTTATAATATATTTTAAATTTAGTAGCAGATAGGAGCTAGTAAAATTGACTTTCACATACAATATCCTATTATGTCTTAGTCTATTTTTTTTAAATATCTTTATTTTTAATATAGTTATTGGACACTTCAACCTTAACAACACTAATAATATTATATTATAACAATTAGTGTTATTATATAATCACTTCATTTCTAATCAATATTAGATTATAGGCACTTTTATTTTGATGAACACTTAATATTATATTATAGTAATTATGATTTTATATCGAAATAAAAAAGGATAGCAATAATAAAAAGATACCCTTTTAATTTTTTTTTCTAATATTTCTTTTGTTAGTTTATTTCTTCACCAAATTTAAAATAAATAAATGAAATAAAGAACAACACGAAGATATTAATATATGATTCCCAAAAAAAAGGGGCGTCATTAAAATAATTGATAATAATAAAATTAAATCATTAACCATAAATTAAACACCTTCCGTTATTAATAAAAACGTGCCTTGATATTATTTCCTTAATGATAATCAATTCGAACCGTGGCTCTGCTTATGTTGCTCTGTTCTGATCACAAGTCCTCCTCCTCCGTCGACGGTGAGAGATCATCGGAGCAATCAGGCAAGTCAAGATTTGTGATCAGAGTGATGGTTAGAGTTAAAATTCCTCTTTTTATAATAACTCTCAGTAGCTTGGAGCAGACAACAAGAGGAGAAATTGTATCAGTCGAGAGAAGCTAGCAATGGGTTTGTCGTCCTTTTTTATGTGAAAGACACACTATAAAAAATTTATTTTGTCATTTTAAATTACCATTTAAATGCAAAGAAAAGTTATTAAATGTGGGGAATTAAAAATTATTTTTAAACAAATCAGATGCTGAAAGTATAACAACCTCGGACAACACTACTTCTCCTAATAATTGCTCTGATAATTGCTCTAATAATTGCTCCTTCTCCATTACTGAAGCTTGAGAAATCTCCCTCTTCCAAGCCTTTGCTGTTTCGCCTCGATCACCATTAGTCTCTCTGTCGATATCAGTCAATTTTTCAATAGGATATGGGATGCAACTTCGATCTACCTCGCCAGGCCTCGATCTCGCGTCGAACGCTTGCGTAGAGACGCGGAGCGATTGAGGGCCAAACTGGAAGACGTCGAACGGGCCATCAACGAGGCTGAGCGCAACGGGAAAACCACCACCGCAGAAGCTCAACAATGGAAGACACAGGCCGAGGAGTCTGTATCGGAGTTCAACGACATCCAAGGTGGTTGTTTTCACGACGCGAACCAAGCAAGTATGCACTGGAATGAAGGCCAACGCGAAGAAAAAAGTGGAAGGCTTGGCACCTGATCAAGCGTGGGAACTCTTTCTGAAGTATGCAGGTGAAGATGAAATCAAATCAGAGCCAGGAATTAATCGCCTAGCAAAAAAAATTACTGAAGAGTGTGCTGGTGTTCCTCTTGCTCTCATCACCGTCGGCAGAGCAATGTCTGCAAAGAAGTCATGGGAAGCTTGGAATGATGCCCTCGCGCAGCTGAAGCAATCACAGATGCCGGAAGTGACGGGTATGAAAGAAGGAGATCCTATGTTTGCTGCCTTTAAACTTAGCTATGATACCCTGGAAGATGACAACATGAGAGCCCGCCTGTTGTGCTGCTCTTTGTGGCCTGAAGATTTCGAAATTGACAAAGTCGAACTGATACAATGTTGGATAGGCCTTGACCTGATCGATGAGTTTGACTCGATCAATAAAGAGTCCCAGCGAGGCCACTCCCATATCGAGACTCTTACACGTGCATGCTTGTTAGAGCTTGCTGATAGGGAACGCACGACAGGGATCAAGATGCATGATGTGATCCGCGACATGGCTTTATGGATGGCCTCGGATTGTGGATCCAATAAACACCGGTGGATTGTTAAAGCACGTACCGGATCGATAGAGTTGGAACTAGAGAATGAGGAACGGCAAATGGTAGAGCGAGCATCATTCATGCATAATCGTTTAACTTCTTTGCCCAGGCAGAGTCCCACTTTTCCCAAACTTTCCGTGTTCATGCTCCAACGGAACAGTAGGCTAAACCTAATTCCTGGGTCATTTTTTCATGCTCCAACGGTATTGATTTTTTTTACGAGAGAGAAAAAAAAAATTAAGTATTATTTGATAAATATAAAAATATGAAATGTTATTTGAATATTTTTAAATTTCACGTGCACTGTTTGATAAATCAATATTTTCTTTAAGCTCTTTAGTACTCAATATATTTACAATCAAATAATTAATGAATCTACAAATATAACTCAAAACATGATTTGTGATGAATACTTTAGAGATTGATACTCAGTTTACTTTGGTGGAGAGTTTTGAGGGAGACGGAGAGTACGAGAGAAAGGATAATAAAATTACACATGGAACTTTATCACTTGCTCATAATTGAATGAATTGAATGATAATTTTTTAAATTTATCAATGAATTTTAATCGAAATCTATTAATCGATTTAATATATTTGAATTTTTAAAAATTCAATATGTAATAGAAAAGGATAGTATAATAAAAATATTTATGATGTCTGTGTCTAATTCTGACATTTCTATAATAAATTATGTGTATATATCAATTGTCTTAGAATTATAAATTTTGAAAATCGTCTAATTATTACTGTTAATGATTTTGATATGTATTTTTAAACATATATAGATTCTGAGATACTTGAGAAACTTATAATATTTTGAATAGGCTCAATCGGATTTTTTTAAGTTTATCAATAAATTTCGATCAAGATCTATTGATGCACATAGAATATTTAAATTTTTAAAAAATTAACATATAATAGAAAAGAACAGTATAATAAAATTATTCATAATGTTCATATTTTATTTTAATATTTTTACGATAAACTGTGTCAATTAATTTTTTCTCTCATATATAATGCAACAACCACTGTACATTTTTAAAAATCAACGCCAAAAGGGAGGCGCCCACGTGGCATGGGTGCTTCCTCTTAGAGCATCAACAATGCTCACCTATTATAACATTTTCCATCTCATCAAAAAATAATTAAAAAATACAAATATAATTAAAAAAAAAAAATACAAATGGGGGTGGGCCAACTGAGCTAGCCCCCCCCACATTCCACTTGAACGCGTTCATTGTCTTGAACGCGTTCAAGTGGAGGGGTGTTATAACACCCCTCCACAATGCATATTAATGGAAAGGGGTGTTATAACACCCCTATTAACATGGGGTTGCAGGTGCCCTCACATGCACATGCTCAGCGCATAGGGAGGCGCACAGCGTATCACTTTCATGGATGCACCATCGTCGGATTTCGATTTCGACTGTCGGATCGAAATGCGACCTTTTAATTCAAATATCATTTCCATTCATATCGCGATCAGAAGTCGATTGATCGCTAGCCATGTTGAGCATCAAGCGAGCAGAGATGGAGCACTGTGCATTGCCACAATCGTGAATGTGTTGGGACCTTGACTATGCTAGAGGGCATGAATAATATTCGTTCGATTTCGTTTGCCATTGTGCTTGTCTACAAATGTTAGTGCGTAGCAGAAATAAGTATAACATAAACAAAATATAATAGACAAGTACTACACTGGTTTTAACATTGTTCAGAGATTCACTCTTATTCCAGATAATTCTTAAGTGGATTACTCTTCTTTCAAACTTTCACTATCTCATTTGGATGAATACCAAGATAGAGAAAATCTTCTTATAATAAACAATCAAAATATAATTATAAAGTGAAATAAACATACAAAGAACACTCTATAACGAAGAGCTTTTGATCGCTTTGTTTTTGATTGTTTTGAAATATTTTTGAAGATATGAAATGCAATAACACTTCCCTTCAAAATCTTCCATAAAACAAATGTGAGAATCTTCACCAAAGTCTCCTTTTATAAGCTGTAGTTTGGATTGGTTTTCATCGATCAATCGATTGATTTTATTTTCAGTTGACTGATTACTCGATCGTTGTCTCACAACGACTTAATTCATATTAGATTTCAGTCAATCAATCGACTGTCATAGGCCAGCAATCGATTGTCATAAGCTAACAATTGACTCAAAAATATTTTATATTCTTGTCCACTTAAAATCAGTCAATTGTTCAAACCAACAGTCAATTACAAATGGTCAATCCACTAATCTAATGCGCAAGTTGAAAGTATTTAGAGGCTTCCACTACCTTTCTCCGATCTTCAATCTCTTTTCTTCTCTTTAAGTAGAGTTTTCTTAATGCCAAAAGGTTAAGCAAAAAGAACAAATTGAAGAAATAGGCTCACTGCGATTCTATATCTTTTTGAAGGCATTACAGCAATGACGATTCTAATAGTTGTGGCTCTGCTTATGTTGCTATGCTATGATCGCAAATCGTCTCCGTTGATGGTGAGAGATCATCGAAGCAACCATGCAAGATTTGTGAACATAGTTTTCGCAGGGATGAGACATTGGTAATGTTATATGTCAACTTACACAATAGATAAAAATCGATTTTGAAGAAAAATCTTAAATCCTTCTTCAGACTTAGATGACGAGACACTTAGATGACCATATACGATCTTATTAATCGTGCCAAAAATATAGTCTATTTTACTCCTTTTTATATTTGTGGAATCGGGATAAAAAGATCATTAAATGGATGGTTACAATCTTTTGTACAAGATTTGTGAACACAACGATGATAGGAATTAAAATCCCTCTTTTGTAGCAACTCTCTGGAGCAGACAACAACAGGAGAAATTGCATAGGTTGAATAAGAGAAGCTAGCAAGAGAGTTTGTGGCTTTTTTTTTTTTTATTTGTACTTCTTAAAATTTCATTTATGTGAAAAATACAGTTTGACAATTTTATTATAGTATTAAAATAACAAATTTATTTTATAATTTTAAATGACTATTTAAATGCAAAGAAAAGTTATTAAAAATGGAGAATAAAAAATTATTTTTAAACCAATCAGATGACGAAAATAAACCAAGGACAACACAACAGCCTGGCAGCTCTAATAATTGCTCTAATGATCAACACTGCAGCTCAATACGGCTCCTTGTCGATTACTGAAGCGCTTCAGAAATCTCCCTCTTCCAAGCCTCTGCTGTTTCGCCTCGATCACCATGAGTATCTCCATCGATCTCGGTCAATTCCTCAACAGGATATGGGATGCAGCTTCGTTCTACCTCGCCAGGCCTCGATCTGGAGTCCAACGCTTGCGCGGAGACGCGGAGCTATTGAGGGCCCAACTGAATGACGTCAAACAGACCATCGACGAGCAAACCACCACCGCAGAAGTTCAACAATGGAAGACACAGGCCGAGGAGTCTGTATCGGAGTTCGACGCCATCGAACGGAACTATGGGGCGATGCGGTGCCTCGGCGACTGGTCGTGGAATTGCATCTGCATCAACCGGAGGGTCACCAGGAACCAGGAGGCGGTGAAAGCTTTGATTGACCGAAGGGATGCTTTTAGGGTTGACGAGCCGCCGCCGCCTCAAGTCGCCGCTCGCCGCCGCTGCCTCGTGGAGCTTCCCATTTCAAATGATGTCGTCGGGATGCAATCGGATCTGAACCAGATGGTGGGCTCGATTAGTGATGGAAGTGTCAGGGTTATAGGCATCTACGGGTTGGGAGGGATAGGAAAGACGACGCTTTTGACGCTCATCCACAACCACGAAGAGATCTCCAAGCTCGAATTCGAGCATGTTGTCTGGATTGTGGCCTCCAAAGAATGCAAATTGCGAAAGCTTCAGATGGACCTGGCTGAGCAGGTAGGATTGAATCTCAAAGACAATGAGAGTAAAGAAGATTGTGCTTCTAAGCTCTTCAACTTCCTTAGGAAAAAGAACTGCTTGTTATTCCTTGATGACATTTGGGACTCTTATGAACTTCATATGTTGGGAATGGAACAAAAACCTGCTAAGCATGGCGAGGAGCAGAAGCGCAAGGTGGTAGTTTTTACGACGCGCAACGAGGAAGTATGCACTAAAATGAGGGCCAACGTGAAGAAAAAAGTGGAAGGCTTGGCATTTGATCGATCATGGGAACTCTTTCTGAAGTATGCAGGCGAAGATGCAATCAACTCAGACCCAGGAATTAATGAACTAGCGAAACAAATTGCTGAAGAGTGTGCTGGTGTGCCCCTTGCTCTCAAAACCGTCGGCAGTGCCATGTCCGCAAAGAAGTCATGGGAATCTTGGAAAGGTGCTCTCAAGCAACTGCAGCAATCACAGATGCCAGAAGTCACGCGTATGAAAGAAGGAGATCCTACGTTTGCTGCCTTTAAACTTAGCTATGATAGCCTAGAAGATGACAACATGAGAGCCCGCCTATTGTGCTGCTCTTTGTGGCCTGAAGATTTCAAAATTGACAAAGTCGAATTAATACAATGTTGGATAGGCCTTGACCTGATGGATGAGTTTGACTCGATCTATGAAGCGTTCCACCAAGGGCACTCCCATATCGAGACTCTGATGTCTGCATGCTTGTTAGAGCTTGTGGCTTACGATGGCACAAAGATCAAGATGCACGATGTGATCCGAGGCCTGGCTCTATGGATGGTTAAACACAGGTGGATTGTAAGAGCAGGCTCCGAATTGGATCAGTTGGAGCTAGAGAATCAGCCATGGCAAGTGGTAGAGCGAGCATCATTTATGCATAATCGTTTAACTTCTTTGCCAAGACAGACTCCCACTTTTCCCAAACTTTCCATGTTCATGCTCCAACAGAACCGTAAGCTAGATTTAATTCCTGGGTCATTTTTCCGGTCTTTGCCTGTTTTGACATTTTTGGATCTCTCGGGTACAAAAATCATAGAGCTTCCGACGGCAATCGACATGTTATCTGAGCTCCAATATCTAAACTTGAATTTCACCCCAGTCGAAGCACTGCCAGCGGAGTTGAGTAGCCTTGCTAAACTCAAGTACTTGCTTCTGGCAGGAACTGAGCGTCTTGCCGAAGTTCCCAAGGGAACAATATCCAACTTGCGTTTGCTCAAATTGTTGGATCTATTCAAGAGCAAGTACGCTGACATGGATGAGCTAGAGGGATTTGAAGGATGCCGGAAATCCATTGGAATTACCCTGCACTCAATGACAGACCTCCAACGGTTGAGCTCTCTACCGCAATTATCTACATGGAAGCTGCAACTACAAAACATGAGAGTCTTGGCTGATCCAAGCCAACTATTTGAGAGCATCATGAGCAGCCGCAACACAAGACGGGGCCTTGAACGACTAGAGATTGTAAATGTCATGACAGGTGGTGAATTAACACTTGCTCGGAGCAAGAAGGATCGTGAAGAAGGCCTTGAAAGTTTGAGGTATATGATGCTCAGAGCTGTCGACGATTTGCCGGAAATCACTTGGAAAACAGTCGAGCCTCGAATGGTATTTCCTTATCTTCACGAATTGAATATTTTTGAATGCAAAATGTTGAGAAACATCACCTGGGTTCTTCAGCTACCAAACCTCTGTGTCTTGAAAGTAACAAATTGTGATGAGATGGAAGAATTGATAAGTTGTGTTGGAAGTTCCGCCAATTCTAGCATTGGCTTACGCTTACTGTCTCTGGCTGGAATGTCTAAATTGAATTGTATCTCACGGCAGTCACTAACATTCCCCAACTTGGAGCGGCTATATGTATTCTTATGTCCAAAACTCAGAAAGTTGTCATTTGGTGCTGAAATTTGTCACAATAAACTGAAAGGTATATTCGGTCAGATGGATTGGTGGGAAAATATCGAGTGGGAGGATGTGAATGAGGAGAATGCTCTCCTCCCTTATTTCAAGTCTATTGGGGTAAGTAATTTTTATGATAAAAAACATGCAAATCTTCCTTTTTAAAATATAGTTTAGTAAGAAACAACATTTCTTACTAAACGGGAGGCGGTGAACGAGTTGATTGGTCGAGTGGATGTTTTTAGGGTCGCCGCTTTGACGCCGCTGCCGCCGCCGCCGCTGCTGACGCCGCTGCCGCCTCCTCCGTCGCTGCCATCCGCGCCGCCGTCGCCATCAGCACCGCCGCTGCTGCCTTCATCGCCGCCGCCGATTTCAAATGATGCCGTCAGATGCAATCGGATCTGAACCAGATTATGGGCTGGATTAGGGATGAAAGTGCCAGGGTTATAGCCATAAGGCTTGGGAGGGATAGGAAAGACGATGCTTTTGAAGCTCATCAACCATGCAGAGATCTTTGACGTTACACACGATCAAATCAATTAAAATATTCAAATAAATTTTTTAGATAAAAAAAATTATTCCATTTGATTTTATTTAATTCGACGAATTCTATTTGATTAATTCTTTTTTATTCTTCTGCAAATTCGACGAAAGATCTTTGACGTTGAATTTGATTGTTAACTTATTGAAACAATGTCTGGATAATGACTTGGTAAAGATATCGACGATTTGATCTTATACGTAAAATATACGGCATGTATAATTGTTAAATAATTGTAACTCGCTCTCGAACAAAATGAAAATCAATTTTCACGTATTTTGTACGAGCATGAAAGATCGGATTTATTGTAAGATATATTGTTCCAATATTGTCACACTAAATTTTCGGTGTGGTATTTAACACAAGATGTAATTCAGAAAGAAATGATTGAAGCAAAATAATTTCAAATGTTATATTGGTTATAACTTTACATTCAACCTCAGTACTTGAGCGTGAAACTGTAGGTTACTTTTTCGAATTCTATGAGATAAGATTTCGTCCAAAAAATATTGTATATCCACTTGTAGATCGTCTATCTTCAGGAGAACTTGTCCAATCCACATCACTATAAGCACGTAAATTTCGCGATAAATGATGATATAGTAGAAGACTGTGTAGAATAGTACCTTTGAGATAGCGCAAAATTCTTTTCACATATTCTCAATTTTGTTCAGTGGGAACATGTATAAACTGACAGGTATGATTTACAGCAAATGTAATATCAGATTGTGTGATATTGACATACTGTAAAGCTCCAACAATACTTCGATAAATCTGAGGATCAGACATAGTAGGAGATGATGAGGGTATAGTGTGGTTATTTATAGCAATTGGTGTAGAAACCAAACGCGCTTCATCCATTTTAGCTCTTTGAAGAAGTCCAACAATGTATTTGCTTTGAGAGAGAAGACAACCTTCGTCATGTAGGATAAGTTCGATACCAAGAAAAAAAATCGAGCATTACCCAAATCTCGATTAGAAAATTCTTGATCGAGAAGACTTAATAAATTTGTGATATCATTTTGATCATTTCTAATTATTAAGATGTCATCCACATAAATAAGAAAAAATATCATTGATTCATCCTTATTTTTATAAAATAGAGAAGAGTCAGTTTTTTGATCCAAAAAATTCTTGAACTTGTAATCAATTAGACAAACAATGAAACCATGCACGAGGAGCTTATTGAAGACTATATATAGATTTCTTGAGTTGACAAACATGAGTTGAAAATTATTGATAAATGAACTCAGGTGATTGTTTCATAAATATAATTTCCTCAATATGCTCATGAAGAAATACATTAGAAATGTCTAGTTGTCGAATAGGTCAGTTCCAACTTACAATAATTGATAATAATAATCTGACAGATGTGATTTTGATCACTTGGCTAAAGGTGTCATTAAAATCAACACTTGATTGTTGACTAAATCCTTTCTCTACTAATTGTGTTTTGTATCGTTCAAGAGAACCATTGGCTCGATGTTTAAGGTGAAATATCCATTTAGAGCCTACTATATTCATGGAGGAACTACGCGAAACTAGACTCCATGTTCCATTGCGAAGAAGCACATCAAATTCTATAGTTATTGCATTACGTTAATTTGAATTCTTGTTTGCTTGTGAAAAATAAATTGGTTCAACAAATTTTGAGGAGATTACTAGAGCACGATGAAGAGGATCTTGGGTCGTTTTTGATGGACATCGTGCATAAATGTCACTTAAGGGAAGTATGCGACGAGGCATATTATTTTCTGAATCACTCTTTGTTGGTGATGAGGAAGTAAATTGATATGTCGATTTTGACAATGGACTTGCATTATCTGAGGATCCATAGCAAGAAAGCATATTATCTTTGACTAGTGAGGATTCCGTGACTAAACATAGAATAGATTCTTGAATGTTGTCCCTTCTAATATTGTCATTATTGCATGTAACTCTTCTGAGAGTAGACATTTGGGGTGAATCCGATGGTATAGAAGAGTTTTCAGAGAGTTTTGGAACAGGACTTAAGATGACATCTCTTCTTATAGGTTCAACATGTCTTGTTAGGAAAATGACCTGTGGAAGCTTTGATGTTATATTGGGCAATATTATAAATGTATCATCATTTTCTGAGAATGGAGCTACTGTTGTGACTATAAATAGAAATAGAGATTCATCAAAGATAATATGTCGGTATATATAGACAATGATACCCATGGTGCAAATTACTATAACCAAGGAAAACACATTGTTGAGAACGAGGATTAAATTTTGTATTTAGAGTAGGGTCTTAATCATGGATAACATGCGCAATCAAAGATACGTAAGAACATGAAGTTGGGAGGTTGATTAAAGAGTTTTTCCATAGGACATTTGTGTTGAAACAATGAGGTGGGAAGACAATTAATAAGATAAACCGCAGTGTGGACTGTCACGTCCCAAAATTTAAGTGGAATCGATGCATGATTGAGAAGGGCTAAAGCAATTTCGATTATATGACGATGTTTTCTCTCTACGAAACCATTTTGTTTAGGAGTGTAAGGACATGAGACTCGATGGAGAATGCCTAAGGAGTCGAGATAGCGATGAAGTGCTTGATATTCTCCACCCCAATCAAAGTGGAGGGAGAGTATTTTACGGACAAAGTAATGCTCAACATGCTTTTGAAATCGACAAAAAATATCAAAAAGATCAGATTTTCTTTTCAGGTGAAAACCCCAAGTAAATTTATTAAAGACATCAATAAAAATCACATAATAAAGAAAACTTTGTTTTGACAGAATAGGAGCAGGTCATCACACATCATAGTGAATTATCTCTAAAGGAAAACTAGATATATGAGAGGAAGTAACGAAAGATAATTTATGACTTTTTGCTTTCATGCACGCTTCACAAGAATGAGAAGGGGACGCCAAAGAAGTTGGTAAGTCAAACTTGTTGATGATTTCTTGAACAAGATGAAAAGATGGACGCCCAAGTCGGATATGCCAGGAGGATTTATTTATGCATTCTCCAATGAGAGCCTTGGTGGATGTGGGTTGAAGATAATAGAGACTATATCTAATTTCTCCTTTTAGTAGAGTGGTTCCGATTTTGGAATCCTTCACAAAACAATGATGAGGATGAAATTCAAAGAATATATTATTGTCAATGACAAATCGACGAACAAAAAGTAAATTTTTAGTGATTGAAGGAACATGTAGTGTATTGTGCAAGTGAAAGATTCGACCAGATGAATAAAAGGTTGTGTTTCTAAGGTTAGCCATTTTCAAATCTGAGTTGTTGTCTACTTGTACCATGTTTGGACCATGATAGAAGGAAGCTTTTATGAGAATATCATGATCCGGTGTAACATGATAAGTTGTTCCAGAGTCTGAATGTCATCCTAAGCTTGAAGAATTTTCCACAGTTGTATATGGGTTGCTTGTAAGAGAGAATGCTTCTGGATGAGATGTTGAAACTGAGGATGAAAATTGATTTGAGGATGCAAAACCTCTGGGGAAATTTGAATCAAATCTCTTATAGTATTAATGTGCAAAATGGTCATTGCGAAAACAAATTTGATATCCACATTTGATTTCGTTGATTGTGTTATTAATTGATATCCACATTTGATTTGCTCGTTGTATCTGTTGAGAGAATGGTAGACTCTGACATCCTTTTGAGATTGGAGTTGTAGAAGTATTTCATAAGAGGATAACATATTATTAAGAATATCAAGTAATACTTACTTCATACGAATTGTTACGCTATGAATAAAATTGTCATACTAAGTCTCTAAACCTACAAGAACATGTATCAATAAATCTGGTTCAGAAATTATATGCCCAATTGTTATTAGATTATTAGCAATAATTTTGATTGATTGATTGAATATATTCATTGATAGATTTATCTCCTTGTTGTACCGATTGTAGTTGCATGCAAAGTTAAAGTACTCCTGCTTGAGAGGGTGATACAAAGGTTCAAGCAAGAGCTTCCCATATTTAGTGAGAACTGTGAAGCCCTACAATTATAGGAAGTATAGACTCACTAAGCAACGAAATTAATCATGTCATAATTAGTTGATCTTTCTTGTTCCAAACTACATAATTAGGATTATTTTCTTGGAGCTTAGGAGAGGTACCATCTATAATTCCAAGTAAATCATAAGCACGAAGTAACGATTGAAACTGAATCTTTTAAAATAAATAATTATCACTATTAAATTTAATAGAAAAATAAAATATATGAATTTTGTGTCACTTGATTTATGTTTCCGAGGGAGATGATAAAGTAGATTCTGACATTTGATTTTAAAAAAAAAAACAGCAAAACAGAGGACGAAGCGAGCAGTCACAGGGGCCGAGGGCGGTCATTTGCGATCTTCGACATGAGTGGTGGCCGACTTTGAACGAGGAGAAAAGAAATCGACACCTGGAACGAGAAGAAATCAAATTTACTGCTCAGATTTCTAATTAGAAGGGCTGCTGTTGCTAGTATTCGCAGCGTATGAAGGAGATTCTGCCGTCATTAATGTAGCAGGAGGCTGTGAAGGATGATGCTGAAAAAAAAATTTAGCAGTCAAGAAACTCTCACCGAAAGAGATTGGCTCTAATACCATGTTAAAAGAATAAAATGGAGATAATTAAAAACTCTTTTTTATTGATTTATTTGTACATAAATAAAATATTTTATAGATATGTTACGCGACCAAGTCAATTGAAATATTCAAAATAAAAAAAACATTCTATTTGATTTTATCTAATTCAACAATTCTCTTTTACTCCAATCTTGAGCTTGAGCATGTCGTCTGGATTGTAGCCCTCAAAGGATGCAAATTGAAAAAGCTTCAGACGGACGCTTTTGCAGGCTTCTGCAGAACAATAACATCTCAGGAGAGATACCTGCAGAGATTGGGAAGCTCTCCAAGCTTCGCACGTTGGATCTCTCTGACAACGACTTGTCCAGTGAAATCCCTGCTTCATTGGGCAATTTGAAAGTCCTTATGTACTTATAAGTGACAAAACTTTTGGTTTTCGATGAAATTTGTTCTTAGTCGCTGCAATTCAGGAAAAAAAAAAGGTTAGGAATGGACTTGTTCTCTATTTATAATCTCACAAGCTAGATGAAGAATTCCAAAAGCTTAAGCATTTAAGAATGGACTTATTTTACTGACATTAAATACGGCTCGATAATTATGATGTGTGTCAAAGGAGCAACACGAGATGAGGTAGAGTAGAATAACAAGATTACTAGGAGATAGGGGTTTCTGACTCATGACATTAGTTGAAATACCCGGCTAATGTGATGAAAAAATGAGTGGAGTGATCTTGAGATTACTAGTGATATAACTTTGCTAAGAGCTTAATGGAGGAGTAAGCTCTAAAGATTACAGTTTGGTGATGACATTGTTAGTTGAAATATCATGCTAATGCGGTTCTGAAAGCTTAAATAAAACTGATAACTGGTTTCAGTTTATGTTTTTATGGTCTAGCAAGCTAATTTGATATGATAAGACAAGTATGCTAATCCTTCTTTTTGTTTCTGATTTGGTGATGGAGCAGGAGGTTCAACAACAACAGTCTTTCAGGGGCACTTCCTCAATCTTTGGCCAATCTCACTCAACTCACTTTCATGTAAGCTTGTTGGCAGTCTAGTCTAGTCGCTCATCCTGATCTATGTATATAACTAATTAAAGAAGATATCTTTGTGCATTTATACTTACAGGGACATGTCTTACAACTTGAGTGGCCCTGTGCCAAATTTCCCAGAGAGAGCATTCGAGTAAGTCTAATCAACTATTGTCATCGTTAAGACACTGGCGATAGTTTACTAATAAAAGAGCACTTGTTTTCCTTTGGATTGCGAGTATCATACATGTTTTGATACAATGTTTCCCATTTTATCATATGCTTTTCGTTTCCACAGCATTGTTGGCAATTCTTTAATATGTCCTACTCACCTAGAGCAAGAATGTTATTCGACAGTTCCTGTGCCAAGAACCTTTTATTCTAATATTTCTCAAGGTATACACGATTCAAGATAAATTTTCATTCTAGAACTTTGAGTCCAAGTGAACTAGTTCTACAATGTGAAATATATATATATATATATATATCCTCATGATTGTTCGATGGAATTAGACCAAAAGGATGGGTGACTGATTTTGTACCATCACTTTTTATTTTAAAAAATCCCTCATTCTGCAGCAAAACCAGCATTAGATTCGAGTACCAGCGAACGAATAGCTTTGGGTGATGGAAGAGGCTTACTCTACTTGCATGAACAATGTGCCACCAAGATCATTCATGATGACTACTGTGAAGCTGTCGTCGGAGACTTTGAACTTGCAAAACTTTTAGATCACAAGGACACACATATAACGACAGCCGTGAGAGGAATAGTGGGGCACATAGCGCCGGAGTATCTATCGACAGGCCAGTCTTCCAAGAAAACTGATGTTTTTGGATTTGGAATCCTTCTTCTGGAGCTGATCACTGGATCGAGAGGTTTGGAATTCAGAAAAACAGCGAAGCTTAGAGGTGCCATGCTTGATTGGGTACGTTCAAACATAATTCAAATGGTTTGCTTTTTTTCTTGGCATTTAGATGACTTCGGTTACAAAAATGGTTTATATCAGGCTAGAAATGTTTTGGAAATTTTCGATAAATGATATCAAAACAAGAATGGTTTCTTCTTTCATGCAAGTCATAGCTCTTGTTCTCTTTAGCTGGTTCCACAAATGACATTGATACGACCAAATTCTGAACTCCTAAAATTGATTGGAATTGTCTACTATGCCTCAAAGGAATCACGTTGGTAAAACTATTTTCTGTGACAGGTAAAGAAGATGCATGAAGAAAAGAGGCTCGATTCGCTTGTGGATGAAGACCTGAAGAACTACGATAGGATCGAGCTCGAAGAGATGGCCCAAGTCGCGCTCTTGTGCACTCAGTATCTCCCAGGCCGACAGAGGCCCAAAATGTCCGAAGTTGTGCGGATGCTCGAAGGTGATGGCCTCGCAGAGAGATGGGAAGCCTCACAGCGAGCAGAGGTGCATAAGCTTAAGGCATCTGAGTGCTCGTTGGAGCGTTTCTCTTACCTCACCGATACTTGCTTGTCGAAGCAATAGAGCTCTCACGGCCAAGGTGACCGGTGACAGTCACAAACATCAAAGATCAAAGATCTTAGTTGGTTCTTGGTGCGCGATCGAAAGAGTTTGTCTAGAAGACGTAGCAGAGAATTAGTTTGTTGTTGATAAATTATATACCTGTTTGGAGTTTCGCTTGTGTCGGAGGAAAGATCACAGTGAAAATTACCTCAGGTTTCCACAAACCAAGATCCGCCGAATGCTTCTACGCCTCTGTCCGTCTTCTCCGAGATCCAATTTGTCTCGCAGCAGCCTCCTTGGACACACACTCCTTCCCTTTTAAGGGAAGGAGATGCACGCACGCACGGCTTCAAGTCGTGCGCGCTCGAGGCAGTTCGTGGAATTGCCTCTGTGCAGTTCGTGGAACTGCCACGAACTCCATCATCTCTCACTCGTCCAAGGTATGTCACATAGACAAAATGATCACACAGACCATTTTAGAAGAGACGTTTAGTCACATAGACTAAATGATCACACAGACCATTTTAGAAGAGGCGTCTAGTCACATAGACTAAATGAAAACATCAAATTAGAAAATGGTTCGTGCGACAGCAAGCACATTGAGCGTTCAATTGCTAAGAAAGTTGTTACACCTTACATAGCTGCTCATAGAGTGATGCATGCTAAGAGAAGTTGTTACGCCTAACTTAGTCACTCTACATATGATACATAATCATTCTCCCGATGACACAGAGTCATCTCCAGATGGTACAAAACCATTTATCTTATGACACAGCCATTTCCCAGGTGACACACAGTCATTTTCCAGATGATACAAAATCATATTTCTGATGGTACATAACCTTTTACCTGAAACATTTATGTCTTGCTTTTTACCCAGATTAAATAATCTCATTTACATCAATATGAACATCTCTAATCCCTTAGATTGACCATCATGTCAAGAGCATGTCTCATATTTCAAATATTCACAATCATTTCCATACACAAATGTAAATGGGTCGACTGAATAATTCTTATTAGATGTAAATCTATTTAATCTTCCTTTTAGTGAATCTATTCATTTTAATCAATCGCTTAGTCATGTTCCATAGACCAATCATCCATAGTCGATAGGTTTACACGCTAAAGTAGCAGACTGATCAAAACTTCAAGTAGACACCTAAATAGTCACAAAGGGCAAATATTGAGATCAACATATAATTCTAAGGGCTCACATAGTAGAGAAGCGGTGGATCCATTCTCCTACTACCCTTAGTGTCGTCTTAGCACATGCGGTATGATTCACATGCTACGATGTCGCCCTCTTTACCAATAAAGAGCGTTTCCTCAAATTAACATCGTACAGATTTCGATCTAGACATTCCCAATGTCTAATCCAGAATTCAACACATGAATCCAGAACTCAACATATGAATTCTAACTGCTCAAAAAGCATATACAAGAAATGGTGGGTTCATTTACTCGATCATTTACCACAAAATGATCTTATCTTAATACAAATATCAAGACGACCCTAACTTATAGGAATGTAACAAATTTTACAGCTTCCAAAGCTAACAACCACATAGGTTGACCTATAAGCATCGGTCTTACCTCTATTCATACGCAACAAATAGAGATGATTGTCCATGTGAGAGGACCAATCACTACCTGCCAACATGCTTATCGAGATCTTATCACTAGAATGTAACATAACATACACTGAATTTATTATGGCTGACATTTCAAAACAATCAAATTATAACATTCAATTGTCATTACAAGATCGTTACATTCTCTACAAGTCCCATAGACTTTACATGCTCATTAAATGACTCTCTAGTCATTGACTTAGTAAAAGGATCTGCAAGCATAGCTCGTGTAGGGATATACTCAAGAATCACCTTCTTTTTAGCAACAATATCCCTGATAAAGTTATATTTTATAGCAATATGCTTGCCCTTGCTGTGATATTTGGGATCTTTGGAAAAAGCTATCGCAAATTGATCATTACAATAGATACCACCGACTCTAATCGTTCTCGAATCTTTAAATGTTTTAGAACCTTCTCAACCAGATCGCTTCTTGTACAGCCGCCGAACATGCCACATATTCCCTTCCATTTGTAGATAAGGCCACAGCATCGCTTCCTTGTTCCAGGAGATGGCGCCACCATTCAACAAGAACGCATAGCCTGATGTTGATTTTCTATCATCCAGGTCTTCAGCCCAATCTGCATCTGAATAGCCCTTTAGGCTCATATCTGACCCTTGATAACAGAGACAATAACTGCCGTCGCTTGAGATATCCGAAAATCCTTTTCACCGCCTTTCCAGTGTCTCGATCCCGGTTTCGACCGAACCTAGTGACTAAGCCCATCGTGATAGCCGAGATCGGGACGAGTACACAACATAATATACATTAAACTACCTATTAATCGCATATGGTTTTTTATTCATGTCGGCTATATTTCACCGAGTCTTGGGACTCATACTTTGCTCAAAATAAAGATACCTTTCGCAAATAGGTGTCTGCTCATCACCGATCAATGACATGTTGAAATGTTGTAACATCTTAGTAATATAAGACTCTTGTGACAAACCCAAAAGTCTCTTTGATCGATCCCGGATGATCTTAACCCCTAAGATGTATTCAATTTTCTCTCATATCTATTGTGTCAAATTGAGAAGACATCCACTTTTTGACTTCTTCAATAAATCCTATGTCATTTCCTGCTATCAGCATATCATCAACATATAATGATAAAATGACATACTTTCCTTTTTCCTTCTTTAGGAAAACACAATGATTCTCATTGATCATTTCGAAACCATAAGATAAAATCACTTTGTTAAATCTTATGTTCCATTGTCTTGACGCTTGCTTCAGCCCATATATAGATTTCTTCAATCTACATACTTTATCCTCTTGGCCTAAAGCAACGAAACCTTCTGGCTGAACCATATAGATTTCCTCGTCAAGCTCACCGTTAAGGAAAGCGGTTTTAACATCCATCTGATGTAATTCCAAGTCATAATGCGCCACAAAGGCCAAGATAACTCGGATTGACACAAACTTCACTACGGGAGAAAATGTCTCTTCAAAGTCAATACCCTCTCTTTGGGTAAATCCTTTTGCAACCAAACGAGCCTTGTATCGGTTAATCGATCCATCAGACTTCCTCTTTATTTTGAGAATCCACTTATTCCCAATAGCCCTTCGACCAGGAGGAAGATCGACTAACTCCCAAACTTGATTCCGAATCATTGACTCCATCTCTTCTTCCATTGCATTTTTCCACTTATCTCTAACCCTACATCCCAACGCTTCCTCAACCGACGAGGTTCATCTTCGCCAACCGGGAGTGTCATCATGGCCTCATTCTCAATATCAAACCTCCTTTTAGGTATGATCTACGAACACTTTTTCGTAAGTTGTTGCTGAGAAGTCACCCCTGATCGCACATTACTCCACTCGGCGACTAGGTTCGTATCCCATCGACATCCTGCCTTATTGATAATAACTCATCCTCCTCATAAAGAGGAATTGTCTTATCAACTTCACCCTTTCATTGGGAACTCGCCGAGAAAAGTGGCATCTCTCGACTCAATCTCAGAGATTGTCTCATCTTATTGCTCACCTATAAAAACATAACCTTTTGAGGTCTCAGAATATCTTATAAAGATACACTTCTTACCTCTAGGTCCGAGTTTTTCATATCTGTGAGAATTATCATGAACGAGGTAAATGACTCGTGGTCTCGATTGCTCAAATCTGGTTTTCTCGCCTGCCCAACGCTCATATGGGGTCGATGGAACTGACTTCAAGGCATTTTGTTAAGTATATACGCCGCATGACTAGTAATGCATCTCCCCAATAGGAGACCGCAAATTAGCTCGCGCCATCATAGACTCCAACCATTTCAAGAAGAGTCCTATTTCTTCTTCAAAGAACCCCATTTTTTGTGGAGTTCCGGATCGAGCCTAATAATCCCCTTATCATTACATGTCGCTCAACAAATCGCATGTATATTCACCTCACTGGCCGCGTAAGGCCTTAACCTTACGCTCCGCTTGATTCTCAACTTCGCTCAATAACTAATAAAATAATCCAACGCCTGCATTTTGAGAAATCAAATACACATGACCATACCTAGTGAAATCATCAATAAACGAATGAAAGTAGGAAGCTCCATGCCTAGCCTTCACACTCATCTGACCACAAATATCCGAATGAATCAATTGCAATGGCAAGTCTGCTTTTATAGTCTTTCCAAATGGTTTCCTAGTTTTTTTTTCAGCAAGACAATGCTGACATATAGACAAGCTAATCTTAGCACGAGAGCCCAATAAACTCTCTCTAGCTAATCGATTCATGCGATCTTGTCCTATATGTCCCAATCTAGCATGCCAAACCTCATCGATATATCCGCATTACTAGTAAGAGCAATGTTTGAAAACAACTATGAATCGCACAATTCACATCGTGCACCACATCTAGTACCATAAAACCATTAGATAAATAATCATATCCGATCGACACAGAGTCAATCTTAAGTTCTACACAACGATCAAAAAATTTACAGAGTACCCCAAATCAAGAAGACAAGTAATGATACAAGATTCCTTCAATCTGAGCATACAAGACATCATGTAGAAACAAAGTACTTCCACCACGATGTTAAGTTTTAAGTGCCGACTTTGACTTCGACTCTGCATTGTTTCCTACATAGATCCATTTGTTGCCGCAGTACCGCCAGATACTCCACATATGTAACCCGCCTCGAGCTACATGGTTTGGTTGCTCCCGAATCTATAATCCACAAAGGATAAGAATCACATCAACACAAGATTAGCAACAAAATGCTCAAGACAGTACTAGAAGTTACCTTCTTCTCAAGACACTCCCGAGCAAAGTGGCCCTTTCACACAATTAAAGCAAGATAACTCGCTTAGGTTTCTTCCCCGCCTTCTTCTTCTTGATTCGATCCTTCCCAAAAGAATAGAGCAACGCTTTTATTCTTTCCTTCCTTCTTGTACCATTTCTTCTTCGATCCAGATGATCCAAAGAGTCGCACCAAATAGTCACCGAAATCCTCATGATTCTACTCTCTCACCTCCACCAACATGCCGCGTGAGACATCAAAAGTCTTAATACTCACCGTGAGTTAAAGTCTCTTCATGGTCTCCCAAGAATCGGAAGAGAACGAATAACCACCGAACTTGTTGTTCATCTGGCCAACTCATGACCGGCAGCTACCCCGATCATATTAGACATCTCCCTGAGATGTTGAACCATCGTTGCATACGGGCGCTTATTGTAGCTATCGAACCTAATCGCCACCGCCGGCTTACTCGAGACTTATTCCAATCAGATTCTCTAAGGGCTACCTGATCGCATGAGTCAAGGATACGACTCATACTCTAACACTAGGTCATCCACCATCAACTTATCAATACGCCTTAGCAAGGAATCCTTCCTTTCCATACCTTATGTATCAAGGTCACGCCTCAGATCAGGTCAGACATTACTCAACAGTTCCATCACAACCCGATTAATGTTCTAGACTTCTGCTCTCAAGAACATACTGAATCTTGAGGTGCCATATTTTATAGTTATCCTCATTCAATTTTTCACCTTTGTTCAATTCAGCTATGATATTTTTAGTCGCCATAACCTAACATAAATAAATACATTATTTAGTTACTCAGTGTATGCTTTTATGTATGTAATCTCAAAAATAAACTCAAGATAAATCTGATCTGGTTTACAAAATCAAGTGACAACTGTGTTATCACTCATCATTTGTATGTGCCAATCAGACTTAGATTGATATATTTTATTACATACATCCCACTTAATGATATTAATCATTATTACAGCATGATATTACACATTAAATGAACATATCATTATATACTCATTTGAACTAATCAAAGGCATATTCCGAAATCATGCATCATGTAGAGTCAACAGCATTAAATGAACTAATCATTTTAAATGAACACATCATTAATATAAACATATTGTACAATGTTAACAAATAACAAAGTCTACTAAGAATATAACTGATTACATTCTTCCTACTCATAAACTAAAAATAACTCCTAATAGACTAGATAAGCAATTACTGCTCCCACTAGGACAAGCCCTAGCGCAACAGTAATCATGACATGTCCCCTCCGTCTGGACTCAACTACAGTACTCTCTGCTGGGACACTCACAGGCAACACATGTCGCCTGACATGAGTCCTTTAAAGACCTCACAAATCGAGAACCAAAATCCTCCACTGGGTCTTCTTCAGGATCCTCTTCATAGTCGGATAGTTAATCGACTCTGCCTGGCCGGGTATATGAAACACGCCTTCATGTAACCCCCAAAATTATCGCGTCGCGTCGAAGATTATCGCAATGAACGAATCAACGCCCAAATCTCAGAATTGTCTAATACCGAAACTCCTGCATCTCGAGCTTCCGAGCGATCGTCATCGGCTTCCCAATGTGTCCAACGACTCCATGGTAAGGGTCATAGTCCAATCCTTCGATAGCCTCCCTATACCGATTGTACAACACATCGCGCCGGGTCATAGTGGTATACATCCGCGTCATCTGTAAAATTGAAATAAATCATGTCAGTACATAACCGACAAAACCAGTACAAATACCGGTATATTCCAATTTAATTATGACACAAAACAAATATTCATATATTAAGAAGAACTAAACTCCTTGAATTTTAGGCTATTATTAATTGACCCATTGATCAATCAATTTTGACCCATAGACAGTCATAAACTAGTTTTATCCTTAAGTTATCCATGTCAGATTCTAATTTTTCCAAAACAATCCATCTAACTTTAGTTATGAGTTTAGTCAACCAAAGTCAACTTTACACAATTCTTGTGTAAATTTAATTGGACACTAAGCCTTTTGTTGGAATCAAATTAATTGAACTCATGTCCAATTAAAATTTGATTCAAAGCCCATTTAATTCGGCCCAATTAAACCAAACTAAATTCAATTTAATTCGGCCCAAGTAAACCAAACTAAATCCAATTTAATTCGGCCCAAGTAAACCAAACTAAATCTAAAGCCCAATTAACTCGGCCCATTTAATTCGGCCCAATTGAAGCCCAACTAATCTCTCATTGATTCAAAGCCCAATCAATTCCCTTAATTAAGCCCAATTAAGCGCAGGCGCGCAGGCTGCCGAAGCCCAATTAGTCAAAAAAAAACTTTTTTTTTATTTAATAAAATAGGAAAATTTCGTCCACGCTTCTAATCCCGGCGCAAGCTTTTTTCGCGTCGTGGCGTACGGCGACTACGCTCTCGCGCATCGCCCGGCCCGCCTCGTGAAGGTCGTCGCCTCGCGAGCGATCAGGCGCTGCGCTCAAGGCCCGGCGACAAATACATTACTTCACGCTGGCCGCGTCGCCTCAACGCCGGTGGTCGCCACGCCTCGAGGCCATTGCCTCGCGCCACGGCCTGCGTCGCTCCGACGGCCAGCCGGCGCTCGGGCCGCGACTCGGAGATCGCCTAACGGTCCCTCTCGTCGCGTTGCCGCCTTCCAAGATCGCCCACCGGTCGTCGACAGCGCCGTCTCCGACGCGAGCACCTCCATCGTCTCCGAGATCGCCTAACGACGTCCCGGGTTTCGGCGACAACAGCCCGACGGGCAGCCGACGATCAAGGATAATGCCGCTGCGAGACCGATGTCAGAACGGCGAGGAAATCAACAGCAAAGACATCAAACAGGTAAAACACATGCTCTGATACCATTGTTGATAAATTATATACCTGTTTGGAGTTTCGCTTGTGTCGGAGGAAAGATCACAGTGGAAATTACCTCAGGTTTCCACAAACCAAGATCCGCCGAATGTTTCTACGCCTCTGTCAGTCTTCTCCGAGATCCAATTCGTCTCGTAGCAGCCTCCTTGGACGCACACTCCTTCCCTTTTAAGGGAAGGAGACGCACGCACGCACGGCTTCAAGCCGCGGCGGCCAAGCGCCTCCACGAACCGCCTCGTAGTTCGCCCATCATTTGTGACGGGTGAATTTGTTCATGATTGCGTGTTGATAGCTGAACTCATGCAATAACTACAAGTCGTTTCTATTGTGACTTATGTGCTAAAGCTCATGTTGAAACACTTTAAAGTCGAATACTTCATCAAGTGACCGAAGCAACACTTCAAAGTTACATGCTTCATTAAGCGACCAAAGCAATACTTCAAAGTGTTCAAACTATTTGCAGGACCTTCTTCATTCTCCGCTCCCTTTTCTTCTCTTTAAGTAGAGCTTCCTCGGCACCAAAAGGTTAAAGCAAGAAGAACAAGAAGAAGACATGAGCTCACTACAATTCCATATCTTTTTGAAGGCATTACTGCAGTGGTGATTCTAGTAGTCATGACTGCTCTGATAGCAAGTCTTCCTCCGTTGACGGTAAAAGATTATTAGAGACCGCCATGGCAATGGAGCCAAGGTTGGTGGTCATAATGATTAGTTTTTAGCAGCTACTTACAAGGGAAGTTGTATCAGTTCAACCAAGAGTGGGATATATATATATATATATATATATATATATATATATCTGTCGCGCATCCAAACCGTCCACGATCGAACGCGACGCGCCGACCCACCTCCACTGCCGCCGTCGTCGCCGCACCGTCCGGCCGCCGGACCTGATGCGATTGACGCGCACCTCGCCGGTGGTCCGGCGGTGCCGGATTCCGGCCGCGATTTGATCGAAATTCGACGATTTCGCGGCCGACAGTTTCGCGGCCACTGCCGGCCGCGATTCGGCCGGAATCCGACCCGATCACGGCCGGCAATGGCCGCGAAATGGCCGGATTCCGGCAAAATTGCGATCGAAATCCGGCACCGCTCGAGCTCCGTCGGCGAGGTGCGCGTCGATCGCGCCAGGTCCGACGGCCAGATGACCCGACGACGACGGCGACAATGGAGATGAGTCAGTGCATCGCGTTCGGTCGCGGACGATTCGAGTGCGCGACAGATCAAATTCCTATATATATATATATATAATTTTCAATTTTTTTTATTTTATCACAAGTTAAGTATAATACGTAGCAATTATTAAAAATAAATTAATTCAATTTGTCAAAAATTTATGCATATTCATTTAAAATTAATTTTTTACTCATTTAATCATAATTACTTATTAAAAAGTACCTCAACATAAATAAAAGTACTTTGTATATATTTATTTATGAAGTTGAATTGATTTTTAAAAATATAAGAAATATAGTTGGGTGTTTTCTGCTTTTTTTATGAAAAATAATTTTTTTAAATAGGAATATTTTTTTTTAAATAAAAATATTAAATATCAGAGTTTTAAAAAATATTTTAAACAAATCAAATACTGACAAATGACACACGAGTCAGCACCACAGCTGAGCATGGCGGCTCCAATAATTGCTGGGGCAGGTGTCTCTGGACTTCTAGTCAACTGCGTGATTGTCTTTCCTAATTCGTTTCTCCGTCACCGATGTTTCAGTAATCTCCCTCTTCCAAGCATTCGTTGTTTCGCCTCGATCGCCATGAATCTGTCCCTGGACTTGGGTCAATTCCTCAACAGGATATGGGATGTACTTCGCAAGGCCTCGATCTCGCGTCCAAGACTTGCACAGAGTCGCGGAGCGATTGAGGGTCAAACTGGAAGACGTCGACCGGGACGTCGATGAGGCTGAGCGCAACGGACAAGCCGCCACCGGAGAAACTCGACTGTGGAAGCGCCAGGCCGAGGCGTGTGTATCTACGGAGGTCGCCGCCATCCAACGGGACTACATGGCGATGCGGTGCCTCGGAGGCTGGTCGTGGAATTGCGTCTCCATCAATCGGAGGGTCGCCAACAAGCTGAAGGAGGTGCAGGATTTGGTTAACCGAGTGGAAGTTCCTACGTTTGCCATGAGGATCCTGCCGCAGTCTGCCGTGGAGCTTCCCATTTCAAATAATGTCGTCGGGATGCAATCGAATGTGATCCAGATTGTGAACCAGATTAGGGATGAAAATACTAGGGTTGTAGGCATCTACGGCATGGGGGGGATAGGAAAGACGACGCTTTTGAAGAGCATCCACAACCACGAAGAGATCTCCAAGCTCATGTTTGATCATGTCATCTGGATTGTGGCCTCCAAAGGATGCAAATTGCAAAAGCTTCAGATGGACCTGGCTCAGAAGGTAAGGTTGGATCTTAAAGATGATGAGAATGAAGAAGCTTGCGCTACTAAACTCTTCAACTTTCTCAAGGAAAAGAATTGTTTATTGTTCCTCGATGACATTTGGGAATCCTATGAACTTATCATGTTGGGGATGGAACAAGAACCTGCTAAGCATGGCAAGGAGCAGAACCGCAAGGTGGTAGTTTTCACGACGCGCAACGAGCAAGTATGCACTAGAATGAGGGCTAACGTGAAGAAAAAGGTGGAAGGCTTGCCATCTGATCAAGCATGGGAACTCTTTCTGAAGAACTCAGGTGAAGATGTAATTAAATCAGAGCCAGGAATTAATCGACTAGCAAAAGAAATTACTAAAGAGTGTGCAGGTGTGCCCCTTGCTCTCATCACCGTCGGCAGAGCCATGTCCTCAAAGATGTCATGGGAAGTTTGGAAGGATGCCCTCACGCAGCTGAAGCAATCACAGATGCCAGAAGTGACGGGTATGAAAGAGCGAGATCCAATGTTTGCTGCCTTTAAACTTAGCTATGATAGCCTGGAAGATGACAACATGAGAGCCCGCCTGTCGTGCTGCTCTTTGTGGCCTGAAGATTTCGAAATTGACAAAGTCGAACTGATACAATGTTGGATAGGCCTTGGCCTGATTGATAAGTTTGACTCGATCAGTAAAGCGTTCCACCGAGGCCACTCCCATATCGAGACCCTTACACGTGCATGCTTGTTAGAGCTTGCTGATAGGGAACGCACGACAGAGATCAAGATGCATGATGTGATCCGAGACATGGCTTTATGGATGGCCTCGGATTGTGGATCCAATCAACACAGGTGGATTGTTAAAGCACGCGCCGGATTGAGACATTTGGAATTAGAGAATGAGGAGCGGCAAATGGTAGAGCGAGCATCATTCATGCATAATCCTTTAACTTCTTTGCCAGGGCAGACTCTCACTTTTCCCAAACTTTCCATGTTGATGCTCCAACAGAACCCTAAGCTAGACAGAATTCCTGAGCCATTTTTCCAGTCTTTGCCTGTTTTGACATTCTTGGATCTCTCGGAAACAAAAATCACAAAGCTTCCGAGGGAAATCAACATGTTATCTGAGCTCCAACATCTAAACTTGAACTTCACCCCAGTCAGAGCACTGCCAGAAGAGTTGAGTAGCCTTGCTAAACTGAAGTACTTGCTTCTGGTAAAAACTGATCGTCTTGCCAAAGTACCCAAGGGAACAATATCCAACTTACCTTTGCTCAAATTGTTGGACTTATACGAGAGCAAGTACGCTGACTTGAATGAGCTAGAGGGATTTAAAGGATGCCGGAAATCCATTGGAATTACCCTGCATTCAATGACAGCCCTCGAACGGTTGTGCTCCCTACCACAATTATCTACATGGAAACTCCAACTACAAAACATGAAAGCACTCTTGGCTGATCCAAACCAAATATTTGGGAGGATCATGAGTAGCCGCAACACAATGCAGGGCCTTGAACGACTAGAGATTGTAAATGTCGTAACAGATGAAGAATTAACGGTTGCTCTGAGCAACATGGATTGCGAAGAAGGCTTTGAATGTTTGAGGTATATGCTTCTCAAATCTGTCGACCGTTTGCAGGAAATCACTTGGAAAGCAGTCGAGCCTCAAACGGTATTTCCTAATCTTCACGAATTGAACATTTGTGATTGCAAAATGTTGAGAAACGTCACCTGGGTTTTTCAACTACCAAATCTCAGTGTCTTGAAAGTATCAGATTGCGATGCGATGGAAGAATTGATAAGTTGTGTTGGGAGTTCCATCAACTATAGCAGCTTACGCTTACTGTCTTTGGCTGAATTGCCTAAATTGAATTTTATCTCACAGCAGCCACTTGCCTTCCCCTACTTGGAGCGGATAAATGTAAGCTCATGCCCAGAACTCAGAAAGCTGCGGCTGAAATTTGTCAAGAAAAATTGAAAAGTATATTTGGTCAAACGGATTGGTGGGAAAGCATCGAGTGGGGGGATGTCAATGACAAGAATTCTCTCACCCCCTTTTTCAAGCTTAATATGGTAAGTAATTTTTACGAACAAAAGCATGCAAAAGCTTCGTTATATAGCATGACTAATTTGTATTTCAATAGTGCGGGATTATTAATTTGTCTGAATCCATGCAAACATATATAGTTGATTTTATTTCACATGGGGGAAAGAAAGTATTGGTGCAATCCACGTGATTAAGATTAAGACTTAGTAAGCTTAGTTGAATTTTGATATTGAAATAATATATATTTGATAATTAAGTGAGATGTTAAGTAAGAGAAAAAAGGGCTGATATAATAGATTTAAGATAAAAGTTGATCCATCTCTATTTGATATATTTTAGGATAAAAGGTGATGTGCTTATTTCAAATGTTCTTTATCGTCGGTCTCATAGCAAGATGAAGGAAGATAAATCACGAGAAGTCTTTTGTCCAACCAAGAACTAATATGACGGAAAGATAGACACTCAAAAAAACTTTGTAGTCCTCAAAGATTGACTCTTGCTCCTGGGGTCGATTTGATATATTTGATGATTGAATAAGATGATAAATAAATTAAAATTAATTAGATATTGAACATTTACCGATTGAAAATTCAATAAAGAATAGGCAAGAGGTGAAGTCCAAGTGAATTAAAGTTGATCTGATATTTGATAATGATGAAGTATTGACAAATTAAGATTAATTAGATATTAAATGTGAGAAGGAAAAGTACAAATAAATTAAGTTGAAAATTTAATATTTGACAATAAAAAAAATCAAACAAGTTAAGATTGATCAAATATTAATCAAAGATAAATCTTAGTAGATTGGAGTCAATAAAATACTAAATAAAGTGAGAATTCATATTTGATAAGGTAAAATAAAATTATTAGTCGACTGATGAATCTAAAACTCAATGTGTTTGAGCTATTCAGCATGCTTAGAGTGTTTGGGATGCATGACATAAGTTGATTATCATGAATAGAACAGTTGATTGTTGGAATCAAACCACTAATCATTCAAGGCTTGCAGTGTAATCAATTAATTGTTAGGTATCAGTAATTGATTGTTTCGTCAGTAGTGCACTTGATCGATGATACAATTGAAGTCTTTGGATGATACAATTGAAGTAAATAAAATTTTTTGTTGCCAATCAGAAAATTCAACTAATGAGTATAATTTTTTTTATTTCTATTACGCTTTAATAGAAATAAAGAGTATTTGTGTTGTATTCAAGGTTTGAAATATCGACTCCGTTTCGGATGAAATGAATGATTTTTTTTGTTTCGGCACGCCACCGAAATCGGCATGTCCGTAAGATGCATGAATGACGACAGCGGGCCTTTGCCGAACAGCAGAGCCTCGCACGGGGCGACGACGACCATTGGCGACCTTGCACGAGGCTACAACGGTCGTCTGCGACCTCGCGTGGGGTCGTAACAATTGCCTGTGGCCTCGGCAGGGTCGCAGCGGCAGCCTGCGACCTCATGCGAGGTCGCAGCGGTCGCACACAGGGTTGCAGGGTCACTGGCAACCGGGCGAGGTTGCGAGTTGCTCGCTCAAGGTTGCAACAGCCACAGGCGGCCCCGTGCAAGGCACCCGACATCACACGGGGCCGCAGTGCCTTGCGCGGGGCTGCCTCGGCGCGTGCAACCTCTGCATGGTCGTGGGAACAGAGACCAACATAAAGAAAAATTACTTCCCAAACTATAAGTTAAATAAAATCAATTAAAATTTAATAAAATTATTTTAAAATTTATTTTATTAATTTATATATTATAAATAATAATTTTATTATGATTAAAATTTATTTTATTTTTTAATCCTATTTAATTGAAATTAATTAAATTAATTTTATTATTATAATTAATTTTTAGTATTTTTAATTATTTTTTATTTTTTATTTTTAAATTTAAATTTAAATTTATATATTTTATATTAAAAAATTATTGAAATTTATCGGTGCACCACGATACGATACCGAAATCGTATCGTTTCGATAGTGAATTAAAATTTCGATACGGATTGAAATTTTAAATTTTAATTATATTTATATTGTTTATTATTGTTTTTATATAGAAGCAAATTGTGACTGACTCCTTCTATACGTTATAGAACAATTCATTTTCCTCGTTTAAATTATCTTGGTTTATATACTAGTAACCGAAGTATTTGTTTCAAAATATTAACTATTAGGATCCTTTTAGCTGTCATCTCATCGGTGCCTCGTAATCAGTGTTCTTACAATCAGAGTGAACCGCCCAATCTGGTCTGGTTCAATGGAACCAATTAAGCCAAATTATTAGTGAGTATGTGAGTAAAATACTCACCAGTGAAACAGATCATGGAATGAAAGATATGTGTCTCTAAAGGGATACGTGGTGATTAAGATATGGTAAAATTTATGAATAAGATAAGGATCGATTTTAAAAAAGATCTAAATTTTTTTTTGAATTCAAATGACTTTTATATGTCTTAACTACCACGTCAAAGTCTATAGAGTTCTCCGTAATTTATCTCATTCATAATGATCATATAATAGATCGATAGGAGTACTAAGTTGACAGATTAACTTTTGCGGAAAGACATGCTTGACACCTATGTAATATATTTCACGCCAACACTAGTATATTACTCATTTGTCAGTACTCACAAAAACTCATCAAGTGCGATCTGTTATCCTCATTTCTGAACATTCACAATCGTTTTAATTAGATGGTGATTTTAATTATAGATGGATTGATAGAGATAGGCCACACCTATCAGAAAGTTTCTTGAAATTAATTAGATGGTGATTTTAATTTGCTGTTGCTTCCATTTTTGATTTTTCAGAAAGAAATTGTGTTGCGATTGCGCATGGAGAATGCCGAGACAAAGATAACTAGAGCTAATGTTCTCAAGACTATTGAAGCAATTTATGGTAATCATTCATTTTATTCCTGATCTATACCTATTGTGTCTCATTTTGAACATGACAATTACCTTAACTGATGGCTACTGACATATGCGGATATTAATTTGCTTTCAAACCTGTATCTTTCTCCCCGTGCTGTAAAATTATATTTCAGTATGATTGATGTCAAATTACTAATTAATTATTTAGTTGACTCTTCTTCATTTGGAGCTTTGATTAAAGTACTAATTTACGTGCTTATATTCCATAATTAGTTGTCATCGTTGTACATGGTCGCAGGTTTTCATTCAATGACACTGAAGAATGACCGTATAATCGTGGCGGGTGATTGGGTCGACGCAGTTGCGCTAACTATGAAACTTCGAAGACACTTTGTTGCGGCGGAGCTCCTCCATGTTTATGGTACGTACGTAATTGACAACTGAGGTACTGTGATTTTCAGTTCATGTATAGATTTTAAAATAAATTGATCTGATAGTATTTTTTTTTAATAATTTAATAATTTTAATAATGTATTTTAAATTTAAGTAGCAGATAGTGCATGGTTCTTAATTGTAGTATAATTCACTTTCACGTACAATGTAATTTTAATTATATTTTTTTTAAAACAAATTTAATAGCATTTATAATATAATTTTATAAAAATCTATGCTTTTATTTGATGACATTTGGTATATTAGCAAGGATAAAAAGGGCATTGTCCCCACGAAGATGGCGTGGTGGTTAAGGTACGGTGGTGTTTGCAGAAGTGACATGGGTCAATTTCAGAGGAGGTCTAAAATCCTTTTTCGGATTCAGATGACCTCCACATGTCTTGACCACCACGTCAAGACCATAGGACATGATTTACCTCCCTCACAATGGTCATGAGACAAGTCGGTGGGAGCCACTAGGTTGGCGGTTCCAACCTTTTGCAAAGGATAAGAAGGCCATTGCTCCTACGGAAAAGATTTAGTGGCTAGCGTATGCAGATGTTGTATCATAGGACAACGGGTCAATCCTTCATAAATGCGAAGATGTTATCCCTCCATGTATTAGTTACTAGTCTCAAGGGTCAAAGATTTATTGTGATTTATCTCCCTTACGATGATCCGGAAGCGGACTGGTAAGGGTCATTAGGTTGGTAGATTTTAACCTTTTGCATCAAAAGGGCATTAGAGTTATCAAAGGATGAAATTCCATATCGAACAATTAAACGATCCTCGATAGAACATTGATATTTGGAGGAAAATACAGTGGCAAATAATTAGCAGTAAAACTTGCAACAATGAATAAAATATTTCATGCCACAGTCGAAAACAGAGGGAGAAAAATAAACTAATAAGCAAGAGGTAATCCTGTCGGAATAAAAGCTAGCAGCAGTAATCCTGTCGGAATAAAAGCTAGCAGCAGTAATTGTTCGTAACAAAAACAGCAGCAAAGAAGAAAGCAAGAGAGCTTGTGTATTCCAATGATGTCACATTAATATCATCGATCTTACCCAATACCTCACGCTGTGTAGCCTGTAACTCTAGTGTTGCTTTTCCAATGCAGAGACAGGAACTTCCCCTTTCAAAAAGTAGGAAAGACGACGCTTTTGAAGCTCATCAACAACCATAAAGAGATCTCCAAGCTCAAGTTTGAGCATGTCTTCTGGATCGTGGCCTCCAAAGGATGCAAATTGCAAAAGCTTCAGATCTCCAAGCTCAAGTTGGCTGCCTTTAAATTTAGTTATGATAGCCTGGAAGATGACAACATGAGAGCCCGCCTGTTGTGCTGCTCTTTTTGGCCTTGGTTTGGCCTTGGCCTAATCGATGAGTTTGACTCGATCAATAAAGCGTTCCTACGAGGGCACTCCCACATCGAGACTCTTACATTTTCATTTGCATGTTTGTTTGAGCTTGTTGATAAGTGTTGTATTGATTAAATCAAGTCAAAAATCATGATAGAGTAGATTCTTATTTTTAGGATAACCTTTAGATCCTTATTTTTAGGATAGACTTTTGAATAAGTATGTGGTTATGGTCAAATTTAGTAGCACTATTATAGGATCTGATTTTATTCGTACTTTTATATAAAGAGATGTATAACATGAGGTTTTAATGTGTTTTTGGACAGATCATCAATAAAGAGTACCATTTTCCACTGCTTAAGTTTATCTTTCCTTCTTCCAATTTAATTTTTGCTGTCAATAAGGAAGGCAAGACAAGGATCAAGATGTATGATGTGATCCGAGACATGGCTCTATGGATGGCCTCGGATCGTGAATCCAATCAGCACAGGTGGATTGTTAAAGCACGCGCCGGATTGAATCAGTTGGAACTAAAGAATGAGCAATGACAAACGGTAGAGCGAGCATCATTCATGCATTTTCCAAGCCAGACTCCCACATTTCCCAAGCTATTAGTTTCTGCCCACTAGAGCAGCTACCAACGTGAGGATAATGGGGTCACAATCATTATCCCATGTCTTTCATTATTTTCACCATCATCTTCTCCCCTCTTCCTATAAATATCCTTCCTTGAGGAGGAGGGTTGGATGACTTGTTGGCTGTTGTGGTTGGCTGCTTGTGAGGAAGTTGTGTGGTCTGTGCAATCAAGAAACGAGGAGGTTTCTTGTGTGATAGGGCTACGAGGAGGCAGATAAGAGTTCTTGTGTGTAAATGAGTTATGTGAAGACAAACAATACTATAACTTTAAGAGAACTCTTTCTCTTGTTGAGTAGAAGAAGATATCATCGTCATTATCGAATTTAAGGGTTGTAACGTCGTGAAGATTATAGTAGTGGAAGTTCGAGTTAGCCCCCGTGATTTCTATCTCGATAGCGAGAGCGTTCCGTAAAAGCAGAACATATTTATGATCACAATCGTTCCAGTAAGTTCGGCATCTATAGTGAAGTATATTTATGTTTTCGCAATTATATTTATTTCATAAGTTATTTATAACATTGATATCAGAGCCAAGTTGAATGCGAAATCGAGTTCGTATTCAACGTTCTTGATTTAAAACTCAAGAAAAAGCTATTACATGGAACACAGTTCTCATCGAAAACGATGAATTATGTTCTGCGTCGCTCGAGCACAATAAGAGACAGTGGTAGTGCACCGTTGGTGATCGGCTGGGCATATAGTGCTCAGCTGCACATGCAGTACTTGGCAGTCGATTGTTTCTTTCCGACAATCGATTGTCGGAAAGAAACAGTCGACTGGGAGCATGGTCCTCACCAACACGTAGGGCGCTTGACAACACGTGAGACGCTCAGGCGCATGAGGAGGTGCTCGGCGGCACACGTAAGTGCTCAGCTGCACGCTTGGTATTCGGCCACCCGCAGAGGTGCTCGGCAGCTTGCGTAGGTGCTCGGCGGCACGCAGGGTGTTCGGCTGAGGGATTGGTGCTTGGTTGCACGAAGAGGCATTCGACCAAAGCAATAGGTACTCGGCCAGAGCAGGAAGTGGTCAGCAAAAGCATATGGTACTCGGCTAGCACTATTAGTGCTCGCCCAGAGCACAAGGTGGTCGACCATAGCTTGTGGTGCTCGGTCGTGACGTGTTGTACTCGGGAAAACACTGTAGCTACTCGAGGAGAATATTGTGACTGCTCGGCTAGCACAAGAGGTGCTCGGCTAGAGCACTGGGTGCTCGCCCAGAGCACTAAGTGCTCGACCACAGCACTGTGGAGCCTTGGGTTTTGCCTTGTGGAGCTCGGAAGTGTTTTACGAAGTCGGCAAAGTGGTCAATGACACTTGCGAGAACTTGACACGTGTAAGGCCCTAGGTTCTCGAGGTCACTGAGGATCTTGAGAGCTTAACACGAGTATAAGTACTTGAGATGCACAGAAGTGTTATGCAGAGTGTTTAAAATCGAGTGAGATTTTGAAGTTATTCAAAATCTGATCTAAAGGTTGAGAAGGATTTTCAGATATGACTCGCCTTAAGTCGAGAGTCTTGGAGACGATGAAGAGATTTGACTCCGAGATATATGGACCATTTCGATAGTGTGTAGGCTTACCGAAAGCGCTGCCATTGTTTGGCTATGCGTAGACTTTCTCAGCGGTGTGTAAGTTAGTCTTGAGAGTATAATGTGACTAATTATGTATTGCAACTTAATTTGAATGGTAAGATGCAATTCTAAATTGTGATGTACGGTGTCTATTGATTCATACGCTCGTCTTAGAATTTGTATTCGAGTCATTGTGAGTTTTGATGATTAGTAATGTACATAATTGAGATATTAAGCATCAATAGTCACTTACGTCTCTTTATCTGTGTGACAGATATATGACTGCAACAAAGAGTGTCATTTTGGATCTCATGAAGAGAGACAAACTGAACGGTGATAATTATGAGATTTGGCACCGGAAGGTTCAGTTTGTCTTCGAGGAGCAAGAACTCAGGGAGGTTCTTAAGTACGAGATGGTGGAGCCCGGGAGAGTACCACGACACAAGTGAGACGAGATCGGGAGATGTATTGTGCATGAGAGAAGAAGGATGGTCAAGCTAGGGTAATTCTTCTTAGTAGCATACATGATGAGATAATCTCAATTTATGAATAGTATCCTACTGCATTATTGGTCTAGCAAGCTCTGAGAGAGCAATATGACACCCCTTCAGCTCCTAAGTTAAGGATGTTGACATATAAGTTTATTACTTATAAGAGGCCTGATGATGCTATGAAGTAGCATTTAATGCACATGTCGAGTATGATCGCTTCTTTAAAGAATATGGGGAGTCGATGTCGAATAAGTCTCAGGTACTAGGTGTGATCCAGTCCTTATCTGACTCATGGGACGTAGTTAAAACCTATCTCACGCACACAAAAAATATTCGTACTTTCACGGATGTGAGTAAGCACTATGAGCTCGAGGAGGAGCGATAGGAGATGACCAAGTATGCTTTGGGTCATGCTAATATTGTAGAGTCGAGTAAGGGCTCCCGAGGTACCAAGAGCAAATGGCGCAAGCATGAGAAAAAGACCAAGGGTCATGGCAAGAAGAAGCCAAAGACTAATGAGAAATGACAGAAAAGTAAGAGTTGCTCCTTAATATGTTGTGGAATAGTCCATGAGGGACTATATGCACTTAATTTGATTTCATTTCATGAGTTTTGTCCTACGTCTTCTATTGCCTTTGCATATGATAGTGCAGTGGATGATGTGAGTGTATGACATAGTAGACTTGGCCACATAGGGCAAGAGAGGATGGGCCAATTTGCAGCATGTGACACGTTAGGCTAGCTAATCAAGGTTGAGTTGCCCTTATGTGAGTTTTGTCTAGCAGGCAAATCTACGAGAAAATCATTTGGGAAAGCAGTGAGAGCTGGAACTCCATTGCAGTTGATTCATTTCGACATTTGCAGACCCATGAATGTGAGAGCACAAAATGGAGCAACGTATTTTATTATGTTTATAGATGACTATACACATTTCGATTATGTCTATCTGATCTCGTACAAGTCTGAGACACTTGAATGCTTCGGGAGGTTATTAGCGAGGTTGAAAATCAACAAGATTTTAGGGTGAAAACTCTCAGAACCGATCGTGAGCGTGAGTATTTATCTGAGCAATTTAAAAAGCTCTATTTCGAGAAAGGTATTACAAGACAGTTGACTATTCTTGCTACTCCTTAGCAGAACGGAGTGGCCGAGAGAAGGAATATGACCCTATTAGAGATGGTGAGGTCTATGATGACATAGACCAATTTACCAATCTCCCATTGGGGAGATGCGTTATTGATTCTAGCTTATGTCCTTAATCGTATTCCAACTAAGTTCGTAGTCAGTACCCCATATGAACTTTGGACAGGGAGGCAGCCGGTCCTTAGTCATTTGAGACCATGAGGTTGTGCTACGTATGTAATGATTCTTCGTAGAAATATGACAAGTTAGGCCCGCGAGAAAAGAAGTGCATCTTTATTAGATACTCTAAGCACTCCAAAGGATATGTGTTCCTAGGAGAACATACAGATGAGACTGTAACTGAGATTGAGTCTCGTGATATCAAATTTCTCGAGAATGATTTTTCTAATAGAGGAGAAATCGATCGAGACTTCACCTTTTATGAGATGGATGAATCTAGCAACTCAGTTGATCCCAATGGCGGGATACAAGACTTTGAAGTGGATCTTGGTCCTAGTGAGAGTGATCCATCTCAAGGTGAATATGTTCTATCTCCTCATTGGAGTGATCGGGGAAATGTACATCGTCGTCATTTCCCAATTGAGAATGATACACTCATTGTGACTCTAGAGGACGAGGAATATCCGAAGAGTCTGAGAGAGGGCCCCAAGGGTTCTGCAAAAGACTAATGCTTTAAGGTCATGGAAGATAAAATGAAATCAATAAAAGTTAACAAAGTCTAGGAGCTTATCGACTTACCTGAGAATAGAAAGGTCATTAGAAACAAGTGAGTTCTTAAAATTAAGAGGAAGATTGATGAATCGATCAAAAGGTATACAACTCGTCTAGTAGCCAAGGGTTACACTTAGACAAAGGGCATTAACTATGAGGAGACCTTTTCTCCAATAGTTAAGTTTACTTTAATCCGTTTACTTTTAGCAATTGTCGCAAGCTTAAATCTAGAGTTACATCAGATGAAAGTGAAGACCACCTTCCTTAATGGAAGTTTGGATGATGAGATCTACATGGAACAACCTTCTGGGTTTGTTCAAGTAGATCAAGAAGATAAGGTCTGTCGACTTTGGAAGTCGATATATGACCTTAAGTAATCATCTAGGCGGTGGTATCTAAGATTTCAAGAGAATGTGATATCTTATGATTTTACAATGGTCGAGGAATATCATTGTGTCTATCTGATAAGATCAAATAACTCATTTGTGATTCTGTCGTTATATGTGGATGACATAATATTAGCTGGGAACAATATTGAATATCAGATAACCATTAAAACGTGATTACCATCCATTTTCGACATGAAAGACATGGGTGAAACTGAGTTCATTCTTGGAGTACAGATCTAGAGGGATCGCTCGAGAAAATTTCTAGCTCTTTCACAAGAGACTTATATTAAGAAATTTTTTGAACGCTTTGGGATGTGTGATAGTAATCTCATAGATACTCCGATGGCTAAAGGTGAGGGCCTGAGCTTGATGATGTATCCCAAGACTTAGGAATAGATAAGAGAAATGAGTAAAGTACCTTACTCAAGTGCAATGGGAAGTCTGATGTACGTAATGTTGTGTACAAAATCAGATATATATTATGCAGTCGATATGATATGTAGATATCAAATAAATTCTGGAAGGGGTCACTGGAGAGTAGTGAGAAAGATTTTGAGATATCTTAAAAGAACTGCAACCTTCTCTCTGTGTTATGGAGGAGGAGATTTGTGACTCGTGGGATATTCAGATATCGACTGGGGAAGTGATCTGAATAAGTGCAAATCAATGTCAACTTTCGCTTTCTTGCTCAATGGCGGGGCCATCTCTTGGAGCAGCAAGAAACATTTGTTGCTCTATCTACTATGGAAGCTGAGTTTGTGTCATGCTCAGTAGCAGTTCAAGAAGGTATTTGACTCAGAAGACTAATGGATGATTTAGGAGTTGTAGTGAATAGTGAGAGGCCAATAATGATTTATTATGATAATCAGGTTGACATCGCTTACACAAGAGACCTTAAGTTTCATAATAGAACTAAACATATAGATACCATATACCATTATGTAAGAGACATCATTGAGAAGAATGAAGACTATCAAGTACATTTCAACACACAACGTGACAGCTGATCCCTTTACCAAACCTATCACGAGAGACTCCTTTGTGGGACGTAGAGAGTCATTAGGTTTACGTACTTTTTGAAATTTTCTAAATTTGTATTGAAATGACAATGATGCTTAATGAGATATATGACTCAATATGCATTAATGGTCCAATAATAATATTGCACTTGTTATATATGTATGTTCTGTGATATAGTAGATATGTCAGGCAGGCAGGTTCACTCATTCACATGAGTGACCAACTTCTAAAGTGGAGATTAGATGGTTTCTAGTTATAAGAGATTTTGAGAGTAACCCTGCTAGAACTTAAGTCGCCCTGATATGCGTTCAGGATGAGGTCATGTGCGACGTGACCGACATAGATTTAGTCACATCCATGTGGCCTATAGTAGCCAATTTTGAGATCTCAAATATCACCTGCAGTTTGTGATACTGTCTTTGAGAGACTCTCTCTAAGATCTCTGGGTAGAGTCTTATGTGTAGACTGAGTCTCATACCTGCATAGTGTTAGAGAAATCTGACATATGCCCTTATGAAATGGAGAATAACACTGTGACACGTATTTCATATCGTGTGTGATAAATCGATTAAGGAAAGTGGGAGTCATATTATTTGAGACAATAAATTATATCCCTGAGCTCCACTGTGCTAGATCCGAGATCCTCTGGGAGGGATCTCTTGTACCTTTATTACTTTTGGCTGTTTTTTGATGTCGTGATTCAATGTTGCTACTTTAATCTATTTACCGATGATCTGAAAGATAAATTGAGATTTGAGGAACATATTTAGGAAAGCAGTTGAGTTATGGCTAATAGATTCTAGTTTGGAAAAAGCAATATCAATTGACGTTATGTCAGGATTTAATATTCACCGACTAGTCTTTTATATTTATTCGAGGAGTGATTAAACATATTAGTGAATATAATATCGAACAATATCTGGGTATACTTTCGATGAGTAGAGAAGTTCGATTAGATGTAATAAATCTTGATTCTAGGGTGCAACGAAATTGTATTTTATGATGCAAATATGGCTACTCTATCATCCTAACAAGTGTACTTGCAAGTCACATGATGTCCAATTCTGTGTGAAAGCTTAATAGGGTGATATGTGATAGATCACATGAGATGTGATCTAATGATGATTAAACAGTTAATTGCTCTCGTGTGCAAGTGGGAGATGTTAGTTTCTGCCCACTAGAGCAGTTACCAACATGAGGATAATGGGGTCACAACCATTATCCCACTTCTCCCATTATATCCACCATCATCTTCTCCCCTCGTCCTATAAATATCCTTCCTTGAGGAGGAGGGTTGGATGACTTGTTGGTTGTTGGGGTTGGTTGCTTGTGAGGAAGTGCAGAGGAGTGTGAGGTTTGTGCAGTCAAGAAACGAAGAGGTTTCTTGTTTGATAGTGCTACGAGGAGACAACCGAGGGATCTTAATTTTGTGTAAGTGAGTTGTGTGAAGGCAAACACTACAATTTTAAGAGAACTCTTTCTCTTGTTGAATAGAATAAGAGATCATCGTCATCACCGAGCTTAAGGGTTGTAACGTTGTGAAGATTGTGATAGAAGTTCGAATTAGCCCTTGTGATTTCCATCCCGGCAGCGAGAGCGTTCCATTAAGGCAGAACATATTCCTTACCATAATAGTTCCAGCAACTTCAACATCTAAAGTGAGGTATATTTATGTTTCTGTAATTTATTTCATAAATTATTTATAACACAAACTTTTCATGTTCATGCTCCTAGATTTAATTCGTAGGTCATTTTTCCGGTCTTTGCCTATTTTGACATTCTTGGATCTCTCGGGTACAAAAATCACAGAGCTTCCGATGGAAATCAACAAGTTGTCTGAGCTCCAATATCTAAACTTGAATTTCACCCCGATCAAAGCACTGCCAACAGAGTTGAGTAGCCTTGCTAAACTCAAGTACTTGCTTCTGGAAAGCACTATTAATCGTCTTGCCAAAGTACCCAAGGGAACAATTAATATCCAACTTATCTTTGCTCAAGTTGTGCACTGAGTTACTTTACTACGAGGCTTGTAAAGTTCACTGTGAAGTTGATCCAGTTGAAGACTCAGAAGAAGACCCTGAAGAACACTTTTCTGCGTGTTCTTTATAGAATTCTGTATCCTAGCATCATCTTGAGAGCATCTCAGCAGAAGGTGTCCTAGTTCAACTAAAGAAGATTGGGCATGTTTGGATTATAACTATGCTAGTGGTTGTCCTAGTGAGAGTAATAATCGTCTATTTAGTTTATTAGAGTTGTTTCCTGTTTATCAGTTATGAGTAGGAAGGATGTTATGTGTAACATTCTTAGTAGAGTCTTATTATTATCTGTTAACATTGTACAACATGTTTAGATGATGATATGTTCATTCAAAATGATTAGTTCATTTTATACTGTTTACTCTACATAATGTATGATATTAGTTTATGCTATTTGATTAGTTCATTATGAGTATAATTTTAAATGATAAATTCATTTAATGTTTAATATCATATTTGGATAATAATTAAGTTCATTAAATGAGATGTATATAATAAAATAGATCAATTTAAGTCAAATTGGCACATATAGATGATGAGTGGTAACGTAGTTATCACTTAATTTTGTAAATTAAATCAGATTTACATTAAGTCAATTTAGAGATTACATACATAAATATATATATTGAATTACTGAATAATATATTTATTTATGATAGATTATGACAACGAAGAATATTATAGCTGAATTGAAATAAGGGTGAAAAACTTAATGGTGAAAACTACAAAATCTGACACCTCAAGATTCAGTATGTACTTGAGGAATAAGAAGTTCTTGAGGTAGTATATTAGGTTATGGAAGAATCTATTGAGAGTCCCACGACACAGCATAGACGTGACCTTGATGCCTACAAGACATTGAAAAAGAAGGATTCCACTACTAAGGGTATATTGATAAGTTCAATAGTTGATGACCTAGTTTTTGAGTATGAGTCGTATCCTTCAGTTCATGCAGTCTGGGTAGCCCTTAGGGATAGATACAGTGGAATAAGTCTAAGCAAGCTTCGACAGCTACAAAAAGCGCTCGAATGTTTCAATGGTTCAACATCTTCGGGAGATAGTGAACATGATTCGAGAGCTTAAAACTGTTGATCATGAGCTGACAGATGAACAACAGGTTCAGGCAGTTATTCGTTTCCTTTCGAATTCTTAGGAAACCATGAAGCAGACATTAACTCACAGTGAGAATATTAAGACTTTCACTAATGTCTCACGCTATGTTTAACTGAAGGCGGAGAGAGTAGAATTTGTAAGGATTTCTAGCCAAGCATATTTGGCTATCGGTTCTGCTGGATCCAAGAAAAGAAAATGGTTCAAGAAAGGAAAGGGAAAGAAGAAGGAAACTACTGTTGTAGGTGGGGAAGGCCCAATCAAGAAGAAGAAAAACAATAAGACTGGGAAGAAACCTAAAAGCAAGGTGACTTGCTTTAATTGTGACAAAAATGGTCATTATGCTCGAGAGTGTACTGAGCCAAAAAAGGTTACTTCAAGTCTGTCTTCTGAGCATTCTGTTGCTCGTTCTGTGTTGTTGGCTGATTCTTATTCTTTGTGGATTATAAATTCGGGAGCAACCAACCATGTAGCTCAGAAGCGGATTACATATGTGGAGTACCGCAGGGTACCGACTGATAACAAATGTATATATGTAGGAAACAATGCAAGAGTCGAAGTCAAAGGAGTCGACACTTGCAAACTTAACCTTCGGGGGTGAAAGTAATTTGTTTCTACATGATGTCCTATATGCTCCTGAAATTTGACGAAATCTTATTTCCGTCACGTGTCTCCTTGATTTAGGATACTGTATTAATTTTTACAGTCAGTGTGTTGAACTTAAGATTGACTCCGTGTCAATCGGATATGATTTTTAACGAATGGTTTTATAGTTCTTGATGTGGAACCAAATGTCAATTGTGTAATTGATAGTTGTTTTCGAATATTGCTCTTACTAGTGATGCCAAAATAACTAATGATGTTTGACATGCTAGATTATGACATATAGAACAAGATCACATAAATTAGTTAGCTAAAGAGGGTTACTTGGGCTCTCGTGCTAAGATTAGCTTGTCTATGTGTGAGCATTGTTTGGTTGGAAAAGCAACTAGGAAACCGTTTGGTAAGACTATTAGGGCTGAGTCACCATTGCAACTAATTCATTAGGATATTTGTAGTCCAATGAATTTGAAGGCTAGACATGGAGCTTCCTATTTCATTATATTTATTGATGATTTCTCTCATTTTGGTCATATGTATTTGATTTCTCATAAATCTGAAGCATTGGATTATTTCATTCGTTATATGAACGAAGTTGAGAATCAAACGAAACATAAGGTTAAAACTTTATGCACTGACCGTGGAAGAGAATATTTGTCTAATATGTTTAAGACAATATATAATGATAAGGGGATTATTAGACAGCTGACAATCCCTGAAACTCGACAGTAAAATGAGATTGCTGAAAGAAGAAATAGGACTCTTCTTGAAATGGTTAGGTCTATGATGACACAGACTAATTTGTCGATCTGCTATTTGGGAGATGCATTAGTAGTTGCGGGTTATATACTTAATAAAGTGCATTCAAAGTCAGTTTCATCTATCCCATATGAATGTTGGACAGGTAGAAAATCAGATTTGAGCAATTTGAGACCCTGATGGTCAGTTGCCTATGTTCGTGATAGTTCTCACAAATATAGAAAAGTAGGACCTAGAGATAAGAAATGTGTCTTTATAAGATATTCTGAGACCTCTAAAGGTTATGTTTTCATAGATGAGAACAAGATGGAATAATCTCCGAATTGGATTCGAGAGATGCTACTTTTTTCGAAACTGAGTTCCCAGCTAGAGATGAGATTGATAAGACAGTTCCTCTATTTGAGGAGGATGAGCCGTTATCAACAAGATAGGTGTCTAGTGGGATACCTATGTTGGGAGTATGGGGAATACAATCAAAGTCCCACATTGGTAAGACATGGAAAAGATCATGTGCTTATAAGAAAAAAGATATCTCCATTGGAATGAGGCCTTTTGGGTAAAACCCAAAAATAAAACCATGAGGGCTTAGACCCAAAGTGGACAATATCATGCCATTGTGGAAATATGTGGAGCTTATAAGCACTAACAATTGGTATCAGAGCCGTGGTCCATGTCAAGCCATGAACCTCGAACGAAGGAAGTTGAGCTCCCACGTCCGGATCAAGAGAACCAGACATCAGGAAGGAAGTCTAGTTGGGTCGGGGGGACCGAACAACTGACAGGAAGTCCTGGTGGGTTGAAGATCGGACATCAAGCAGAGAAAATCCTTCGAGGAGGGATAGGCTTGAGGGGGGGCCCAATGTGGTCCTTCGTTTGAGGGGGGGATTGTTGGGAGTATGGGGAATACAATCAAAGTCCCACATTGGTAAGACATGGAAAAGATCATGTGCTTATAAGAAAAAAGATATCTCCATTGGAATGAGGCCTTTTGGGTAAAGCCCAAAAATAAAACCATGAGGGCTTAGACCCAAAGTGGACAATATCATGCCATTGTGGAAATATGTGGAGCTTATAAGCACTAACAACCTATACCTAATCAACCCAGTGGGAGTGATTTGCCTAGTTACGGGGTGACTTCTCAGGAGCCCAACTTACGAAGAAGCATTCGTAAGATCAAATCTAAGAAGAGGTTTGATATTGAGAATGAGGCAATGATGACACTCCCAGTTGACGATGATGAATCTCAATCAGTTGAGGAAGTTCTAGGATTTAGAGTTAGAGATACGTGGAAAAATACAATGGTCGAAGAGATGGAGTCAATGATTAAGAATCATGTTTGGGAGTTAGTCGATCTTTTTCCTTACCGAAGGGCTATTGGGAATAAATGGATTCTCAAAATAAAGAAGAAATCAGATGAATCAATTAACCGATACAAAGCTCGTTTATTACAAAAGGATTTACCCAATTGGAAGGTATAAACTTTAAAGAGACATTTTCTCCCATAGTGAAGTTTGTGTCAATCCGAGTTATTTTAACTTTAGTGATGTATTATGACTTAGAGTTACATCAAATGAATGTAAAAACCATTTTTCTTAACGATGAGCTTGATAAGGAAATCTATATGGTTTAGCCAGAAGGTTTCATTGCTGAAGGCCAAGAAGAAAATGTATGTAGATTGAAGAAATCTATATATGAGCTAAAGCAAACATCAAGACAGTGGAACATAAGATTTAACGAAGTGGTTTTATTTTATAATTTCGAAATGATCAATGAGGATCATTGTGTTTTCTTGGAAAAGAAAAAAGAAAAGTATGTCATTTTATCATTATATGTTGATGATATGCTGATAGCAGGAAATGACATAGGTTTTGTGATAAAAGTCAAAGAGTGACTTTCATCATAGTTTGACACAACAGATATGGGAGAAGCTGAATACATCTTAGGAGTAAAGATCATCAGGGATCGATTTAAGAGATTTTTAAGTTTGTCTCAAAAGTCTTATATAAATAAGATGTTACAACATTTCAGTATGTCTGATTGCAATAGTGAACAGACATCTATTGTGAAAGGTACTATTCTGAGCAAGAGTATGAGTCCCAAGAGTCTTGAAGAAATAGTCGAGATGAATAAAAAATCATATGTCAGTATTGTAGGTAGTTTGATGTATACTATGTAGTGTACTTATCTCGATATCAGCTATGTTGTTAGCTTAGTCAGCCAATTACAGTCAAACCCAAGACCGAGACACTAGAAGGCAGTAAAAAAGATATTTAGATATCTAAAAGCGATAACAGGTTATAGTCTCTGTTATCAAGGTTCAGATGCAGATTGGGCTTGGGACCTGGATGATAGAAAATTTACATCAGGCTATGCATTCTTGTTGAATGGTGGCGTCATCTCTTGGAACAACAAAAAATAGGTCTGTGTGGCCTTGTCAATTATGGAAGCTGAATATGTGGCATATTTAGCAGCTGTGCAAGAAGCAGTCTGTTTAAGGAGGTTCTTGAAGCATCTAAAAATTACTAAAGACAGTTAGAGTCCAGTGACCGTCTACTGTGACAGTCAAGCTGTTATAGCTTATTTCAAGGATCCCAAATATCACAGCAAGGGTAAGCATATAACAATAAAGTATAACTTTATAAGTGATATTATTGCTAAGAAAAAAGTAATTCTTGAGTATATCCCTACACGAGCTATGCTTGCAAATCCTTTTACTAAGTTGATGACTAGAGAGTCATTTTATGAGCATTAAAGTCTATGGGACTTCGTAGAATGTAACAATTTTGTAATGACAATTGGATACTATAATTTGATTGTTTGAAATGTTAGCTATAATTTATTTAGTGTATGTGATGTTACATTCTGATAAGATTTCGATGAGCATATTGACAGGTAGTGATTGGTTCTCTCACATGGACAATCATTTCTATTTGTTAAGTAAAAATAGGGGTACACTACAAAAAATATAGTCATTAGCGACGAATTTAGCGACGGATTTTAAAAAAAAATCGTTGCAAAATAAATTTTTTCGTTGCGGATTAGGCGTCGCAAATATTAGCGACAAAAATAGCGACGAATTCTTGCGACGAATTTTAGCGACGAATTTAAATTTTCGTCGCTAATTTCGTTGCAGAAGTTACGACGAATTCAAAATTTCGTCGCAATTTTCGTCGCAAATTTGCGACGAATTTTTATTTCGTTGCAAAAGTTTTTGACGAATTAAGTGTTTTCGTTGCTAATTTTCGCGACAAAAAAAAATCATCGCAAAAATTCGCGACGAAATAACGATTTCGTTGCTAAATTTGCGACTGATACAAATTCGTCGCAAAAATCGTCGCTGAATTCGTCGCAAAAAAACATATTTTGCGACGAATTTTTTTTTCGTCGCAAAATTTTGCGACGAATTAAATTTTCGTTGGAAATTTCGTCGCAAAATTCGTTGCAGAATTTGTCGCAGGTTAGTTTCGTTGCTAAATTCGTCGCTAATTTGCGACGAAAACAAAATTCGTCGCAAAATTCGTCACAGAATTCCCAGAATTTAGCAACGAATTTGTATTTTTGTCACTAAATTTGTCGCTAAATAAAATTTTTTTTAACAAGTTCCATCCGTTTTGATATTCTATCGTATATACAAATTTCACACGCACAAAACAAAACACAATAAGTTCTGATATCCAAATAAATACATTCAATACAAACAAAACACACACACATTTAATACAACAAAATAACATTCAATAATATCCAAAAATATTTCATATCCAAATAAATACAAACTAACACAATAAGTTAAGAACAATACAACATTCCAAATAACAAAGTTATATCGTACAATATTCCAAACATCAACATAGTTCTGATATCCAAATAACAATGTCCACGCAAAAGATCTCAACACATGCGAAAGAAAAAAAAAATATCATCTGCTAAGCAACGACCGTCATTCTTCTATCTGCATTAGAAAAGAAACAAACAAAAAGTATCATACATTAAAAAAAAAACTATATACTAACACGAAAATAAATATGCAAAGACTTACTCAGATGTGCATTTTCAACCGGCATAAGGATTGACTTTTATCCATAATTGAATCCTAACAAACATAATTTCAATTGAAACTATTATTCATAAAGTATCATTTAAATGACAATGCAAATAGATTTTAACACTTTCCAATAGACAAAACATATAACATAAAAGAACGAATTTAAAATTAGAGAAATTTTTATAAACTCCTGAGGAGCGCGGAACTCGCGGATAGGCGGCTCGCGCTGGCGCGGCGTGGTCGCGGCGGCCGCGAAGGGGTGGGTGCAAGGCGATGGTCGCCGACGGCCATCAAACTCCGGACGGACGGCGCGGAACTCACAAAATTAGGACACGAGGAGAGAAAATATCGCAAAATTATCTAAATAATAAATTATAGGGGGAAACTGAAAACAAGAAAACACTTCGTCAAACTATGTTTTTTCTTTCTTAGTATATATAATACAACACACACGGACCAAGGGAAATAATAATTCAAGTCAAATCTGTACGTTAAAACAAACCCTCCTTACCCTGCAACCCCCAACTAAGATCACCATGTAGCTTTCAGCCTCAGTGAACCACAGCAGAATCACTCAACAGCAATCAACCACAGCAAAACCATTTGCGCTGCAGGGAATTAAGATAGGCGTTACTGAAGCAATGCAGGGAGGGCAGGCTACCTTAATCTAGTTCGGTTGAAGTTTAACGGGATCATAAGAGAAATAGGGGAAAGATCATACAGTTTTGGAAGGCTGCTGATAGGTATCATCCTATTGTAAACTTTCATTTCTTGATGGTGTTGTTGCTGTACCTGAATTACCACCTGTCTTCTTTTCGTCTCGAGCTTTGTTAAATATGACGGTGAAACCTTCAGCAGATGCAGGATTATTCACATCCCACTCCCCGAACTTAGGAAGTGGTTGGTCCTTATCCTGATGTAGTAAAGAGAAACAATAGCAGAGATGAGACACAAGTACTAAATTACTCAAAAAAAAAAAAAAAAAGATCAGAGACAAAGCAAGACCACCAAAAATATTGACCATCATCAAAGAATTTTTGCAGAATATCACTAAACAAATGCACAGGAATTAGCACAGCGAAGAAACATTTACTCACAATTAACTATACATGTGTAGAATATAAATGAAATTAATTTTAGCTAAAATACTTGAGGATTTATCCCAGTTGAAACTTATTAAGAGCCACTAAATCTATTAGTAATGTTTCTTCAAGATTTTCTTGGGCACCTAAATGTTAATTAAGTTTTTTGCAGTTCATACTCGTACATGACAATATTCATCAAAAAATTATAAATTTTTTTTCCTACAAAGCAAGTCTACACAAGTACATACTATGAGAAATAGGATAACCGATTCTGATTTTTCCAACACGAGCTAAAGATTAGTATCTGAATATAGATGCTATTAACATTGGTCAGGCTAACTTTTCAGTTTTCTAACACAAAGACATTGACATTGATGAAATTGTAGCATGTGTTTATCGTGTAACTTACCTTTAAGAATGTTCATAAGCCAACCTTTACCATGGTACAGATAAATCCAGGTACCAGGAAGCATAGTTCTAGCAAAGATTGAGATATCATGCGGAGTCAATTCAAAGATGGACAAAAGATAACATAGCAGATCAATACCGAGAACATGGACGCTAAGCTAACTAATAAGAGTACAGGAAAAAAGGAAGATGATCCTCCCAATATAAAATTTGAACGCAAATTTACTCGACTACGGGCCGGACGCTCGCTCACGCCATCGGGGGGGCACGGGCGGCGAGAGGTTTGGCGGCGCGGCGACTACGGTGGCCGGGCTCGTACGGACGGCTTCGTGGTCGGCGACATGCGGCGCGGTCGTGTGCGGCGACGGAGCGAGGTCGAGCGCGACGCGAAGGAAAGAAAAAATTAGGGCATCGGGAATTAGGGCATCGGGCTGGAGAAGTTAAAAAAAAATTGCAACGAATCTTTGGATTCGTTGCAAATTTTTAAAAAAAAAAATTAAAAAATTTGAAAAGTTTGCAACGAATCTGTGATTCGTTGCAAATTTTTTAAAAAAAAAATTAAAATTTTTGAAAATGTTAACTGATTTTTTTAATATTTTTTTTTATAAATTTAAAAAATTGCAACGAATCCTGGATTCGTTGCAAATTTGCAACGAATCCATGGATTCGTTGCAAAATTATTTGCAACGAATCCTTGATTCGTTGCAAATAATTTTTTAAAAAAATTAAAAAACTTTAAAATCGTTAAATGAATTTTTAAAAAATTTTTTTTATAAAATTAAGAGTTTGCAACGAATCTGTAGATTTGTTGCAAAATTAGCAACGAATCCACAGATTCGTTGCAAATAATTTTGCAACGAATCCACAGATTCGTTGCAAATTTTTTAAAAACAAATTAAAAAATTTGAAAAGTTTGCAACGAATCTGTTATTCGTTGCAAATTTGCAACGAATCACAGATTCGTTGCAATTTTTTTTAAAAAAAAATTAAAAATTTTGAAAACGTTAACTGATTTTTTTAATATTTTTTTTTATAAATTTAAAAAATTACAACGAATCCTGGATTCGTTGCAAATAATTTTTAAAAAAAACTTTAAAATCATTAAATTATTTTTTTTAAAAATTTTTTTTTATAAAATTAAGAGTTTGCAACGAATCCACAGATTCGTTGCAAATAATTTTTTATTTTAAAATAAATAAAATACTTAAAACTCGTTAACTAACTTACAGATCTCCGAATGAGATAAAATCAGTGTCAATATGTTCGTCTAGTTCTCCTCATTATATTAACATCGTCAAAAATGTTTTAATCCGGGAATTTTCGAATATCGGTTTGTCTGAAAAATCTAATTCACGTTCAAAAAATCACGTATCGCAATATTATCGGTAAAATTTATTTTTAAAAATATATATATAATCAGGGAAACTAGACGAACACATAGAACTTGTTTCATCTCAATCCGAACTCTCTAAGTCACTTAACCGGCTTCAATGAATTTTTAATTTTTTTTTCTAAAAATAAGAGTTTGCAACGAATCCTCGGATTCGTTGCAAAATTTGCAACGAATCCACAGATTCGTTGCAAAATATTTAAAAAGAAACTCTTTCACGAGAACTTATTTTTTATTTTTTTTTAATAAAATAAAAATCTGCGACGAATTATGTTTTCGTCGCTAAATTAGCGACGAAAAAATAAATTCGTCGCATATTTTTTGATTTAAAATAATTTTTCGCCAATTAGATTACTAATTTTGCAAACGTAAATTCAATGTTGGAATTTTTTTAATTTTCTCAACAAATTTTTTTCCGTCAGAAATTTCGTTACAAATTTGCGACGAAACATAAAATTCGTCGCTAATTTTGTTGTAGATTTGCAACGAAAATAATTCGTTGCTAAAGTTCGTCGCCAAAAAGCAGTTTTTTCTTAGTAGTAAGACTATTATTTATAGGATAGCTTTAGAAGCTATATGTTCAGAGATATATACCTATAAGTTGGGGTCATCTTGATATTTGTATCAAGATAAGATCATTTGAGAATAGTGATCGAAGTAAATGCTCCTACCATTTATAATACCTGTTTGGAGCCAGATTATAATTCATATATTGAATTCAGGGTTAGGCATTGGGAATGTCTAGATCAAAATTTATACGATGTTGATTTGAGAAAAAAATGTGTTTTTTATTGGCAAAGAGAATAACATCGTAGCATGTGATTCATACTACATGTGTTAAAGCGACGATAAGGGTAGTAGGAGAATGAATCCTTACTTCTCTACTATGTGAGCCTTTTGCGATTATATATTAATCTCAGCAAATGCCCTTTGTGACTATTTAGGTGTCTACTTGAAGTTTTAATCAAAGTCTACTACTTTAGCATGAAAATCTATTGACTATGGATGATTCGGTCTATGAAACATGATTAGGAAAGCGACTGATTAAAATGAATAGATTCACACTAAAAAGGAAGATTAAATAGATTTACATCTTATGAGAATTATTCACTGGTCGACTCATTTCTGTTGTGTATGGAAATGATGGTGAATATTGAGAATATGGAACATGCTCTTGACATGATGATCATTATGAGGGATTAGAGATATTCATATTAATGTAAATGGAGATTATTTAATTTGGATAAATAGCAAGACATGGATGAATCCATATAAACGATTTTGTACCACCAGGAGAATGATTTTGTACCACCTAAAAAATAATTGTGTGTCACCTGGAGGATGGTTGTGCACCATCAGGTGAATGACTATGTGTCATTCAGAGAATATTTGTACCATTTGAAGAGCAGCTAAGTTAGGCGTAACAACTTTTCTTAACATTGATCACTCTATGAGCAGTAATGTAAGGTGTAACAACTTTCTTAGCATTGAATTGCTCAATGTGCTTGCTGTCGTACGAACCATTTTCCTATGTATGAATTGGTTGTTCTAATAGTCTTTGTGACTATTTATCTCTGTTATATTAGTCTTTTGGGACTATGAACTCCGACTATATTTTTTGGTCTATGTGACTATTGACTCTGGCTCTATTTAGTCTATGTGACTAAATATCTTTTATTGGCCTATGTGACCATTTGTATATATGACATAACTTGGACAAGTGGAGATGTAAGCAATTTATTAACTACTGCTACTGCAGCGTGCACACATTGTCTTTGGCAACAAATGCAAGAGTGAAATCTTTGGCTTACACCCCCTTTAAAAGGGGGTGTGCATCCAAGGAATATGACGATCTATACGAAGGAGAGTGCCAAGTGCAGACACTGTGAGAGCAATCGTCGTCGGGCTGCTGGACTGTCGGAGAAGAACACCAAAATTTTGTCAGATTTGGTTGGTGAATCTGTGAAAAATTGTTCGTCTGTGATAATTCTTCTAACAACATGTAGAAATATTAATCTACCAGAGGTATGCATCTGATTTCTACATAGATTTTTGTTTTTGCAATCGAAAATTCGGATATAATTCTACAGTTTGGTGGCTGCTTAGCACCTCTATAATATATTTCACACCTTCACTAGTTTTTTACCCTCCTCGAGTTGCTCCACTCTTTACTTGGACTACTTCGACTCTAGATCCTTCTCAAGTCGCTCCACTTCCTACTTGGACTACTTCGACTCCATATTTTTTCCGAGTCGCTCCACTCCCTACTTGTCTTACGATCGGTTTTCTACCCTATTCGAGTCGCTCCACTCATCACTCGGACTACTTCAACTCCAGATCCTTCCTGAACCGCTCCACTCTCCACTTAGACTACTTGGACTCCAAATCCTTCCCGAGTCGCTCCACTCTTGACTCGTCTTACTTCAGTTTTCTACCCTCGTCAAGTTGCTCCACTTCCGACTCATCTTACTACAGTCTTCTATCCTTTCTGAATCACTCTATTCCCGATTTATTACATAGCTCCACGATTGGATCCTACCCCTATCTTTACTTATTCTCTGAGTTTCATAAGTTGAGTTAATCATATTATATGTCAATCCCCCTCAAATAATCAGACGAATGAATATGAAGGTCTAACGTTACATGGTTGGTTTTCTTCAAAAAAAACCCGAACTCCCCCTTAAGGTCCATTTCCCTCCCTTCCCAGCCCTTTTTCCCTAGACCATCTTAATTGGTACCTAATTTTGCTCAAGCATCCTCTCCTATCATCCCTCTCTCATATGCTCTAGAGCCTCCCTTCCCAACCTTTTCTTTTTATTTTTGGGGAATGATAAAAGTGTGTATTGATGAAAGTGTATGTATACAATCTAGATGTTTACAAAATGGTAGACATGAGTCTGGATCTTGAGGAATATCCTCTCAATCGACGGCTCACAATCCTCAAAACGATATCGATTGCGGGCTTGCCACACCAAAAATACCATACATGTTATAGCTAAATCTCTCCTTTTCCTCACAAGTCCTTTGCCTCCGAGTTCCTTGCCAAATGCTCGGAATAGCCGGCCAACGGTGAAAATCTGCACTCAGATTTGGAGTCATTCCTGAACCAAGTCCCAAAGACGCCTTGTCCAAGTGCACTGGAAGAAGAGATTCGATGCTCGTTTGACTCCTCCGCCGCCTTGCATAGGCAGCACATCTTCTGCAGCTCATATGGAATAGTATCGACTGTCCTAAGCTTGCCCCTAGCCATGAGCCAAAACGTGAATTGGTGCTTGGGCAAGATGTCGGGTCTCCACACTGCAGCCGCCCACCTCATCGGTTCTGTGTGCGACATGAAGAAACGATACGCTGCAGCCGCTCCCATGCGCTTGCAGCATAGGCAAGTCTCCATGCTTGGGCGCCCACTGCCAGATGTCTCGGTGCTACAGATATTTGTGGTGCACCCATCGTACCCAAAGTGAATCCGCTTTGGCATGAATATTCCATAGGGCACGACACAGGAGTGCCGAATTCCATGCCCGTAAATCTCGAAGTCCATAGCCTCCCTCTTCCTTGGACAAGCAAAGGGAGCGCCAAGAAGCCACCAGATGCTTCGTGGTCCACACGAAAGCCCTGCATATGTTGTATAACTTATCTATCACCCCATATGGGATCGGGAGGATAGATAGCTAATAGCACTCAATGCCCTGCAATACTGATCTCACAAGCTCCAACCGTCCGGCATAGGATAGCGTGTGCTTCGGCCACATGCCTATCCTCCGACTAACTGCCTCCAAGAGCGAGGTGTAGTCCACAATGCGTAACTTCTCCGCAACCAGTGGAATGCCCAAATATCGAAAAGGAAATGGTCCTTACTGGAATCCTGTGATCTGCATCAACTCCGATCGTGTCCTCGGATCCACTCCTATCATATATATGCTGGATTTTAGTGGATTGGCCCGCAGTCAGCCATATCCCCAAAGTCTCGAAGACAATCCGATACAATCCTGAGCAAGGTAGCATTCGCCCTGACAAACACGAGTAGATCATCCGCATATGCTAAATGTGTCAGCCATTCTCAACCTTTTCGGTCCCTCTATTAGATGTGCTTACCTATCCTCGTAACATCTCGCTTTTTCTTTAAGTCGCTTGGTTCATCCTTCGCCAAAGGAGCACCCACCCAGATGCCCCTACCCCACCTCGAGTGTCTTCCCTGTCAGTACTTTAATCTCTTTCTCTCGAGGAACTCCATCTCATGGCTTACTCAAGGCGTTCGACTATTCTAAAGTGTATGTACTGTGACTTAAAGCCGGTAAATTTATCTATTAAAATTATGTTTTTTTTCATCTTCATCTGTCGGTTCCTCATAAATTATTTCTATACAGGCTCAACTGTGATAAATTGGTCCGCCACTTGATCGACTATCCGGAGCAATTACTCACAAGTTCGATTATTGGACTTATTTGTCCTCATAGAGTAGACATGATAATTAAAATATGACGAAGTTTACGAATAAAATAAAGATCGATTTTAGAAGAGATTTAAAGTATTTTTTTAAATTCAGATGACTCCTATGTATCTTGACCATCACGTCAAGATTCATAAATTTTTTTCTGATTTATTTCTTTTATAATTATCGTAAAATAGATCGATATGATCACTAGATTAATAAATTCCAATATTCTTCGGACGATTAGACCTACTTAGCAAAATAATAGCAAGCGAAATTGAGTATTCGAGGCTCAGCGTGGCGGTTCCAATAATTGCTGGGGTAGGAACCTGTGGACTTCTAGTCCACTGCCTGATCCGTGGACTTCTGAAATTTCAGTAATCTCCCCCTTCCAAGCATTCGTTGTTTCGCCTCCATCGCCATGAATCTCTCCATCGACTTCGGACAGTTCCTCAACAGGATATGGGATGCAGCTTCGATATACTTCGCCAGGCCTCGATCTCGCGTCAAAGAATTGGACAGATTCGCGGAGCGATTGAGGGTCAAACTGGAAGACGTCGACCAGGACATCGATGAGGCTGAGCGCAACGGACAAATCGCCACCGGAGAAACTCGGCTGTGGAAGCGCCAGGCCGAGGCGTTTGTATCCACGGAGGTCGCCGCCATCCAACGGGACTACATGGCGATGCGGTGCCTCGGAGGCTGGTCGTGGAATTGCGTCTCCATCAATCGGACGGTCACCGAGAAGCTGAAGGAGGTGCAGGAGTTGGTTAATCGGGTGGAAGTTCCTACGTTTGCAGCGAGGATCCGTCCGGAGCCTGCCGTGGAGCTTCCCATTTCAAGTAATGTCGTCGGGATGCAATCGAATCTGATCCAGATTGTGAACCAGATTAAGAATGAAAATGTCAGGATTATAGGCATCTACGGCATGGGAGGGATCGGAAAGACGACGCTTTTGAAGCTCATCAACAACCATAAAGAGATCTCCAAGCTCAAGTTTGAGCATGTCTTCTGGATCGTGGCCTCCAAAGGATGCAAATTGCAAAAGCTTCAAATGGACCTGGCTCAGAAAGTAGGATTGAATCTGAAAGATGATGAGAGTGAAGAAACTCGTGCTTCTCAGCTCTTCAACTTCCTCAAGGAAAAGAATTGCTTGTTGTTCCTCGATGACATTTGGGAATCCTATGAACTTTTCATGTTGGGGATGGAACAAGAACCTGCTGAGCGTGGCAAGGAGCAGAAGCGCAAGGTGGTAGTTTTCACGACGCGCAGCGAGCAAGTATGCACTGAAATGATGGCTAACGTGAAGAATAAAGTGGAAGGCTTGGCATCTGATCAAGCGTGGGAACTCTTTCTGAAGTATGCAGGTGAAGATATAATCAACTCAGAGCCAGGAATTAATGGACTAGCAAAAGAAATTACTAAAGAGTGTGCAGGTGTGCCCCTTGCTCTCATCACCGTCGGCAGAGCCATGTCCGCAAAGAGGTCATGGGAAGCTTGGAATGATGCCCTCACGCAGCTGAGGCAATCACAGTTGCCGGAAGTCACGGGTATGAAAGAACGAGATGCAATGTTTGCGGCCTTTAAACTTAGCTATGATAGCCTGCAAGATGACAACATGAAAGCCCGCCTGATGTGCTGCTCTCTGTGGCCTGAAGATTTCGAAATTGACAAAGTCGAACTAATACGATGTTGGATAGGCCTTGGCCTGATCGATGATTTTGACTCGATCAATAAAGCGTTCCACCGAGGGCACTCCCATATCGAGACTCTTACATCTGTATGCTTGTTGGAATTTGTTGATAAGGAAGGCAAGACAAGGATCAAGATGCATGATGTGATCCGAGACATGGCTTTATGGATGGCCTTGGACTGTGGATCCAATCGACACAGGTGGATTGTTAAAGCACGCGCCGGATTGAGACATTTGGAACTACAGAATGAGGAACGGCAAGTGGTAGAGCGAGCATCATTCATGCATAATCGTTTAACTTCTTTGCCAAGGCAGACTGCCACTTTCCCCAAACTGTCCATGTTCATGCTCCAACAGAACTATATGCTACACTTAATTCCTGGGCCATTTTTCCAGGCTTTGCCTGTTTTGACATTCTTGGATCTCTCGGGTACAAATATCACAAAGCTTCCGAGGGAAATCAACATGTTATCTGAGCTCCAATATCTAAACTTGAACTTCACCCCAGTCAGTGCACTGCCAGCAGAGTTGAGTAGCCTTGCCAAACTCAAGTACTTGCTTCTGGAAAGAACTATTTGTCTTGCCAAAGTACCCAAGGGAACAATATCCAACTTACCTTTGCTCAAATTGTTGGATTTATACGACAGTAAGTACTCTGACTTGAATGAGGTAGAGGGATTTGAAGGATGCCGGAAATCCATTGGAATTACCCTGCACTCAATGACAGACCTCCAACGGTTGGGCTCTCTATCACAATTATCTACATGGAAACTCCAACTAGAAAACATGAGAGACTTGGCTTATCCAAGCCAACTATTTGAGAGCATCATGAGTAACCACAGCACAAGGCAGAGCCTTGAACGACTAGAGATTGTAGATGTCCTGACAGGTGGTGGATTAACATTTGCCCGGAGCAACCAGGATCGTGAAGAAGGCCTTGAATGTTTGAGGTACATGATGCTCAGAGCTGTCCACGATTTGCCGGAAATCACTTGGAAAGCAGTCGAGCCTCGAACGGTATTTCCTAATCTTCACGAATTGAATATTTGTGACTGCAAAATATTGAGAAACGTCACCTGGGTTCTTCAGCTCCCAAACCTCAGTGTCTTGAGAGTATCAAACTGTAGTGAGATAGAAGAATTGATAAGTTGTGTCGGGAGTTCCGCGAACTCTACCATTGGCTTACGCTTACTGTCTTTGTCTGATTTGCCTAAATTGAATTGCATCTCACGGCAGCCACTAAACTTCCTCTACTTGGAGCGGATATATGTATTCTCATGCCCAAAACTCAGAAAGCTGCCGTTTAGAGCTGAAATTTGTCAAAATAAATTAAAAGGAATATTTGGTGAATACGCTTGGTGGGCAAATATCCAGTGGGAGGATGTCAATGACAAAAATACTCTCTCCCCTTATTTGAAGTATAGTTTGGTAAGTAATTTTTATGAACAAAAGCACGCAAATCTCTCTCTCTTTTTTTCTTCCATATATATTTGAGTAAGAAACAATACTTTTTGAAAATTACATATCTCTGTCTCAAAATGCTTGTGTGAAGGTACCCAAGCTTCGTTCAGCATGATTAATTTGTATTACAATATAACATCATTATTAATTTGTGAACAAAAAACCATGTAAGACTTTTTAAAAAAAAAAATAGAAAGGAGAGAGAATATATACCTATCAAAAATCATGCAAACATAGTTGATTTTATTTCACACAAGGCCAAAGGCGAAGAACAGTTCATTTTCCTCGTTTAAGTTTTCTTTGTATATATATTAATTAGTAGTAACTGGAGTATTTGTTCCAAAATATTAAGTTATTAGGGAATCTTTTAGCTGCCATGTCCTTTCTTTATTACATCTTCATAATCAGTTGGACTCAGACTGAACCAGCCAATTTGGTCTGGTTCGATGGAACCAATAATTAAGCCAGATCATTAGTGAGTATGTGGATAAAATACTCACCAAGTGAATCTGCAGACCATAGAATGGAAGACATGCATGGAGAGAAGTAAGAGATCAATATATTACTCATTTGTTAGTACTGACAAATATCGATATCTGTTATCCTCATTTCTGAACATTTAGAATCGCTTCTTTATTAAGATATATAAATAGATTGATAGAGATAGACCACGCTTTATCAGAAAATTTCTTGAAATTAATTAGATGGTGATTTTAATTTGCTGTCGCTTCCATTTTTCAGAAAGAAATTGTGTTGCGATTGTACATGAAGAATGCCGAGAAGTCAGATAAAGCTAGAGCTACAGATAAAGTTTTCAGGACTATTGGAGTAATTGATGGTAGTCATTCATTTTATTTCTGATCTGCATCGATTGTGTTCCATTCTAAACATGCCAATTACCTAGCTCAAAGACTAATTTTCGCCCCGTGCTATAAAATTATATTCCATAATCAGTCGTCGTCGTTATATGGTCGCAGGTATTCGACAAATACGGTTGCAAAATGACCGTTTGATCGTGAAGTGTGAGCAGCAGGTCGAATCGGCGGTAGTAGTCGTCCGATTGCAAGAAGAATTAGGTCGGGTGAATCTCCTCAGCGTTGGCCCTGCCGAGCCCGACGGACTGTGATTGTCTGTTCAATAAATTATTTTGGTGGACATTTAACTTATAGTTTGATAATTTTTAAGATATAAATTACACAATTGCATTTGATTTGCGGCACTAGCAATCCTTGGGCACAGGGATCAGTGCATTCCTTGCCAATAAGTCAAGCGATCGATAGCAGAATGGACATCTTCATTATTATGTGAAAGAGTTTCTACAGAACACATAGCAGAGATTTTTATAGTTTGTGATGAGTGAATTTGTTGGTGATTGTGTGTTGAAAGCTATAACAAGTCGTTTCTTGTGTGCTAAAGTTCTAGTCGGAACAAGAGTTGCATGCTTCGTTAAGCGATCAAAATATGAAATCGTCATATTAACATTCCTTTCTGACTGTGTTTATTAATGGAAGAGATAAATTAAGATTCATATAACAAATATAAAGGAAAGAGTCGATCAATAATCTAAAACGATGAACTCTTCGAAAATTAACATTTATCCATTTAAAAATTAGTCTTTAACATTTGTCAATTGGACTAATCCCAAACTCTTCATTAAACGACCAAAGCAACGCTTCAAAGTGTACAAACGATTTGCAGGACTTCCACTGCCTTCTTCAATCTCCTCTCTCCACTCCTTTTTTTTTTTTTTTATTCTCTACAATTCTATATCTTTTTTGAGGCATTACTTCGAAGTGTTCAAATTATTTGCATGACTTTAATCAAAATTACTTATTAAAAATTACCTCGACATGAATAAAATTATTACAATATTATAGTGAACAATAATTTTACTATGATTTTAATGACGTGTAAGTGATTTGGATGACTTTTAAATCATTTTGGTCAAATTTTAATATAAAAGTATTTTGTATATATTTATTTATGAAGTTGAATTGATTTTTAAAAAATATAAGAAATATAGTTGGGTGTTTTCTGATTTTTTTAATAAAATGTTCCTTTAGTAATTCTGTTAAATAGGAATACTTTTAAAAATATTTTAAAGAAATTAAATACTTAAAAAATGACATACGACATCGCTGGAGTCCGCGGCTCCAATAATTGCTGGGGCACGTATCCATCCGTTGACTTCGAGTCCACTGCCTGATTCCCCCTCCTATTTTGTTTCTCCGTTACTGAAATTTCAGTAATCTCCCTCTTCGAAGCATTCGTTGTTTCGGCTCGATCGCCATGAATCTCTCCGTGGACTTCGGGCAATTCCTCAACAGGATATGGGATGCAGCTTCGATCTACTTCGTCAGCCCTCGATCTCGCGTCGAACGCTTGCGCAGAATCGCGAAGCGATTGAGGGCCAAACTGGAAGACGTCGAACAGACCAACGACGAGGCTGAGCGCAACGGGCAAACCGCCACCGCAGAAGCTCGACTATGGAAGAGCGAGGCCGAGGCGTTTGTATCTATGGAGCTCAATGCCATCCAACAGGACTACGAGGCGATGAGGTGTCTCGGCGGCTGGTCGTGGAATTACGTCTCCATCAACCGGAGGGTCACCAGGAAGCTGGAGGCGGTGAACGAGTTGATTAGCCGAGTGGATGGTTTTAGCATTGCCGCGACGCGGCCGCCCCCGCCTACCGTGGAGCTTCCTATTTCAAAGAATGTCGTTGGGATGCGACCGGATCCGATCCAGATTGTGAACCAGATTAGGGATGAAAATGTCAGGGTTATAGGCATCTACGGCATGGGGGGGATAGGAAAGACGACGCTTTTGAAGCTCATCAACAACCACGAAGAGATCTCCAAGCTCAACTTTGAACATGTCGTCTGGATTGTGGCCTTTAAAGGATGCAAATTACAAAAGCTTCAGATGGACCTGGCTCAGCAGGTAGGATTGAATCTTAAAGATCATGAGACGGAAGAAGCTTGTGCTACTAAACTCGTCAACTTCCTCAAGGAAAAGAATTGCTTGTTGTTCCTCGATGACATTTGGGAATTCTATGAACTGTTTATGTTGGGGATGGAACAAGAACCTGCTAAACATGGCAAGGTGCAAAAGCGCAAGGTTGTAGTTTTCACGACGCGCAGCGAGCAAGTATGCACGGAAATGAAGGCTGACATGAAGAAAAAAGTGGAAGGCTTGGCATCTGATGAAGCATGGAAACTATTTCTGAAGAATGCAGGTGAAGATGTGATCAACTCAGAGCCAGGAATTAATCGACTAGCAAAAGAAATTACTAAAGAGTGTGCAGGTGTGCCCCTTGCTCTCATCACCGTCGGCAGAGCCATGTCCGCAAAGGTGTCATGGGAAGTTTGGAATGATGCCCTCTCGCAGCTGAAGCAATCACAGATGCCAGAAGTGACGGGTATGAGAGAACGAGATCCTATGTTTGCCGCTTTTAAACTTAGCTATGATAACCTGGAAGATGACAACATGAGAGCCCGCCTGTTGTGCTGCTCTTTGTGGCCTGAAGATTTCGAAATGGACAAAGTCGAACTAATACAATCTTGGATAGGTCTTGGCCTGATTGATGAGTATGACTCGATCAATAAAGCGTTCCAGCGAGGGCACTCCCACATCGAGAATCTAACATTTGCATGCTTGTTAGAGTTTGTTGATAGGAAAGGCAGGACAAGGATCAAGATGCACGATGTGATCCGAGACATGGCTCTATGGACGGCCTCGGACTGTGGATCCAATCAACACAGGTGGATTGTTAAAGCGCGCACCGGATTGAATCGGTTGGAACTAGAGAATGAGCAATGGCAAGTGGTAGAGCGAGCATCATTCATGCATAATCGTTTAAATTCTTTGCCAGGGCAGACTCCCACTTTTCCCAAACTTTCCATGTTCATGCTCCAACAGAATCCTAAGCTAGACTTAATTCCTGGGCCATTTTTCCAGTCTTTGCCTGCTTTGACATTCTTGGATCTCTCGAGTACAAAAATCAAAGAGCTTCCGAGGGAAATCAACGAGTTATCTCAGCTCCAATATCTAAACCTGAATTTCACCCCAGTCGAAGCACTGCCAGCAGAATTGAGTAGCCTTGCTAAACTCAAGTACTTGCTTCTGGTAAAAACTAATCGTCTTGCCAAAGTACCCGAGGGAACAATATCCAACTTACCTTTGCTCAAATTGTTGGATTTATACGAGAGCAAGTACGCTGACTTGGATGAGCTAGAGCGATTTCAAGGATGCCGGAAATCCATTGGAATTACCCTGCACTCAATGACAGACCTTAAACAGTTGGGCTCTCTACCACAATTATCTACATGGAAACTCCAACTACAAAACATGAGAGACTTGGCTTATCCAAGACAACTATTTGACAGCATCATGCGTAGCCACAACACAAGGCAGGGCCTCGAACGACTAGAGATTGTAAATGTCATGACAGGTGGTGAATTAACAGTTGCTCGGAGCAATAAATATCATGGAGGCTTTGAATTTTTGAGGTATATGTTTCTCATATTTGTCAACGATCTGCAGGAAATCACTTGGAAAGCAGTCGAACCTCAAATGATATTTCCTAATCTTCACGAATTGAATATTTTGGGATGCAAAAGGTTGAGAAACGTCACCTGGGTTCTTCAGCTACCAAACCTTAGTGTCTTGAAAGTATCAAATTGCGATGAGATGGAAGAATTGATAAGCTGTGTTGGGAGTCCCGCGAGCTCTAGCATTAGCTTACGCTTACTGTCTTTGGATGAATTGCCTAAATTGAATTGCATCTCACGGCAGCCACTGACCTTCCTCTACTTGGAGCGGATATATATATTCGCATGCCCAAAACTCAGAAAGCTGCCATTTAGGGCTGACATTTGTCATAATAAATTGAAAGGTATATTCGGTAGGACGGGTTGGTGGGGAAATCTCGAGTGGGAGGATGTGAATGACAAGATTGCTCTCTTCCCTTATTTCAAGTCTACTAGGGTAAGTAATCTTTATGAACAAAAGCATGCAATCTTTGTTTTTCCATATCTGCTTTAGTAAGGAACAATTCCTTTTGAAAATTTCCATCTCTATGTCTGAAAATGCCTGAGTGAATGTACTTACGCTTGAATGCAGCATTACTAATTTGTATTACAAAAGATATCAGGATTTATTAATTTGTGAACAAAAGGCCATTCAAATATAGTTTATTTTAAATAAACAAGCTAGGAGACAGAATCTATACTTATATTAAATCCATGCAAATATATTTTATTTTGTTTCTCATTTCGATGAAGAAAGTGGTTTATATACGTAATCACAAAGGACAGTTCATTTTCCTCTCTAAGTTCCAACTTAGAGTATCTTGTTCCAAGATATATATCAAATTATTGATGAACCTTCTAGCTGCCATGTCTTCTATTTACTACATTGTTCTCAGTTAGTATTCTTAGAAATTAGAATTAGACTAACCAGCGAGTCTGATCCGATTCAATGGAACCGATGAAGTACAAATGAGTATGTGGGTAAAATGGCCACCAAGTGAAAACAGACCGCCGAATAATTAATGGAAGACATGCATGAAGAGAAGTAAAAGGGTATAGACTGCAATAAGAGTGTTTGGCCGCTTAACACCTTGATAATATAGTTCACACCTTTACTATTATATTACGCATTTGTTATTAATAAAAACTCATCAAGAATTGCTTTCCTTAATTATTAAGATATATAGATAGATTGATAGAGATAGACGATCGGCACGCGATCAGTATTTCTCTGCAGTGTCTTTTGAAGTTAATTAGATTGTGATTTAATTTGTTGTTGCTTTCTTTTTTTCAGCAGCCGATAAAATCTCGCCTCCTCCAGCAACTCCAACAAGTTCAAGTTCTCTGTTGACAGTTGACACTGTAGTCCTATGGAAATTTAGATACCATAAACTGGATTAGTGGATAATCCAACGGTACAAGTGAAATTTAAATTTGAAAATTTTGAAAGAGCAATTCTTGAGAGTGATCCAACTCTTATTACATGGAAAATCATTCTATTATTTTTCTGCCGCATTCATTCTTAATCTATATTCATTGTTCCATGCTAAATATGATAATTACCTTAATGACTGACTACTGAAATATGTGTATATTAATTAATTTGTTTTTGTCCTAGTATGATATTTTTTTCTAGTTTCGTCCTACAAAATTATGTTTCAGTATGTTCACTATCAAATTATTAATTAATTATATAACTAATTCTTTTTAATTTTGAACTTTGTCAAATTATTAATAATTATATAGCTAATTCTTCTTTGTTTCGAGCTTCGACTAAACCGTTAATTCACGGACTTATATTCCATAATTAGCGTTCTATCAGGACAGTTGAAAAATGATGGGTGAGGTCGAGACAGGGGCACTATGTTAAAATATATATATATGAGAGAGTTTCTATGGGGATGGCTTAGTGGTTTCAGAGGAGATTTAAATTTTTTTTCTGGATTTAGATGATTTTTATATATCTTAGTCACCATGTCAAGGCTCATAAAATCTTCCATGATTTATCTCTCTCATAATAATCGTAAGACAGATCGATAAGGACCGCTAAATTATTAGCTAGATTCCAGAAAAAACATAAAAGAGAGATCTGATGTATTTTATTATAGTTAACAATATAATAGCATCGGTAATTTACCAAACACAGCTCCTAAAGTTCGGAATTGCCCAAAAGTGCAATATAGTTTCAGATTTACCAAATCACGCACCTAATTTCCCTTTTACCCCTCCCGCCAAACAGACCTTCAATTTAATGATGAGAGAGAATTTTCATGCATCCGAGCTACTACTGGAAATTCCGAACCATCTAAACGTGGTACTGGGAATTCAAATCCCAGCACCACAGTATTCCTGGGAATATAATTCCCAGCACCACCTTTTTTTTATCTGATTTCTAATTTATATCGGTCTGATTTTTGAAATATTGCTGTGAATACCTAATAAAACCTCGAATATCAGAAATTTTGGCCACGGATACACAGAGGGACACTACTCAAACTCAATGGACTTGGATTGGATCGAAAAATAGGTGAATAGGACCATTAATGAGTTTTGACTGAAACCCATTGATGGACTTAGAGGAGTCCAAATTTCGAAATCTTGACATAAACTGAAAGATCTTACAACATAAATTTTTGATATGTCGAGGAAACTTAGTTTTAATCCTCCTATCTCCCAATTTTAACTTGTGTTGAAAAAAAAAGATGATACTGAAAGTTGAGAAACTGATGGAAGATGGTGGTAGTGGTGCTGGGATTGGAATTCCCAGCACCTATGTGGTGTCGCAATCCCTGCACCACCCGATTTGTGGTAGTTTGAAATTCAATCTCAAGACAACGGTGGTCAAATTCGAATTTGAAGATTACGCTGGTGCCGAATCACGAATTCCAAAGACCTATGTGGTGATGAATATATTTTTCAGCACCAAAGTTCAATTATAATACGTCATTAAATAATTATAATTAATTGCATTTGACAATCTTAAAACTGAAATTAGCTAACTTACATGCTAAACACTCTGTTCTTGTAGTTCTGTGCGAGTTCGAAATTACTTCAACTATCGTCATCACGTATGCATAGTAAGTCCACAACGTTAACTCTTTCTCTGATTTCTTATTGGTTTAATGTGATATTAATTTTTTCTTTTTTGAAAAAAAAATAGGTATTTGAGAAGCTCGGTCCGAGTCTACATGATCTTCTTCGGAAGAATGACGATCGATCCTTGCCACTTGATCTAGTCCGAGATATCGGTAGACAACTGCTGAAGTCTATTGTAGGTTTGTGAAATATTAGTCACTTCCTATCGTTATCAGGGGAATATGCTTCAAAACTATAAACTAAGACGATGATTCTTCTTTTTATTCTCATTGTAGTCATGCACGATGATCTACGACTTATCCATACGGATCTAAAGCCTGAAAAATATTCTCTAGGTATCCTCGGACTTCCTCTTAGTTTCTGATCACAATGTTAGTTTTTATCTCTAATTTGTATTAAGAATACAGTTCAGTTTCTTTTCTTCGGATCGAGTTGTTTCTTGCTAATTAAAATTTGATGAAAAATTAATGATGAAAAATGTATCACACCACGGTGGGTGTTGGAAATTCAATTCGGCACCGCAGTGATCTTGGTCGCGATTCGGCTGCAGGTGGTGTGCGAGGATTGCAACACCACTGTGGTGTTGGAATTGCAACACCGGTGTCTTGGGATTGCACTGATGGGAATTCTAAATTCACGCACTAGTGGTGCCGAATTGCAATTCGGCACCACTACCACCATCTTCCACTCTCAACTTCCAAAGATCATCTTTTTTTTCGGCACAAGTTAAAATTGGGAGATAGGAGGATTAAAACTAAGTTTTCTGACATATTAAAAATTCATGTTGTAAGATCTTCACCTATGTCAAGATTTCGAAATTTGGGCTCCTCTAAGTCCATCAATGAGTTTCGATCAAAATCCATTGATGGTCCTATTCACCTCTTTTTCGATCCAATCCAAGTCCATTGATTTGGGGTAGTGTCCCTCTGTGTATCCGTGGCTAAAATTTCTGATATTCAAAGTTTTATTGAATATTTCGTAAATCGACGATATAAATTAGAAATCAGATAAAAAAAAGATGGTGCTGAGAATTATATTCTCAGGAATACTGTGGTGCTGGGATTTGGATTCCCAACACCACGTTTAGATGGTTCGAAATTTCCAGTAGTGGCTTGGATGCATGAAAATTCTCTCTTATCATTAAATTGCAGGTTTGTTTAGTGGGAGGGGTAAAACGAGAATTAGATGCGCAATTTGATAAATCTGAAACTATGTTGCGTGTTTTGAGCAATTCCGAACTTTAGGAGATGTGTTTGGTAAATTATCGTAATAGCATCGATGACAGTGTTACTGCAATTGTTTGTGAACTTATGAATTTTAAAATAAAAAAAAATTGATAGTATTTAATTTATAATTTTATAATATATTTTAAATTTAGTAGCAGATAGGAGCTAGTAAAATTGACTTTCACATACAATATCCTATTATGTCTTAGTCTATTTTTTTTAAATATCTTTATTTTTAATATAGTTATTGGACACTTCAACCTTAACAACACTAATAATATTATATTATAACAATTAGTGTTATTATATAATCACTTCATTTCTAATCAATATTAGATTATAGGCACTTTTATTTTGATGAACACTTAATATTATATTATAGTAATTATGATTTTATATCGAAATAAAAAAGGATAGCAATAATAAAAAGATACCCTTTTAATTTTTTTTTCTAATATTTCTTTTGTTAGTTTATTTCTTCACCAAATTTAAAATAAATAAATGAAATAAAGAACAACACGAAGATATTAATATATGATTCCCAAAAAAAAGGGGCGTCATTAAAATAATTGATAATAATAAAATTAAATCATTAACCATAAATTAAACACCTTCCGTTATTAATAAAAACGTGCCTTGATATTATTTTCTTAATGATAATCAATTCGAACCGTGGCTCTGCTTATGTTGCTCTGTTCTGATCACAAGTCCTCCTCCTCCGTCGACGGTGAGAGATCATCGGAGCAATCAGGCAAGTCAAGATTTGTGATCAGAGTGATGGTTAGAGTTAAAATTCCTCTTTTTATAATAACTCTCAGTAGCTTGGAGCAGACAACAAGAGGAGAAATTGTATCAGTCGAGAGAAGCTAGCAATGGGTTTGTCGTCCTTTTTTATGTGAAAGACACACTATAAAAAATTTATTTTGTCATTTTAAATTACCATTTAAATGCAAAGAAAAGTTATTAAATGTGGGGAATTAAAAATTATTTTTAAACAAATCAGATGCTGAAAGTATAACAACCTCGGACAACACTACTTCTCCTAATAATTGCTCTGATAATTGCTCTAATAATTGCTCCTTCTCCATTACTGAAGCTTGAGAAATCTCCCTCTTCCAAGCCTTTGCTGTTTCGCCTCGATCACCATTAGTCTCTCTGTCGATATCAGTCAATTTTTCAATAGGATATGGGATGCAACTTCGATCTACCTCGCCAGGCCTCGATCTCGCGTCGAACGCTTGCGTAGAGACGCGGAGCGATTGAGGGCCAAACTGGAAGACGTCGAACGGGCCATCAACGAGGCTGAGCGCAACGGGAAAACCACCACCGCAGAAGCTCAACAATGGAAGACACAGGCCGAGGAGTCTGTATCGGAGTTCAACGACATCCAAGGTGGTTGTTTTCACGACGCGAACCAAGCAAGTATGCACTGGAATGAAGGCTAACGCGAAGAAAAAAGTGGAAGGCTTGGCACCTGATCAAGCGTGGGAACTCTTTCTGAAGTATGCAGGTGAAGATGAAATCAAATCAGAGCCAGGAATTAATCGCCTAGCAAAAAAAATTACTGAAGAGTGTGCTGGTGTTCCTCTTGCTCTCATCACCGTCGGCAGAGCAATGTCTGCAAAGAAGTCATGGGAAGCTTGGAATGATGCCCTTGCGCAGCTGAAGCAATCACAGATGCCGGAAGTGACGGGTATGAAAGAAGGAGATCCTATGTTTGCTGCCTTTAAACTTAGCTATGATACCCTGGAAGATGACAACATGAGAGCCCGCCTGTTGTGCTGCTCTTTGTGGCCTGAAGATTTCGAAATTGACAAAGTCGAACTGATACAATGTTGGATAGGCCTTGACCTGATCGATGAGTTTGACTCGATCAATAAAGAGTCCCAGCGAGGCCACTCCCATATCGAGACTCTTACACGTGCATGCTTGTTAGAGCTTGCTGATAGGGAACGCACGACAGGGATCAAGATGCATGATGTGATCCGCGACATGGCTTTATGGATGGCCTCGGATTGTGGATCCAATAAACACCGGTGGATTGTTAAAGCACGTACCGGATCGATAGAGTTGGAACTAGAGAATGAGGAACGGCAAATGGTAGAGCGAGCATCATTCATGCATAATCGTTTAACTTCTTTGCCCAGGCAGAGTCCCACTTTTCCCAAACTTTCCGTGTTCATGCTCCAACGGAACAGTAGGCTAAACCTAATTCCTGGGTCATTTTTTCATGCTCCAACGGTATTGATTTTTTTTACGAGAGAGAAAAAAAAAATTAAGTATTATTTGATAAATATAAAAATATGAAATGTTATTTGAATATTTTTAAATTTCACGTACACTGTTTGATAAATCACTATTTTCTTTAAGCTCTTAGCTTTTACAATAGTACTCAATATATTTACAATCAAATAATTAATGAATCTACGAATATAACTCAAAACATGAATTGTGATGAATACTTTAGAGATTGATACTCAGTTTACTTTGGTGGAGAGTTTTGAGGGAGACGGAGAGTACGAGAGAAAGGATAATAAAATTACACATGGAACTTTATCACTTGCTCATAATTGAATGAATTCAATGATAATTTTTTAAATTTATCAATGAATTTTAATCGAAATCTATTAATCGATTTAATATATTTGAATTTTTAAAAATTCAACATGTAATAGAAAAGGATAGTATAATAAAAATATTTATGATGTCTGTGTCTAATTCTGACATTCCTATAATAAATTATGTGTATATATCAATTGTCTTAGAATTATAAATTTTGAAAATCGTCTAATTATTAGAGTTAATGATTTTGATATGTATTTTTAAATATATATAGATTCTGAGATACTTGAGAAACTTATAATATTTTGAATAGGCTCAATCGGATTTTTTTAAGTTTATCAATAAATTTCGATCAAGATCTATTGATGGATATAGAATATATAAATTTTTAAAATTTAAAATATAATAGAAAAGAACAGTATAATAAAATTATTCATAATGTTCAAATTTTATTTTAATATTTTTACGATAAACTGTGTCAATTAATTTTTTCTCTCATATATAATGCAACAACCACTGTACATTTTTAAAAATCAACGCCAAAAGGGAGGCGCCCACGTGGCATGACCAGCCACGTGGGTGCTTCCTCTTAGAGCATCAATAATGCTCACCTATTATAACATTTTCCACCTCACCAAAAAATAATTAAAAAATACAAATATAATTAAAAAATAAAAAAAATACAAATGGGGTGGGCGGCTCAAATTTTATTTTACATTCCATGAACGCGTTCATTGTCTTGAACAGCGTTAGTGGATTATAACACCCTCCACAATGCATATTAATGGAAAGGGTGTTATAACACCCTATTAACATGGGTGGGTGCTTCCTCTTACATTCACATGCTCAGCGCATAGGGAGGTGCACAGCGTATCACTTTCATGGATGCACCATCGTCGGATTTCGATTTCGACTGTCGGATCGAAATGCGACCTTTTAATTCAAATATCATTTCCATTCGTATCGCGATCAGAAGTCGATCGATCGCTAGCCATGTCGAGCATCAAGCGAGCAGAGATGGAGCACTGTGCATTGCCACAATCGTGAATGTGTTGGGACCTTGACTATGCTAGAGAGCGTGAATAATATTCGTTCGATTTCGTTTGCCGTTGTGCTTGTCTACAAATGTTAGTACATAGCAGAAATAAGTATAACATAAACAAAATATAATAGACAAGTACTACACTAGTTTTAACATTGTTCAGAGATTCACTCTTATTCCAGATAATTCTTAAGTGGATTACTCTTCTTTCAAACTTTCACTATCTCATTTGGATGAATACCAAGATAGAGAAAATCTTCTTATAATAAACAATCAAAATATAATTATAAAGTGAAATAAACATACAAAGAACACTCTATAATGAAGAGCTTTTGATCGCTTTGTTTTTGATTGTTTTGAAATATTTTTGAAGATATGAAATGCAATAACACTTCCCTTCAAAATCTTCCATAAAACAAATGTGAGAATCTTCACCAAAGTCTCCTTTTATAAGCTGTAGTTTGGATTAGTTTTCATCGATCAATCGATTGATTTTATTTTCAGTTGACTGATTACTCAATCGTTGTCTCACAACGACTTAATTCATATTAGATTTCAGTCAATCAATCGACTGTCATAGGCCAGCAGTCGATTGTCATAAGCTAACAATTGATTCAAAAATATTTTATATTCTTGTCCACTTAAAATCAGTCAATTGTCCAAACCAACAATCGATTACAAATGGTCAATCCACTAATCTAATGCGCAAGTTGAAAGTATTTAGAGGCTTCCACTACCTTTCTCCAATCTTCAATCTCTTTTCTTCTCTTTAAGTAGAGTTTTCTTAATGCCAAAAGGTTAAGCAAAAAGAACAAATTGAAGAAATAGGCTCACTGCGATTCTATATCTTTTTGAAGGCATTACAGCAATGACGATTCTAATAGTTGTGGCTCTGCTTATGTTGCTATGCTATGATCGCAAATCGTCTCCGTTGATGGTGAGAGATCATCGAAGCAACCATGCAAGATTTGTGAACATAGTTTTCGCAGGGATGAGACATTGGTAATGTTATATGTCAACTTACACAATAGACAAAAATGGATTTCGAAGAAAGATTTTAAATCCTTCTTCTGACTTAGATGACGATACACTTAGATGACCATACACGATCTTATTAATCGTGCCAAAAATATAGTCTTTTTTACTCCTTTTTATATTTGTGGAATCAGGATAAAAAGATCATTAAATCGATGGTTACAATCTTTTGTACAAGATTTGTAAACACAACCATGGTAGGAATTAAAATCCCTCCTTTTATAGCAACTCTCTGGAGCAGCCAACAACAGGAGAAATTGCATAGGTTGAATAAGAGAAGCTAGCAAGAGAGTTTGTGGCTTTTTTTTTTTTATTTGTACTTCTTAAAATTTCATTTATGTGAAAAATACAGTTTGACAATTTTATTATAGTATTAAAATAACAAATTTATTTTATAATTTTAAATGACTATTTAAATGCAAAGAAAAGTTATTAAAAATGGAGAATAAAAAATTATTTTTAAACCAATCAGATGACGAAAATAAACTAAGGACAACACAACAGCCTGGCAGCTCTAATAATTGCTCTAATGATCAACACTGCAGCTCAATAACGGCTCCTTGTCGATTATTGAAGCGCTTCAGAAATCTCCTTCTTCCAAGCCTCTGCTGTTTCGCCTCGATCACCATGAGTATCTCCATCGATCTCGGTCAATTCCTCAACAGGATATGGGATGCAGCTTCGTTCTACCTCGCCAGGCCTCGATCTGGAGTCCAACGCTTGCGCGGAGACGCGGAGCTATTGAGGGCCCAACTGAATGACGTCAAACAGACCATCGACGAGCAAACCACCACCGCAGAAGTTCAACAATGGAAGACACAGGCCGAGGAGTCTGTATCGGAGTTCGACGCCATCGAACGGAACTATGGGGCGATGCGGTGCCTCGGCGACTGGTCGTGGAATTGCATCTGCATCAACCGGAGGGTCACCAGGAACCAGGAGGCGGTGAAAGCTTTGATTGACCGAAGGGATGCTTTTAGGGTTGACGAGCCGCCGCCGCCTCAAGTCGCCGCTCGCCGCCGCTGCCTCGTGGAGCTTCCCATTTCAAATGATGTCGTCGGGATGCAATCGGATCTGAACCAGATGGTGGGCTCGATTAGTGATGGAAGTGTCAGGGTTATAGGCATCTACGGGTTGGGAGGGATAGGAAAGACGACGCTTTTGACGCTCATCCACAACCACGAAGAGATCTCCAAGCTCGAATTCGAGCATGTTGTCTGGATTGTGGCCTCCAAAGAATGCAAATTGCGAAAGCTTCAGATGGACCTGGCTGAGCAGGTAGGATTGAATCTCAAAGACAATGAGAGTAAAGAAGATTGTGCTTCTAAGCTCTTCAACTTCCTTAGGAAAAAGAACTGCTTGTTATTCCTTGATGACATTTGGGACTCTTATGAACTTCATATGTTGGGAATGGAACAAAAACCTGCTAAGCATGGCGAGGAGCAGAAGCGCAAGGTGGTAGTTTTTACGACGCGCAACGAGGAAGTATGCACTAGAATGAGGGCCAACGTGAAGAAAAAAGTGGAAGGCTTGGCATTTGATCGATCATGGGAACTCTTTCTGAAGTATGCAGGCGAAGATGCAATCAACTCAGACCCAGGAATTAATGAACTAGCGAAACAAATTGCTGAAGAGTGTGCTGGTGTGCCCCTTGCTCTCAAAACCGTCGGCAGTGCCATGTCCGCAAAGAAGTCATGGGAATCTTGGAAAGGTGCCCTCAAGCAGCTGCAGCAATCACAGATGCCAGAAGTCACGCGTATGAAAGAAGGAGATCCTACGTTTGCTGCCTTTAAACTTAGCTATGATAGCCTAGAAGATGACAACATGAGAGCCCGCCTATTGTGCTGCTCTTTGTGGCCTGAAGATTTCAAAATTGACAAAGTCGAACTAATACAATGTTGGATCGGCCTTGACCTGTTGGATGAGTTTGACTCGATCTATGAAGCGTTCCACCAAGGGCACTCCCATATCGAGACTCTGATGTCTGCATGCTTGTTAGAGCTTGTGGCTTACGATGGCACGAAGATCAAGATGCACGATGTGATCCGAGGCCTGGCTCTATGGATGGTTAAACACAGGTGGATTGTAAGAGCAGGCTCCGAATTGGATCAGTTGGAGCTAGAGAATCAGCCATGGCAAGTGGTAGAGCGAGCATCATTTATGCATAATCGTTTAACTTCTTTGCCAAGACAGACTCCCACTTTTCCCAAACTTTCCATGTTCATGCTCCAACAGAACCGTAAGCTAGATTTAATTCCTGGGTCATTTTTCCGGTCTTTGCCTGTTTTGACATTTTTGGATCTCTCGGGTACAAAAATCATAGAGCTTCCGACGGCAATCGACATGTTATCTGAGCTCCAATATCTAAATTTGAATTTCACCCCAGTCGAAGCACTGCCAGCAGAGTTGAGTAGCCTTGCTAAACTCAAGTACTTGCTTCTGGCAGGAACTGAGCGTCTTGCCGAAGTTCCCAAGGGAACAATATCCAACTTGCGTTTGCTCAAATTGTTGGATCTATTCAAGAGCAAGTACGCTGACATGGATGAGCTAGAGGGATTTGAAGGATGCCGGAAATCCATTGGAATTACCCTGCACTCAATGACAGACCTCCAACGGTTGAGCTCTCTACCGCAATTATCTACATGGAAGCTGCAACTACAAAACATGAGTGTCTTGGCTGATCCAAGCCAACTATTTGAGAGCATCATGAGCAGCCGCAACACAAGACGGGGCCTTGAACGACTAGAGATTGTAAATGTCATGACAGGTGGTGAATTAACACTTGCTCGGAGCAAGAAGGATCGTGAAGAAGGCCTTGAAAGTTTGAGGTATATGATGCTCAGAGCTGTCGACGATTTGCCGGAAATCACTTGGAAAACAGTCGAGCCTCGAATGGTATTTCCTTATCTTCACGAATTGAATATTTTTGAATGCAAAATGTTGAGAAACATCACCTGGGTTCTTCAGCTACCAAACCTCTGTGTCTTGAAAGTAACAAATTGTGATGAGATGGAAGAATTGATAAGTTGTGTTGGAAGTTCCGCCAATTCTAGCATTGGCTTACGCTTACTGTCTCTGGCTGGAATGTCTAAATTGAATTGTATCTCACGGCAGTCACTAACATTCCCCAACTTGGAGCGGCTATATGTATTCTTATGTCCAAAACTCAGAAAGTTGTCATTTGGTGCTGAAATTTGTCACAATAAACTGAAAGGTATATTCGGTCAGATGGATTGGTGGGAAAATATCGAGTGGGAGGATGTGAATGAGGAGAATGCTCTCCTCCCTTATTTCAAGTCTATTGGGGTAAGTAATTTTTATGATAAAAAACATGCAAATCTTCCTTTTTAAAATATAGTTTAGTAAGAAACAACATTTCTTACTAAACGGGAGGCGGTGAACGAGTTGATTGGTCGAGTGGATGTTTTTAGGGTCGCCGCTTTGACGCCGCTGCCGCCGCCGCCGCTGCTGACGCCGCTGCCGCCTCCTCCGTCGCTGCCATCCGCGCCGCCGTCGCCATCAGCACCGCCGCTGCTGCCTTCATCGCCGCCGCCGATTTCAAATGATGCCGTCAGATGCAATCGGATCTGAACCAGATTATGGGCTGGATTAGGGATGAAAGTGCCAGGGTTATAGCCATAAGGCTTGGGAGGGATAGGAAAGACGATGCTTTTGAAGCTCATCAACCATGCAGAGATCTTTGACGTTACACACGATCAAATCAATTCAAATATTCAAATAAATTTTTTAGATAAAAAAAATTATTCCATTTGATTTTATTTAATTCGACGAAAGATCTTTGACGTTGAATTTGATTGTTAACTTATTGAAACAATGTCTGGATAATGACTTGGTAAAGATATCGACGATTTGATCTTATACAGAAATATACGAGACAGATAATTGTTAAATAATTGTAACTCGCTCTCGAACAAAATGAAAATCAATTTTCACGTATTTTGTACGAGCATGAAAGATCGGATTTATTGTAAGATATATTGTTCCAATATTGTCACACTAAATTTTCGGTGTGGTATTTAACACAAGATGTAATTCAGAAAGAAATGATTGAAGCAAAATAATTTCAAATGTTATATTGGTTATAACTTTACATTCAACCTCAGTACTTGAGCGTGAAACTGTAGGTTACTTTTTCGAATTCTATGAGATAAGATTTCGTCCAAAAAATATTGTATATCCACTGGTAGATCGTCTATCTTCAGGAGAACTTGTCCAATCCACATCACTATAAGCACGTAAATTTCGCGATAAATGATGATATAGTAGAAGACTGTGTAGAATAGTACCTTTGAGATAGCGCAAAATTCTTTTCACATATTCTCAATTTTGTTCAGTGGGAACATGTATAAACTGACAGGTACGATTTACAGCAAATGTAATATCAGATTGTGTGATATTGACATACTGTAAAGCTCCAACAATACTTCGATAAATCTGAGAATCAGACATAGTAGGAGAGGATGAGGGTATAGTGTGGTTATTTATAACAATTGGTGTAGAAACCAAACGCGCTTCATCCATTTTAGCTCTTTGAAGAAGTCCAACAATGTATTTGCTTTGAGAGAGAAGGCAACCTTCGTCATGTAGGATAAGTTCGATACCAAGAAAAAAAATTGAGCATTACCCAAATCTCGAATAGAAAATTCTTGATCGAGAAGACTTAATAAATTTGTGATATCATTTTGATCATTTCTAATTATTAAGATGTCATCCACATAAATAAGAAAAAATATCATTGATTCATCCTTATTTTTATAAAATAGAGAAGAGTCAATTTTTTGATCCAAAAAATTCTTGAACTTGTAATCAATTAGACAAGCAATGAAACCATGCACGAGGAGCTTATTGAAGATTATATATAGATTTCTTGAGTTGACAAACATGAGTTGAAAATTGTTGATAAATGAACTCAGGTGATTGTTTCATAAATATAATTTCCTCAATATGCTCATGAAGAAATGCATTAGAAATGTCTAGTTGTCGAATAGATCAGTTCCAACTTACAGCAATTGATAATAATAATCTGACAGATGTGATTTTGATCACTTGGCTAAAGGTGTCATTAAAATCAACACTTGATTGTTGACTAAATCCTTTCTCTACTAATTGTGTTTTGTATCATTCAAGAGAACCATTGGCTCGATGTTTAAGGTGAAATATCCATTTAGAGCCTACTACATTCATGGAGGAACTACGCGAAACTAGACTCCATGTTCCATTGCGAAGAAGCACATCAAATTCTATAGTTATTGCATTACGTTAATTTGAATTCTTGTTTGCTTGTGAAAAATAAATTGGTTCAACAAATTTTGAGGAGATTATTAGAGCACGATGAAGAGGATCTTGGGTCGTTTTTGATGGACATCGTTCATAAATGTCACTTAAGGGAAGTATGCGACGAGGCATATTATTTTCTGAATCACTCTTTGTTGGTGATGAGGAAGTAAATTGATATGTCGATTTTGACAATGGACTTGCATTATCTGAGGATCCATAGCAAGAAAGCATATTATCTTTGACTAGTGAGGATTCCGTGACTAAACATAGAATAGATTCTTGAATGTTGTCCCTTCTAATATTGTCATTATTGCATGTAGCTCTTCTGAGAGTAGACATTTGGGGTGAATCCGATGGTATAGAAGAGTTTTCAGAGAGTTTTGGAACAGGACTTAAGATGACATCTCTTCTTATAGGTTCAACATGTCTTGTTAGGAAAATGACCTGTGGAAGCTTTGATGTTATATTGGGCAATATTATAAAGGTATCATCATTTTCTGAGAATGGAGCTACTGTTGTGACTATAAATAGAAATAGAGATTCATCAAAGATAACATGTCGGTATATATAGACAATGATACCCATGGTGCAAATTACTATAACCAAGGAAAACACATTGTTGAGAACGATGATTAAATTTTGTATTTAGAGTAGGGTCTTAATCATGGATAACATGCGCAATCAAAGATACGTAAGAACATGAAGTTGGGAGGTTGATTAAAGAGTTTTTCCATAGGACATTTGTGTTGAAACAATGGGGTGGGAAGACGATTGATAAGATAAACCGCAGTGTGGACTGTCACGTCCCAAAATTTAAGTGGAATCGATGCATGATTGAGAAGGGCTAAAGCAATTTCAATTATATGACGATGTTTTCTCTCTACGAAACCATTTTGTTTAGGAGTGTAAGGACATGAGACTCGATGGAGAATGCTTAAGGAATCGAGATAGCGATGAAGTGCTTGATATTCTCCACCCCAATCAAAGTGGAGGGAGAGTATTTTACGGACAAAGTAATGCTCAACATGCTTTTGAAATCGACAAAAAATATCAAAAAGATCAGATTTTCTTTTCAGGTGAAAACCCCAAGTAAATTTATTAAAGACATCAATAAAAATCACATAATAAAGAAAACCTTGTTTTGACAGAATAGGAGCAGGTCATCACACATCATAGTGAATTATCTCTAAAGGAAAACTAGATATATGAGAGGAAGTAACGAAAGATAATTTATGAATTTTTGCTTTCATGCACGCTTCACAAGAATGAGAAGGGGACGCCAAAGAAGTTGGTAAGTCAAACTTATTGATGATTTCTTGAACAAGATGAAAAGATGGATGCCCAAGTCGGATATGCCAGGAGGATTTATTTATGCATTCTCCAATGAGAGCCTTGGTGGATGTAGGTTGAAGATAATATAGACTATATCTAATTTCTCCTTTTAGTAGAGTGGTTCCGATTTTGGAATCCTTCACAAAACAATGATGAGGATGAAATTCAAAGAATATATTATTGTCAATGACAAATCGACGAACAAAAAGTAAATTTTTAGTGATTGAAGGAACATGTAGTGTATTGTGCAAGTGAAAGATTCAACCAGATGAATAAAAGGTTGTGTTTCTAAGGTTAGCCATTTTCAAATATGAGTCGTTGTCTACTTGTACCATGTTTGGACCATGATAGAAGGAAGCTTTTATGAGAATATCATGATCCGGTGTAACATGATAAGTTGTTCCAGAGTCTGAATGTCATCCAAAGCTTGAAGAATTTTCCACAGTTATATATGGGTTGCTTGTAAGAGAGAATGCTTCTGGATGAGATGTTGAAGTTGAGGATGAAAATTGATTTGAGGATGCAAAACCTCTGGGGAAATTTGAATCAAATCTCTTATAGCATTAATGTGCAAAATGGTCATTGCGAAAACAAATTTGATATCCACATTTGATTTCGTTGATTGTGTTATTAATTGATATTCACATTTGTTTTGCTCGTTGTATCTGTTGAGAGAATGGTAGAATCTGAGATTGGAGTTGTAGAAGTATTTCATAAGAGGATAACATATTATGAAGAATATCAAGTAATACTTACTTCATACGAATTGTTACGCTAGGAATAAAATTGTCATACTAAGTCTCTAAACCTACAAGAACATGTATCAATAAATCTGGTTCGGAAATTATATGCCCAATTGCTATTAGATTATTAGCAATAGTTTTGATTGATTGATTGAATATATTCATTGATAGATTTATCTCCTTGTTGTACCGATTGTAGTTGCATGCAAAGTTAAAGTACCCCTGCTTGAGAGGGTGATACAAAGGTTCGAGCAAGAGCTTCTCATATTTAGTGAGAACTGTGAAGCCCTACAATTATAGGAAGTATAGACTCACTAAGCAACGAAATTAGTCATGTCATAATTAGTTGATCCTTCTTGTTCCAAACTACATAATTAGGATTGTTTTCTTGGGGCTTAGGAGAGTTATCATCTATAATTCCAAGTAAATCATAAGCATGAAGTAACGATTGAAACTGAATCTTTTAAAATAAATAATTATCACTATTAAATTTAATAGAAAAATAAAATATATGAATTTTGTGTTACTTGATTTATGTTTCCGAGGGAGATGATAAAGTAGATTCTGACATTTGATTTTTAAAAAAAAAACAGCAAAACAGAGGACGAAGCGAGCAGTCACAGGGGCCGAGGGCGGTCATTTGCGATCTTCGACATGAGTGGTGGCCGACTTTGAATGAGGAGAAAAGAAATCGACACCTGGAACGAGAAGAAATCAAATTTATTGCTCAGATTTCTAATTAGAAGGGCTGCTGTTGCTAGTATTCGCAGCGCATGAAGGAGATTCTGCCGTCATTAATGTAGCAGGAGGCTGGGAAGGATGATGCTGAAAAAAAAATTTAGCAGTCAAGAAACTCTAACCGAAAGAGATTGGCTCTAATACCATGTTAAAAGAATAAAATGGAGATAATTAAAAACTCTTTTTTATTGATTTATTTGTACATAAATAAAATATTTTATAGATATGTTACGCGACCAAGTCAATTGAAATATTCAAAATAAAAAAAAAACATTCTATTTGATTTTATCTAATTCAACAATTCTCTTTTACTCCAATCTTGAGTTTGAGCATGTCGTCTGGATTGTAGCCCTCAAAGGATGCAAATTGAAAAAGCTTCAGACGGACGCTTTTGCAGGCTTCTGCAGAACAATAACATCTCAGGAGAGATACCTGCAGAGATTGGGAAGCTCTCCAAGCTTCGCACGTTGGATCTCTCTGACAACGACTTGTCCAGTGAAATCCCTGCTTCATTGGGCAATTTGAAAGTCCTTATGTACTTATAAGTGACAAAACTTTTGGTTTTCGATGAAATTTGTTCTTAGTCGCTGCAATTCAGGAAAAAAAAAAGGTTAGGAATGGACTTGTTCTCTATTTATAATCTCACAAGCTAGATGAAGAATTCCAAAAGCTTAAGCATTTAAGAATGGACTTATTTTACTGACATTAAATACGGCTCGATAATTATGATGTGTGTCAAAGGAGCAACACAAGATGAGGTAGAGTAGAATAACAAGATTACTAGGAGATAGGGGTTTCTGACTCATGACATTAGTTGAAATACCCGGCTAATGTGATGAAAAAATGAGTGGAGTGATCTTGAGATTACTAGTGATATAACTTTGCTAAGAGCTTAATGGAGGAGGAAGCTCTAAAGATTACAGTTTGGTGATGACATTGTTAGTTGAAATATCATGCTAATGCGGTTCTGAAAGCTTAAATAAAACTGATAACTGGTTTCAGTTTATGTTTTTATGGTCTAGCAAGCTAATTTGATATGATAAGACAAGTATGCTAATCCTTCTTTTTGTTTTTGATTTGGTGATGGAGCAGGAGGTTCAACAACAACAGTCTTTCAGGGGCACTTCCTCAATCTTTGGCCAATCTCACTCAACTCACTTTCATGTAAGCTTGTTGGCAGTCTAGTCTAGTCGCTCATCCTGATCTATGTATATAACTAATTAAAGAAGATATCTTTGTGCATTTATACTTACAGGGACATGTCTTACAACTTGAGTGGCCCTGTGCCAAATTTCCCAGAGAGAGCATTCGAGTAAGTCTTATCAACTATTGTCATCGTTAAGACACTGGCGATAGTTTACTAATAAAAGAGCACTTGTTTTCCTTTGGATTGCGAGTATCATACATGTTTTGATACAATGTTTCCCATTTTATCATATGCTTTTCGTTTCCACAGCATTGTTGGCAATTCTTTAATATGTCCTACTCACCTAGAGCAAGAATGTTATTCGACAGTTCCTGTGCCAAGAACCTTTTATTCTAATATTTCTCAAGGTATACACGATTCAAGATAAATTTTCATTCTAGAACTTTGAGTCCAAGTGAACTAGTTCTACTATGTGAAAAATATATATATATCCTCATGATTGTTCGATGGAATTAGACCAAAAGGATGGGTGACTGATTTTGTACCATCACTTTTTATTTTAAAAAATCCCCCATTCTGCATCAAAACCAGCATTAGATTCGAGTACCAGCGAACGAATAGCTTTGGGTGCTGGAAGAGGCTTACTCTACTTGCATGAATAATGTGCCACCAAGATCATTCATGATGACTACTGTGAAGCTGTCGTCGGAGACTTTGAACTTGCAAAACTTTTAGATCACAAGGACACACATATAACGACAGGCGTGAGAGGAATAGTGGGGCACATAGCGCCGGAGTATCTATCGACAGGCCAGTCTTCCAAGAAAACTGATGTTTTTGGATTTGGAATCCTTCTTCTGGAGCTGATCACTGGATCGAGAGGTTTGGAATTCAGAAAAACAGCGAAGCTTAGAGGTGCCATGCTTGATTGGGTACGTTCGAACATAATTCAAATGGTTTGCTTTTTTTCTTGGCATTTAGATGACTTCGGTTACAAAAATGGTTTATATCAGGCTAGAAATGTTTTGGAAATTTTCGATAAATGATATCAAAACAAGAATGGTTTCTTCTTTCATGCAAGTCATAGCTCTTGTTCTCTTTAGCTGGTTCCACAAATGACATTGATACGACCAAATTCTGAACTCCTAAAATTGATTGGAATTGTCTATTATGCCTCAAAGGAATCACGTTGGTAAAACTATTTTCTGTGACAGGTAAAGAAGATGCATGAAGAAAAGAGGCTCGATGCGCTTGTGGATGAAGACCTGAAGAACTACGATAGGATCGAGCTCGAAGAGATGGTCCAAGTCGCGCTCTTGTGCACTCAGTATCTCCCAGGCCGGCAGAGGCCCAAAATGTCCGAAGTTGTGCGGATGCTCGAAGGTGATGGCCTCGCAGAGAGATGGGAAGCCTCACAGCGAGCAGAGGTGCATAAGCTTAAGGCATCTGAGTGCTCGTTGGAGCGTTTCTCTGACCTCACCGATGACTTGCTTGTCGAAGCAATAGAGCTCTCACGGCCAAGGTGACCGGTGACAGTCACAAACATCAAAGATCAAAGATCTTAGTTGGTTCTTGGTGCGCGATCGAAAGAGTTTGTCTAGAAGACGTAGCAGAGAATTAGTTTGTGACGGGTGAATTTGTTCATGATTGCGTGTTGATAGCTGAACTCATGCAATAACTACAAGTCGTTTCTATTGTGACTTATGTGCTAAAGCTCATGTTGAAACACTTTAAAGTCGAATACTTCATCAAGTGACCGAAGCAACACTTCAAAGTTGCATGCTTCATTAAGCGACCAAAGCAATACTTCAAAGTGTTCAAACTATTTGCAGGACCTTCTTCATTCTCCGCTCCCTTTTCTTCTCTTTAAGTAGAGCTTCCTCGGCACCAAAAGGTTAAAGCAAGAAGAACAAGAAGAAGACATGAGCTCACTACAATTCCATATCTTTTTGAAGGCATTACTGCAGTGGTGATTCTAGTAGTCATGACTGCTCTGATAGAAAGTCTTCCTCCGTTGACGGTGAAAGATTATTAGAGACCGCCATGGCAATGGAGCCAAGGTTGGTGATCATAATGATGTAGTTTTTAGCAGCTAGTTACAAGGTAAGTTGTATCAGTTCAATCAAGAGTTGGATATATATATATATCTGTCGCGCATCCAAACCGTCCACGATCGAACGCGACGCCGACCCACTTCAAAGTTGCATGCTTCAGCGACCGCAATACTTCAGAGTGCGATCGACAGGACTCGCCGGTCCGGCGATGCCGATTCTTCCTCGGCACGGTGATAAAGCGAAGAAGAACAAGAAGCCATCACGGCCACTAATTCCATATCGAAGGCATTACTGCAGTGGTGATTCTAGTAGTCGAATGGTCGGATAGCAAGTCTTCCTCCGTGCGATCGAAAGATTATTAGAGACCGCCGACTCGGAGCAAGGTGGCGGTGGTCGATCGCGCCAGTCCGAGTGCAGCTACGACAACGGCGACAATGGAGATGAGTTCAACCAAGAGTGGGATATGACGATTAAAAGGGCACCTTTAAGATCAAATTCCTATATATATAAATATATATATATAATTTTCAATTTTTTTTATTTTATCACAAGTTAAGTATAATACGTATCAATTATTAAAAATAAATTAATTCAATTTGTCAAAAATTTATACATATTCATATAAAATTAATTTTTTACTCATTTAATCATAATTACTTATTAAAAAGTACCTCAACATAAATAAAAGTACTTTGTATATATTTATTTATGAAGTTGAATTGATTTTTAAAAATATAAGAAATATAGTTGGGTGTTTTCTGATTTTTTTTATGGAAAATAATTTTTTTAAATAGGAATATTTTTTTTTTAAAATAAAAATATTAAATATCAGAGTTTTAAAAAATATTTTAAACAAATCAAATACTGACAAATGACACACGAGTCAGCACCACAGCTGAGCATGGCGGCTCCAATAATTGCTGGGGCAGGTGTCTCTGGACTTCTAGTCAACTGCCTGATTGCTTTTCCTAATTCGTTTCTCCGTCACTGATGTTTCAGTAATCTCCCTCTTCCAAGCATTCGTTGTTTCGCCTCGATCGCCATGAATCTGTCCCTGGACTTGGGTCAATTCCTCAACAGGATATGGGATGCAGCTTCGATATACTTCGCAAGGCCTCGATCTCGCGTCCAAGACTTGCACAGAGTCGCGGAGCGATTGAGGGTCAAACTGGAAGACGTCGACCGGGACGTCGATGAGGCTGAGCGCAACGGACAAGCCGCCACTGGAGAAACTCGACTGTGGAAGCGCCAGGCCGAGGCGTGTGTATCTACGGAGGTCGCCGCCACCCAACGGGATTACATGGCGATGCGGTGCCTCGGAGGCTGGTCGTGGAATTGCGTCTCCATCAATCGGAGGGTCGCCAAGAAGCTGAAGGAGGTGCAGGATTTGGTTAACCGAGTGGAAGTTCCTACGTTTGCCATGAGGATCCTGCCGCAGTCTGCCGTGGAGCTTCCCATTTCAAATAATGTCGTCGGGATGCAATCGAATGTGATCCAGATTGTGAACCAGATTAGGGATGAAAATACTAGGGTTGTAGGCATCTACGGCATGGGGGGGATAGGAAAGACGACGCTTTTGAAGAGCATCCACAACCACGAAGAGATCTCCAAGCTCATGTTTGATCATGTCATCTGGATTGTGGCCTCCAAAGGATGCAAATTGCAAAAGCTTCAGATGGACCTGGCTCAGAAGGTAGGATTGGATCTTAAAGATGATGAGAATGAAGAAGCTTGCGCCACTAAACTCTTCAACTTTCTCAAGGAAAAGAATTGTTTGTTGTTTCTCGACGATATTTGGGAATCCTATAAACTTTATAAGTTGGGGATGGAACAAGAACCTGCTAAGCATGGCAAGGAGCAGAAGCGCAAGGTGGTAGTTTTCACGACGCGCAGCGAGCAAGTATGCACTGGAATGAGGGCTAACGTGAAGAAAAAGGTGGAAGGCTTGTCACCTGATCAAGCATGGGAACTCTTTCTGAAGAACTCAGGTGAAGATGTACCCAACTCAGAGCCAGGAATTAAAGGACTAGCAAAAGAAATTACTAAAGAGTGTGCAGGTGTGCCCCTTGCTCTCATCACCGTCGGCAGAGCCATGTCCTCAAAGATGTCATGGGAAGTTTGGAATGATGCCCTCACGCAGCTGAAGCAATCGCAGATGCCAGAAGTGACGGGTATGAAAGAGCGAGATCCTATGTTTGCTGCTTTTAAACTTAGCTATGATAGCCTGGAAGATGACACGATGAGAGCCCGCCTGTTGTTATGCTCTTTGTGGCCTGAAGATTTCGAAATTGACAAAGTTGAACTAATACAATGTTGGATAGGCCTTGGCCTGATTCATGAATTTGACTCGATCAATAAAGCGTTCCACCGAGGGCACTCCCATATCGAGACTCTTACACGTGCATGCTTGTTAGAGTTTGTTGATAGGAATGGCAAGACAAAGATCAAGATGCATGATGTGATCCGAGACATGGCTCTATGGATGGCCTCGGACTGTGGATCCAATCCACACAGGTGGATTGTTAAATCGCGCGCCGGATTGAATCAATTGAAACTAGAGAATGAGCAATGGCAAGTGGTAGAGCGAGCATAATTCATGCTTAATAATTTCAGTTATTTGCCAAGCCAGACTCCCACTTTTCCCAAACTTTCCATGATCATGCTCCAATATAACCTTGAGCTAGACTTAATTCCTGGGTCATTTTTCCAGTCTTTACCTGTTTTGACATTCTTGGATCTCTCGAATACAGTTATCACAAAGCTTCCGAGAGAAATCAACATGTTATCCGAGCTCCAACATCTAAACTTGAACTTCACCCCAGTCGAAGAGCTGCCAGAAGAGTTGAGTAGCCTTGCCAAACTCAAGTACTTGCTTCTTGAAGGAACTGAGCACCTTGCCAAAGTACCCAAGGGAACAATATCCAACTTATCTTTGCTCAAATTGTTGAATCTATACGAGAGCAAGTACGCTGACTTGGATGAGCTAGAGGGATTTAAAGGATGCCTGAAATCCATTGGAATTACCCTGCACTCCATGACAGACCTCCAACGGTTGGGCTCTCTACCACAATTATCTACATGGAAACTCCAACTACAAAACATGAGAGATTTGGCTTATCCAAGTCAACTATTTGAGAGTATCATGAGTAGCCACAACATAAGGCAGAGCCTTGAAGGATTAGATATTGTAAATGTCCTGACAGGTGGTGAATTAATAATTGCTCGGAGCAACATGGATCGTTAAAAAGGTCTTGAATGTTTGAGGTTTATGATGCTCATAGGTGTCCAAGATTTGCAGGAAATCATTTGGAAAGCTGTCGAGCCTCAAACAGTATTTCCTAATCTTCATGAATTGGACATTCGTGACTGCAAAATGTTGAGAAACGTCACCTGGGTTCTTCAGCTACCAAACCTCAGTGTCTTGAGTGTATCACATTGTGATGAGATGGAAGAATTGACAAGTTGTGTTGGGAGTTCCGCAAACTCTAGTATTAGCTTACGCTTACTGTCTTTGGATGAATTACCTAAATTGAATTGCATCTCACGGCAGCCACTAACCTTCCTTTACTTGGAGCGGATATATGTATTCTCATGCCCAAAACTCAAAAAGCTGTCATTTGGGGCTGAAATTTGTCACAAAAAATTGAAAGGTATATTCGGTAGGATGAATTGGTGGGAAAATATCCAATGGGAGGATGTGAATGACAAGAATACTCTCTTCCCTTATTTCAAGTCTACTACGGTACGTAATTTTGATGAACAAAAGCATGCAAATCTTTCTTTTTCAATATATACTTTAGTAAGAAACAACACTTTTTGAAAATTACCATCTCTATGTCTGAAAATGCCTGAGTGAATGTACTTACACTTCAATGTAGCATTACTAATTTGTATTACAAAAGAGCATGATTTATTAATTTGTGAACAAAAAGCCATGCAAATATAGTTTATTTTAAATAAACATTGAGACAGAATCTGTACCTATCAAATCCATGCAAATAGAGTTTATTTTGTTTCTCATTATGATGAAGAAAGTGGTTTACGTAATCACAAAGGACCGTTCATTTCCTCTCTAAGTTCTCTTTGTTTATACGTTAGCAACTTGAGTATCTTGTTCCAAAATATCAAATTATTGATGAACCTTGTAGTTGCCATGCCCTCTATTTATTACATTGTTCTCAGGTACCTCATAATCAGTATTCTTAGAATCAAACTGAACCAGCCAGTCTGGTACGGTTCTATTCAATGGAACCACAGTCAAATTCTCGATGAGTATGTGTGTAAAATGCTCACTAAGTGAAAACAGACCATCGAATGGAAGGCAAGCATGCAGAGAAGTAAAAAAGGTCAATGTGCAGGAAGAGTATTTGCCGCTTGACACCTCGATAATATAGTTCACACTTTTACTATTATATTATGCGTTTGTTACTAACAAAAACTCATCAAATGCTATGTATTGTTCTCATTTTTTAATATTCAGAATAGCTTTTCCTTGTTAAGATGTATAGATAAATTGACAGAGATAGACCAGACGTGGTCAGTAATTCTCAGTTTCTTGAAGTTGATTAGTTTGTGATTTTAATTTGATATTGCTTCCCAGTATGCTTCAATGCCACGGATACTACGTACGAGAATGCGGCCATGAGCAAGAGTCGATTCTCGATTGGGGGATGAAAATGATCAGCTTGGATTCCTATCCTCTACTGCACTAGCCAATGTGTTCAAAGGTCATAGACCACCAGTGATTAACTCCGTCTCATCGCTGTGGGGCCCATGAGAGGAGGCTGTTAGGGTGTCGGTTAACACCTTTTGCGCCAGAGAATGCGGGAGACTTCCCGACGACTTGGAATAAATTGGGATAGCATAGATGGAATCAGATCCAATGATACAAATAGTTTAGACTTGCTCAGAGATTCAAAAACATAAAATTTCAATGAGCAATCCTCTCATAAGAGATTGATCCTACATGGAAAATCATCTTATTATTCTACCGTGGTACCATGTCCCGAAGGCTCATTCATTTCATTCTTGATTTATATCCATTGTTCGATTCTGAACATGATAAATATGTGGATGTTAATCTGTCTTTGTCCTTGTATAATATCTTTCTGCCTGCAAAATTGTGTTTCAATATGTTCGCTGTCAAATTATTAATTAATTATATAACTAATTCTTTTCCATTTTGAGCTTTGTCAAATTATTAATTAATTATGTAGCTAATCCTTCTTCATTTCGAGCTTTGATTAAACCGTTAATTTTTGGACTTCTTCCATGATTAGCATTCTATCAGTACAGTTGAAAATTGATGGGCGAGACCAAGACAGAGGGCACTATTTGCCCTAAAAAAAATTACAATCCGATGCATAAAACTCTTGCCATGTGGGTATCGGATAAGGACTCCAGTTTTATTTTATTTCTTTTTTCACAAGAGATTGTTTCACTATTTGTCCTACTTTAAAAAAAAATGAAAAGAAAAAAAAAGAGATCCGGTGTATTTTGTCGGAGTTAGCGATTGCATCGATGACAGAGTTACCGTAATTGTTTGTTCATGTATGAATTTTAAAATAAATAAATTTGATAGTATTTAATTTATAATTTTATAATATATTTTAAATTTAGTAGCCGATAGGAGCTCGTGAAATTGACTTTCACATGCAATAGTTTTTATAATATTTATGTAAAATAATTATTTTTTTTATAATTTACTTTGAAACAAATTATTTTTAAAAATAGAACAATTCATATTCACATCGAATCAGCTACTTACATTTTCTAAAATAGATCAATTTTTTTTTTTAAAAAAAAAGCTATGGGAAGTTTGGAATGATGCCCTCGCGCAGCTGAAGCAATCGCAGATGCCAGAAGTGACCGGTATGAAAGAAGGAGATCCCATGTTAATTTACTGCCTTTAAACTTAGCTATGATAGCCTGGAAGATGACGGCATGAGAGTCCGCCTGTTGTGTTGCTCTTTATGGCCTGAAGATTTCGAAATTGACAATACGAGACGAAGAGAATATTTAATAAGACATAACTGCTTGTATATCTTTATAAATTTATTAGACTTCAAAATTTAATTTCCCAAAATTTAATGTCTTACTTCTATGTCATTTATCGGCCTTTTACATTATTTAATTATTTAAGCTCTTAGCTTTTACATAATTGCTTATATTTAGAGCCGTCAAATTGGCTTGGATCGATCGTCGAATTAATTCATCCTGTCAAATAATTTAAATAGATTGAATTGAAATTATATTAATTCATCATTTTGATGGACTTAAATAGATTAACTTGTGAAGATTGCGAATCCAAACAGATTGACCCATGACGGACTCGAATTAATCCGTGGATTGAAAAATAAATCCTTTTCTCAAATAATTTTAGATAATTTTTATTATTTCATTCATTACAGTTTAGAGATAATTTATTCAGATGTCATTTGTAGTTGTTTCAAATACTTATTTTTTTTAGTTGCTTCAAATACTTACTTTTTTATCATGATATTTTATCCATCTTATCGGCCGTCATCTCAAGGTAATGCCTCGTAATTTTAATTTTTTTTAGCCCTCAAATTTGCCCATCTAATCAACAATCTATCTTGGATTGGATTGAATTAAAAATTTTTCCATAGATTAAAAAGGCAAGCCGGCCATTCCTTCCCGTTGAATATTGAATTTACTATGACTATATATATATATATATACAAAATCAGATGCCTCTTTAGTATATACTATTTACAAATGAAAATGTGATAATTAATGAAACTACAACTAAACTCAAAACATTAATTGTGATTGTTTCGGCTGAGACCAAAATGCAGAGATGTTTAATGACGAAAATGACTTGATTGATAACTCGGATTGTTTGTCGTTGCGTCTGGACTTGCTAAAGTGGCGGGTTCGTTGACTCGGAGGGATTGGTAGAGTTGTCTCGACTGATGCCGAATGATGTGTTGCGGGTGGTCAAGAAGAGAATTGTTGAAGTGGCGGGTTCGTTGACTCGAAGGGATTGGTAGAGTTGTCTCGGTTGATGCCGAATGATGTGTCACGGGCAACCGAGAAAAGAACTGCAAAGAAAACACCGTTAAAAGCACCAAGAGAGATCTCGGCTAAATCCCTTCGACGCTCAAGTTAGGGATGAGTGAGGAGAAAAAGGGGAGAAGCAATGAATGTGAAGAGTAAAGGATTAGAAGATTTTTCGAACCTGGGACCTCCTCTGATCTCCTCAAGTTACCTTTATATAAGTGGATCCATCCATTGAGGAGCGGTACGGAAGATACAAGTAAAATCCCTGAGGAGAAATTAAGTTGCAAAGCTATTTGTATAACCTCTTCTAAGGGAGATACAAGTAAAATCCCTACTCCACTTTCATGCTTGATTGTAGAGTCATCCACATAAACCTTCCACACCTCGCTATTCTCCGGGCCCAAGGCTTCCGCTAGAAAATCCATCAAAGCATGCGCTTTAATAGTGGTCTATGATTGATATTGGATATCATATTCAGCTAGTTTTATAGTCCACTTGACCAATCGCTCGGAAGCTTCAGGCTTTAGCAAGACTCTTTCGAGACCACTGTTAGTTAGGACGGTGACGGGATGAGACAAAAAATAAGGGCAAAGCTTTCGCGCCATCAAGACAAGTGACAGAGCTAATTTTTCAAGTACAGTATATCAGACTTCTACTTCTTTCAACAAGTGGCTAGTGAAATAAATAGAATGTCTGCTTACCATTTTCTTGTCGAACTAATATGACCCCTACTGCTTCCTCAGCGGTTGCTAGATATACCCATAATCTTTCTCCTTCTATTGGTTTAGAAAGGGTGGATAGCTCGGCCATGTACTGTTTTAGATAGAAGAAAGCTTTTTCACACTTTTCATCCCATGAAAACCGAGCTAACTTACGGAGTACCTTAAAGAAAGGTAAACTTCGCTCAGCTGACTTAGAGATAAAGCACAAGAGTGTCGTGATTCTCCCCATCAATCTCTGAACCCCTTTTAAATTCCGAGGTGAGGCCATATCTATTAAGGCTTGCACTTTATCAGGATTTACTTCAATTCCTCACTCTATTACGATATATCCGAGGAAACGACCACTTCGGACGTCAAATAAACATTTATTCGAATTCAACTTGACTCCATATCTCCGGAGGGTAGCAAAGGTCTCGACCATGTCTCTTGTGATATCTTCGCCTCGGATGGACTTGATGAGTATATCATCCACATAGACCACTGTGTTTCTCCCTAGTTGACGTCGGAATACATGGTCCATCAACCTTTGATATGTGGCTCCGACATTCTTGAGTCCAAATGGCATGATTCGGCAACAGAAAGTACCATCCGAAGTCAAGAAACTGACTTTCTCCTAGTCTTTTCTGGCTAACGGAATTTGATAATATCCCTGATAAGCATCCAACAGACAAATAAATTCATGACCAGAAGTGACATCAACTAATTGATCTATCCAAGGTAGCAGGTAGCAATATTTTAGACACGCTTTATTAAGATCTCTAAAATCTACACATACCCTCCAATTGCCCTCAGGCTTAGGCACCAAAACTACATTAGCTAGCCAAGACGGAAATTGAACCTCTCGAATGTATCCAGCTTGAAGTAGCTTATCCACTTTGGCTCGAATAACTTGATCTTTCTCTGGGGCGAAGTGTCTTTTCTTCTGCTTTACTGGTCGCGCTTCCGGCAATATATTGAGCTTATGTTCCATCACCCTCCGAGAGACTCCTCAGACTTCTTCCCCAGCCCAAGCAAAATTGTCTATATTAGAAGAGAGACAGTCCACCACTTTCTTCTTCAGCTTGGTAGGTAGATCTGCCATCACTTTAACAATTCTTTCAGAATGGGTTGGACATATTTGCACTTCTTTTGCTTATGGTAAAGGTTCTTCCCAAAGAGTATATACCTCGGCTTGTTCCATTCATTGGATTTTTTTAGCATTGGTCTATACTTCCTCCACGTAGCACTTTCGGGCGGCCCTTTGATCTCCAATCACTTCTCCAACTTGCTCTCTGACAATAAATTTCACCTTTTGATGATAAGTGGATGCAACTGCTTGGAAGGCGTGTAGGGCTGGTCTTCCGAGGATACAATTATAAGCAGAAGCTGCCTCCACCACCGTAAAGGTAGTGATTCTGGTTCGGCGAAGCGGCTCTTCACCCAAAGATAGGGGTAGATCAATGCGACCAAGAGGCAAGACCTCATGCCCGAAGAACTCAAAAAGAGCCTTATTCATCGAGTGAAGCTCAGCTAGGTCAATCTGCATATAGTCAAAAGCATCTTTAAATAAGATATTGACCGAGCTACATGTGTCAATGAATATCCGAGCTACATCATAATTGGAAATGGTAGCTCTGACCACCAGTGCGTCGTCATGAAGAGTTAATATTCCTCGCAGGTCTTTAGGCTCGAAATTGATTGAAGGCCCCTCCTCTCGATCTTGGCTGGTTCCGACCTCCATATTCTCTAAGCACTTGTTATGAGCCTTCCTGGCTCGGTTGGAGCCTCCATTGATCATTCCTCCTACAATCATATTAATAGTACCTCGATGCGGGACATTCTCCTGGTCTTGTTGAGTTTCTTCCTGCCGAGACAAGTGATGCCTTGTGGGTAGTTCGGGAGATCTCCGAGGCACCTTGGCTTGACAATCAGGCTCTCGAGGTTGGGGTCTTTTGTTATACTTCGATAGTTCGGACTTGGCTGTTGTTTTGGAGGGCTCAAGTATGGTTCCTTGTTTTTGTAGCGATTGGTCTCGAATCACTTGGCAAATCTCCTCAGCCAACTTATGACATTCCTGTGTAGAATGTCCATACACTTGGTGAAAGACACAAAATCTTTAAGGTGGTTTCGGACCTGCGAGGAGTCTCGGCTCTTCTCACACAACTTAGTCTAACTCTTTCTCTGACTCTGTTGGGATCATTGGGAGCATAACCAGTGATTAAAGCTGGTGGTCGGGCTTGGATAGGGAAGGGAATCTTTTTGTTCAGGCGAGTGGAATTTGGTCTCTCTGATGAAGTTTCATCTATGACTTTCTCGACCTCTTCCAAATTGATATACTTCTCAGCTCGACCCAGTAAAGCCTTAAAGTCAGTAGGTGAGCTTTTCATCAGGGATTTAAAGAAGTCATCTTGTCTTAGTCCTTGAGAGAAAGCGTTAACCATTGTCTCGGTAATGGCCGAGGGCACATCAATAGCTAGGCAATTGAAGCAATAAATATAATCTCTTAATAACTCTTGGCTTCTCTGTTTCATGGATAAGAGGTTGAGTGTTGTCTTGTGATACTGCTTACTATTGGCAAAGTGTTGTAGGAAAATAGTGCTTAGATCTTCAAAGGATCTGATGGAACCGACAGTCAATCTATCAAACCACTTTTGAGCAAACCCAACTAAAGTTATGGAGAAAACTATGTACTTTACTCCGTCAGTATACTGATGTAATAAGGCGACTTTTTCAAATCGACCGAGATGATCTTCCAGATCAAAGAAGTCATTGTACTCCCCTATTTGTAGTGATTTGAAACGTTTGAGTAATTTCTCAGCTACAATATCTGAGGAGAAAGGTGTACCTCGATTGCTCATGGGAGCTTTTCCCTTCTTGAGGTCCCTCCCAAGCGACTTCTGAGAGGCAGGCTCTTGAGGTTGTTCCTTCAATGGTGGTGCGGCAGAAGGTGTAGGGACCGAGGACGGGAGGTATTGGGGTTGAAGATGATGGTATTGGAACTGTGCTTTGTGAAAAATACCTTCGTAGGACGTCCTCCATATATAGTAGTGTTGACGAGTGTAGTAATATTCTCCCTTGTCAGAATTTCCTTCTCCGTTGATCCTTGATTTTCGGGATCCTATTGCCGATGATCTCTCATCTTTACGCCTCGGATAAAAAATTGTTCCCACAGACGACGCCACTTATGTTTCAGTCCGAGATAGAGAGCTTGATAATGAACTCGACAAATGCCAGTAACCTGATGACGTGGAGTATGGAGAAGGTGTTTGATGAGATCAAACAGATGATGACCAGCAAACGACGAGATCTAATGACCTTTAGGACATCGACAAGTATTAGTTTGAAAGAGATAAATACAGAGTGAGAGAGGACGCTGAGAATGATCCCAACAATATCTCTCTATTAAGTCAGACAAACTCAAGAAAGTGGAAAAACCAAACAGAGAGAAGGAAAAAATCCATCCTCTTCTCTTTGTATACTTATCTTTATATAATATAAAACGAAGAGATAATTCAGATTTGATACGTCACTGTCACAGCAGTATAGTTACTAGTATGGTCCCGACGATGGTTCGAGGACGGACTAGTAGAGACCGCTAGATTGACGGATTCCAATCTTTGTATCATAGTATGGTCCCGAGGATGCTTGAAGACAGAACGTATTAATAACCGTGAGTGGTAAGGTATGGTGTATTTAATGGGAGACAACCCATTAAGTGAAAGGGATGGCTTATTAGGACAGCCCATTGAGTGGAAGGGATGAATGTTCCGGGGACAAGCTGAATTAATGCGGTAGGAATAATGGTACGGAGATGTAAGGAGGAACATTAAAGTGTCCTCCATGCCAAGTACAACAACGATTACCGTCAGTCGACTGTAATAGATTAACAGTAGACTCAACTGACACACTTCTATACGTCATACTCAGGCCTCCGCGTCAATGATTGACCAAAAATCAATCAGGCTGAGACATTAATGTGGTTGTCTCGACCACATGCCATATTTCGGTCGAGACATCTGCTCTCGACTGAGGCACCCATGCACTGGTGTAGTCTGTCTTGACCGAACAATTCCTGATCAACACCTCCACCTCCAGTGACATAATCACTTCCTCTCAAAGTTTCAAATCGTCAAACTAGCGGCCTCCATCGATTGGCCACATAATCACCTCCGGATCATACTATTCCTCAAGAGAATCACATTGATGAAACTATTTTCTGTGACCGGTAAAGAAAAATGCACGAAGAAAAGAGGCTCGATGCGACTACGATAAGATTGAGCTCGAGGAGATGGTCCAAGTCGCACTCTTGTGCCCTCAACATCTTGTTGGGGATTTGACGCCGCTAGAGGGGAGGGTGAATAGCGTTGAATTCGTACGTCGATGGAATTCGATCGTGATCGTGTCTACAATTTTGTTAGCGCAGCGGAATATAGAAATGAAAGCAATAACGAAATACAACAATCACGAACACAAAGATATAACGTGGTTCGGAACCACACGGTTCCTACTCCACGGATCGAGCTCTAAAGAGCTCTAGTGATGCACACGCAATCACTAATCAATAATCCTCCTTCTCGACACAAGTCGGAGGTGGAGAAACCTCTTACAATAAGATTACAACAATAATCTAAAAGCAACAAGCAAATACAATGAAGAATAATGCAATACAAGTAAAGAAAATACTTTACAAATGCTTTGGATTGCTTGCTTTTGGTTGCTTGAAGAGTGGTCTTGGAGACTCTGATTTGCGAGAACAAATCGCCTAAAGATGCTCAAGAAACCATTGCGCAAAAATCCTCCGTCGAGCTCCTTTTATCCTTCCGCAATGGATTTCCGCATCACGATCGCCATAAGTCACCGGTCGGATCGATGCCCGATGTCGTGAGACAATGGCTCGATCCACGCTGGAAAAACTCAGCGGATCTCTTGATGATCGCGCCCGTACCGCCCATCGGCCACGAGCACTCTGTGCTCATGGTGGCCGAATCGATCGTGACCGCAGAGCCTTAAACGTCGAACTTAAGTCGACTAACGGCAGTCGAACCGGCCATAATGTCAGTCGACTGCCAACCTCAAAAATGAGGTTTAACCCAAAGTATGGTGCCCCATACTTGCTAGACCACCCTTAGCCTAGACTAAGCCTTCTAGCCACCTCCATCACCTCACGCCTCTGATCCCTCCAAGTCATCCATGACTTGTTCATCCATCGCGCTAGCCTCCAGGTGCTTCCCTCGGCTATGTCATGCTAACGGTGTCTACACCGCCAAGGCACATTGGACTTACGCCGCCAAGACTCCGCTTGGACTTTACGCCGCCAACCATTGGTCTTATGCTGCCAAAACTCCCGCTTGGACTTTACGCTGCCAATATCAAACCCTTGGACTTCTCAAATGCCAAGACTCAAGCTTGGACTTTCCCTTGTCAACCCATGTTAGACTTTCCATGTCAAGACTCATGCTTGGACTTTCCATTTGCCAAGACCCATGCTTGGACTTCTCATTTGCCAAGACCCATGCTTGGACTTCTCATGTCAAGTACTCAAGACTTGGACTTTTCTTGCCAACCCATGTTGGATTTTTCATGCCAAGACCATGCTTGGACTTTCCTTGCCAACCCATGTTGGACTTTACATTGCCAAGACCCATGCTTGGACTTTTACATTGCCAAGACTCATGCTTGGACTTTTCATGTGCCAAGTGTCCCACTTGGACTTTTCATGCCAAGTACTCAAGACTTGGACTTTACCAAATGCCAAGAGTTCCACTTGGACTTTCCCATGACAATTACATTGTCATATGTTTTTGTCGAAACATCAAAATATCACTCGAGTCAAACTCGAGTCCTGGTCAATCGTGACCTGAGCCGATTGCACCAACACAACCACGAAGAGATCTCCAAGCTCAAGTTTGACCATGTCGTCTGGATTGTGGCCTCCAAAGGATGCAAATTACAGAAGCTTCAGATGAACCTGGCTGCGAAGTTGAGATTGAATCTTGAAGATGAAGATGATGAGAGTGAAGAAGCTCTTGCTTATCAGTTATACAACTTCCTCAAACAAAAGAATTGCTTGTTGTTCCTCGATGACATTTGGGAATTCTATGACCTTTCTAAGTTGGGGATGGAACAAAAACCTGCAAAGCATGGCAAGGAGCAAAAGCGCAAGGTGATAGTTTTCACGACGCGCAGCGAGCAAGTATGCACTGAAATGAGAGCTGACGTGAAGAAAAAAGTAGAAGGCTTGGCACGTAATCAAGCATGGGAAGTCTTTCTGAAGTATGCGGGTGAAGATGTAATCAACTCAAATCCACGAATTAATGGACTAGCAAAAGGAATTACTAAAGAGTGTGCAGGTGTGCCCCTTGCTCTCATCACCGTCGGCAGAGCCATGTCCGCAAAGAAGTCATGGGATGCTTGGAATGATGCCCTTACGCAGCTGAGGGAATCACAGTTGCCAGAAGTGACGGGTATGAAAGAAGGAGATCCTATGTTTGCTGCCTTTAAACTTAGCTATGATAGCCTGGAAGATGACGACATGAGAGCCCGCCTGTTGTGCGCTTCTTTGTGGCCTGAAGATTTCGAAATTGACAAAGTCGAACTAATACAATGTTGGATAGGTCTTGGCCTGATTCATGAGTTTGACTCGATCAGTAAAGCATTCCACCGAGGGCACTCCCATATCGAGACCCTTACATCTGCATGCTTGTTAGAGCTTGTCGATGAGACAAGGATCAAGATGCATGATGCGATCCGAGACATGGCTCTATGGATGGCCTCGGATTGTGGATCCAATCAACACAGGTGGATCGTTAAAGCACGCGCCGGATTGAATCAGTTGGAACTAGAGAATGAGCAATGGCAAGTGGTAGAGCGAGTATCATTCATGCATAATCGTTTAAGTTCTTTGCCAGGGCAGACTCCCATTTTTCCCAAACTTTCCATGTTCATGCTCCAACGGAACCTTGAGCTAGACTTAATTCCTGGGCCATTTTTCCAGTCTTTGCCTGTTTTGACATTCTTGGATCTCTCGACTACAAAAATCACAGAGCTTCCGGGGGAAATCAACATGTTATCTGAGCTCCAATATCTAAACTTGAATTTCACCCCAGTCGAAGCGCTGCCAGCAGAGTTGAGTAACCTTGCTAAACTCAAGTATTTGCTTCTGGTTAAAACTAATCGTCTTGCCAAAGTACCCAAGGGAACACTATCCAACTTATCTTTGCTCAAATTGTTGGATCTATACAAGAGTAAGTACTCTGACTTGGATGAGCTAGAGGGATTTAAAGGATGCCGGAAATCCATTGGAATTACCCTGCACTCAATGACAGAGCTCGGACGGTTGGCCTCTCTACCACAATTGTGTACATGGAAACTCCAACTACAAAACATGAGAGACTTGGCTTATCCAAGTCAACTATTTGAGAGCATCATGAACAACCGCAACACAAGGCAGGGCCTCGAACGACTAGAGATTATAGATGTCCTGACAAGTGGTGAATTAACAGTTGCTCGGAGCAACAAGGATCATGAAGAAGGCCTTAAATGTTTGAGGTATATGATGCTCATGGCTGCCCACGATTTGCAAGAAATCACTTGGAAAGCAATCCAGCCTCAAACGGTATTTCCTAATCTTCACGAATTGAACATTTTTGACTGCAAAATGTTGAGAAACGTCACCTGGGTTCTTCAACTACCAAACCTCAGTGTCTTGAGAGTATCAAATTGTGGTGAGATAGAAGAATTGATGAATTGTGTTGGAAGTTCTGTCAACTCTAGCATTGGCTTACGCTTACTGTCTTTGGCTGAATTGCCTAAATTGAATTGCATCTCACAGCAACCACTAACCTTCCCTTACTTGGAGCGGATATATGTATTCTCATGCCCAAAACTCAGAAAACTGTCATTTGGGGCTGAAATTTGTCAGAATAAATTGAAAGGTATATTCGGTAGGATGGATTGGTGGGAAAATATTGAGTGGGAGGATGTGAATGACAAGAATGCTCTCTTCCCTTATTTCAAGTCTACTACGGTAAGTAATTTTTATGCAAATCTTTCTTTTTCAATATATACTTAAAAATAAACAACAATTTTTGAAAATTACCATCTCTATGTCTGAAAATGGCGGAGTGAATGTACTTGCGCTTCAATGTAGCATTACTAATTTGTAATTTATTAATTTGTGAACAAAAAGCCATGCAAATATAGTGTATTTTGTTTCTCATTATGATGAAGAAAGTGGCTTACGTAATCACAAAGGACAGTTCATTTTCCTCTTAAGTTCTTTTTGTTCATGTGTTTTTTTTTTAACTGCAGGTATCTAGCTCCGGGAGCGAATTAACTCCAAGAATGACCAGTTCAACCCCCGCGAAGATTTCTATTGTTCGAGGTAAATTAGGAAATACATCCAATGGACAGCTTAGCAATTTAATATTTATAAATTTTAAAAATTGAATCGAGGATGTTTGAAAGACTATATAGATACTTTGCCACTCCAGGTAAACTCTTTGTTCATATTAACAACTGGAGTATCTTGTTCCAAAATATCAAATTATTGATGAACTTTTTAGCTACAATGCTCTCAGGTACCTCATAATCAGTATTCTTAGAATTAAAATGAATCAACCAGACTGATCCCATTCAATGAACCACTAGAAGTTTTCTATTGTTCATCGAGGTAAATTTGGAAATACTTTCAATGGACAGTTTAGCAATTCAATATTTTAAAATTTAAAATTGAATTGAGGATGCTTGAAAGATTATATGGACACTTTGTCACTGCACGTTCGACGAGCTCTTTGTTCATATGTTAACAACTAGAGTACCTTATTCCAAAATATCAAATTATTGATGAACTTTTTAGCTACAATGTTCTCAGTACCTCATAGTCAGTATTCTTAGAATTAGAATGAATCGACCAGTCTGATCCGATTCAATGGAACCAACAGAAGTTTTCTATTGTTCATCGAGGTAAATTCGGAATACTTTCAATGAACAGCTTAGTAATTTAATATTTAAAAATTTAAAAATTGAATCGAGCATGTTTAAAAGACTATATAGACACTTTGCCACTGCACATCCGATGAACTCTTTGTTAATATGTTAACAACTAGAGTATCTTGTTCCAAAATATCGAATTATTGATGAACTTTTTAACTACATTATTCTCAGGTACCTCATAATCAGTATTCTTAGAATTAGAATGAACCAAACAGTGATCCGATCCGATTCAATGGAACCAACGAAGTCAAATTCTGGATGAATATGTGGGTAATTAAATGCCCACCTAGTAAAAATAGACCATCGAATGAAAAACATACATACAGAAAAGTAGAAGGTTAGCATTCAGGATGAGTGTTTGGCCGCTTGACACCTTTACAATATATTATGCAATTTTGTTATTAATAAAAACTCATCAAATGTTATATATTGTCTTCGTTTGTTTCTGAACATTCAGAATCGCCTTTCTTGCTGAGATATATAGATAAATTGATAGAGATAGACCACACATAATCAATATTTCTCACTTTCTTGAAGTCAATTAGATTGTGATTTTAATTTGGTGTTGCTTCCCATTTTCAGATAATTGAATTGCTCTGTCCTGGACCCAAAAGTATGCCATCGGTTGAAATTGATGATCTCCCAAGTTGTTGCAAGTGTTTTAGTGCTCATGCGAGAGCTTAGACCAACTATTTCAAGTCTGTGTTTTGGTGTGTTGCACAAGTCTGTGACATAAGTCGAGTCCATGTATCACATTGTGTTGTGTTATGCAAATAACGCATTTTCATCTGATCCTTTAAGATTGCTCGTAAATTCGTTTGGCAGTCTTTTTTATTTGCCATTCTCTCAAAAGAAATTGCATTTATTTACGTCATTTCTAGTATTTTTCTTCTCTTTCTTTAATAACAACATATCAAATCTATGGCTCTGTGTGAAATATTATTAGTCAAAAATTCAGAAAATCACCTTTTTTTTATTGGAATTGGAATTTTTTTTTTCATTTATTATTAAAATAATATCCTATTATGTCTTAATCTCTTTTTTTTTTAAATATCTTTATTTTTAATATAGTTATTGGACACTCGGACTTTAACAACACTAATAAATTATATTATAACAATTAGTGTTATTATATAATCACTTCACTTCTAATCAATATTAGATTATAGCCGCATTTATTTTGATGAACACTTAATATTATATTATAGTAATTATGATTTTATATCGAAATAAAAAGGATACCAATAATAAAAAGATACCCTTTTAATTTTTTTCCTAATATTTCTTTTGTTAGTTTATTTCTTCACCAAATTTAAAATAAATAAATATAATAAAAAACAACACGTGTTCTAGGTGGACGCCAATGGAAGATATTAATATGCTTCGCAAAAAAAGAAAATAAAAAAAGGGGCGTCATTAAAATGATCGATAATAATAAAATTAAATCACTAACCGTAAACACCTTCCGTTATTAATAAAAACGTGCCTTAATATTATTTCCTTAATGATAATCAATTCGAACTGTGGCTCTGCTTATGTTGCTCTGTTCTGATCACAAGTCCTCCTCCTCCGTTGACGGTGAGAGATCATCGGAGCAATCAGGCTAGTCAAGATTTGTGATAATAGTGATGGTTAGAGTTAAAATTCCTCTTTTTATAATAACTCTCAGTAGCTTGGAGCAGACAACAAGAGGAGAAATTGTATCAGTGGAGAGAAGTTAGCAATGGGTTTGTTGTCCTTTTTTATGTGAAAATACACTATAACAAATTTATTTTGTCATTTTAAATTACCATTTAAATGAAAAGAAAAGTTATTAAATATGGGGAATTAAAAATTATTTTTAAACAAAACTGATGCTGAAAGTATAACAACCTCGGACAACACTACTTCTCCTAATAATTGCTCTGTTAACTGCTCTAATAATTGCTCCTTCTCCATTACTGAAGCTTGAGAAATCTCTCTCTTCCAAGCCTTTGCTGTTTCGCCTCGATCACCATGAGTCTCTCCATCGATCTCGGTCAGTTTCTCAATAGGATATGGGATGCAACTTCGATCTACCTCGCCAGGCCTCGATCTCGCGTCGAACGCTTGCGTAGAGACGCGGAGCGATTGAGGGCCAAACTGGAAGACGTCGAACGGGCCATCAACGAGGCTGAGCGCAACGGGCAAACCTCCACCGCAGAAGCTCAACAATGGAAGACACAGGCCGAGGAGTCTGTATCGGAGTTCAACGACATCCAACGGGACTACTGGGCGATGAGGTGCCTCGGCGGCTGGTCGTGGAATTGCGTCTGCATCAACCGGAGGGTCACCAGGAACCAGGAGGCGGCGAGGGATTTGATTGACCAAATGGACGTTTATAGGGTTGCTGCGACGCGGCCGCCGCCGCCTTCCGTGGAGCTTCCCATTTCAAATGATGTCGTCGGGGTGCAATCGGATCTGATCCAGATTGTGAACTGGATTAGGGATGAAAATGTCAAGGTGATAGGCATCTACGGCATGGGGGGAATAGGAAAGACGACGCTTTTGAAACTCATCAACAACCACGAAGAGATCTCCAAGCTCGAGTTTGATCATGTCGTCTGGATTGTGGCCTCCAAAGGATGCAAATTGCAAAAGCTTCAGATGGACCTGGCTCAGAAGGTGGGATTGGATCTTAAAGATGACGAGACGGAAGAAGATTGTGCTACTAAACTCTTCAACTTCCTCAAGGAAAAGAATTGCTTATTGTTTCTCGATGACATTTGGGAACCCTATGAGCTTTATAAGTTGGGGATGGGACAAGTACCTGCTAAGCATGGCGAGGAGCAGAAGCGCAAGGTGGTAGTTTTCACGACGCGCACCGAGCAAGTATGCACTGGAATGAGGGCTAACGCGAAGAAAAAAGTGGAAGGCTTGGCATCTGATCAAGCGTGGGAACTCTTTCTGAAGTATGCAGGTGAAGATGAAATCAAATCAGAGCCAGGAATTAATCGACTAGCAAAAATAATTACCGAAGAGTGTGCTGGTGTTCCCCTTGCTCTCATCACCGTCGGCAGAGCAATGTCTGCAAAGAAGTCATGGGAAGCTTGGAATGATGCCCTCGCGCAGCTGAAGCAATCACAGATGCCAGAAGTGACGGGTATGAAAGAAGGAGATCCTATGTTTGCTGCCTTTAAACTTAGCTATGATACCCTGGAAGATGACGACACGAGAGCCCGCCTGTTGTGCTGCTCTTTGTGGCCTGAAGATTTCGAAATTGACAAAGTCGAACTGATACAATGTTGGATAGGTCTTGGCCTGATTGATGAGTTTGACTCGATCAATAAAGCGTTCCAACGAGGGCACTCCCACATCGAGAATCTAACATTTGCATGCTTGTTAGAGTTTGTTGATAGGAAAGGCAAGACAAGGATCAAGATGCATGATGTGATCCGAGACATGGCTCTATGGATGGCCTCGGACTGTGGATCCAATCAACACAGGTGGATTGTTAAAGCGCGCACCGGATTGAATCGGTTGGAACTAGAGAATAATCAATGGGAAGTGGCAGAGCGAGCATCATTCATGCATAATCGTTTAAGTTCTTTGCCAGGGCAGACTCCCATTTTTCCCAAACTTTCCATGGTCATGCTCCAACAGAACCGTGAGCTAGACTTAATTCCTGGGCCATTTTTCCAGTCTTTGCCTGCTTTGACATTCTTGGATCTCTCGAGTACAAAAATCACAGAGCTTCCGAGGGAAATCAACGAGTTATCTCAGCTCCAATATCTAAACCTGAATTTCACCCCAGTCGAAGCACTGCCAGCAGAATTGAGTATCCTTGATAAACTCAAGTACTTGCTTCTGGTAAAAACTAATCGTCTTGCCAAAGTACCCAAGGGAACAATATCCAACTTATCTTTGCTCAAATTGTTGGATCTCTACGAGAGCAAGTACGCTGACTTGGATGAGCTAGAGGGATTCAAAGGATGCCGGAAATCCCTTGGAATTACTCTGCACTCAATGACAGACCTCGAACGGTTGGGCTCTCTACCACAGTTATCTACGTGGAAACTCCAACTAGAAAACATGAGAGACTTGGCTTATCCAAGCCAACTATTTGGCAGCATCATGAGTAGCCACAACACAAGGCAGACCCTCGAACGACTAGAGATTGTAGATGTCTTGACAGGTGGTGAATTAACAGTTGCTCAGAGCAACGAGAATCCTGAAGAAGGCTTTGAATGTTTGAGGTATATGGTTCTCAAATCCGTCGACGATTTGCAGGAAATCACTTGGAAAGCAGCCGAGCCTCAAACGGTATTTCCTAATCTTCACGAATTGAACATTTTGGGATGCAAACTGTTGAGAAACGTCACCTGGATTCTTCATCTATCAAACCTCAGTGTTTTGAGAGTATCAAATTGTGATGAGATAGAAGAATTGTTAAGTTGTGTTGGGAGTTCCGCGAACTCTAGCATTAGCTTACGCTTACTGTCTTTGGAAGAATTGCCTAAATTGAATTGCATCTCACGGCAGCCACTAACCTTCCTCTACTTGGAGCGGATATATGTATTCTCATGCCCAAAACTCAGAAAACTACCATTTGGGGCTGAAATTTGTCACAATAAATTGAAAGGTATATTCGGTAGGACGGATTGGTGGGAAAATCTCGAGTGGGAGGATGTGAATGACAAGAATGCTCTCTCACCTTATTTCAAGTCTAAGTGGGTAAGTAATTTTTATGAACAAAAGCATGCAAATCTTTCTTTTACAATATATACTTAGAAAGAAACAACACTATTTGAAAATTACCATCTCTATGTCTGAAAATGACTGAGTGAATATTTACTGACGCTTCACTGTAGCAGTACTAATTTGTATTACAAAAGAGCATGATTTATTAATTTGTGAACAAAAGTGGCCATGCAAATATAGTTTATTTTAAATAAACAAGGAGACAGAATCTATACTGTTAAATCCATGCAAATATAGTTTATTTTGTTTCTCGTCATGATGAAGATAGTAATTTACGTAATCACAACGGACATCATTTAATTTCCTCTCTAAGCTCATAATCAAATTATTGATGAACCTCTGCCATATCCAATTTATTTATTACACTGTTCTCAGGTACCTCATAATCAGTATACTTAGAATCAGACTGATGAACCAATGAAGTCAAATTCTCGATGAGTATGGGGTAAAATACCCACTCAGAAAATTTACAGATCATCGAATGGAAGACATGCATGCAGAGAAGTAAATTAGTTCACACCTTTACTATTATATTTCACATTTGTTACTGACAAAAGCGCATGCATCAAGTGCTATGTACTGCCCTCATTTTTGAGCTTTCAGAATCACTTTCCTCTTTAATTAAGATATATAGATAGATTTATAGAGATAGACCACACGTGTGATGATCAGTATTTCTCAGTTTTTTGAAGTTAATAATTAGATTGCGATTTTAATTTGATGTTGCTTCCCATTTTCAGCGGCGAAGGGATTCGGTATGATTTCTCCTCCGACAATCCCTTCAATTTTTTCCATCCTTTATGAAGATAAATTCGGATAATACAGACAAAGACAAACAGATAATTTAACAGCTAGTGCAACTGTTTCGAATCCTTTTAGGGATTCAAATTCAGAAATTTCCAAAAAGCGGCTACATGCCATGCATACCCGGGAACAATCATTCATTTCATTCTTGATGTATATCCATTGTTCCATTCTAAACATGACAATTATATCAATGACTCAATCTGTACAAGATTATATATTATGGAAATATTAATTGTATGATATCTTTTTTCTCGTCCTACAAAATTATGTTTCTGTATGTTCGCTGTCAAATTATCAATTAATTAATGATATTCTTCTTCATTTTGAGTTTTGTAAAATTATTAATTAATTATATAGCTCATTCAATTCTAGCTTCTTCATTTCGAGCTTTGATTAAACTGTTAATTTAATTACCGACTTCTATTCCATAATTAACATTCTATCAGTACAGCTGAAAAATGATGGATGAGGTCGCGACGGGGACACTTTTGCCCTAGTTCGATAAAAAGATAGATCTGATGTATTTTGTCAGCGTTGGCAATATCATCTGTTTGTACAAAAGATTGGAATCGTCAAATTAATGACCTCTATCAGTCTACCCCAGGCCATTGTAAGAGAGGTAAATCACGATGGACATTTGACCTTTGAAACTAGTAACCAAATTCTCGCTTTTGCGAGGGATTGACTCGTTGTCCATTTGTACAACTTTTTGCGTTGACAATATCATCGATCAATGACTTGAGGTACTCTAATTGTCAGTTCGTGTATGAACTTTGAAATAAATAAATTTGATAGTATTTAATTTATAATACATTTTAAATTTAGTAGCAGTAGTACGTAGCTAGCTCGTATAATTGACTTTCACATACAATATCATTTAGCGTAACACGTATCATATAATTTTAATTATATTTAAAAAAAACAAATTTAATAGTTTTTATAATATAATTTTATACCAATCTATACCACTATTCAATAACATTTGATATTTTTTTGTTCGCATTGATGAAGCAATATTATAAAATTAATTGGACATATATTATTTTCAAAGGAGAAAAATTAAAAATAATTATATGACAAAAATAAGGGTTAAAGATAAATCATTTGATTCATTAAAAGATATTTTATTTTATTTTATTTTAACAATATATCAATCGGAACCCATATATAAGTACCTGAATTTTGAGTTAGCTAGCTAGAAACTTTAAATAATATATTACTTTGAAAATTATAAATATTCAAAGGTCAAATCATACGATTATGATAAATAGGATTCACGGTGAATCTAATCTGGAAAATAACTATCTGTCGAGTCTGATGTTTAACTATTTCCTGAAAGAAGGAAATGCATTCCAAAACCAAAACCTCAAATTACACAATTGCATTTAGCAATCCTTGGCCACAGGGATCAGTGCATTCCTTGCCAATAGGTCCGGTGATAGCAGAGCCTGAAGGGAATAATTGTTAATGCCTTGAAATGAAATTCTCAAATGACAAAATAAAATATGATGGCATGATAAACAAGGATTTATATATTTATATATATATATATATAGATAGATAGATAGATAGATAACGTGGCTATATATGAAGATTATTCATTCTGTCTGCATGCATATACCTTTCATTTCACCCTTCGGATTAACAATCACTCCGGCATTATCTGTATTAAAACAAAATAAAAAACGTTAGATCGGAGCATATATGTAAAAGAATGTCTGCATGTCCTCGAGAGCAGAACAAAAGCAATGTTACTGGGTTGGCATGAATTTCAGCATTGGAGTCATCGATGGATGAAATTCCATATCAAACAGTTAAACGATCCTCGATAGAACATTAATATGTTGAGGAAAATACGATGGCAAATAAATCGCAGTAAAGACTTGAAACAATGAATAAAATATTGCATGCCATACAGTCCAGGTTTCACAAAAACAGAGGTAGAAAAATAAGCTAATCAGCAGACGTATAGGCCTGTAGGATAGAAATTAAGTAATTAGCAGCGGTAAAGGTTTGTAAACAAAAACAACAACGAAGAAGAAAGTAAGAGAGCTTGTGTATTCCAATGCTGCCATACTAATATCATCAATCTTACCGATGTCGCTTTATCCGATGCAGGATGATTATCTTATCATAAGATCTACATTTATGGTTCTTCTACAGTACGTAGCTTAATTTCAAGAAGTATTCTGAACTTAATTAACCTATCTTATGATAAGATAATTTGCCTTTTTGAGGTGCGTGGGATTCAATTATCATCATCATGAGGTTACTCTATCATGCAGGTTTACCACCCCAACATCGACTAAAATGGAAGCATCTGCCTTGACATCCTCAAAGAGCAGTGGAGCTAGCCCTGCATTGACCATCTCCAAGGTTCTTTGCTCTCTTCTGACGGACCCAATACCGAAGTCCGGACGACCCTCTTGCTGCCGAGATATGAGGAGACTGCTCGGGCCTGGACCCAAAAGTATGCCATGGGTTGAAATTGATGAGCACTCCAATTAAGTTGTTGCGAGTGCTGTAGTACTGATCATGTGAGAGTTTGGACCAACTATTTTAAGTCTGTGTTTCGGTGTGTTGTATTAGTATTAGGCATATTTATCAGTTCTTAGTTTTCGATTCCGATTCGATTTTAATGAGTTCTAGATCTGTCGATGTTGAAATTGATCCGAACCAATTAGTTTCGAATCGATTCTGATTTCAAAGTTTTAACTTTTGAATCAATTCAATTCGGACCGGTTCTGAATCTGTTCCAAAATAGTTCTGAAACGGTTGCAGATCGATTTCGAAATGATTACGGATCATTTTTCTCGAACTTAAACTTCAAAATTTATCTAACGTGCTGATGATCCTATTTTTTTTTTTCCATCGCCGATCTCACTTAGTGGGATAAGACTTTGTTGTTGTTGTACATGTTAGTATGTTAAAAATTTCTATCTTTAAATTAGCAATTTGAACCAGATCCAAATCATAGCCAAAATCAGTTCCGAAATCGATTGGAACTAAACTGAATCGGAATCGAAACGGTTTCGGTTCGATTCCTGAATCGGTTCATCTGAATCGATTTCGATTTCAAATTTAACGGATTGATGCCGACTCAATTTTAGATTGAACCGATCCGTTAAACATACCTAATTAGTATACAATATCAAGTTGAGTCCTTAGTAGTGTTGTGTAACTGACGCCTATTTATTTGGTCCTTTAAGATTGTATTTATTTTCGTAATTACTAGTATTCTTCTTCTCTTTCTTTAATAACACCGTATCAAATCTATGGCTTTGTGTGAAATATTATTAGACAAAAAGTAAGAAAAACATCATGTTTTAGTCTATTTTTTTGTTAAAATAACATTGTTATTGGACACTTCAACTTTGTCAACAATAATAACATTATATCACAAAAAATACAGTTTATAATTGCTAATATATAATCACTTCATCACTAAGTTATAGATATTTTATCTTTGGTTAATATTTATTATTATACTATAACAATTATGATTTTATATAATAAATAAAAAATACCAATAATAAAAAGATACTTTTTTTATTTTTTTAATAATATTTCTGTTATTAGTTTGTTTCTCAAGCAAATTTAAAATAAATAAAATAAAATAAAATAAACAACCCATGTTCTAGGTCGACGTAAATGAAAGATATTAATAAAAAGGACAACTTTTTCAATTTTATCAATAATCTTTTATCAGTTTATTTCTTCACCAAATTCAAAATGAATAAAATTAAATTAAATTAAAAAACAGGGCGTCATTAAAATGGTTGATAATAATAATATTAAATCATTAACCATATATAAACACCTTCCGTTATTAATAAAAACGTCCCTTAATATTAATTCCTTAATGATAATCAATTCGAACCGTCAACCATTTCTGTGTCAAAAATAAAATAATTAATTCTGATACAGAAATTGAGTGAACTCCCAGACGACCAACTGCCGGCGGTAGCGGAGCGTTCTTCCGATCGGCCATGGAGCGCTCCTCGGTCGGCAAGGGAGGCGCTGGCAATTAAGTCTAACACCGATGGGGCCCTCCAACTGTCGAGGAGTCTCAGCTGATACTCCGACCACTTCCCTCAGCCGCCGCAGGATGCAGATGGCTTCTCGACCCTACGCGGCAGCTGGTTCGTCAACAAGGTCCGCGGGGCGGGCGTCCCCGGAGATCAACGTCGATGACCTCTTGCAGAGGAGTTTTTTAGGGCGAGGGCTGAGTCGGATGAGGAAAGCGGGATGGAATTAGAAATCTACGGCATGTGTTCTAAAATCCGTAGAAATACGACAAGAATCATACACAGTATGTAATATATAATATGTATCTAAATTTACAACGCATAAATTAATAAAACGACGGCCAAAAAAAAATTGTATTGCAGCGGATGTGTCATCATCTCAATGTCGTCGTACACGAAATTCGGAGATTCTTCTCACTACGTATATATTCTCACGTGAATTGTGTGTTAAAGCTCTCGTCGAAATACTTCGAAGTTGCAGGCTTCATTAAGCGACTAAAGCCCCGCTTCAAAGTGTTCGAACTATTTGCAGAGATTCCACTATCTTCTCCAATCGCCATTCCCTTTTCTTCTCTTGAAGTAGAGCTTCGTCGGCGTCAAAAAGTTAGGCAAAAAGAACAAGAGGAAGAGATGAGTTCGCTTCAATTCTATATCTTTTTGGAGGCGTTATACAGCAACAGCGATTCTAATAGCCTCATGTTGCATCTATGCTGTGATTGCAAGTGATGCGGAACGAGTGAAAATCTGTTCGCTCCGTTTTCAATGCAGTGAAGCACTGAAGGAGGTCTCAGAGGGTTCTCATACGCCGCACTCAGTAGAGAATAAGAAGATGAAATGGGTGAAACACAAGAAAACTGTTGCTAGCAATCGAAACTCAGACACAAGATGTAACATGGTTCGGAATAAGGATTCCTACTCCACGGAGGTGAACTTTCTCACCGGAGACAGTGCCTAAGCACTTTCACTATGAAGGTCCTCCTTTACGGAAGGTAAGTTTCCGAAGGTGGAGGAGAGAAGACCTTTTACAGTGATGTCATAAAGCGAGAAAAATACAAGAGACGTGACAACAATAGATCTCCTTCTTTCTTCTCCGACGAGGCGACTGTGGTTCTCCTTCTCCTCTTGCGTCCTCTGCTCTCTCGCCGGGTTGGAATGATTGCGGATCCCCTTTTTTCTCCTTGCCTCCTCCCTTTTATCTTCCCTACTCCTTCATCATAACGTTGGGGATTATCTCCACCGTACATATGACCACCACCTCCACCTGAAGAATAATTCTGTTATAAACATGAGGAACGAGGGCTCCTCGGAATATTGTGTGGGAGCCTCCCCAGTTATTGCATAACGCCTTTTCCTCTATTTCTCAGGTAACTAGGTTAGACTGTCTCCTTCAACCATCCACTTTAGGTGGAGCTAGCTTAGGTCTATGGCTCACGGGTGACCTATGTTAGTAATATATGAGAGATGTCCTAAGGCAATCGCCTTATGTATGAACCATTTATATGATAAATGAAGATTCACTATTTGAGTATACATGTTTTATGTATTTGATTGGATCTTAAACTCATTTACTGAATGTCCACGATACGATTCACGATGAGAGAATTTGTGATTGGATCACAACTAGTGAGTATCTCTACATGTGTAATTGTGATGTATCTAATTATCCCTAGTCGATGAATTGATGGATTGGACACCATCAATTCGCCGAGACTAGCACGAGAATACTCCTTGGTGTATCCAAGCGGTGATTCTCACCGGTGAAGACATTGTGATGTCGGAGTTAATCGTGGATGCTAGTTATGGTAACTAGTTCATTGGAGTGACCAGTCGTAAGACTTCATATGGTTCTCTGCATATATAGATATGTCAATGAAGTTCTTACTGTGGCTTAAGTGCGATGTTCCTTTGACTTGCGGTATTCAAGTCATCTTGATCATGGAGACTTATGCTTTGACATATTAAACAAACATCTCTAATGAGATGTGGACCCGGGATGATTGGGTATAAGTCGAAGTGATCGAAGGTGTTTGAATAGCCTATAAAGAATTCACCACTCCTTGCGAGGAGATGTATACCCATGGCCTCTCGTCGGATTGTTACTAAAGTCTTTGGCCAAAGCATTACATGTTTAGAGTAAAGTACTCTTCGATACATGTGGATTAACTAGAATCCGTAAGACGAGGAAATGATACTTGGGCTAGGCGTGACGTAGTCAGCCTAGTGGGGACTGACACAATAGACCATGTCCTGAACCAAGTGGGTATAAGATGAGTGAAGGGAATGGGGCACGATTCATTCGAGCTACTGAAGGGTTTCAGAAATAGTTCTGGATCAACCGTTGATCTTTTCGGTTAATTGGGGATCATGATGTACTACTAGGTGCCACTCATGATCGATCTATAATTAATGGTTAATTATAGACGGCCAACATAAACCGAGAACCTATTTGGTCACACGCACAACGAGTTTAATCCAAAGGATTTAAAACGAGCTTGAGAATGAGATTCTCAGACCGAGAGAAACTATGTTTGGTTGGACCAAACATAAAGTGAGCATGAAATTGTTTCAGTCGCAATGGAAGCATGGATGGGCCGTGTCTTATGAAGACATAATGGATGAACCAAAATGGTTTGGTTCTAATCCAATGGATGAGAATAAACCAAAGGGTTTGATTTATATTAAACGAATGAACCAAAGGTTGGTTCGGTTCGTTTTAACTTAAAATAAACCATCATGGTTTGGTTTATTTTAACTTATCTTAATGGAGCGGGTTAACGGGCTTTATGGATATGATCCATTAACCATTAAGAGAATTAGTTCTCTATAAAATAGGGCTTAAACCCTAATCCAAAACCCTAATCAAGTTGTTGCCGCCCAACATAGAGTTGTCGCCCACCCTTGTTGGTGAATTCGGACGCCCAACCCTAAGTCACGCCGCTTTTTGTGCCGCGTCCAAGTCATTGCACACAAGCTTCAGCCGTGAACACTATAGGTTTGGCATCAAGGTGAGGCTTTTCTTTCCTTGGTAGGCCGGTGCCTATATCCTCCACCAAGCTGTCCAGTTTTAGCTTGGACAGCCTCCTCGTCGGGCGTCGTTTGGGCGGCCGGTTAGTGCTCGGACAGACTAACTTAGGATTTGATCTCCGGTAATCCTCTGAGGTGGAGGATTTGAAGGATTCGCCAATGGTTGACGAATACCTCTCCCGGAGAAGCGAGTTTTGAGAACTCGTTTTAGGATCCGAATTTGGATTCGGATCGTGATCATCTCTCGATCACGTCGTCTTCAACACGAGGCTAGTAACCCGTACGAAGACGAAGCTCGTGACTTAGCGAAGTCATCCCGAGGAGCTCGGCGTGGATACGGATAGAGACGATTCTTATGAGGATCGTTTCGGTTGATGTCGTTCCCGCTACACGTCATACGAAAGGTATAACGTAGATAATTTCTTTTATTGTAAATTTTAATTTACGGTTATGTCTACACTTGTTGTAATAGCATGCGTGTGTTGTAATAAATATAGATTTATTATTTTTAATTGCTGCATTTGGCTCATGTTTATTTAAACATGATCGAACACACACATCGCCATGCGTCAAACCCAACAAAGGGTATCGAGCCCAGTGTTGTGTTTCACATAATCGTAAAAAAATGGTTTTGCGATAGTCATAATGTATTTCTGGAAATTTTCTAATTTTGGAAATTTAGAAGTATTTATGGAAATTTTTCAATTTGGGAAAGTCTAGAAGTATTTATGGAAATCTTCCACTTTTGGAAAGTTGGAAGTATTTATGGAAATTGATATTTTCCATAAATAAAATATTTGATTAGATTCTGGAAATTTGTTTCCTAATTTAATCATGATTTGATTTGGGAAATCAAATCTTAAAATATTTTATTTCCATAAGTAGTTTTAATGATTTAGGAAATTGGTTTCCTAAATAGATTTTCCTTAATCAAATAATTCCATGAATAAAATATGTGATTAGATTTGGAAATTTGTTTCCTAATTTAATTATGATTTGATTTGGAGAATCAAATCTTAAACATATTTTATTTCCATAAATAGTTATGACATATAAGGAAATTATATACATGACATAATTGTATGCCATGTAATTGCATTAGATGCATAACATTATGCCATGCGTGTCGTGACATGTAGATGTATGCCATGTATGTCATGCCATGCAGATAATAGTTATTTGCATGCAAAGAGGATGAGACATAAAACCCTAACTCAATATTAAAGCCTACACCTTCCATTAATATGGTTAGAACCAGAGTTCTGTTTCTTGTTTGGGTTGTTGGACTCACTCCAAGCCCGGCTCGAACCTGAACATGTTCAAATCATTGGAATAGTTTACCTCTAATATGGTAAGAGTCAGAGGTCAATCGTTAGTTTGGGTTGTTGGACTCACTCCAAGCCTGGCTAATTGGTTGAATGCGCTCTAACCATATTAAAACTATTTCGCGATTAATGGGTCGGCTTTAACTTGGAGCATCGATTTGTTGGACTCACTCCAAGGTCGATGTGAAGAGAGGTGAAGTTGAGTGCTATGCATATGATGCATACTTGTTAATGTGTTAACAACCCAATGTATGTGTAAACATTCAATTAGTTGATAGCACATTGTGATAGTTACATATACATGATATGTAATCGGTATACTTGATACCCACCATCATAGCTAAGAATGGCTTGTTGGACTCACTCCAAGGTTGTTCTTATCTATGATGGATATCAGCCCATTCGGAGATGGACCTACGATCTCCCGAAGTGATTTTAAGGGTTTTTGAAATTCGAAAAATGAATGGGATTTATAAATGTATATTGATGCATTTTAAAATAATCTTTCTCATATATGCTCGTTTTGTATTTCTAAGTTAATATATATTGATCATGATGTGTTTGAATTTGCGTTCCATTTTGGATTCAATTAAATTGACTGGGCCGAACTTCTTGGACTGGCTTAGAAACTTGAGAATTGTTCTCAAGGTGAAAAGCTTGTGTATGTCCTCGAAGCGCCTCTTCCCGCCCGTCCTAGTGACGATGCAACTTTGGACCAATTGTTGGCCTATCAGAAACATGTGAGTGATTCTGAACAAATGAGTTGCATCATACTAGCCGCGATGGAACCCAAGCTACGAAAGCAGCATGAGCATATGGATGCTCATATCGTAGTCCTTCATCTCTATGAGTTGGTTGATGAGCAAGTGAGATTCGAAAGGTTCGAAGTCTCCAAGCTCCTCTTCACCTCTGAGATGCAAGGAGGTTCATCTGTGGTACTGCTCAACATGCTGAAGACTGTGGAGCCTTCTGAGAAGCATGAGTAGGGGACAGTGTTGTTAGTTGATTCCTCGAAGAAAGGTTCTAAGAGGGAGTCAAAGGAACAACAGAAGGGGAAGAAGAAAAAGGCTAAAAGGCAGAACCAGCTCAAAAGGGCACTTGCCATCATTATGGCAAGGAGGGTCATTGGCGAAGAAATTGCAAGGTTTATCAAGAGTCCGTGAAGAAGGATAAGGCATCGGATGCCCCATCTTCTTCAGAAATCTTCTTTATTGATTGTCATTCTATTTCCTCAGACACTTGGGTATTTGATACTGGGTGTGGCTCACATATATGTAATGACATACAGGGGCTAAGGAATAGAAGAAGACTTGTCAGAGGGGAGTCAAATTTGCGAGTTGGCAATGGAGCAAAGGTTGCTGCGGTCGCCATCGGAACTTATTTGCTGAAGCTCCCTAGTGGACTAGTCTTGGAACTGGACAATTGCTATTATGTTCCTTCTCTAATAAAGAACATTGTTTCTATTTCCTGCTTAAATAGAAATGGTTTCCATTTAACATTTAGTAACAATTGTTGTTATATAACTTTGAATGGCGTACTTTATGGAACTGGAACTTTGAGTAATGGCATTTATACGTTGGACGTATCCAGTGACATTTTCAATATCGAAGCGAGCAACACGCGTGCTCGAAAAGATAATCACATAGACTCCTATATGTGGCATTGTCGTCTTGGCCATATAAGCAAGAAATGCATGTCCGAATTACACCGATGTGGAATTCTGGAATCGTTTGAATTGGATTCATACGATACATGCGAATCATGCTTAAAAGGCAAGATGACTAAGTTACCTTTTACTGGAAAAGGTGAACGAGTGAGAGAGTTACTAGGTCTAGTACATACTGATGTATGTGGACCTATGTCAACTCAAGCTTTAGGAGGCTATAGCTACTTCATTACCTTCACCGATGATCACTCACGGTTTGGATATGTGTTCTTGATGAAACACAAGTCTGAAGCCTTTGAAAGGTTCAAAGAATTCAGAAATGAAGTAGAGAAATAACATGACAAAAGTATTAAAATACTTCGATCGGATCGAGGTGGTGAATACTTAAGTCAAAAGTTTCTTGATTATCTAAGAGACAATGGCATATTGTCTCAATGGACTCCGCCCTATACACCACAGCATAATGGTGTATCTGAGAGGCGTAACCGGACCTTGTTGGACATGGTCAGGTCAATGATGAATCATGCGACTCTTCCCAAGTCCTTTTGGGGTTATGCACTTCAGACAGTTGTTTACTTGTTAAACAGAATGTCTACCAAGGTAGTCTCTACTACTCCATATGAGATATGGGCTAGTAAGAAACCTCATGTATCTTACTTGAAGATATGGGGTTGTCCTGCTTATGTGAAGCAGACTGTATCAGACAAACTGGATGCTAAGTCTGATAAATGTCTATTTATTGGATACCCTAAGGAAACAAGGGGTTACCAATTCTATCATCCTGTGGAACAAAAGATGTTTGTTTCAAGGCATGCTGTGTTTCTAGAGAAAGAGTTTCTCTTGCAAGAAAACAGTGGGAGTGTCGTCGAGCTTGAGGAGGCTCGAGAGACTCAAATAGACATTAATGAGATACCTGGTGAAGCGGTAAACAACTCATAGTGATGAGCAATCGGCTGGACCTATTGTAACACCACATCTTCGTAGATCTGGTAGAACACGCAATATTCCTGAGAGATATGGATTTCTCGTAAGTGAATCGAACGACGTGTTACTCATTGATGATGAGGAGCCTACCAGTTATGAAGAAGTGCTGACAAGTTCAGAAAGGGATAAGTGGCTTGGTGCAATGAAGTCGGAAATGGATTCCATGTATGAAAACCAAGTTTGGAACTTGGTTGACCCACCTGAAGGCATAAAGCCTATAGGGTGCAAGTGGGTTTTCAATAAGAAAACCGACATGGATGGTAATGTGATTACCTATAAGGCTAGATTGGTGGCGAAAGGATATCGTCAAAAACAAGGTGTTGATTATGACGAAACCTATTCGCCTGTAGCTATGCTTAAATCCATTCGGATGCTCCTGGCCATAGCGGCTCATTATGATTATGAGATATGACAGATGGATGTGAAAACAGCTTTCCTTAATGGAAACTCGCCGAGGACGCGTATATGATACACTGAGGGTTTCACATCTGATAAAACCAAGGTATGCAAATTGCGACGGTCCATTTATGGATTGAAGCAAGCATCCAGAGTCGAATATCCGTTTTGATGAGACAATCAAAAAGTTTGATTTCTCACAAAATCCAGACGAACCTTGTGTGTACAAGAAGGTTAGTGGGAGTGCAGTCGTGTTCCTAGTATTGTATGTCGATGACATACTACTTATAGAAAACGATGTTTCAATCTTACAGTCAGTTAAGGTTTGGTTATCCAAGACATTCTCCATGAAAGACCTGGGAGAAGCAACCTACATCCTTGGGATTAAGATCTATAGAGATAGATCGAAACGGTTGCTTGGTCTTTCGCAGTCTACATATATAGACCGAGTGCTAAAGAGGTTTAGCATGTCGGAATCCAAGAAAGGTTATATGCCCATCAGGCATGGGGAACACCTTTCGAAGTCTATGTGTCCGCGCATAGAAGACGAGAGGATTTGCATGAGTAAGATTCCCTATGCATCCGCAATAGGATCTATCATGTATGCTATGTTATGCATTTGAGGCCCGATGTATCGTGACGCTGAGTGTCACGAGCAGATACTCAATCCGATCCAGAATGGATCATTGGCGGCTATTAAGACGATCCTAAGTACTTGAGAAGAACTAAGGATGTGTTCCTAATATATGGAGAAGGGACATGGTGATACGCGGTATACGAATGCCACTTCGAGACAGACAAGGATGATTCCAGTCTCGATGCGGATACGTGTTCACCTTGAATGAGGGGCGATGAGTTGGAAAAGTTCCAAACAAGAGATCAGAGCGGATTCTACCTCGAGAGAATATATTGCGCCGGCAGAAAGGAAGCGGTTTGGATCAAGAAGTTCGTTCATGAACTTGGTGTGATTCTCGCCATTGAAGCAATCGTCTCATCGCGACAACAATGGAGCAATTGCACGCTTAAAGAGCCAAGGTCTCATCAACGATCCAAACATGTGCTTCGCCGCTATCATCTTATCAGAGAGATCATCAGTAGGAACGAAATACAAATCGAGAAAATTCCCACTGAAAGGAACTTAGCGGATCCCTTGACTAAGACATTACCTCAAAATAAGTTTGAGGGTCATGTTCGAGCTTATGGTATTGGATACCGTAGCGATTGGCATTAGGCCAAGTGGGAGTCTGTTAGTAATATATGAGAGATGTCCTAAGGCAATCGCCTTATGTATGAACCATTTATATGATAAATGAAGATTCACTATTTGAGTATACATGTTTTATGTATTTGATTGGATCTTAAACTCATTTACTGAATGTCCACGATACGATTCACAGCATGAGAGAATTTGTGATTGGATCACAACTAGTGAGTATCTCTACATGTGTAATTGTGATGTATCGAAATTATCCCTAGTCGATGAATTGATGGATTTGGACACCATCAATTCTGTCGAGACTAGCACGAGGAATACTCCTTGGTGTATCCAAGCAGCTGATTCTCACTGGCTGAAGACATTGTGATGTCCGGAGTTAATCGTGGATGCTAGTTATGGTAACTAGTTCATTGGAGTGACCAGCCGTAAGACTTCATATGGTTCTCTGCATATATAGATATGTCAATGAAGTTCTTACTGTGGCTTAAGTGCGATGTTCCTTTGACTTGCGGTATTCAAGTCATCTTGATCATGGAGACTTATGCTTTGACATCTTAAGCAAACATCTCTAATGAGATGTGGACCCGGGATGATTGGGTATAAGTCGAAGTGATCGAAGGTGTATGAATAACCTATAAAGGATTCACCACTCCTTGCGAGGAGATGTATACCCATGGCCTCTCGTCGGATTGTTACTAAAGTCTTTGGCCAAAGCATTACATGTTTAGAGTAAAGTACTCTTCGATACATGTGGAGTAACTAGAATCCGTAGGACGAGGAAATGATACTTGGGCTAGGTGTGACGTAGTCAGCCTAGTGGGGACTGACACAATAGACCATGTCCTGAACCAAGTGGGTATAAGATGAGTGAAGGGAATGAGGCACGATTCATTCGAGCTACTGAAGGGTTTCAGAAATAGTTCTGGATCAACCGTTGATCTTTTCGGTTAATTGGGGATCATGATGTACTACTAGGTGCCACTCATGATCGATCTATAATTAATGGTTAATTATAGACGGCCAACATAAACCGAGAACCTATTTGGTCACACGCACAACGAGTTTAATCCAAAGGATTTAAAACGAGCTTGAGAATGGGATTCTCAGACCGAGAGAAACTATGTTTGGTTGGACCAAACATAAAGCGAGCATGAAATTGTTTCAGTCGCAATGGAAGCATGGATGGGCCGTGTCTTATGAAGACATAATGGATGAACCAAAATGGTTTGGTTCTAATCCAATGGATGAGAATAAACCAAAGGGTTTGGTTTATATTAAACGAATGAACCAAAGGTTGGTTCGGTTCGTTTTAACTTAAAATAAACCATCATGGTTTGGTTTATTTTAACTTATCTTACTGGAGCGGGTTAACGGGCTTTATGGATATGATCCATTAACCATTAAGAGAATTAGTTCTCTATAAAATAGGGCTTAAACCCTAATCCAAAAACCCTAATCAAGTTGTTGCCGCCCAACATAGAGTTGCCGCCCACCCCTTGTTGGTGAATTCGGCGCCCAACCCTAAGTGCCGCCACCTTTGTGCCACGCCCGTCCAAGTCATTGCCGGCGACCAAGCTTCAGCCGGTGAACACTCCGGCGACCCTCCGGTGATCCCCTATAGGTTTGGCATCAAGGTGAGACTTTTCTTTCCTTGGTAGGTCGGCGCCTATATCCTCCACCAAGCTGTCCAGTTTTCTGGACAGCTTCCCCTCCTCTCGTCGGAGCGTCGTTTGGACGACGGTTAGTGCTTCGACAGCGGCTAACTTACCGGGGATTTGATCTCCGGTAATCCTCTGAGGTGGAGGACGAAGGATTCGTCAATTGGTTGACGAATACCTCTCCGGAGAAGCGAGTTTTGAGAACTCGTTTTAGGATCCGAATTTGGATTCGGATCGTGATCATCTCTCGATCACGTCGTCTTCAACACGAGGCTAGTAACCCGTACGAAGACGAAGCTCGTGACTTAGCGAAGTCATCCCGAGGAGCTCGGCGTGGATACGGATAGAGACGATTCTTACGAGGATCGTTCCGGTTGATGCCGTTCCCGCTACACGTCATACGAAAGGTTGATCAGGTTGAACCCAACAACCTAGCCCTAGGGCTTCTTATCAACCCGAACCAATTCTTCTTTTTCCCATGTCAAATTTCCTCCATATTGATCAGGTTGAACCAACCTCTTGGCGAAGCGCCTTCCGTCTCTCCTTTACCGTGCCAATTGCTTTCATTAACTCTCCCGTACCAATGGCTTTCGATGCTCGCCCGTGCCAATGGCTTCTGATATTCGCCCGTGCCAATGGCTTCCGATATTCGCCCATGCCAATGGCTTTCGCCCGTGCCAATGACTTCCGATATTCGCCCATGCCAATGACTTTCGCCCGTGCCAATTGCTTTCGATGCTCGCCCGTGCCAATGGCTTCTGATATTCGCCCGTGCCAATGGCTTCTGATATTCGCCCGTGCCAATGGCTTCTGATATTCGCCCATGCCAATGGCTTTCGCCCGTGCCAATGGCTTTCACCCGTGCCAATTGCTTTCGATGTTCGCCCGTGCCAATGACTTCTGATATTCGCCCGTGCCATTCTTCCTTTTCTTCCTTAGCTGAGCCGTGTATTTTGGATCGGATCATGAGTCACCTGCTAACCCCTCTATCGGGAATTATGTAGAGAAGGTACCAGTAGTATCATTAGTCAACTCCGAAAAATAGTCAAGCGAAGTTATAAGCTTGACTTTCCAAATGTACATAAAGTTTCTAACCTATTCTTCATTTCTCAACTTAAATCCATCTGTTTCCTTATAACTCCCTCAAGTATACTAAAGGAGGCCCGTTGGGCTCATGGGCTCCGCTTCTCCTTCTCCTTTCGTACAGCTGAATCGTCGCGAAAAACCCTATATAAACCCCCGCCTTCTCCTTTTATGTATCGTTTAGTGTGCTTAACAATCCAGCATGTTCTTCTCCTCCCGTGATTTTCACCGGCGGCGTTTCGGCGACCCAGTCCTTCCTTTCCCCACACGATTCTTCCTTAACCTCCGAGTAAATGCTCTGCTTTGTTCACACCCATGACTCCTAGGACCACCTCTTCACCCGCCTGGTATGAACATACTATAACCCAGTTAGATTGCAACCATTATTTCTTTAATATTAGGAACAATTTGTTGGATCGAAGCGGATCGCTAGAGGGGGGGGGGTGAATAGCGATAAAACTTTTTTTTTTCGTTCGTTAAAAAACCGAGTAGATAATTAATTTGCAGCGGAAAAGATAAGCAATATAAAGGGAAGACAAATGTTTTACTTGGTTCGTAGCCTTCGGCTACTACTCCAAGGCCCTAGTGGTCCTTGACCACGTACGGAGGGCAAAAGCACTAAAGGAACTCCTCCTCGTTAGAGGTAGGAGTTAATCGATACAAGAAGGAACAAAAACTTGAGGTAGAGGGACACTCCCCCTCTCCTCGTATACGATAAAAGCTCCAGAAAAGTAGATGAACAACTGATAAAAACTAATACCGACGTACAAAAATAATAAAGAAAGTTAAACCTAGACATCGGAAAGGAAGGACTTCGTTGTCGGAGAGTTGTAGCTTTGCGGAGGCTTTTTGGAAGCTTAGAATTGTTGTAAAACCCTAGGTTAGGACCTCCTTTTATAGCCTTTGAGCCCCTTTTCGAGAGGAACCCTAGCCAATCATATTTGAGCACCACTCCCCTTGAAATTTGGTGATAAACCTTGACTCCTCGAGGCTGATCCTTTGACCAGACCGATCGTGGCCATCACCCGATCACGATCACGACAGCCGAGTGAATCACCCGATCGATGGACGGCAATGAGTCCTTCAGTTGGCAATGACCGATGTCCGCAAGGCAATGTTAGCTTAAAGAAAACATTATTTCGACGGTCGCCGACCGTCCGATCTCGACCTAGACCACCTATGAGATGTCTTGGGTCGGATCTACGCTTAAGTCTTTCCCCGTAACGAGGATACGACCTTACTTACACTCGCACACACGAGCTTACCTCGATACTTATGTGTTGCTTTTGCTTCCGGCCTTCCACTCAATTCCTTCGGCTCCCTCCGAAGTCACTTGAGTGTTGCCCGACCACCGTGGCTTCCTCCGGGTGTCGCTAGCCTTCAGCTCCAGCTATAGCAATTTTCTGCACACTCGATTCAGCTCGTGAGATAACAACATGAGCTTAATTTTGTATCCTTTGCTATAATCAAAACTCAGGTTCGACTTAGGTGCATACTGCACCAACAATCTCCCCCTTTTTGATTTATGACAAACCCACATACAAAGTTAAGTGCATTAAGAAAAGATATGCATGTATGAGCAGGAGTGTTAAGAGCATGAATGAACAGGAGTATAAAAACTCTTTTTCAAGTGCTCCCCCTTGAGGAATCCTCCCCCTTGACCGAGGGTGAGTACTTGAGAAAGAGTTTTAACTCTCCCCCTTGACGTTTGCTACTAAAAAAGAATTAAGTAACCGAAATTACTTAATATTGGCCATAGTATTTAAAATAAATAAGAATTCTTTGGTCGTTGAATAAGTTTTAACTTTTGGTTTAAATATGAAGTAAGAGTTAAGTTGTCAAAAAAAATTGACCCCTTAACTTTGACCTTTTAACTTTGGCCTTTTTCTCCCCCTTTTGCCATATATCGAAAAGAGTAAGGGGTGTGTGGAAAACAAAATAAGTGTTAAATTTAAAGTCCAAGCATGTTCCCCATTTTTATTTTTTAAAAAAAATATACTGAAAATAAGCTCATCTATAAAATGTTTGACTCATATTTGGCTTGATTGATATGAAAGATCAACCAGTCCTGGTCAGAGTCGGTTAGTGTGTATGATTATACTCCATGGTTCATGGCGATGCACTAGATCTACATATGGAACCAGGAGTAAGGTCCTAACATCTCACGCCTATCTACGTGGCTAAGTACACAAACACATTAGTCCTATGTGTTGTGAGATGTATTGGCTCCTTAAATCTATAGGTGCATGATATCTAAGGTATGTCCTATGCTAGTTCCATAAAAATGAAAATTTAAGAAATAGTAGTAAGAAAATATAATTTGCAAGTTCCTATTCTACTACGCACATGCCCAATTTTCGTCTTAATAGACTAAATTCGGCTTCGGGTAGGGGTTTAGTAAATAGGTCTGCTAAGTTAGACTTCGATTCGACGTATTCGAGTTGTATTGCTCCGTTGGCCACATGTTCTCGAATGAAATGGTGTTTGACCTCTATATGTTTGGTCCTAGAGTGACATATCGGATTCTTAGTAAGATTAATTGAACTAATGTTGTCTACGTGAAGTTTAGTATTCGTAAAGTCTAACTTAAAGTCGCGGAGAGTGTGCTTCATCCAAAGAAGTTGAGTGACACACTCACCCATCGCAATGTATTCAGCTTCGGTGGTAGATAAAGCGACACAGTGTTGCTTCCTATTGCACCAACTTACTAGACTCGGTAGAAGTAACAACCACTCGTGCTCTTTCTATCGAGCTTACTACCGGCATAGTCCGAATCGGAGTAGCCGATTAGTTCGAACTCCGTAGATCTAGGGTACCAAATACCAACGTTAAGTGTACCCTTAAGATATCTAAGGATACGCTTAACTAGGGTTAGGTGAGACTCCTTAGCATAGTTTGAAACTGGCCACATACTTCTCGCAAATAGGATGTGTCGGCTCGCTAAGTATAGGAGACTTCCTATCGCGCTCCTATAGTACTTTAAGTCAATGGACTTACTTTCTAGGTCTTCTCCTATGTTAACATTAATCGCCATTGGGGTGTTTATTATCTTAGTGTCTTGCATTCCAAATCTTTTAATTAACTCCTTAGTGTATTTTTGTTGATATAGGTATATACCATCCTTAGTTTGTTTAATTTGTAGACCTAAAAAGAAACTTAACTCGCCTACCAAGTTCATTTCGAACTCACTTTCCATGAGTGAAACGAACTTGTTTAGTAAGGCTGAGTTAGAGGTTCCAAAAATTATATCGTCTACGTAAATTTGAGCTATGAATATTTTTTTACCTAAGGTTTTTACGAAGAGAGTTGGGTCAACTAAGCCTTGGTTAAACTCTTTTGACTTAAGATGGATTGAAAGTCTCTCGTACCAAGCTCGAGGAGCTTGTTTAAGTCCATAGAGAGCTTTCTTAAGTTTTAGAACATGGTCGGGTTTATCTAGATTTTCGAATCCGGGGGGTTGGCTAACATAAACTTCTTCTTTAATGTATCCATTTAGGAATGCCGACTTAACATCCATTTGAAACAGCTTAAATCCTCGATGTGCAGCATAAGCTAGCAACATTCGAATGGATTCGAGTCTAGCTACTGGGGCATAGGTTTCGTCGTAATCTAAGCCTTCGACTTGACTAAACCCTTTGGCGACTAACCTAGCCTTGTTTCTAACTACTTCACCTTTATCATCAAGCTTATTTCGAAACACCCACCTTATTCCAATTATCGTTTTGTCTTTAGGTGGTGGTACTAATTCCCACACTTCATTCCTAGTAAATTGAGCTAGCTCTTCTTGCATTGCAATAATCCAATCGGGATCAAGAAGAGCTTGTTCAATTGATTTGGGTTCTATCTTTGAAATTAAGGAAATTTGACTAAGGTTCCTATAGGATGCTCTAGTTCGAACTCCTAGATTAGGATCTCCTATCACTTGATCGATAGGGTGGTTAGTCTGAATCCTAGATTGGGTTAGGTTTGTGTCACCTAATGCTTGATCAATAGGGTGACTTGGTTGAACACTAGTTTGGTTGGAGTCATCTATCACTTGATCAATAGAGTGACTTGGTTGACTTAGGTTAGGATTAACACTAGACCTGATCTCCGGATCAGAGTTAGGTCTAGTATGAATCGGCTCGCTAATTGGGGTTGCTGGGGGTTTTGTAGGTTCATGTCCTTCATCAAATACTACATTGATAGTCTCCTCGACTCTAAGGGTGTCGTAGTTATATACTCTATAAGCTCGACTTGTAGTCGAGTATCCTAAGAAGATTCCGGTGGAGGTTTTGGATTTGAATTTCCCTAGGTGGTTCTTAGTGTTTAAGATATGTACTTTACATCCAAATACTCTAAAGTACTTGATGTTGGGTACTTTATTGTGATAAATCTCGTAGGAGGTCTTAAGGTGCCTCTTTACCATAAGGATCCTATTCTGGACATAGCAAGCCGTGCTAACGGCTTCTGCTCAAAACCTATCAGGTATGTCGTATTCGTTCAACATGGTCCTAGCGGCTTCTTGTAGAGTTCGGTTTTTCCGCTCCACTAGGCCATTTTGTTGAGGGGACCTAGGGCAAGAGAATTCATGGTGGTATCCGTTTAGGTTACAGAAGTTGGTGAACCTTTGATTTTCGAATTCACCAACATGATCGCTTCTAAGTCTTTTAACCTTAAGGTTTTTTTTTTTATTCTCGATTAATTTGAATAGATTGATTAATTAATCTAGAGTATCATTTTTATGTTTGATGAACCTAACCCAGGTAAACCTGGAGTAGTCATCAATTATGACTAAGCAATATTGACTTATATTGAGTGACTTGGCTCCATGTGAATCGAATAGATCCATATGCAGGAGCTCAAGTACACTTGAGGTTCGTTCTTGGTTAGTTAACTTGTGTTGTGTCCTAGGTTATTTTCCTTGTTGACAAGCATTACAGATTTTATTAACCAAGTTGTTGAGGTTGGGTAAGCCTCTGACTAAGCCACTCTGACTCATCTTGTGGACGAGTCTTGGGTGCGAGTGACCAAGTCGTCGGTGCCACAACCATGATTTCTCTTCCTGTGTCATAAGACATTTGGCTGAGGATTTGATTAAGTTAATTGTATAAATGTTATTTGTCCTAGTTCCTTTGAGTATTGTTTTAGCTGTTTTATTTGTTTTAATTACACATTCATTTTCTAAAAATACGACCTTATAGTTATTGTCACATAATTGGCTTACGCTAAGTAGGTTATATTCAAAATTCTCTACAAGTAATACATTTTTAATAACAAAATTCGAGTTAAGCTCGATATCACCTGATCCGATGATTTTGAGCTTGTCGTTATTCCCAAAGGCTACCGATCATTGTCGTTTGAATCGAAGCTTTGTGAATTTGAGTTGATCCCGGTCATGTGGAGCAACATTTGTCAACATCCATTGATCCTACACACAAGGTGGTTGGATTGGATGTTAGATTTTTAAAAAAATTGGTTGTAAGTTGTTAAACCTAGGTCATCTCACTGTGTCTATATGATCAAGCATGTTATACTTATGTGTTTTTGTGAGATGACTTCCAATTAAGTTGATTAAGTGCATTTAGGTTCAAGTAATTTTATGTTAGATTTGGATTTGACCCTAGCCTTGTCAAGTTTACCTTTTCAAGATCATGGCTTCAGTCGTAGCGAGGCGCAGAGGCCTTCTTTTATCGGATCATCGACCACTTCCTTAGACAAAGCCATTTTCAAGAAAATGATGACTTGACTCACCTAAGACTATTTCTGGTCTAACTGGTTATTTTTGAAAAGAGGCTCCCCGAGGCTCAATCTTTTCGAAGAATTTTAGTTGGTTATGTTTTTGAAAAGATGCTCCCCGAGGCTCAATCTTTTCTAAGAATTTTAGTTGGTTATGTTCGTGTTCTAAGTAAGTTCACAAGTTTTAAAGCACAAACTTTCTAAGTTAAATCATGCAATTTCTAAGTTAAAGCACAAACTTTCTAAGTTAAAACATGCAATTTCTAAGTTAAAGCACAAACATATTTTGTAATCGGCTCCCTAGACCGTTGAATCGGTTCGTCTATCCACATAGTGGATTTGGTCCTGGGAATCCAAAGACGGGTTGGATCCTAGAGTTGAAATCAAAAGGTTCTTAGGGACCCATTCTTGGACATGTTTCTATGTCGACTTACAATCGACATATCGACCTATTAGTCGTGTTTGAGTTAAACCCTAGTCCACCTTGTTGTACACGGCCCTTTGAGATCCAAGTAGGAGGTCAAGTCCTTTGATCCCGTGAACCTTTCCAACGTGTTCCTAAGATCTTCGACTTGACTTTTCAAGAGTGAGTTCTCAACTTCGAAGTTTTTCAACCCGAGTTGAGTCCTTCTCTTGAACTCGACTAGTCGAAGAGGTTAGGAGACCTTGTGTTTGAGGAGTTTGACCTCCTCAACCGGGTCTCGACCTTGGACTCGGATTTAACTAATTTCCTAGACAAAAACCTAACCGTGTATTTTGTAAAGTATTAAATAAAGTTCGACTTACTTTAAGGGTATCTTTTGAACCGATGCGATCCGTGCTTGACTTGAAGGTAGCTTCATAGTCCGAGTCATCCTCGTGTTCACTCGTTCTGTGTTGGTCTCGTGTTCGACTCAATTGATTTCGCCATGAAGACGTGGTCTTCATCTTCTTGGATGACGCTTCTTCCCATGTCGCTGAGGGCCTTCTTGTGCTTAGGTGCTTTGGTGGTTGAGCTTGGGCACTCGGACTTGATATGTCCAAACTGTTACACTCATAACACCTAATATTAGAACTTTTAGGTTTACCTTGGTTGGGTCGAGTTGTGGTTCGCCCCCCTTGGCTATCCTTCGAGCTAGGTTCATTAGCGGCAATAATTCCGGTCAACTTTCTTCGACTCGCCTTCCTCCTCTGGTGGTGGCTTGCTTGCGATTTTCTTCTTCTTTGAACCTCGCAAACAAGGCTATACCTCTCGGTTCCGAGTTGGATCGCATGTAATTCAAATCGAAAAGAGTTCATCTAACCTAATTTTAGAAAGATCTTGGAGACCTTGTAGGCATCGACCATGGATGCCCACAAGGTAGTCCTCGAAAGAGTTTAGAACATACCTTATAAGGTCGCTGTTTTCACCTTTGCCCGACATCAAGTAGGTTGTTGACTATGTCTTGGACACGGGCGTGGAGTTGCCGCGGACTCGTGTTCTCGCATTTTTAGTGTGTACAATTTATTGAACAACAAATCACGCTTGCAAACCTTAGCTTGATCCGATCCTTCGTAACTCGATTAGTTTTGTCCAAAGATCCTTTGCGCTATGAAGGGGCCGACGCGATTTAGCTCCTCCTTGATAGGCCGCATTGAGGATTTGTGTTGCCTTGGCGCGGCCGACTTGTCGCTTTGTCGTAATGGTCCATTGATCATAATCCAAGGAGTCACCCACTTCATTAGCTCAAGTGTGAAACCCGCTTGGATTATGATCCGCATCTCGATTTGGGTTTTGAGAAAGCATTCCATCCGACCCTTCTAATAACGGAATTCATCTCCGTTGTAAAACGGAGGTCGGACGGTGCTAAAACCCTCGAGATGGGCCATTAGAACAAAAGACCGAAGGAGACGAAGACGAAGAAACTAGCAACGACAAAAACACAAAAAAAGTACCAAGACTCGCGTCTTGGATTAGTAGTGCGGGAGAAAACTTAAAAAAGCGAAATAAATAGAAATAAACAGAATTAAAAGAACAATAAATCTGTAAAAATGGCTAGATTGGTGGTTTCACCAAATCTTAGCAACCCCCGTCTCTGATACCAATTGTTGGATCGAAGCGGATCGCTAGAGGGGGGGTGAATGGCGATAAAATCTTTTTTTTTTCGTTCATTAAAAAACCGAGTAGATAATTAATTTGCAGCGAAAAAGATAAGCAATATAAAGGGAAGACAAATGTTTTACTTGGTTCGTAGCCTTCGGCTACTACTCCAAGGCCCTAGTGGTCCTTGACCACGTACGGAGGGCAAAAGCACTAAAGGAACTCCTCCTCGTTAGAGGTAGGACTTAATCGATACAAGAAGGAACAAAAACTTGAGGTAGAGGGACACTCCCCCTCTCCTCGTATACGATAAAAGCTCTAGAAAAGTAGATGAACAACTGATAAAAACTAATACCGACGTACAAAAATAATAAAGAAAGTTAAACCTAGACGTCGGAAAGGAAGGACTTCGTTGTCGGAGAGTTGTAGCTTTGCGGAGGCTTTTTGGAAGCTTAGAATTGTTGTAAAACCCTAGGTTAGGACCTCCTTTTATAGCCTTTGAGCCCCTTTTCGAGATGAACTCTAGCCAATCATATTTGAGCACCACTCCCCTTGAAATTTGGTGATAAACCTTGACTCGAGGTCGATCTTGACCAGAATGATCGATGGCCATCACTACCGATCGGGCAAAGATCACGAGTGCTAGCCGTAGTCACCCGACTGATGGACGGCAGTCGAGTCCTTCAGGTTGGCAGTCGACTGATGCTGGCTGCAAGGCAATGTTAGCTTAAAGAAAACATTATTTCGACGGTCGTCGACCGTCCGATCTCGACCTAGACCACCTATGAGATGTCTTGGGTCGGATCTACGCTTAAGTCTTTCCCCGTAACGAGGATACGACCTTACTTACACTCGCACACACGAGCTTACCTCGATACTTACATGTTGCTTTTGCTTCCGGCCTTCCACTCAATTCCTTCGGCTCCCTTAGAAGTCACTTGAGTGTCGTCCGACCACCGCGGCTTCCTCCGGGTGTCGCTAGCCTTCAGCTCCAGCTATAGCAATTTTCTGCACACTCGATTCAGCTCGTGAGATAATAACATGAGCTTAACTTTGTATCATTTGCTATAATCAAAACTCAGGTTCGACTTAGGTGCCTACTGCACCAACACAATTATATAGACCCCTCTATAAAATGCTGCTTCACGACTAAACTGCATCGACCTCATAATCCTCCTTCCGGCTTGACATGCTTTTTCTCCGAACAATTTCTTAACGGCCTATCCCTGCCGGTACCACCGGTCTATTTGGACCTTCTAAACTTCTACGGACTACCCTTGAACCAGTTCACCCCTAACTCCTTCCGAATTCTATCGAGAGCTCACATAGTGTTCCAACACTTGAACCTCTCTTTGACCCCCGAAATATTCCATTGCTTCTTCCAATTAAAGTCTTCTAAGGCAAGTCTCTTTTATTTATCTAGCCGTTCAGACTGCCAATTCTTGGTGAACCTGCCCACTTCCCACAAGGGCTGGGAAGAATTGTATTTCTTTGTACAACTTCCCGAGTCTCTTCCCTATTCTGATATATGGAAGGTAGCCCTTTCTGAATTGCCTCCCTTCCGAGAAACGAGGACCAAATGTCCCTTCCCGGAAGTGTATAGAGTATTAGGAGAGCTACATTACTGCTCCAAACATCTAATAGAAACTCCTCTGCTAAGCCACTTTGGATTGTCTTCTCTACCTTTGATGACTTTGGTTGCTGTAGGTAGGGTGATACTGGTCCTGCACTATGACTTCCTTTCCAAATTATTCATCTTTCTTATAAGTATACCTTGCAAATAATCTAATGCAGAAGGTTTTGGTGGAAGGGGAGGCAATTGAGGCTGCCAAGAAAAAGAAGACCTCGACTAAAAGAGGCAAATGAGTAGCAGCTCAATCGTCCCCTAAAAGTCGACTCATCAAGAAAGGAGCCTCAAGTTCATCTCTTCTTCCTTATCTTCCGACCAGGGATCTCAACCCCTAACCATTTATGAGCTAAGAAGGGAGGCGACTCTCCCCGCCCTTCTTCATCTCCCCAAGGAGGATTCTCCTCCCAATTTCTTCATTCCTCCCCATCCGCACAAAATTCACCTGCTTCTCTCATACAATCTCTCCAAGCTCCTATACCTTCCGACTGAGAGTCGCCCTACCCCTCTTCGCCGTATCAGACCCCCATCTTCCTCGGAAGGGGAGGATCCTTCCCTTACTGTTCCTCCGAAGGCCACGTTGGGATCCTTGCTGAAGATTCGGCACCCTTCGGAGGTAAAATTATTTAATCAGTCGGGCATACAAGACCCGTGTGAGCAAGTGAGTAAACTGTTGGCAGAGGTATTTACTCTTTCTTTTCCTCCTCTTTGCTATGGGTATTTCCCTATACTGATGTATGCTGATAATTTTTCTTTCCCTTTAGGCCTTCACCCAACATAACAACATGGTGGTTCATCTGGCCCGATTCCAATCTAGTGTGGAGACTCGTCATTTTGCCGCCGTGTCACAACAGAAAGAACTCGTCCGGCGGTTAAACGAGTAAGAGGCAAAGGAGGCGGAGTTTCGGGGTCAGTGCGAAGATGCCATGATGCAACTAGCCTTGGTCCGAAGCGAAAAAGAGGAGTTGTAACGAAAAAATGAAGAACTGGAACAATGCCTCTTCTTGCAGTCCAGTGAGCTGCAACAGGTAGACATCCTGACTCAGGAACTGAAGGAGCATAAGGGATATCTTATGGACGCCATGATCAAGGATGCTGACTCCTCGGCTACTATCACACAGCTTCGACAAGAATGTCACCGTCTTAATCTGGAGCGTCAAGCCTGGGCAGTTACCAGGGAATCCTGTGCAAAGAAGTGTAGGAGCTTTTCTCCATGGTAGCGGCTCTTCCCCGAACCCTATCACCGGTGGCTCAGCAGCAATTTACTCTCCAACATGAGTATCTTGAAGCTCTTTCAGCCTTAGGACAGCGAGCTATAAAGGCAGCCACCGAGAGAGATATTTTGGCGGTTAAATTGGCGGAAAGTCAAGATCAGGTGGTTCAATATCAAGACCAACTAAAGGAGCAGGAAGCCGACCTCAAGGGGCGCTATGTCAAGAAGGGGGTAGATCTATTTATACTAGGTTTTGAGGGGTCCTCGGCTCAAAATGCCGAACAAGGATACCCGCCTCCTGGCACAGACACTAGCTATTTAGATCCTACGGAGGCGCTAGCTAAATGCCCGCCCGAACTCTTTGAGTTGTAATTTCTACTATTCTCCTTTTTTGATAATTTTGTCAATAGCCTCTCTTCTGCTTCTGAATGATGAATTTGTTCATATGCTTAGTTATCATCGTCTTGTCATGCTTCTTGACGGGTCAGGAATTCTGGACCAATTTTAAATTCCTCTTTTTTTATATCGTTATCTCTTTTCCCGTATCGTATGGTACAATCACCTTGTTGGTTCGGGCTTATGGGAGAGATATTGAATAACATTATTCACCTCCGCCCCAATTTCGGATTCAGGAATCTGCTTGAAGTATTTTGCCTGATATTATTCACGCCCGTCCCGATTTCGGTTCGGGGACTTGCTTTAAGTGACTCTTGCCTGTTAGCCTTCCCCATTCCTTTTACTGCTTCGGAAACTATATCAACCTCTTCGCCTTCTTCCCCTTCCCAAGAACTTCCCCCGTCGTTTTTCTTTTATTATAAATCATCGCCCTCCATGTCTTCGTCCTTCCATCTCACTATCATGGCTTCAGCAGGGCATCCGTTCGAAATTTCTTCAGAGTCAGAATCCTTTGAGTTACAGAACTGGGTTTCGGAAGATACTGAAGACTCAGAGACCCGCTCGACCGCCACTTCAACCTTCCGCCTCCCAGTCCAACCCCCACTCCTCCTAAGGGGAGGTCTTTTCGGGCTCCTTTCCCTTCCTTCCGCAACAGGGTATGGAATCCTCCCTTCACCTGGGAGTATACAGTGGGAGACCCCCGCGTCGTTGACGAACTTCCTCCACTTCCACCAGCTCTGGCCTTCATCCCAATCCCCCCGGCAGAAGCTCATCCTTCTTCGTTCGACGAAGGTCCATCAGCTCTTCCTCCACCTCAAGTCGAGCGCTTCAGGGTCATCTTGGCGCCCTCTCCCCCCAAAGAGACCTCTCCCGCCTCGTCTATGGGGAGCAATCAGAGAAAATCTGTATAGATCAAATTAATGTAATCATTTCAAATATATGAGTAAAAATGAGGGAGGGAACTTGATGTTTGCTTTTGTCTTTTTCTCGTAGAGGTAAGGTTTCTGTCTTCGAAAGGACAATAATCTGATCCGAACATACCTTCTTCTATCATCGCCCGGGGATTCGGACCCTCTTAATTACAGTTATAGTCCCGTCGACCTTCTCACTACTGCCCCCACGTTTCCTCTTCTTTACTGGCATTTATGGCCCCTATTTCTTCTACCAATAAATGCACTTTCCCCCTTCGTTGCTATAAAAGTCCTCGATCGTTACCTGATAGCTTCCATCCTTTTCTTTTCTTTTTATTTGCCATGGACAGAATATCTGAACAGGCGAGTTCCTCCTCAAGAAGATAAATGATCGCTGATACATGTTTAGCTTGGAGGAGCAAGTGAAGTACTTACAGCAACGGCTGAAGGAAACTTCCACCAGTAATCGCTCCCTACGCCAACAACTGGTCGGGTCCCAAAAGGAATTGGCCAAACAGATCTTCCTGCAGCAGTCTTACCGACGACAACTATTGTGCCAACCTCAATCATACAAGAGAGCTCCCTCCGTTCCTCCCAACAAAGAACTATAATACTCAAGATGTATAAGGGTTTCTGTTTGTCATTTTCCCTCGTAAATGACTCAAAATATGTAATTCTTTTGCATTAATGAACTTTTCCAGTTTATCTTCTTTCTCCAGTGTCTTCTGCATTGTATCACGCTTTACTTCTTTCGTATTCACATAGACTTACATATAACTGAGACATATGTCGGCTCTTCCGCTTTTATAATCTGCTTGGGATATAGAACCATTAAATGAATTGACTCTGCTATTTTGCAAGGATAAAACAATATAGGGTTAAACAAGGACTTCAACTTCCCACCCTTTACGGGGACAAAAAGTGATATATAACTGAGGGGATCTCAGTTCTTCCGCTCCACCACCACACGGGGATATCTTCCTCTTCACGGGGATAAAATTTTTGAGTCTAACCGAATGAATTTCGGTTCTTCCGTTCCGCCACCACACGGGGATATCTTCCGCTTCGCGGGGATAGAAATTTTGTATATAATATATAACCGAGGGATTTCGGTTCTTCCGTTCCGCCACCACACGGGGATATCTTCCGCTTCGCGGGGATAGAAATTTATATGTAGAATAAATAATAACCGAGAGATTTTGGTTCTTCCGTTCCGCCACCACACGGGGATATCTTCCGCTTCGCAGGGATAGAAATTTATATGTAGAATAAATAATAACCGAGGGGTCTCGGTATTTTCGTTCCACCACTGCACGGGGATATCTTCCTCTCTACCTCGCGGGGATAGAAATTTTATATATAATATATAACCGAGGGATTTCGGTTCTTCCGTTCCGCCACCACACGGGGATATCTTCCGCTTCGCGGGGATAGAAATTTATATGTAGAATAAATAATAACCGAGGGGTCTCGGTTCTTCCGTTCCACCATCGCACGGGGATATCTTCCGCTCTACCTCGCGGGGATAGAAATTTTGTATATAATATATAACCGAGGGATTTCGATTCTTCCGTTCCGCCACCATACGGGGATATCTTCCGCTTCGCGGGGATAGAAATTTATATGTAGAATAAATAATAACCGAGGGGTCTCGGTTCTTCCGTTCCACCACCGCACGGGGATATCTTCCGCTCTACCTCGCGGGGATAGAAATTTTGTATATAATATATAACCGAGGGATTTCGGTTCTTCCGTTCCGCCACCACACGGGGATATCTTCCGCTTCGCGAGGATAGAAATTTATATGTAGAATAAATAATAACCGAGGGGTTTCGGTTCTTCCGTTCCACCATCGCACGGGGATATCTTTCGCTTCGCGGGGATAGAAATTTATATGTAGAATAAATAATAACCGAGGGGTCTCGGTTCTTCCGTTCCACTATCGCACGGGGATATCTTCCGCTCTACCTCGCGGGGATAGAAATTTTGTATATAGTCCCGAAACTATCAATATAAAAGAGGCAACGCTTTCATATCCTCCCTCTTTTGTGCTTGCCTTCTGAAGGGGAACGCCCATATCCGCCCCTTCCCATGCAAGTGAAGGCTCTAGCACATAACGGGCCATTTAGAAAAAATAATCCTTCTTTCCCTTTCACTTAGGGCTGCTTTTACCACAGGCGAGGAGTCCAATAACGGTTACAAGCCCACTCACTTCCTCTTTATAGGGGATCCTTTTGCCTTCGTTTCTCTGCCTATCTTCATCCCTTTGCCTTTTCATCTCCTTCTTCTCCGTCTATTCGTTCCTCCGCCGCCATACTTCGTTGCCCCAATCCTTATTCTCAGACCATCAAAATGCACTCTACCTTTTTCCAGGAGATAGCAGGTCGTTATCCATATCGCAAGAGGAAAGTCGGTCAGCCGTCGGCTCTGACTTCTTCTTCACCTTCCCCAGTCACCAACACAGCTACTTCATCTTGTCCGTCTTCCTCTCCTCCCCCTGCATCTCTTGTTACTTCCACCCCGGAGGGAATTGGTACCATTATTCCTTCCTTAATTTCCCCGGTATTTGCAAACCCTAGCTCCCATACTTTTTCTCCCTCTGCCACCAATATTCAGAAGTCGCCTTCTCCTCCACCACAACCTGAGGATGAACTTGGGGAGGATGCACCTCCATGTCAGCCGATGACAGAGACTGACCCACCCTTGCCTTCTATCTCCCCTGAATATCATTCTTCCTCCGAACCCATGGCGGTTGATATCCCCTTACCGCAAACTTCCCCTTCCACTCATCGCCTGAAGAGCCCCTCTCCTCCCACAAATATCATTCCCCTTCTTCCCCTCACCAGTGAACTTCCCACCTCAGTATCATCCGTCCCATCTTCTTCCTTTTCTCCCAGGAGTCTTCGAATCATGAACTTAGAGGAAGTGGTTCCTCGCATGGAAAGGCTACGCCATGCTCTGGATTTGATATGTTTTCTCGATTAGCTCTCTTAGCTTTGTCTTACTAGCCGATTTTCTTTTTCACAACTGGCATGCAGACCTTGACCAATCATCAAGAGTTGGATCGCTCCCTCCGTCAATATCGGACTCAAGCTCAAGAATGGGAGCGACAACAACGGGAAGATTTAGCGAATGCTCAAAATCGAGAACGGCTCCTGTTGCAACAATTGCACCTGTGCCAGGAGCAATTATCCGAGGCTCGTCAACAAATTCAGAAGGATGCTGATACCATTGCGGCGTTAAGAGAACAACAACGCCCGCGTGTGTCGACCACCGATCCCCTAAGGATTATTCCTCGGCTCAAGAATTAATACGTTTCCAAGGGCAGGTAGCAGAACTCCTCAAGGGGAAGCAACAGGATTCTGACGTCATCGCTCGCCTTCAGGTCCAATACCAGCGAGCACAGGATAAGATAGGGGACCTCCGCAGCCGCTTGTGCAAGGAGGTACAAGAAAACTCATCCCTCATAAATTCCCGGGTGCATGCTCATGCCCGTCTACGCAGGCAAGAGACTTCCCTCTAGAGGCTGAGCACTGAACTCGCCCGAACCAGATCTTATTCTGAAGCAGTGGAGGGGATCTCAGCTTCTATGCGTCAGAACATGGTGGAGATGACGCACCTTGTGCAGCAGGACCAAAGTTCCCGAGCCGATGATGTTTCCATCTTAGCCGATGCTATTATGGAGGTGTCGCGACGCTATGTGGACGTGCGCCGAAAACTTCAAGAGCAACAAGAAAAATGCGAGAGGTCGTACGAGGCGAAGCCACCGCCTCGCTCCGCCAGAGAGACTCATCATTTTGCGCGCCACTTATCGGGGATTTAATGAAGCGGTTCAAAGGATTACCTCCTCCAACTTATCCTTCCTTTTCTTTAAATTGGGAGGCTGGTTTTCAACATTATCCTCCCGACCGATTTAAGCTGTAATATGATAGCCTGCTTTGAAACGGGAATTCCCTTTCCATCTTTTCTTTCTTCTTCAAGATTTATTAACAATACCGTATTGCTTTTGTAAATAACCCTTTAATAAAATTTGGAGAGTACTCGGCATCTAATTAACGTAATTAATTTAAGAAGTACCCCCTTCGGAGTCTCATAATTTCTCTTCTTCTATTCCATATTTCTCATACAGTGTGAAAGAGTTTTAAATGAAGGGCATTCCAAGGTCGTGGAAGCTCTTTGCCTTGGTCATCTTTCAGATAATATCACTTTCTGCGCTACGCGTTATTTCATAGGGTCCTTCGATTTGGAGCCGACTTTTTCCGGTCTCCATGGATTCACCTTACGCAAAACCCAATCCCCTTCTTGAAATCTTCGAGGCATCACCTTCTTATTAAAGGCTCACTGCACTCTTTGCTTGTAGAATTCCGCTCGCCTCCGTGCCATCTCCCGCTTTTCCTTCACCAAGTCCAATTCGGTGCTTCGGATGAGTCGGTTCTGATTCGGTTCGTATGCCTTTATCCGAGCGCTATTTAATAACCTCGATCGAATAACAACTTTAAAGGAGTTTCTCCCGTTCTTTGTCTTGGGTGTAGTTCGATAGGCCCACAGGACGCCTGGTAACTCTTCTACCCAGTTCCTCCTCTGAGCCTCCAATTTGGTCTTTAATCCTTGAATGAGGATCCTGTTAGTCACCTCCACTTGCCCATTCGCTTGAGGGTGAGCGACCGAAGTGAAAGCCTGCCGAATGTTGAGACTCTGGCACCATTCTTGGATCTTTTTTCCTTGGAATTGTCATCCATTGTCACTGACTATTTTCCTAGGAATACCGTATCGACAAACAATGTTTCTCCATAAGAACTGTATTACGGCATTATCAGTAATTTTGGCTAAGGGCTCTGCCTCCACCCATTTGGAAAAATAATCCACAGCCACCAATAAAAACTTCTTCTGTAAAAACGATGCTGGCATCGGACCTACTATATTCATTCCTCACTGATCGAAAGGGCAGGAAGAGATCACCGCTTTCATTAACTCAGCTGGTCGTTCGGAACGGTTGCTATGTTTCTGACAAGCGAGGCAAGCTTGCACTATACGAGCGGCATCTTGCTGAAGAGTAGACCAAAAATATCCTGCTAAGAGGATCTTTCTTGCTAAAGCTCTCCCTACTAAATGATTGCTGCAACAACCTTCATGAATCTCCCATAGTACCCATTCCGCATCCTCATTTCCCAAGCATTTCAATAAGGGTCGTCCGAAGGAAGTCTTGTATAAGTCCCCATTTAAGAGGGTGAACCGTTTGACTCGACTTATTAAAGCGGAAGCCGCTATTTTTGCTTCAGGGATCTTCCCGTGCCGTAAATAAGCTGTGATGTCGGCCCTCCAATCGAGCATTAGGCTTGATTCGGGTGTGTCTCCCTCCACGCTGCATATTGCTAAGGAAGTATAGATTTTCGTATGGACCGTTTCTGAGGACTCCATTCCTTCCATAGCACTAGCCATCCGAGTCAATTCATCTGTCTTTCTGTTGTTCTCCTGCGGGATCTGCTTTAAGAGGACCTGACGGAATTGAGCTTTTTCTTTCTCAAAAGCCCTTAGGTATTTATGCAGTCTTTCCTCTCGAACCGTGAAAGAACCTTGAAGTTGTGATATCACCAACTGGGAATCCGAATGGATTATAATGGAAGAAGCCCCCACCGCTTTAGCAGCTTGCAATCCCGCTAGAATGGCTTCATATTCCGCCTCATTATTAGATGCCCGATATTTCAGGCGAACGGCTAGTCGAGTTTCTTCACCATCAGAAGAAATTAATAGAACACCGACGCCGCTGCCCGTAGACCTTGAAGAACCGTCCACGAATATATTCCATGCCTCTGATCCCTCCTCGTTGGCTGTCGAACCCTCTTCCGAACCGCAGGGTTCCTCTGCTAGAAAATCCGCAAGTGCTTGGGTTTTGATAACCGTTCGAGGTTGGTAGCGAATATCATACTCGCTTAGTTCTACTACCCATTTGGCCAATCTTCCAGAGAAATTGGGCTTAGTGACGACCTTGTCCAATTCGCTATGTGTTAGAACGGTGATGGAATGAGCCAAAAAATACGGCCTTAATTTGCGAGCGATTAGCACTAGGATATACGCCAACTTTTCCAGCTCTATATAACGGAATTCCGCCCCCTTAAGGATATGGTTGGTGTAATAAATAGGCTGCTGATGAGAACCTTCTTGCTTTAATAATACTGAACTAATGACTCCCTCTGAGACGGCCAGATACATCCATAAAGGTTCGCCGACTATGGGTTTGGCTAGCAGTGGGAGTCCCGCCAAATATTTCTTTAACTCCTGGAAAGCCCGTTCACATTGATCATCCCACTGAAACTTGGTAGTCTTGCGTAGGACCTTGAAGAAAGGCAGCCCTTTGTCCGCCGATCTGACTATGAATCGTGATAAAGAAACGATCCTGCTCACCAGCCTCTGTGTTTCCCGCAGATTAGCGGGTGACTTCATGTTGCATAATGCTTGGACCTTTTCAGGATTGGCTTGCAACCCTTTCTCAGTCACAATGTATCCCAAGAACTTGTCGCTCTTTATCCCGAACAGGCATTTGTTAGGGTTTAGCTTCATATTAAACCGCCTCAATGTAGCGAATGTTTCATTTAAGTCCTTGACTAAATCCCGAGTGGCCTTCGATTTGACTAATATGTCATCCACGTAGACTTCCACATTTTTTCCTTTCTGTTCAGCAAAGATTTTGTCCATAAGGCGCTGATATGTGGCCCCTGCGTTCTTTAATCCGAACGACATTACCACATAGGCGTATAACCCTCCTGCGGTCACAAAGCTAACCCTTTTTTGATCTTCTTCGGCCAAAGGTATTTGATGATATCCTTGATATGCATCCATTAGGGACACCACTTCATATCCCACAGTAGAATCCACCAGTTGATCAATACGAGGCAAGGGGTAGCAGTCTTTAGGGCACGCTTTATTTAAATCACGGAAATCTATATACATCCTTCATTGCCCCGAAGGCTTGGGGACCAAGACTACATTAGAAACCCATTTGGGAAACTGGATTTCCTTTACATGACCCCCTTTTAGCAGCTTGTCCACTTCTTCGGCTATGACCTTGTCCTTTTCTGGTCCAAAATGTCGCCTCTTACATTGGGCCGGCTCCTTTAATGATATTGAGATGGTGTTGACCGAGGTTGATCCGTGAAATCATGCACATCTTTTGCAAAGATGTTTTCATTCTCCTTCGTGCAAGCCACCGGCTCTTCTTTGATTTTCATTTCTTTGTCTTTATCCGTGTGCCTTTCTGGAGCAATTTCCACCGATTCTCCTTCCTCTATTTTGCCAGCCTTGGGGGGGGATTCCTCCAGGACGCAGATGTCAGTGATGATGGCAGCTTTGCCTTTGAGGTCATTGGTTCGGGCTTTCTTCTGGTCGTCCCGAACCATTTGCACGTAGCAACTTCTGGAGGCCTTCTGTTCTCCACGAACTTCTCCCACCAATTGACCCACTGAAAATTTCAGCTTCTGGTGGTACGGGGAAGCCACAGCCTGAAAAAGGGTGAGGAAAGGACGCCCAAGAATAGCATTATAAGTGGACGGAGCGTCCACAATGAGGAAAGGGATTATACTGGTTTTTTGGCTGGCCTTTACGCCCAGAGTCAGAGGCAATGAAATTTGCCCCGTAGGGTGTACTACATGCCCCGCGAATCCAAAGAGGGGGGTGGTCACATCTTCTAGCTGGGCATTTCCTAGCTGCATCTGTCCGAAAGCTTCCTGAAAGAGGATGTTGACGGAGCTTCCCGAGTCAACTAGCACCCGGGCCATTTCATAATTGGCCAAGGATATACGAATAACCAAGGCATCCGTGTGGGGCAGCAGGACACCTTGTAGATCTTTTAGCCCGAATGAAACGGGCGGTGCCACTTGAATAGTTTGGTCGGTGATGATGGACAAACTCTCCATGAGACGGGCGTACCGGTTAGAGTCCCCGTCGGTAGGTCCTCCAGCTATAACATGAATAACTCCCCGCGTGGAAATGTTATCTAGATTGGATGAAGGGCCCTCACTTGATGGACCTTCTTGAGAGACATCCTCCTGGGACGGCGTTTGGGGGAAAGTGACCCGAGGTTGTTGATTATATGACCCTGGACGGGTTACATCGGGTCGGGGGCCTCGCCGCGTCCTCTGCCGAACCTTACTTACTTGCGGATATGCAGATGGAGGCGATCCAATTCCTCTTGTAAAAACATCGGCCACTCGTAGTATTCTATGATATTGGCAAAAAAATGGGGCAGGGGGTTACGTGGGATCCCCCTGTGTCCTAAGGGTCGTTGCAGCAGACCCTGTTGGTCGTAGAATTCCATTTCCCGTTCCTTCCAAGTCCTCACAGGAGGAAGCGCTTCAGCGGCCATGATTTGTAATGGCGGGACGGGGCGAACTCCTTGCAACATCGGACGAGGCCTCGGGACCTCCTGTCGAAAAGGTCTTGTATACTCCCGCCGAAGAGGTGCTTGGGGAGCAGCGGGACGAGCCCTTTCAGTTGGGACTGTTGCAGCAGTTCGTTTAGCTCTCCGTACCTTTAATCCTTCTTCTTCGTGGATAAACTGCTCCGCACGGCTTAGTAGCTCCTCATAACTATCCGCAGGTTGTCTTAACAATGAACTGAGGAAGGGGCCCTCCTTCAGCCCGTGCTGAATAACACCTCTGAAAGATTCGGATCGGGCTGAGGGGATTCCCCTAGCTGCAGAAGTGAATCGATGAAGATACCCCCTAAGGGATTCTGAAGGTCCCTGGGTGATATGCATTAACATAGAGGTGTCCTGTCTATACGCCTTGCAGCTGACAAATTCCCGACTGAACATTCTCTGGAAGTCAGCGAAACAGGTGATAGACCCTGGGGGCAGAGTATTGAACCACTTTTGCGCCGAGCCAGTTAAGGTGGTTCGGAAGACTCGGCACTTGAGAGCGTCAGTATAACAGTGGAGCGAGGCCGCTCCGTCAAATTGAGATATGTGTTCTTCGGGATCCGTCGAACCGTCATACTTATTTATCTGAGGATTCCAGAAGTAGGATGGAGGGAGCTCCGAGAGAATGTCCATTGTGAAGGGGCTGAGATCGTATACTTCCGGAGGCCTAGTTGATTGACTTTTGCTCTGTTCCTTCCTACGCGTTTGGGTGAAGGGCATAGTGTTTTGAGGCGTTCTTCTCCCGAGTCCGCCTCCAAGCAATGTTTCCCCATTGACGGCTGTACGAGATGGAGGAGACATTTCTGGGGGTGGGCCTCTGGAAGAAGGTTCCCCGGAATACGGATGCAGATATCCGGTCCTTCTCCTTTCCCTAGCAAGAGCTTCTGTGATAGCGTCATCCATAAGGGCTTTCAACTGCGAGGGTAGAAGGATGATGGGGCACTCCTCCGCTGCTGAGGTAGCAGGTGGTTGTATTTCTTCCGGTTGCATCTCGACGTTCAACTCAATTGTTCCCACAGACGGCGCCAACTGATGTGGAACGAGTGAAAACCTGTTCGCTCCATTTTCAATGCAGTGAAGCACTGAGGGAGGTCTCAGAGGGTTCTCACAAGCCGCAATCAGTAGAGAATAAGAAGATGAAATGGGTGAAACGCAAGAAAACCGATGCTAGCAATCGAGACTCAGACACAAGATGTAATGTGGTTCGGAATAAGAATTCCTACTCCACGGAGGTGAACTTTCTCACCGGAGACAGTGCCTAAGCACTTTCACTATGAAAGTCCTCCTTTACGGAAGGTAAGTTTCCGAAGGTGGAGGAGAGAAGACCTTTTACAGTGATGTCATAAAGCGAGAAAAATACAAGAGACGTGACAACGATAGATCTCCTTCCTTCTTCTCCGGTGAGGCGACTGTGGTTCTCCTTCTCCTCTTGCGTCCTCTGCTCTCTCGCCGGGTTGGAATGATTGCGGATCCCCTTTTTTCTCCCTGTCTCCTCCCTTTTATCTTCCCTACTCCTTCATCATAACGTCGGGGATTATCTCCACCGTATATGTGGTCATCACCTCCACCTGGAGAATAATTCTGTTACAAACATGAGGAACGAGGGCTCCTCGGAATATTGTGTGGGGGCCTCCCCAGTTATTGCATAACGCCTTTTCCTCTATTTTTCAGGTAACTAGGTTAGACTGTCTCCTTCAACCATCCACTTTAGGTGGAGCTAGCTTAGGTCTATGGCTCACCGGTGACCTAGCCCTAGGGCTTCTTATCAACCCGAACCAATTCCTCTTTTTCCCATGTCAAATTTCCTCCGTATTGATCAGGTTGAACCGACCTCTTGGCGAAGCGCCTTCCGTCTCTCATTTACCGTACCAATTGCTTTCACTAACTCTCCCGTACCAATGGCTTTCGATGCTCGCCCGTGCCAATGACTTCTGGTATTCGTCCGTGCCAATGACTTTCGATATTCGCCCGTGCCAATGACTTCTGATATTCGCCCGTGTCAATTGCTTTCGATGTTCGCCCGTGCCAATGACTTCTGATATTCGCCCGTGCCAATGACTTCTGATATTCGCCCATGCCAATGGCTTTCGCCCGTGCCAATTGCTTTCAATGTTTGTCCGTGCCAATGACTTCTGATATTCGCCCCCATTCTTCCTTTTCTTCTTTAGCTGAGCCGTGTATTTTAGATCGGATCATGGGTCACCTGCTAACCCCTCTATCAGAGATTATATAGAGAAGGTACCAGTAGTATCAGCAAGTCATGTCCTTCGTCGATGGTGAGAGATCATCGGAGATCACTATGGCAGCAGGGCAAGGTTTGTGGTCACAGTGATGACGGGAATTAAAATTCTCTTTTATTTTTATAGCAACTCTCAGACGCTCAGTAGCTTGGAGCAGCCAACAATAACAAGGAGATAAGATATAATGAGTTTGCGGTCCTCTTTTTTTTTTTTTTTTTTTTTTTTTTTTTTTTTTTTACTTCTTAAAATTTTTTAATGTGAAAAATAGACTTTAACAATTTTATTATAGTACTAAAATGACATTTTATCATTTTAAATTACTATTTAAATGCAAAGAAAATTTATTAAATATGGAGAATTAAAAATTATTTTTAAACAAATCAGATGCTTAACGTAAACCAGGGATAATACGATAGCTCAGCATGGCAGCTTTAATAATTCCTCCTCGATTACTGAAGCTTCAGAAATCTCCCTCTTCCAAGCATTCGTTGTCTCGCCTCGATCTCCATGAATTCCACCATCGATCTCGGTCAATTCCTCAACAAGATATGGGATGCAGCTTCGATCTACCTCGCCAGGCCTCGATCTCGCATCGAAGACTTGCGCAGAGACGCGGAGCGATTGAGGGCCAAACTGAAAGACGTCGAACAGGCCATCGACGTGGCTGAGCGCAACGGGAAAACGGCCACCGAAGAAGCTCGACTATGGAAGAGCGAGGCTGAGGCGTTTGTATCTACGGAGGTCGACGCCATCCAACAGGACTACGGGGCGATGCGGTGCCTCGGAGGCTGGTCGTGGAATTGCGTCTCCATCAATCGGAGGGTCACCAAGAAGCTGAAGGAGGTGCAGAAGTTGATTAGCCGAATGGATGTTTCTAGGGTTGCCGCAACGCAGCCGCCGCCGCCTGCCGTGGAGCTTCCCATTTCAAATGGTGTCGTCGGGATGCAATCGAATCTGATGCAGATTGTGAACCGGATTAGAAATGAAAAAACTAGCGTCGTTATAGGCATCTACGGCATGGGGGGGATAGGAAAGACGACGCTTTTGAAGCTCATCAACAACAACGAAGAGATCTCCAAGCTCAAGTTTGAGCATGTCGTCTGGATTGTGGCCTCCAAAGGATGCAAATTGCAAAAGCTTCAGATGGACCTGGCTAAGAAGTTAGGACTGAAACTTGAAGCTGATGAGAGTGAAGGCGATTGTGCTACTAAACTCTTCAACTTCCTCAAGGAAAAGAATTGTTTATTGTTGCTTGATGACATTTGGCAATCCTATGATCTTGCCATGTTGGGGATGAAACAAGAGAATGGCCAGGAGCAGAAGCGCAAGGTGGTAGTTTTCACAACGCGCAGCGAGCAAGTATGCACTGAAATGAGGGCTAACGTGAAGAAAAAAGTGGAAGGCTTGGCATCTGATGAAGCATGGAAACTCTTTCTGAAGAATACAGGTGAAGATGTAATCAACTCAGAGCCAGCGATTAATCGACTAGCAAAAGAAATTGCTAAAGAGTGTGCCGGTGTGCCCCTTGCTCTCATCACAGTCGGCAGAGCCATGTCCGCAAAGAAGTCATGGGAAGCTTGGAATGATGCTCTCATGCAGCTGAAGCAATCACAGATGCCAGAAGTGACGGGTATGAAAGAAGGAGATCCTATGTTTGCTGCTTTTAACTTAGCTATGAGAGCCTGGAAGATGACAACATGAGAGCTCGGCTGTTGTGCTGCTCTTTGTGGCCTGAAGATTTCAGAATTGACAAAGTCGAACTAATACAATGTTGGATAGGCCTTGGCCTGATTCATGAGTTTGACTCGATCAATAAAGCGTTCCAACGAGGGCACTCCCATATCGAGACCCTTACATCTGCATGCTTGTTAGAGCTTGTTGATGAGAGAAGGATCAAGATGCATGATGTGATCCGAGACATGGCTCTATGGATGGCCTCGGACTGTGGATGCAATCAGCACAGGTGGATTGTTAAACCGAACGCCGAATTGAATCAGTTGGAACTAGATAATGAGCAATGGGAAGTGGTAGAACGAGCATCATTCATGCATAATCGTTTAACTTCTTTGCCAAGGCAGACTCCCACTTTTCCCAAACTTTCCATGTTCATGCTCCAAATGAACCCTGAGCTAGACTTAATTCCTGGGTCATTTTTCCAGTCTTTGCCTGCTTTGACATTCTTGGATCTCTCGAGTACAAAAATCACAGAGCTTCCGGGGGAAATCAACATGTTATCTGAGCTTCAATATCTAAACCTCAACTTCACCCCAGTCAAAGCGCTGCCAGCAGAGTTGAGTGGCCTTGTTAAACTCAAGTACTTGCGTCTTGCAAAAACTCATAGTCTTGCCAAAGTACCCAAGGGAACAATATCCAACTTATCTTTGCTCAAATTGTTGGATCTATACGCGAGCGAGTACGCTGACTTGGATGAGCTAAAGGGATTTAAAGGATGCCGGAAATCCATCGGAATTACCCTGCACTCAATGACAGACCTCGAACGGTTGGGCTCTCTACGACAATTATCTACATGGAAACTCCAACTACAAAACATGACAGACTTGGCTTATCCAAGTCATCTATTTGAGAGCATCATGACCAGCCGCAACACAAGGCAGGACCTCGAACGACTACAGATTGAAAATGTCCTGACAGGTGGTGAATTAACAGTTGCTCGGAGTAACAAGGATCGTGAAGAAGGCCTTGAATGTTTGAGGTATATGGCGCTCGTACGTGTCCACAATTTGCAGGAAATTACTTGGAAAGCAATCGAACCTCAAACGGTATTTCCTAATCTCCACGAATTAGACATTTATAGCTGCCAAAAGTTGAGAAACGTCACCTGGGTTCTTCAGCTACCAAACCTCAGTATCTTGAGAGTATCAAATTGTGGTGAGATAGAAGAATTGATAAGTTGTGATGGGAGTTTCGCGAACTCTAGCATTAGCTTACGCTCACTGTCTTTGACTGAATTGCCTAAATTGAATTTCATCTCACGGCAGCCACTAAGCTTCCACTACTTGGAGCGGATATATGTATTCTCATGCCCAAAACTCAGAAAGCTGCCGTTTGGAGCTGAAATTCGTCGCAATAAATTGAAAAAAATATTCGGTACTTTGGATTGGTGGGAAAATATCGAGTGGGAGGATGTTAATGACGAGAATGCTCTCTTCCCTCATTTCAAGCATCTTGAGGTGAGTAAGTTTTTTCAACAAAAGCATGCAAATCTTTCATTTTCAATATATACTTTAATAAAAAACAGCGCTCTTTTGAAAATTACCATCTCTATGCATGTCTGAAAATGTCTGAGTGAATGTACTGCGTAGCATTGCTAATTTGAAAAAGCCATGCAAATATAGTTTATTTTTTATAAACAAGGAGAGACAGAATTGAATACATACATACTAAATCCATGCAAATATAGTTTATTTTGTTTCTCATTAGGATGAAGAGAGTGGTTTACGTAATCACAAAGGTCAGTTCATTTTCCTTTCTAAGTTCTCTTTGTTTATATGTTAGCATCTAGAGTATCTTGTTCCAAAATATCAAATTATTGATGAACCTTAATTCTAGCTGCCATGTCCTCTATTTATTACACTGTTCTCAGATACCTCATAATCAGTATTCTTAGAATCAGACTGAACCAGCCAGTCAGATTCAATAGTTACCAACAAAAACACATCAAAATGCTATGTATTGTCCTAATTTCTAAATATTCAGAATCGCTTTCCTTGTCAAGATGTATAGATAAATCGATAGAGATAGACCACACGCGATCAGTATTTTCTCATTCTCTTGAAGTTAATTAGATTGCTATTTTAATTTGCCGTTGTTTTCCATTTTCAGACAATTCATCGAATCATCCATGGTAGAGATATCTATTCGGATTGGGCTCGGTCATTTTAAAATAATTCAAATGGATTAAGTTGACATTTTATCCATCCAAATCCGGATCAATCTGCACGGATTATAAACCCAGATTGACCCGACAGATTTAAATTGAAAAATATTTGTAATATGTCTGTGTATTTATTATATTAAATAAATTTAATTTGATTTAACATATTCAATTAATAGAATAAAAAATAATATCTGGAACTCTTATTTCTTCCCAATAAAATTACTTTGATCGACCAGCAAATCTATCCGTTTTAAATTGAAGATTTTTCAACGGGGATGCATGGCAGGCCACTCTTCCCTTCCCTTCCCTTCCCGTTAAATATTAAATTTATAATAGACGGATTGATCCGATCGGCCGTTTGACCGCTCTAATCGCTGCACTTAACCTGAACTACATGCGGTCTGGGTAGACGGAGCAGCGGGTGATCCTGTACGTGGTTCGCGCCCCTCTTCTCTGCAAGAAATGATTTAGCACCAGTAATGGTTTGTAAGAGGTAGACCTGCAGGATTGAAATTTAGAAGCCGTAAAGGTTTGTAAACAAAAACATCAAGAAAGTAACAGCTTTTGTATTCCAATGCTGTCACATTAATATCATCTATCTTACCAAATACCCCATGCCGTGTTATCTGTAACTCCAGTGTTGCTTTATTCGATGCAGGATGAATGTTTGCAGGTTCGAAGAGGACAAGGCTTTCTGATCACATGGAATTCAAATATTACAAAAAACTATTGAGGTAAAAATTACCAGCGACAAAAAAAAAACACCGATAACTGCGATTAAATTACACAACTAGGATCGCATATCTCCATGCAAGATCGCTAGAGGAGATAGAATTTGTGTATATCAAAAGAATTAAGAGGGTGTTTGAGAGAGAGAAATTTTTTTATTTTTTGAAAAAAATGAGAAAATGTGTTTGGTTGATATTTTTTATCTGAAGAAGAATTTTTTAGAAAATAAAAAAAACAAAAAAAAACTGTTTTCTACTTTTTCAGAAAATAAAAAAAATAAAAACGCCCCTAAACATCTTCATTTTTTTTATTCGTCACTACGCATGCAGGGACATTCAGTGTCTTATCGAAAGTTACATGATAAACTTTATTTTTGGAATAGACCTGCAAGTGGAGATCATTAGGCATACCTTCAGAGTACATGTAGACGCCATCCTTTCGGCGCCACGGCTTACGCTGGCGAACGATGACGGCGGGCATGGCCTTGTTGCGGATATCAGGCTTCCCCTTCTTGACGATAGCCATAAGTAACCATGTCCCCGACGGAAGCCGAAGGAAGACGGTTGAGGCGACCCTTGATCCCCTTGACGGAGATGATGTATAGGTTTTTCACCCCCGTGTTATCCGCGCAGTTCACCGTCGCCGCCACCGGTAGACCCAGCGACATGCGAAACTTGTTCCTCCGCCGTTCCCCCGCGACCTGAAAAAAAAAAAACTCAGAGATCTTTGGAAGCTCGAGGAGAGAAAAAGACGGGAGCATCGAAGAACGAGAGGGTTACCTCGCTTCGACACGTCGGAGAGCGCTACACGCTCACGCAGAGAACAGGCGGCGACGCCAACGTTGAATTGTGTAACTTGGCAGGGAATAGATCTACGGTTTCACGAATGGGCCGAGTCGCGGTTCGAACCACGCAATCCAATCGATTTCTCCGGTCGACGTGACTCGAAAGATATATATAATTTCCTATAATTCATCATTTGATGTATAAATTCTTCATCGTAAAAAATATCGATTATCCACCATTTTTTTAAAAATTAGTCCATTTATTGAATTATCGTCAAAGATGTTAAAAATCTGATTTTTGCTAGTAAATAGATAGTATTTAAATAATAGAGAATTTAATACATTTTGACAGGGATATGCATTCAAAATATCTGATTGTTTGATTGAACGGCAAGGATCTAAACAGTTTCAGAACTCGTTGCTTGCCTATTGCTATGGATATAAAACTCATCTAATTGCTTGAAATTGGACTTGCATATTTTTGAAGCTCTCGTCGATTTTGGGAAATTTCATAAGAACACCATTAAGATTTCACATTAGTTCTTTCCATTGGCCTTTGTTGCATAGCCTCGCCCATGAAGTTTTGATTCTAGACCACCATTAATTAAACGAGTCGCTTCTTCCAAGGGTATGGAAAAGATTGTCAATGATCAAGCTCTGGCTTTTGGACGCGATTCGCAAAAGAAGAGAAACTTTTTGCATTAAAGAAAACAACTACCTCGAAATGGAAGATAACAGTTTTCATTGATTATCTTGGATTCACGAAGAACAGAAGCACATTATTCGCGAATAGGTTGCCGATCTCACGATCTGAAACTGTCGGGAAAAAAAAAAAAACTCGGCGATCATTTCTCACTATCGGATTCAAAAGCCACCACAAACAACGGAAACATACCACAAGATGCCCAAATATAAAAAATCGGAAGGTAAACAAATGGATCAGAGCGAGCAATCAAGGGCCATAGAAAGCTAGGAAGTCGAGACAGAAGATGGGGTTCCGACACTTGCCTGATCCTTCCAGGGTCCTCAGCGCTACATGATGCGACGATACCAAGCGAGGGCGATAGAAGACGACGGAACGAGGTTTCTGGATCGCAGGAGAGCTTTCCGTTCGATCTCTCCGATTCAAGACGGAGAAGGACGAGACCAGCGGAAGGTACCGTCACCGAAACGTATCGTTAATGAAGGCCGAAAATGGTTCGCTGCCGATGAATGTTTACTCGCTTCTACCGGGAATGTCAAAAGCGATCTTTGGTGGCCCCCGCGAATATGGACGCTTATTCTCCCAGTTTCGAATCTGGTGGGACAGGCAATAATCCTTTTTGGGTCCCACCCAGTTGAATTGGACCGATTAAACCGGAACAAAGCAAACCCGGTTGAACTGCTTGGCTGATGGAGGAATTTTCCGCTCTTTAATCGACGAGGAAGAGGAATTGAGAGATCTCGATTTCGTCCACGGGTTGAGTTCACGGCCTCCGATCGGATTCTCCTGCTGCGTAAGTTCAATCTTCTTCCTTTCCTGCTCTATTTTCTATGTGGTTTCTCTTTCAGGATCATTCCTCTCCTCCTCGATTGCTTTTCCTGTTTGTTTTTGAGGGATTTTAGTCGTCTGGCAAGATTGAATCATTCGAGCCGAAATTGAGTTTCTGTTTTTGAAATTTACTTCTGTGATTCATGGGTATCATGTTAAACTGAAGGATCTGGTGGCCCATGACCTTTTTAAACTTTTTTTTTTTTGCTCGGTTTCGATGGAACTTGTTGGCTGTAATTTGTTTTGCTCCTGTTAGCTTTTCTGTTTGCATACCGCTAACTGTTCTTTGATTATTGTTGAATAGTGTCGATTAAGTTTCCTGGCAGTTGAATATGAGAGATTTTAATTGATTTATTGTTTTTCTCGCTCACAAGGTCTTTGGATTTTTGTCACTGAGCAATTCATTTTTATCCCTCCCTCGAAATCTAAATAAGGACATATTATTAACGATATCGTTTGAATCAAAGAGGCAGTGTCAATTCCATCTCAAAATAATTTTTGCCCAAAATATTGATGCAAAGTAAATAATTCACAGTTATTTAAATTTCTGGAATATGTTTTAGTTGAAGCCTTGATGGAAACTTTTTGAAATGAGGATCTTGTTTGAGCATTTTGGAAGAAGAACGATCGTGTTTGGTCATTAGCCGTATAATTAATCAATGATGAAGACCTATAGCTGTGTGGTAATTGTTGTTGAATGCATAAGTACCAATTATGTTGCAAGTGTACATTTGAAGTTCTTATGCTATTGACTGCACCTGATCTTGATGTCACCAGTCTACGGGCATTAATTTCGTTATCCACCTGCATCCAAGCAAGCCACTGTTCATTCCATAATTTTTCGTCAAACTGTTCATTCCATCTTGAAATGATCTCAAAATCTATTAGATTCTACTGCAAACAAGAGAAAAACAATATTATCCATAAAAGAGATGACCAGAAAGAGGATTATCTATTTGATCTCTTTAATTTAGTTATTCCGAACATTTTTCCATCCCTTTTTTTTCTTGTGTAGCACAGAGTATTCAACTGAGTGATTGCATCACAAGGTAGGAGAACTCATTTCTGTGGGGTCTAGTTTGTTGTTTCTCTTATTATTTCTTTGACAATAATCTTATATAATTTAGTTGCTACATTTTTTTATGAATTTGACTTTTTTGATAAATTTCATACGTCTACAAATAATCGAGAAGTTTATCATTTACAGAGGTTGCCTTAAAATCCAAATAGATAATGGCTAGCAGAAGAATTCAAAAAGAGCTCTTGGACTTGCAGAAGGATCCTCCTACATCATGCAGCGCAGGACCTGTTGGAGAAGACTTGTTCCATTGGCAGGCAACAATCATGGGTCCTGCTGATAGCCCTTATTCAGGAGGGGTGTTTTTCATTAAGATTCATTTCCCACCAGACTATCCATTTAAGCCTCCAAAAGTCAACTTCCAAACGAAGGTACTTTGCATGATGCTACATGTGCCCTTTATTTCATTTTTTTTCGCTTGCTCTTTTCACCCTCCTGTTCGTAGCACCTCTGTAGTTGGTGAAATTGTGACTATGAACTATGGCGAATACCATTGTTCTTATTTTAAAAGAAAATGTCATATATGGAAGTTTTAATTCTGATGTGTTGCCACAATTATGATGCGACAATATCAGATAACACAATTAGATCTTTTGGATATTTGTTCATTATAATTTTCATGTGTTTTCAAATTCAAGTTTTGATGCATCATAAATGTACTTGAGGATCTAGAATCCACTTCAAGCTCATTAGTTGACTTTGGTAGGTGGATTTGTTTTTCTCTTGCTCAGATGTTTTACTGATTGGATATCCTTATGAACGAATACAAATAATGGAGCCTGATAAGAAAAAGCCAACTTAAAACTTATCTCTTAGTTTTCCTGTTCAAAAGTGTATATGTAATATGCATCACTAGTTTGGTAACTTTATGAGGTAACAACTACAATTTGTTGTCCTTGATGTGATTAACCATAAATGTTATTTATTCAATAAGAGTCAAAAGACAACACACGAGATAAATCCAATAAAAAAGATAATTTCACATGCTTTATATAATTTGTGAAAAAAGTATGATTAGAGTTCCTAAATAGGTATTATGGTGAGTTACCAGATGAAGAGAATATTTAATAAGACATAATTACTTGTATATCTTTATAAATTTATTATTTTGGTCGTGTGACTTCAAAATTTAATTTCCCAAAATTTAATGTCTTCCATATATGCCATTAATGGGCCTTTACATTATTTTATTATTTAAGCTCTTAGCTTTTACATTAGTACTAGATATATTTACAATCAGGTACCTCTTTAGTATATGCTATTTACAAATGAAAATATGATAATTAATGAAACTACAAATAAACTCAAAACATCAATTGTGATGAATACTATGGAGATTGAAACTCAGTTTACTTTGGGGGAGAGTTTTGAGGAAGAGGGGGAGTATGAGAGAAAGGCTCATAAAATTACACATGGAACTTTGCACTTGCTTGCATTTTTTTGTACTCTCTCCCTCCTCCCCCCTCCCCCCTTTCTATCTTTCTATCCAAGTAAATATACCCTAAAAGTTTTAAATTAAGTAGAGCTAAAATTGAATATGTAAAATCTAGGTCCAACAACAAGAAAAGAATGAGATGCATTTAAGCTGGGTAGACAAAAATCCTCTAAATAAAAGTTTTACCTCTATCTTAAATCTATTATCAATATTGAGATCGTGTTGAAGTTATCATTAATAACACAAACAATAAAAATGAAGAGAATTTCTGATCCTTAAATATTGCAGCATGCGCCTATAACTAAAAGGAAATTTTATAAAATGCATGATGCGGGTTACTGACAATTAGAGTAGGAAAAAAAACTATTATCTGTGATCAATTAATATTTCTTCCTGTAGATGATAAAGTGAGATTTAATAGATTAAAGATGATATGGGAATGTCCAATAGATTTTATAATGAAAATAATTAGAGGAAAAATGTGCGCAGTAGCCCAAGGAAAACTCATTAATGGGATAAGATCTAGGTTGCCCTTTCCTAATGTTGAGAACTCATGATTTGTTTACTACATTTTTTTTATTGCAAGGAGTTTCAGTATGTTACATATCAAAGCTTTCAAAAAAACTTCCTAGGGCTAAAGCTACACGAAAATAACGCTACAAGTTACTGTTTGTGGTTCTGCTAGCAATGTATTAACTTATTCTACAGCATCTGAGTTTAGTCTTACAAGAAATTTTCGAATCAACTAGATGATTCTTACGGGATTTAGATGAAAAGATCTACTACACATACGGTTCTTCTGCACTAGCTTTCAAGAAGTATTCTGAACTTAATTGACCTATCTTAAGATAAGATAATTTGCCTTTTTATGGTGGGATTCAATTATCATCATCACGAGGTTACTCTTTCATGCAGGTTTACCACCCCAACATCAACTCAAACGGAAGCATCTGCCTTGACATCCTCAAGGAGCAGTGGAGCCCTGCATTGACCATTTCCAAGGTTCTCCTCTCAATCTGCTCTCTTCTGACTGATCCAAACCCGGATGACCCTCTTGTTCCCGAGATCGCCCACATCTACAAGAACCAGAGATCGCGCTACGAGGAGACTGCCCGGGCTTGGACCCAAAAGTATGCCATGGGTTGAAATTGATGACCGCCCCAACTTCTTGTAAATGTTGTAGTGCTCTTGTGAGAGTTTGAACCAACTATTTCAAGTCTGTGTTTTGGTGTGTGTTGCTCAAGTATCAAGTTGAGTCCTTAGCACATTGTGTTATGTAAATAGTGCATTTTTATTTGATCCTTTTAGATTGCTCGTAAATTCTTTTGGCATTATTTTTTTTTTTAATTTGCCATTCTCTCAAAAGAAATTACATTTATTTACGCCATTTCTAGTATTATATTTGGGTAAAAATCAAAAGGTTTTTTTTATTGGAATAATAAAAAAATATCCTTTTTCCATTTATTATTAAAACCATGTTTCATTTTATTTTCATTTTATCTTTTTTTCTCGTATAATTTGGTGTCTGACTTTGATTTTCATCAGATTAGATTAATTTTGAGGGTAAATGGTTTTCTTTCTGACTCATTTTTATTTCTGGTTGATAAGTAAATATTATATTATAACAAGGGTCGCTCAATAAAAAAGAACACTCTTTTCATTTTTTTTCCAATAATCTTTTATCAGTTTATTTCTCTACCAAATTCAAAATAAATAAAATTAAATTTAATAAAGAACAACACATCTTATAGGTTGACGTCAATATTAATAATGGTTGATAATAATAATATTAAATCATTAACCATAAACACCTTCCGTTATTAATAAAAACGTCCCTCAATATTCTTAATCATAATAGATTCGAACCGATGAACCGTTACGGGATCTTGCACCGGTTCGCATTAATCTCTGATTTGAGCCGGGCGGGCGGGCGGCGGGTGAATTAATTAGTGGCATTCAAGTTTTTTTTCTGTAAAAAATTTGTGTCAAAAATAAAATAATTATAAAACAAAGAAATCGAGTGAACTCCTAAAATAAAAACTACCGGCGGTTGCGGAGTGTCCTTCCTATCGGCCATGGAGCGCTCCTCGGCCGGCAAGTCCAACTACGGTGGGCCCCTCCAAAGGTCGAGGAGTCTCAGCCGATACTCCGACAGCTTCCCCCATCCGCAGGATGCTGACGACTTCTCTATCCCACGCGGCAGGTTCGTCGACAAGGTCCGCGGGGCCGGCGTCGAGGAGATCAGCGTCGATGACCTTGCGGAGGAGTTTTTAGGGTGAGGGCTCTGTCGCTAGTTACTTGAGAGAGACGGAGTCGTCCCGCCAGCGTGGGAGATCTGTATCAAAGGCTCCTGATCGTCGGCTAGCGCCGCCGAAGGTCGTGTCTGAGAGCGTCTCCAGACGGCGGCGATCCCTCGCTGTTGCTCGGTATCGGTACAGCGATTCGGAGGTACTTGTTTTCTCACTTGATGAAGTCAATGTTGACAATTTTCTCAAAAAAGCGTTGCATTGGGTGAATAAGTCATCATCGTTTGCTATAATGAAGATTTCAGAAAAATTGGTATTTCTTCATTTATCGGTAGAATGATAGCAGACTGCTCATTGTTCCTGGCATCGTCAGATTGATTCTGCTTAGTCTGCTTCGATATCATGTTTCTTTATGTTCAGCATCGGCATCTTTCTTTGTATTGCTACGACTATTATTTATCTCACAACTTTGTTCGAGTTTGTATACTAGTCAGATTGCATGAAAAAGTGGCGTGGATTGTTGGGAAACTAAGAATACTATTTCTTTCCTTGTACCATTTCATGAGAAGCTATGAAGGTATCAATAAAAATTCTGATTTTCTTAACGCATTAGACTTCTCAAACTACGAAACTGTGTCGCCAATGATTGCTTTTGCATTTGTTACACTAGATCGTAAGCTGAAATCTTTTGTAGTCTTTAATTCAAGCAGGATTATAATATGGATCTTTTCTAATGTACTACAAAATGATGTTGAATCTCAAAGTTCTAGCATTAAAAGTGAATCAATGACTTCTAGCAGAAATATATTGCAGCAGTCTTCATCACATAGAGTAGCAAAGAATGGTGTTTTTGGCAGGTCTGCGAGTCAAAAAGATTTTTACCACTCACCAGACAGCTACTCGGTAATTCATACTTTCCATGAACTCAAATCTGTATTTCTACCTTTCATTTAAGATTTTTAATAAATCCTATACATTAGAAAGAATGGCAAAGGGTCATATCCTGATACTAGTAGAGAAAAGGTATTTTTCCTTAGTCACTGCTATATTTACATTATCAAACTACCCTTACGTTTGGCTTACAAGCAATCAAATACTTAGTTTGTGGCAGAGCTATGCTTCTTCATTAACTGATGAAGAAGCCCGAAATGTTCATTCAAGAATGTATGGGGATGAAAAGACAATCCAAACAATTTATGTCCAGGAAAAGGTTTGTCACATTGACAAGATAATCATTTCAGCCCAATCTGAACATTTGTTTCTCCAGGACACTGTAAATTTTGTTTCTTTTGGTAATTTTGGAGCTTTAATAAAGTAGTTTACCTTAATAACCCGATTTGAGAATTCTGATCTAACATTAAAGGTAGTTTACCTTTAATGGTTTATTCATTGATTTTTTTTTTATCCTTTCCATTCTCTATACAGCTCATGGCTACAAAAGAACCCTTGGACTATGCTAATGGGAAAAGCATTCGGCCAAAAAGCTCAGAAGCTCTGCAAACTATTGTTGAAATCAGAAGAAACTACACAACCAAACTTGAAGAGGCATGTTTAGATTATATCTTGAGATGCTATCAGTTTTGTGTATCTTCTGGCATACCTTTTCCAGTTTTTCTTATCTCTATTAACTATGTTGTCTCTATAAATGGCAGCATGTCATTCACCCTGATTTATCTCTTTCTAAAAGCTCTAAGATACAAAGTATGTTCTTGAACTTGAGCTCCTATGCTAATTACACGTCCTTAGTCAGGATAATTGCATTCTTAAGAACTCATGTTTCGCTCTTGTTATACACAGTGTCACACACAATGGAAAGGGTACGATGGATTTGCATTTCTTCTTTGCACTAAAATTACCTAGAAATTTGTTATAGTTTCTTGCAGTCCTATAATCCAGTTTTAACTTCAGTGAAACATGTAGCCCATGGGATATAACCTTTTTACAATACTTTGAGATGCCTGATCATCTTTGTAACTTTCCTGATTTCTGTTAAAATCTTTGTTGGAATGAATATGCATGCTTTCAGTCAGAGAAGCACAAGCAGGAATTGTTAGCTCAGTTGGAGCGGGAAAAGGAACGTGGTCAGGAGCTTTGCAAAATTGTGAAAGATTTGCTGCCTTCATTAAGGCCTGCTATTCCGGAAAGGCAATCGAGGTCAAGAAGAGTAAGAATTCTGTCATGTTACAAGACAAATGTACCTTACTGGTATTTACTAATTCACTAAATAAATTTCCTAGAGGAGCAACGACAGAACAAGAATGTCTAGACGACCGAAGAAGCAGAGAAGTACTTGATGGATTTTAATAATAATGTTGAAGATACAGATATAGCTTCTTCTTTTGATGGAGAAAGGAGCGATACAAGTTCAACTATAAGAGATCCCGGATTAACCGACTTCAAAACAGAAACTTATGATGGTTACTCGAGAACTAGGCCTCTGCCTGACAACGTTATGCTTCCTTAGCTGCAATGGGAAACTAGCACTGGTCCATTTTTGCCGTGCAAAAATAATCCTGGAGTTCCAATTTAATTTCCACTGGAAACAACTCATATGCTGCTGCTGCAATAATGCCGATCCAGGTTCCCTTGTGGCCTACCTTTGTGTAACAATTTCTTGTATTATCTGTCTTACCATAGTTGATAAATCTTATGAAACAAGATCGTCTTTTAGCTTCGCAAGAAGAAAAATGCTTTATAGTTAACAATGATCATCTCTCGATCAATCTCAGGAGGCAAGTGCTGAGATCAGTAATGAAAGTAAGATATCAAGCAGTTTGGGAAGTTGGAGCTCCGGAGAAATCAAAGGCTCTTCCACAGCTACTATCAACAGAAGACACAGCAAGTTCAGACTTCTAAATCATTATTCTGATGGCCGAACAAGCCCATCTTCGTTCAACATGGATGAGTACCTAAATTTGAATCAAGCTGAAGATCTTTTTTTGGAGAGGTTGAGGCAGACTCTGCAGAGGACAAAGTTATTGCATTGCTTAATCTATCATCAAATTTTGTTGTTCATCAGAGAACTTGTGCATAATTCAGCAGGCTAAAGTTAGCATTCCTTCTACTTCGTATACAATCGCAATTAATTGGTGTATTTGGTGAACATGAATTCCTTCTTCTCGAGCAACTAGATATGTAATTGGTCTAATTCATTATCGTATCTTCGTCGAAATCTCTTTTGAGAAGTCAGTTTCAGCATGATTCCTTGGTTGAATAGTTGGAGAAAAATAGCCACAAGAGTTGACAGGCAAACCATTTTTGGCTCTGAATTCATCAGCCTCCTTGAAATTTTGCTGTTCACTTTGAACTTTCCTACCTTTGTCAATTTATATTCATTTTAACACATCGCATAAAATCATTTTTAACAGTCTGATGTAGTAGATTATTTGAGTAAAATTTAATTTAAATAACATAAATTTTAATTAGTAATATAATGCAAGTTTAGGCTTTCATTTTACTTAATTATTGATCCATTTCAAGTGAACATTAGGATACCCCTTGGAAATGATCAATAAATAGATAATTTATAACATTTAAAAATAAAAATAATTAGAATAATTTATTATAAATTGTTGCATGATCAATAACTCGGGTTATAATAATATTATAAACTATAATAATAATTTATAAAAGATTTCATAAAATAGATTTTTGTTCACCTAAGAAATATGCTACTTGAATTAACTACTTAGTCAAATAAATTTTTTCCAAATGTCTATCTTTCCATTAATTTTTAATTAGATAAAATACTTTTTATAAAGTATCTTTATTATAATAATTATGGAATCAATAATAGAGTATTTCATTTTATTGTCCCAAAAAATCCAAAAGTTTTCATAAAATAACAGATATAAATAATATTATATAATATAATTATTTAAATCCACGAGTTGAGGTGATGGCATCCAGTCAAAGCAAATATTTTATTTGTTGGCGTCACAGCGCGACACCAGAGCCGTTTCCGGAGCTATTGGCTTGTATCAGCGTCCTCCTCGTCGGCGAATTGGATAAGGCAAGGGTCAAGATTTTACTGGGCGTTGCATCTCCGACGCACCGGAGGCGATCTCAATCCAGTAGCACCTTGGCTTTCTCTCGCGCCTTCTCGTCCTCTTGCTAGGTATGCGATCCATCGCGTCTGGAATCCATCTATTTTGTGAGAAAAGATGTGTTTTGGTGATGCTTGGTTGTTCCAGTTCGGATTTTAGGACAGTCTTTGCCTCTTTGATTTTGACATATTGAAACCTCGGTGCCTGGGACGATTCTTTCCATGTTAATCCGAGTGGCGAATCATTGATGAGGGGTCTGAATTGTTCGAAAAATCGATCTTTTATTCCAGTAAAATCGCCGTTTGAATTATCAATTAAGTCGTCTTCACTAAACAACGATTTCTGGGTAACTAGAATGGCACGCCACGCAATTCCTTGACGAAGCATCCATTTCCTCAACAAAAGGGCACCATAACTGAGATTATTTCGGCTGAAACAGAGACGTGGAGGTTTCCAACAGCGAGGACAGCGTAGTACTTCGCGACTCAGATTGTTTGTTGATTCGGCTGGCCTTGTTGGAGTGGCTGATTCCTTGACTCGGCTGGACTTGTTGAAGTGGTTGATTCATTGATTCGGTTGAATCAATGAATCTCGGGCAGCGTCGAATGATGCGTCTCGGAAGGGCGAGCAAAAGAGGTATGAAAAGGAAATACCGTTAAGGACGCCGAGAAAGATCTCGACTAAGCTTCTCCGATGCTCAAGTCGATAGAAAAAGATGAGCTAAAGAGGCACTGAATAATAGAGAAATTCCGAACCTGGAACACCTTATGATCTTCTCAAGTTACCTTTATATAAGTGTATTCATCCATATGAAGCGGTACGGAAGGTATGAGCCGCATGACTTTTTAAGACGGTGACCTACCGTATTTAGAAATAATAGGGGGCATTACCTTCATAAATGCCGTAGGTGTATGAGGCATAATTAATGTTCCTCGCGTGATTGATTGGAGACAGGATTATATTAATGCGGCGAACATGTTCCCTTAAGGTAGGCATGAAAATATATTTTCCTGTCGTGTGGAACCCTCGACAAATGATGTCTCGTTAGACATCTTGACTTTAATATCCGCTACGTCATTTGACTTGTCGAGATATAAACTGACCGAGATATAATGCTTCCAGAATATAATACGGCCGAGCCGAAATATGATGCTTTCAGAATGTAATATGGTCAAGGTGAAATACTGGGATGCTTCCATAATGAAATACCGTCGAGATGAAATGCTGCCAAACCCTAAATCAGTTTAAACCGGTATCAGATATGCTAGCGTAGGATATCTTGATTTATTGTCTATCTTCTTTTTAAGTTGAGGCTAGTATTTGGTTATGAGGGAGGTTGATGCCCATCATAACTAATTGATTAACTATGGTTCAGTGTTGCAAATATAGGCATTCTTAATACGGACGATGCCTTTTCTTCTTCTCTCAGGAGCTCTTCTAATGTAGGAAGACAGTTGAGATGGAGTTAATAACAACTGGTTCTATAAGCAAACACATTGTGAGTTTATATTGCACTGACAAGTGACAATAGTACTCTTTAAGCGAGAAATTAGCATGATACATGACATATATCAAAAATACAAAAGAGTTACTGGAATATGATTAACTATCTAGAGAAACTGTTGATTGATATGACAAAACCAAAGGTTCCATTAGTCAAAATCCTGCATTTCTTTTATTAAGTGATTAAATGCCCATGACAGTGTTCAGTCAATTGAATGACGAGAAAATGTAGAGTAGTTTAGTTCCTTCTCCCTGGGGAGAGAATTAACTGAAAAATCATTTTAGATTCCATATAGAATCAAGACATTTAATGCATTTATGCAATTGTTTCTTTCTTTTGATAAGATTTTCTAGTAGGCTTCTGATCGTCCTTAAACCATCATGGAGGTTAAATGATAGTTAGATAGTCTATGCTGGAGGTCTTTTTTACAATCTTCATTCATTTTTTTTCTTTTATTATTTCATGCTATGTCACTTATCCTTTACACTCTAATCAATGCTAACTCTTCTAATTATAGGATCCATTGATTACTTATAGATTCACTCTCATTCTGCTTTCTCTCATTTCATCATCTATCAGAACTACACATAATTTCTCTGATGAACAGAGTCACAAAAGGCTATTGTAGCACACTTTATGATTATAAGAGCATAGGGAACCTATCCTCTGAAAGAGACCACGACAGTTGAAAAGACCCCAAGGACTTGTCCATAATACTCTCAAATTGGTATATTAGGAAACTGAAAGCAACCAGAAAAACAACCGGCCGTCCAAAATTCTGAAACTTCTGTTGCCATAATTCCATCTGTCTCAAAAGATGCCACAACTTGTTCGTTTGCACTAGCTGAGCAAATCAAACTGTATGCCTGGGATCTTAGCAGCGAATTCTGTAAAGATAATTTAGTTCTATTGTACTGCTAAGTGTTAATTTCTTGTATACCAACAACTGATCATCTGTTTTATCTTGGACGATTGTGGGCGGAAACGTAGAGTTCTATGATCCACATTTCATAACTCTCAGTGGATTTTAAACTGTTAGATATAGTTTATACATTCATGTGACTTAGTTTTTCCAGATTTCAGTCTTTTATGTAGTATTCCTTTGATGCTGAAAATTTAATTCTCTCACAATTTACCTACTGCCGAGTTGTCTCATTGGTTTAATAGTGTGCTCATACTGTAGATGTGTTCAACTGCTGAAATTTGTGATGCAAATCCATCCCTCCTCGCAAAGGGGGATATCCGAGTTCTTCAACCGATATTCCAGATGTACGGTCAATGCCGCGCATTCTCTGGACCTATAGTCACGCTCAAGGTGTTCGAGGACAATGTGCTGGTGAGGGAGTTTCTCGAGTCACCGGGGGACGGCCGAGTGTTGGTGGTGGATGGCGGAGGGAGCATGAGATGTGCCTTAGTCGGAGGGAACTTGGGACAATTAGCTCAGAACATGGGTTGGGCAGGCATTCTTGTGAATGGTTGCATAAGGGACATCTATGAAATCAATGGCTGCGACATCGGAGTCAGAGCTTTGGGGCCTCATCCTCTCAAATCAAACAAGAGAGGCCTGGGTGAAAAGCACGTCGCTGTTAACATCGCCGGCACCATAATCCATGACGGAGAATGGCTATATGCCGATAGTGATGGAATTCTAATTTCAAGCACAGAGTTGTCTCTTTGATCTTCTCATGGTTCAGCAATTCGACTGTATGTTTCTGAATAACAATAGTCTTCCTTAATTTACTGCTTTCTGGAAAGAAATCGAATAATCCCCCAAGTCAGAATTGTAATGCTGACTGATTTGTGTATGGCCTCTCATTATTTTCTAGAATGCTTCTGAATAAATGCATCTTCTTTCAATTGATCTGTTCAATTGTCCAAAATTTGAGGAGTTTTTCAGTGTGTATTTCATTCGATCTTATAGGATACTGTCGTCCTGTTTGTTTGTTGTAATAAAATTTTATCATTTTTTTTGTTGGGTTTTAGTAAATCAATATGTTATTTGTCTCCCTTCGATACCTCATATAGGCAGTTGAATTGAAAGAAACTTTGGCGCTGTTTGATTTGGAGCGTATTTTTCATTTTTTGGAAAATGGAAAACTATTTTTTTTTTCGATTTTCAATTTTTTAGAAAATATTTCTTTATTTTTTGAAAAATAGAGATGGAAACACTAATCAAACATCATTTTATATTTTTTGAAAAAAAAAAATCACCGATCAAACGCTACCTTTATTTTCTCCTCTCTTTTTTCATCTTTCCTTAGTTGTTGATCCAATTTCAAAGAAATTTTCTTTCAATCAATCATTTTTTTATTTTCCTTTTTATTAGGAAAATGAAAATTGAAAACAGTTCATGATATAAAAACGGATCCAAAATTTTATATTCAGAAGATCGTCGTACTGAAATATAATAACGTTAATTAAAAATAAATAAATAAAATTTTGATAATAATCGTTTAAAATTGGAGGCCCCTCTAAAATCCCCTAAATCCGCCCTTGTAATAATCAAATATCGGCAATTTATCAAACAGCGCAGCTGAAGTTTGGAATTGTCCAAAAAACGTCTCATACTTTCAGATTTACCAAATTGCGCACTTAATTCCCTTTTTATCTCTCTCGTCAAAAGATCTGCACCACTGTGGTGCTGGAATTATAAATCTCAGCACTGCGATCAAATTTGAATTTGTATTATGCTAGTGCTGGTGGTGTAATACTGACACCACCGCGGGTAATCTTGGAAATGCAATTCGGCACCATCGTGGTGGTGCAATCCCAACTACCATCGCGGTATTGAGATTTAATTTTGATCTCGCGAGATCGAAGTTGCATTTCCAACACCACAGTGGTGTTGGAAGTTGAATTCCCAGCACCACAGTGATGTTGAGATTGTAATACAACTGTGGTACTGGGATTTGAATTTCTAGCACCACGTTCGGAAATTTTACTATGCTGCAGGTATATTTGGCGGGAGGGATAAAAAGAAAATTAAGTGCGTTATTTGATAAATCTGAAAGTATGAGATATTTTTTGGACAACTTCAAACTTCAACTGCGCTGTTTGGTAAATTATCGATCAAATATCAATAACTTCGAGATGATTATTGGCTCAATTACTATGAAATTAATTGGAGGGCATGATAATATTTTTTTGTAATAATTGTTTGAGTACAAAGATGGAGACTACGTGACTTAATTACTAAAAAAAATCACTTAAAATATCTGATCATGTTATTTGACTGTGAAATTATTAAGTTTTAGAAACACATTTTTATGATTTCAAAGAACTTTTTTAAAAGGAGATTAATAATATTTGCGATATAACTAGAGACTTTTGTGGGCGGCCCAAATTGTGTGGAGCCGTGGGCCTTTGTAAAACTGGGCCTGATTAAACTTTTCAGAAGAGGAGTCGGGGAGAGCGGCAGGAGGAGAAGGGAAGCAGATCATGGGGAGGGAGGTAGCAGAGAGCTGCGTCGACGGGTTGATCATCGAAATGGTGTCGGCGTACGGCCGGAGGTTCTACGCCACTAAACCGGATCTCGCCGCCCGACGGATCGAGGCGATCGGCTTCCAGGTCGGGCACCAGCTCATCGAGAGGTTTCCCTCGACAATTTCTATTGTTTGAAGCCATCATCTTCGATTTCCCTTAGGTTTTGGCTTCCTTAGCCGCCGTGTTATTGTTTCTTAGTTTTTATTTGCGCTGATCGTCTGATTTCGTTGCGAAAGAGCCGTCTTTTCTGGACGACAACTGCGAACGTCGAAGGGATAGAAATTCCATTGAGAAGATAATGGGATAAACGTTATCACTGATATTGCTATTGGACTGTGACTTCTTCTGTTAATTGTAGAATTATACGGTTACTCTCCTTCAAGAGCTGCCGAAGGAATAAAACTTCTATACTTTTACTTAGGCCAACCTTATAACTCTTATCATGATTAACAAAGTCAATGAAAACGTAAACAATTTGACAACTGCCAGTGTGAATCAGTACATGGAGAACCTCTTCTATAAACTTTGTTTACATGGTTAACCAGGGTAGTTGGGTTCTTATGTTGGTCTGATCATGTTACCAAATTACTTGCATCTATTTTCGTCAATTGCTGCTTGAAGTGAACCATTTATCAAATAGACGTGCTCCAAATAAACATGACTGGTGCAGGGTTGCCTCATATGCGAACTGTTGTTAGTAGCATTTTGTGAAATTTTAGACCATGCTAAATTACTCAGTCAAAATATATCAATCCGATAAATTATCGAAACTCAATATTACTCAGCCCAAACTAATTCATTGTGTCTCTGTTTCAATCATGAAAGGAAGCCTCGAAGCAATGGTAAAATTGTTGTCTTATGACTTAGAAGTCACATGTTTGAGTTACGGAAATAGTCTCTTACAAAGCAAGAGAAGACTACGAACAATAGACCCTTTTCCAGAATCCCATATTAGCGGAAGCTTCATTCGCCGAGCTGCACTTTGTGTCAATAATATCGATGAGTATCGTGTCACATTAGCATTCGACACCTTTGACATGTTACAGGTGCATCAAGATGAATTGAATTAGAATTTGTTATTACTTTTGGTTTGTGTCTCTACAATGCAATGTCCAAATGGGCACAGAGTCTGAACTTACACATATAGTTGTGATCTCTTCTTCTATTTTATCGTCTTCCTACTTCTCCTATATGTCGAAATATCAATGTGGTACTAAAATAGTATTACTCCAATCAAAATTTGAAACTTTGGCATAGTTTGAGATTTTGAGCCTTGATTAGCAAAAACTACATTTGTGAGTATGATCTTTGGTTGCATCACGGTGGCAAAAAAGATTGTTAGGTTGGTTATCAAAAGGAAAAATCAAGAAGTAGATCTTTGTTTAATGGAGAGTAAAGTTATCATCCTACTTAGAGCTATAACATATTAACATTCCATCACATGGCACCAAACCAAATAGTCATGAGATAACCAGTTTAAAACCTCAAGAGGATCTCACACTTCTGGAATGGAGGATAATTCTCTTATTGTGCTTCTGCCATATTGCCTAGATCTAGCCTAGTGTTAGTATTTAGGTAATTTATTTATTATTATTATTGCTTTGTATCTTTGAGGTGGATCCAGGCAAATGTTTTGGCAAAACATATTCCAATTTGCATTTGGTATGTCTAGAAGCCACCTCTGTTGGCATCCTGTGATAGAGAAGTTACATTGGAAGAGCAATCTGTATAGAGTAGTCGGAAGATCATCTTTCTGTACACTGTAAACCCCCCTTCAAGTGATGCACTCCTTTTTCATGTCAAAAATTTTCAAGCAAATAACCAAGATGATCCATTTCTACCAGGACCAGGATGTTGTATGCGCTATTAGTTTACAACAACCTTCCTTCCATAGGAAATTTACCTGGACAGCTGCTTCTTGGAGTGCAATCATATCTGCATGCCAAAATGCTTGTCAGGATAATTCTTATGAAAATAGACTGCTAACCAGATCTGAGCTTCTACTGATGAATATTGCAAACAACTCATTTTATATTCTTTTTAGTTAGATAAAGGAAATAAATGAAAATTTTCTTTAACTAAAACTCGCTCTCTCCAATTGGGAAACTATCACATAGTAGTTTTCTTGATTTTCAATCACTCAAATTCCCAAGGAAAAAGAACCATTTACAAACTGTTGGTTCTTATGCTTTTTTATTTTTTTTATGCTTGGTTTAGTACCAATACTTGGGTCAGAATTTTGCTTCAGAGAGCATTTCTCATTTGCTAGCTAAGATATACCAGACATCAAAGGTTGCAGAAAAGAATTGATCCTCGAACTTATATATCTAAATTATTTTGCTAAAAGATTCCATAATTCTATGCCCCTCAAAACACAAGTGTGAGATGGTTTTTGAGATCATAAAAATAATATTTTACAATTGTTGAATTAATTTTACTTCTCACTTGTCTCTGAGCAGATATACTATAGAACGTCCTCGATTTAGTGATCATCTAGAAGCTATCAAGTTTATATGCAAAGATTTCTGGTCAGAGCTGTTCAAGAAGCAGATTGATAACTTGAAGACCAATCACAGGGTAATATGCTCAAGAATTACAATAACATTGGAGAAATTTTTCTTGTATAAAAAGTACAAACTATTTTCACTGCCTCAGGGCACCTTTGTTCTGCAAGACAACAAGTTCCGTTGGTTTACTCGTGTATCAATTGATCCCTCATCTGAAGACAATGAAGCATCTCAGGGCTCTTCATCTGAAGCCACAAACATGCTTCTACACTTCCCATGTGGAATTATAAGGGGAGCCTTGTCAAATGTGGGAATTTCCTGTGCTGTTTCTGCTGATGCATCAAATCTCCCTTCATGTACGTCATGCATAATTGTGAATGCACTGAAGTGTTCCATCTAAATTGCATTCTCACATGAAATTGGAAATGTTACTCATCCAAATAAATATAAAGCAATTCATTTAGACATAAAGATAATCCAACCAGTTCAGTGTTAAATTTTAATAACATTTATTCCTACCCAGTTTAAAATGTTAGTTAATTTATTTCTTCCTTTAAATTTCTAGCACATCTAGTCTGATTGTTATATTAATTCATTCAATCAATATCCAAAATTTTCTACTAGATATTTTCTCTTCTATCCTATAACATTACCACATTGGCGCTCAGATTTATTCTGATATTTTGTTGAGCGTGTTGTTTAAAAGTTTCCATGATTTTGACTTGGTACACCACATACATCACCCATAATATTTATATCCGAACATGATCTATATATGGACATTCGTTTTAGTTATGAACTGATTAATTATGCATCAAAATGATTGAATGCTGATAAAATGATGTTTATCTCAGTAATGGAACAAATTTTATGAAATCTAATAGCCTGAACAAGTTTTGGGTTTTGACTGAAAACAGGTTCATTCATGGTACGCATAAAAGTCTAGAGAACTCATCGAAGGACATTGGATGTTGACCACGCTGTTTTGATTCACAAGGAGTTGCTCGCTGCTTCTTTTTTTTTTTTTTTTAATGAAAGAAATTCAAGTTCAGAAAAGCTCCCTTATTTTCTATTTCTTGCAACTACATTGCTACTGTCTGAGAACATATTTGCTTATTTTCTTAATAGATTTTATCTGAAACAGCTGAGGCGATCACATTTCTGAGCTTCTCTAGTTGCAGAAACCGACTTCAATGTATCTGGGCAAGGCTATTATGTTTAATTCACAATATTTTTTAAGACTGATCAAAAGCGAGGGCCTTTTAATTCTGTAAAAACTAGAAACTAAGTTAATTGCTTCGATCATATCTATGGAAGGAAGTAGTTTCTTTGGAGGTTATCTTGAAGGTTTTTGATCATTACATCCATTTTCTCTCAAAATGATTGGTGAAGCTTGCGAACTTCTAGATGGGCAAGCATCACGAGATTGAAAGAAAGGCTAACTACCCTATCAATTTCATTAAAGGATAAGCCAGATGAGCATTTCACGTCATGGAAACAAAGGTACTTATTTATTTTGTTTGTTTGGTTTTTATAACAAGGCAGTGACTTCCTTTAGGCACAGTGTAATATGCATCTTCATTTGCGGCTTAAAAGTTAGAACCCTATTTGATCAATTCTGCACATGCAAATTCTTCCGGAGATAGTTACAGGTGACTCAATAATTGAAGCATTATGATTGCAATCGATGGCATCAGTCCTATTGACAAGAACCCTTCTTTCATTTCTTGAATTCTCATGTCAACCATGAAAAGCTTTAGAAGGGATCAGCGTTTTTGAAGATGCACATGTTTTTAGCCCCCAAAAAAAAACAACTATTCAGATAGATGGAAGGACCACCTAAATGACAGGGAGACTGTGTCCATCAATGAAAATAATGATGACAAAAGTGACTTGAGAGGATTTCAAACTATTGATGTTTATTTGGATGAATAAACAAGATGAAAGGAATTGGTTTATCACAAACTTTAGTTCACTTCAAAAATGCTCCACTCATGAACCTATTACAGTGACACTAAAATTGTATTTGGTATGTCGAAATCTGCTTTGTAATGTAATTCAGATTACATTACAAAGTAGATTTTTTTGTTTGTTACTGTCTTAAAATTGTAATGTAATATAATCTGGATTACAAAAGACATTAAAGTTTTGTAATCTGGATTACAAAGTAAAATCTATATAATCCAAATTACATTACAAATTTAAATCACATTTGCATGCAATAAATTATATTTGCATGCATACAAATGTGATTTATTGCATGCAAATGAGATTTAGGCTGCGTTTGGCGGTCGACGACGGTCGGTCGGCGATCGATGACGGTCGGTTGGCGACTAGCGGTCGGTCGGCGATCGGCGACCAATCGACGATCATCGGTGGCAGTCGACGATCGTCGGTGATCGGCGGGTGATCGATCGACGACCGACAACAGCCGATCGCCGACGATCGGCGGTGACCGACTGATGATTGGCCGACGATCGACAGCCAATCGTCGATCGATCGTCGGCCGACCAGTTGATCGTCGATTGGCTGCCATCGTCGTCGTCGTCGTCTACGTAATCGTCGTCGATATATTCCTATTATTTTTGTAATGGACATCAAACAAAAGAATGTAATGACATTTGTAATCCAATATTACATACAATTTTTATCCAAACATAGTAATGTAATTAAGATTACATTACATTCCATTACAACTTGGATTACATTACATCCTACCAAACGTAGTTTAAGGGATTGAAAGTTTAAATTTTTTTCTTAGATTCAGATGGTTTCCATGTGTCTTAGTCACCACGTCAAAGTCTATAGAATTCTTCGTAATTTATTTCCCTCATAAGGATTGTGGAATAGATCGATGAGGATCATTAAATTAGTGATTTCCTAAGAGCCCTTTTCCAACCACTCTATCACATGGTGAAATAGCCCATGATGCTTCACATCTTTGTGCCCTTTAATTTTCATTCCCTTGCAAAAGTTGTTTGGTGCCAAGCATTTATTCACTTCCCTAATTGTATGCATGACCTCTTTGGATCGACAAATGTGATCGATTCAACAATGTACTATTAAAAAAAAAAAAAAGAAAGCAACGGTGTGAAAAATGTGATCGAATATTAGCTTGCTTCCCTTCTAATGTTCCAAAAGGACTCATTGTATGCCTTGTGTCCCCGCAAGTGTGATAAAGTGACAAATCACTTGGAGTGACAATAAACTAGGAACTCAGAATTAGTTGAGCAAAATTTGCTAATTATAAAAAATAAAAGATTATATATATCCTGCTCGACTAATTTCTGCGCGTGCGTGCGCAAATGCTTGATTCCCTCCTTATCTCATCTTTGTGTCGTATGATTTTTTAGTCGTCGAGCCATTGTGTACGCTATGGTCGAACACTTGAATCCCAAGCTCGCCTGTGCCATCATGCTGGATCACGGTAACTGATATTTGTTCTCCGCAACCGCACTCGAGCACCGCGAGGCAGATCGGCGGAATCCGATTAGATTTCGATCGCGATCAGACTAGAATTTGATTGCAATTCGATCAGAGTCGGAGGACAATTAGATCGTTGTCGGATTCCGACGATGTCGAGCACCATCGCACGTGGTAGAACGAACGGCGAATCGGAAATAATAATGGTAGAACGAACGACGGGATCTGCATCACAAACAGGCGTGCACGAAACTGTCACTTTATATATATAGTTGTTCTGTTGCGTAACTTATCGATTGCGATTGCACAGTGAATGAGAAATACATAGTATTTTCTCCGTCGTACATCTCGTCCCCCAACAGTCGCAATTCGTTGGTGGCCGATCGGATTTCGACTGGAACTCAGCCGCGATCCGGTCGACACCGGAGTTCAGCTAGATCGCGACATGACTACAGTTGGAAACAACCGCGATTCGATCAAAATCCGATCGGAATTCAGCCACGATCCGATCGAACTTCGGTGCTGATCGGATGGCGGTCGGATTCCAATCGGACTACCGTTGGAATTCGACCTCCCGCCAACGACTTCGAGCAGGCATCGACCGTGATTACTGTGCATTTCCCTGCGTCGCGCACTATCACCCAACAGAAATTACGCAACAGAACAACGTCTATATATATTACAGTATTTTTGCTCCCAACGATCACTCCGATGAACACTATAATTAATCCCCTGAATCAATCGGAGTCGTTGTTGTTGTCCCTCTCGTCGGACCACAGTCGAAATTTGACCTAATCGCGACTAATCATGATCACGATCACAATCAAGCTGAATTCCAATCGCGATCTAGCTAGATTTAGATTCGTCAATTTACCAAACAGTGCACGTGAAATTTAGAATTGCTCAAACAACGCTCCATACTTTCATATTTACCAAATAACGTATTTAATTCTTTTTTTATTCCTCCCGCCAAACAGACTTATACCACAATGAAAATCTCGAACGTGGTGCTGGGAATTCAAATCTCAACACCACAGTTGTGTTGCAATCCCAACACCACCACTGTGATGTTGGAATTTATAATCTCAGCACCACTGTAGTGCTGGAAATTCAAATTCCAGTACCACAGTGGGATTGCACCACCACAGTGGTGGTACAGATCTATTTGGCAGTAGGGATAAAAAGAGAATTAAGTGTGCTATTTGATAAATATGAAAGTATGGGATGCTGTTTGGATAATTATAAATTTCACGTGCTCTGTTTGATAAATCGTCGATTTAGATTCTAATCGGAATTTAGGACGATCATGCTGCTATTTGATCGAATTCTGACTATGATCCAGTCAAATTTCGATTGTTATTCATTTAGATTTCGATCGCGATCCTATTAAATTTTGATATTTATCGAATTACGATTGAAATCCGAGTGATCATTGATGATGATTCTGAAACATAAAACGGAGTGCACGAGATGAAGTGATTCTTAATTACTATATATATATATATATTGGAAATTTTAATGTTTAAAATATCGTGAAATAGAAAATTAAGGTCAGTAGGAGAAAGAAAAGAGACTTAGGTAAAAAAAACAAAATTCATTAATAGATTGAGATTTGGTAATTTTTAATTATGAAGGGTGTATATTAATAAAGAGCCTTATAATTTTTTAGCGATGTTTTTTTTTTAAATTTCAATTTAAATGGATTTAGTTACGCGTCGTCCCGTATAAAAGAAACGGTGGGGGGAGGCATCGATGCTACCATGCCGTGGTGTTTTGCTCGCTCCCTCGCCATTTCATTTGCTTCCCAAATCTCCTCTCCGCATTTCTAAGCCTGCGAGCGCAAGGGGAGGTCGGTGACGATCTTCCACATCCTTAGCGATCACACATTCACACTAGTGTTTCTTCAATGGCGGCGCAGGGTTTGGGCGTAGAAGGATTCTCAAGTGCGCGTTGTCCTCCCGTCTCCCCTCTTTCAACTGTTGCGCCGATCGCGGACATGGAAATAGGTACCAGCTTTGTGCTCATCTCTAGTTGTCCTGCAAACGATTTACGCTAGCCACCGCTCTGTTCTGCTGGGGTTTAGGTCATGAAGTGTTCGTCTCTGTTCATTTTCTACTCCTTGTGGATGGCGACTGGAATCAGGATGTACCTTGTCTTGTGCCTTTTGAGGATTTACTGGATCGGCTACTGAAGTTCATTGCGCTTACTAAGCTCTCGATTTGAGACATTTGCTTCATGTTCTGTCATGTCAAGTGCCCTGGAATTTTTTAGTTTGCTATCCCTCCTCTAGCTATATAGGAAAATTGATTCATATTTGGGTAGCCACTCTCATTTGGATCACTTTCTCCCTTCTCTATTTGATTTGATTTTGTTCTTTGTTGTTTGTGTCGACTTGGCCAACCGTCTAACTGTTTGCAATTAAGTTAATATTTTTCACTATTATCCAGTCTAGATTTTGAACTAACAGATCAAATATACATAATGTCTTGCTTGTTCCGTAGAAAAGGTCCAAACTTTTATCAACCTATTAGTCTTCTAATTGAGTAGGATTACTAAGAGATGGATACAATTGAGAATGATCATTTCAATTTGGAGGAGACTGCTTGTGTCCCCACGAGGATGATACTTTGGTAAGTACGGTGTAGAATTTGCACAGGAAGTAAGGTTCTCTCATGTGTTAGCGGGTTGGTTAATACCCGCGCCGGGCCACGTCCTCCACTGCACTTGCCATCACACCAAGGTCAATGACTACCCGTGATTAACTCCCTCTCATACTTGTGGAGCTAGGATGAGAGGGCCGCTAGGTTGGCGGTTCCAACCTTTTGCACAAGGAGGAGACTGCTTATCGCTTGGAACTGCCAGATTTTTGGTGTTCATGCAGGTTGGTCATATAGAGGACTAACAATTAGCTAGAGAATCCAACTATTACATTGTTATCGGGCCAAAAACTCTGTTGAATTTATTTCCACGCCCTTCAGTTCTCGTGATTGATTCCTTCTTTCCCACGGCTAACATTGAGAATTACTCCTCAAGAAGTACAAATTATCTGAACTCTACAATTATAGTAGCACCAATTATAGTGTGTCTTTTGTCTTCCAGAGAGTTTCTGTTAACAATTGTCTCAAAAGTTGTTGCCCCATGTCTCTCTCTGTTCCCTGCTGATTCAGGCATCTGATGAGGTGTTTTTTTTTTTTTTCCTTTGGCAGATGGAGGCATTTTTGATGCTTTTGGCCCATGCCATCCTATGGCTCTTCATAGCAACGCATCAAAAGATTTTACAAGAACTAGGTTTCAGAAACTCACAATGAATATGTATAAATCCAAAGATATTGCATCTTATCTCCAAGAAGAACTGACAAGAGGTGATCATTCTAAAACCGTCTTCTATGAATGTAACCATGAACCCAGCACCAATTTAACTGGTGCTTCAAGGGACGCATGTCCAGGTGATCTTGGTGCAAAGAAGTGGAAAAGGACTCATCAGGTAGGTTTGAATATTTTGCTTGAGAATTTTTTCCCTTCTTTCCTGAAGTTCTTGCGTAGTTCCATTCTGCAATGCACAAGCCTCTGACTTTGAAGTATTTTTTCCATTTAAAATAAGGATATGGGTATCCAAGTAAAACAAAGACCACAATCTTCATCAACAAACGAAAGTGACAATATTGAACCTAAACAAAATGTTGAGCCAAGCAACTTGGTGACCGATGATATGCTTGTAAAAAATTGCTCAATGATCCCAAAGGAGGATCACCTTTCTGTTAGAGTTCGGCGTGGACAAATAACTAATAGTCATAGCATATCAGAAAGAGTAAGTTTTCCATAACTCATACACTCAGTGTTATAGTGGAAGTTTGATACTAAATTAGTTGGTTTTTGGCATTGCAGTTAAGAAGAGATAGAATTAGTGAAAGAATGAAATTTCTCCAAGACCTTGTACCTGGTTGCACTAATGTATGTCTAAAAAAATACAATTTGTTGATGTTAACACTGACGTGCCTTGTATATTAAATAAATTCCTCAAACTGTAAACTAGGTCACTGGGAAAACACTTGTGCTAGATGAGATCATAAACTATGTGCAGTCGCTTCAACAGCAAGTTGAGGTACTTTTTCTCAAACTATCCTTTTTATTAAACACTGAGGATTATGTTTTTGTGTGTGTTTTGTGTAGTTTCTGTCAATGAAACTTGCAGCTGTCTGCTCTCAAAACAACTATAGTACAGAAGGGCTTCTATCTAGCAATGTAATGCACATTTCTCCCTAAGTACTTCCTCAAAAATCAATTAACATTAGATTTTTTGGGTGATAACCCATAATCACTAGGAACGTTAATTTCTCAAAATTAGTCAAATTTTGAATCTTCACGTTACCATCAGTGAAATCATCATAGCTGTAATTGGTGTTTGTCTATGCATATGACATCAGCTTCATTCTTGGGATGGAACTTCATCAGCCACTGGATTGGCACAGCAGATGGTTCATCCTCATACTTACACCTCCAAAGGATTCGATTCCAATTGGGATATATACTATGGTAATCCTTTGCATGCATCTTTTTGTTCATTGATAAAAAATTGATTTGGACAAATATCTTGATTGATGAATTCTCATTTTTCCTCCATTCATGGATACAAGCAACTGTAGGATTCTTTTGGCGTGTACTAATCTAAAAATTGCCTTCTATCATATTTATGTAAATCTAAACACGATAGTTTAACATACATAGGCCAGTAGTTCTTGCTTGAATTGGAGCATTTAATGACAGGATGAAACTAGGTCTAGCATTTACATATCACTCCAGAAGTATGCATTGCTATGGAGATCATCCCATTGTTCATACAGTTTTTTCAAAGTTTACAATGCTGCACTTTGAATCCCTCTCTTTGTCTTGAAAAGTAAGTGTGATGGTCAGCAATGTTTGTCATGACAAGTCACATCTCACCGTACCTAAATGAATTATTTTCATTTTTTATGATATTGCAGATGCACAACTAGCAGAACGAAGAGCTGAAGATTATTGTGAAAATTACAAGTGGTACTAAAGCTCAAGAAAGTGCCGAGTTTGAAATGATTGGCTATGAAGAATATCTATTTTGCTTATTTGGAGCTAACACCCAGCATTTTGGCTTGCTTGTTTAGTCTGGTAACAGCTTTTGATTTATGTGGTTTCATGTAAAATTTCATCTAATAGTTTCTTTAGTCCATAAGTTTTGCTCTCTAGTCATCTGTATGCAGAACCCTGCCTGAACTCTGAAGATTCCTGTAGCAACAACAAAGCAGTTTGCCATGCTGGTTGTACTCTACTATGTAATGGTCCATTATCCTAAACTATTATTGTACTAACAAAGAGTTCATCTTTGGAATGAAGTTTTGTTGCTATCACTTAAAGCTCGCTTTCTGTTCAATATGCTAGAAAATCTATCAAATTTATTGGTCTTCTTCTTGCTTCATTGAATCAGTACAAGTTTACTTTAGTTGATGTTTCTCTAGTTGCCACAGGGTGTCCGTGATAGTCGATATTCAGGAATTATAGTACCTCTCAGATTGCTTGTAGCTGAGTGTTCTCTAAAAACAAACAAAAAAAATGGCAATTGTGTTTTCCATCAGCCTGTAAAAAACTCTGGAAGAGAGGAACAAAGCAGACTTCACTCTGGTAATCTACTGTTGCTCAATAAAACCAGATTCTTTTTCCCCCATTGGATTATTTTCAAGTGACTAGTAGCAGCAAGTGAGCATGCATCTGAGGACAAAGTTCAAGCCTAGTTGTTCCTTGTTCATGTTCATGTGTGATAACAAGAATGGACTGATGCACATTGATTGAATCTAAACTTGTCCAATTAATTTTCCATCTTAATTGTCTGTAGTTGCTATTTTCATATGCCTGGTAATTTTTGTTGATGCGATTTGTTTCATTAATTGGCGCCATGTGGGTCCTTATATTGCATTTGTTGTTTTATTGGTAGAATTTGAACCCCATAAAAGTAAGTCTGGAGTTCTTCCGCATAAACAAAAATTAAATATTGACCATAAATAAAATTAAATATATACTTCTTTATATAATTGCATTAAAATTGAGTTATCCTGAGCTTTGATAATTACTTGTGGTGCTTCAATGATTTCAACCATGACATCTCATTAATTATTCTCAAAATAGAGTTGCCAAGTGACAACTAATACTCTAGGAATGCATTTGATTCAAATTATAATGTATAATCTTAGTTATGTGGTTATCAAATGATCATATAATCAAGATTATAAGAAATAAAATACAATTTATATTGGTTGGTTTAATCTTAAATAATATGATCAAAATTTATTTATTTATAGATTTTAATTTATAATATAGTTTAATATTTTATTGTATTATTCTTGAATGATATTAATTGGGTGTTAATTCATATAAAGAAATTTTGAAAATTCTGAGTATTTACGTATTACTTAATTTCGAAATCAATAAAAATTTTACACCGACCAGTATTATATGTTCTTGGCATGTCAAATAATACAGAGTTAGTCTTGTTGTTTTAAAGGCCCTAAGCAAAAACTATACATGGACCCCTTTTTTTTATTGTCCCTTTACAATAAGATTTTTTTACTGTCCTAAACAGACCCTAGGCAGAAGCCTTAGTAGCCCTGGTTCAGAGTTGGTTTTGGTCAAATATCCTCCATTATTTAAAAATCATCGATTATTTTGAATAAATAGAATGAAATAATATAAAAATAGAATACATATAATTAAGATTACGAATAAAAAATTTAAACTAAACGTACCCTAGTAGTCTATCTATAGTTTATTAGAGTACTATTATTATTATTAATTCCCACAATACCTTACAGTTTTTTTTAAATCATATAAAAATAATTTGCAAAAGGTTAAAAATAAATTTGACGGATTTTTTAAATTGCATGGACAGACGAGAAATAATGAGGGACAAATATATATGGTATCACATAATAATATATATGAATTTATTTTAAAATGTGAAAAAGGTTAATTATTTTAAAATGGCAGTTAAGAATTTTATTATTCTCTTAAAGCAAATTTGGCAATTTTCAAGATCAAAATTTCCCCAAAAAAAAAATCGTGTTAATTATAAATAAAGGTTGCGATTCATTATGAAAATAAATAATAATAATAATAATAATAATAAGGGTAATTATTTTATTGGGGACGAGGGCATCATCTCGATTCGGTTCCGCGTCGTTTGGACCAAAAGGTTGATCTCAAATCTCCGCTTCTCCTTATCGTGTAATTCCATTTTTGTTCTTAATCGATTTCCTCGATCATCGAAACATCTTCTGCAACGCTAGAAGATCTCCAATTCTGAGGGATTGGAGTTGAGCACGTGGAGAGGTGATAGCGTCGGCTTTGTATCTGGTAATTTTTCTTCAGTTACTTTTGGTTTTCCTCCTTTTATTAGATCTTGAAAAAAGATGTTTTTTTTTTTGTTTGTGGGTTTGTTCCGCTCGGATTCAAGTAGCGTGGTGTATTTGTCTCGGTGGCGTCGCAAAAAGATGGAAGACAGATTTTGTTAGTGCTGTTTAGTTAATTGAATTATAAACATGGATTTATCGTGATGGAATTCATGTGGGAAAAAAAAACTAAAGAATAGTACTGATTGAGATCATAGGGTTGAACTACGTCTACGTGGTCAAAGTTCCACATTTCTTTTCTTTGGAAGGCTTGTGTATAAAAAAACCAGTATTTGATGCTGTGGTGTTCATGTTCGGAGTATTTTTTGGACTGTGATATGAAGTTCAAGTTTTCTGGAGAAAAAAAATTAATACTATGCATTATGATGATAAGTGCTCTACATTTCTCAGTTTACCTTCTTAGATCAGTATTTCTTGAACTTTTATGCATGCTGAATGAGTTAGAATTTATTTCAGAAATAATTATTCGATCTTGGTTCTGTGTGTCTGTAGTACCTGCTTGCTTGGCTAGACAACAAGTCTTAAATTTTAGCTATTTGGCTTTCTACATTGGTTTTTCCTCGGATGAGTCTATTTAGTGCAAACTGGCTTTTCAAGTAGAGAAGTGAATTTTTTGAGGAAATTTCTTAAGCTAACTTCTACTCTTCCTGTAGTAACTTTAACCGTCAAATTTAAGTGATTTTCTCATCCTTTCTTCTAGTGAAACACTAGTTTCTCAGAAATTTCTTATTCTCATTGTTCTGGTAATCCGCACATTCAGCACATTCATTTGAATATCCTTATCTGCATTGGCTTGTTGCCTTCTTTGTTTCCTGACCACCAGAAAGTCTGACCTATAGTGCATTGTCAGCAACCTAGGAACAATTCACTTTGCACAAAAATACTAGTAACGAAGTACGAAGCATGTACTGTTTCTTTGAATCAGCACAAAAATACAATTCACTTTGGACAAACTGAATGCAGGTTATGGAGTGTTGTTATGAGTGGCAAAAATCATGGTGTTTTGTGTAGACTGGTTGAAGCATTTGATTGCTGTCCTCGGGAGGTGCTGTGATCTTGACTTGTACAAGCCACAAAGAGGACTTGAGGAACTTGAACAGTTATCCAGAGAAACTGTGTGTATGTCAACTAATGCTTTTTGAGTTTCTTATGTTTATTTAACTTGTAATGTTTTTATTCTACCTTCTCTGGTAGAATTATGTGATGCTTGTCTATCTCTGTCTTCATATACACTTATTTATATGTACATCATCAGCAAAAAACTGTGAGCCCGCTACTAGGGGTCAACCATGCGGATCTTCCTATATGTATGGGTATATACACAGGCACACATGCACAGAACACATCCAACACAATAACAAGTAACTAATCATATATCACAACTCTTAGGGGTTGGGAACAAATATTTCATATGTTTTTCTGTGTTCTCTTTTCTCAAAGGATGGGGGCTCAAGCTGACTTTAAATAAGATTTCTGCCTAAAATTCTGTTTGTTGACTTTGCAGTTAGTGTAAGTGAATTGGAAGCATTATATGAGCTATTTAAAAGGATCAGTACTGCTGTTGTTGATGATGGGTTGATCCACAAGGTATGGCAGTTTATTCATCCTCACTCAATTAAATGGTAGCATTTGACATTTTTCTCTAAAGGTCTATGCATCTAACATGTTCTTTTGAACAGTCATGTCAGATGTGTAGACTCCTCATGGATAACTGTGAGAATATTGTTAGTTTTTAAATAGTCTTACTTCTTTTCACATTTTAGCTTTTTGCAGCACGATTATGTGTAATTTCAGTTATTGATATTGAATATTTCAATCTGAGTTTCTTTAATAACCTTAGCTTTTTTCTTTGCAGGAAGAATTCCAGTTGGCATTATTTAAGACTAAAAAGGAGAGCTTGTTTGCTGATCGGGTATTTTGGTTTATTTCTCTTTATGATTTTGTTAATCACATCACTTGTTGGTTCAATGTACTTCGTTGAAATTGATTAATGAACCATTTATCCCAAAAGTTTGAGCTGTTAGGAAAGAGAGCGATTTTATATTTATATAGGACCACTGCACTTGTCCATGTGAAACTAATGAGCGATGGGACCACTATAATAGATTTTATTTATGCCAATCAATAAACATGAAGTAGAAATGTTGTTGAGTAGTATAGATGTGGGATGTGTTCTTAATGCTATTGGTCTTGGAAGCATCTTTAGCAGATTACTTGCTAGTAGTTTGATAGTAAACATCGTAAATTATGGTCTTTGTAATATTTTAAATGAATTTCCAGGTGTTTGATATATTTGACACAAAGCACAATGGAGTTCTGGGGTTTGAAGAGTTTGCACGTGCAATGTCAGTCTTCCATCCAAGTGCTCCTATTGATGACAAAATTGACTGTGAGAAAGATTGATCTGTCTTGCTTCTTTGCATTGTTCTTTTGAGTGTCTTTTGAGTTTTGAATATTAGTTACACGTAGATTAGGATTAATCAATTCCTTGCATTTCATTTTCTGAGCAATTCTTCTAATGGCCGTTCTACTTTTTGTGCATTTGCTAAGATAGTTTAGCTGATATCTACTAATTAGGACTGAATTAGTTCTCTCTCTTTTTGTATCGTTACAATGTCATACTTCTATTGTTAGTCTAAACATTCCTTTCGTGTTGCAGTTTCCTTCAAGCTATATGATCTCAAGCAGCAAGGTTTTATTGAACGACAAGAGGTGCAAATAGTGATTTTGTATAGTTGTAATTTTACTTGCTGCTTTTGTCCAGAAATGTGCAAAATTTGACCAGGGAAAACTGGAACTAAAGTACTAAACCAATTCATGCATGAGCGAAATTTTGTAGCTTTGTCCTGTCAAAATTTAATATTATCCTTCTGTCAACTGTTTACCATATTCTGATACTTAAAAGGTGGACTAGGATCATTGACTTCAAAATAGTCAAACACTTTAACTTATTCCAAGAAACTTGATATCAGACAAAGCATCTCCATACACTGATATTTGGAAAATTTGCCTGGATAAAAATTCTCTGCTTTATCCTAGCATTTCAAACATCTTTCTGCTAATGGGGTCTCTGTAGTGGTAAAGATATGCCAATTTGTATGACAGTTTACTTTCTATCCTCAGATAGATATTTTGCATCTTTTCTTCTGTTTGCAAGTGTGTACTATAAATTTTTCTCATAAGATCTTTTCTCCATGCATTTGATTCAGGTAAAACAAATGGTAGTGGCAACCCTTGCTGAATCTGGAATGAATCTTTCTGATGATGTCATTGAAAGCATCATTGACAAGGTTGACATTCTATAGCATGATCAATTTTTTGAGTTCCTTGCCACCTCTAGACCTGCGTTGCTTAGGTTTCATTTTGTCTGCTTTCCTCGTCAATAATTGCATCTGTATCTGGTGGCCACCTATTGAGGAAGATAGAATAAGATTCCATTACAAATGGAAATTTTTGTTGGTCGATCAAGATAGCGATGACACTAAGCTATCCAGAAATACACGCATGAAATTTAGGCTTTATTAGAGTTCTTGTAGGACTGTAAATGAGATGTTACTATCGAATTAAATTACCATCTGAAAATATGTACACATTCAGTTAAGTTGAGATCATGTGTGCCTTCTTTGTTGGATATGTTTCTCAATTTTAAACAATGTCTTATTTCTCCTTTTGCTCCTCTTCAGACTTTTGAGGAAGCAGATACCAAGAATGATGGGAAAATCGACAAAGAGGAATGGCGCAATCTTGTCTTGCACCATCCATCCCTTTTGAAGAATATGACACTGCAATACCTCAAGTGAGTCTACCATCCTCATCCTCGCCCCCATATATAAGTCCGGCCGATTTGATGTAACTGTAAGAGATCGGCATAATCCAAACATTGTAGATCTAACCTGATTCTTGATCTCACAGCCAACCTAACCTAAAGAAACTTCATAATTGGAAACGACTTGATTATGTTGAGCCCAGAACCCATGTTTTCTTGCAGAGTAAACAAACCTTGATCAGCCACTAAAGCATATTTGTTGGGCGGCCACTTTGTTGGCTAACGAATTTGTAGTCTTCCTTTGGACTCTAATATGGGAACATAAAGATCTTGTCTAGCATCCATCATTCTCGTTTAGCATTGTTATCAACCCTAGTTTTGTTTCGCGAATCTCGATTCATTTTCTCATTGGTTCTTGTGAACAGGGACATCACTACGACATTTCCAAGTTTCATTTTTCATTCTCAAGTTGACGATACATAGGGCTACTCTTGCTTCAGCTTTGATGAAAATAAGATCAAGATCAAGATGGGACTGCTGTTTCAAGATCCCCGGGTCTCGTGCAGTTTGGATTGCATCATGGAAGAGATTTCATTTCCTTGTTGATTTTTTTTTTCCTTTTTTTCTCCTATTATTTATGCTCCCTGTTTTGTAACTATTTAATTTGCTAGAATATGAATCATTCCCTGTGTTTATTGGATTCATCTGTTGGTGAATATTGATGTTTTGTTTTTCTCCTGATTAGTGAACGATATATACTTACACCCTTAACAGTATCTTATATTGTGTTTATCGAAGTTTGCAATTCCGTTCTTTTTATAATGAATTAAAGTGCTAAAAATATTATGAAGCAATTAAATGTAATTCTAATATAAATTATTATAAGAAGAAAAAAAAAAGAAAAGGTACCAGAATTACCAAATTCAACTATTAAATTATAGTAAATCAAAAATATTAAATTCAAAATATGGAATCGCCATGTCTCTTATGATTGTTCCGCACTTGAAAGCGAAAGATAAATCGTATTCATTTCACATTTGAAAGCGAAAGATAAATCAAAAAATATTTGTGTGGATAATTTGAATTTTTTTATTTGTTATTTTATTTGAAAAAAATCTTATAAATTTATCATAATTGAGAATTGAATCATAAATATCTGAGAGCTAAATTACATATTCTATCATTGCACTCGAGTCCGAGGATAAAAAAAATATTAAATTTAAAATCATTAGAATCGTAGTTAGAAGAGTGCAATATAGCCTAATTTAATTGGCTAAAAACATTCATAAAGAAAGAGTTTAGTGGTTAATTCTAACTTAAACTTCAATTTAGTGGTTAACTCTAACTTAAACTTCAATAATTAATAAATATAACTAGAATTTTAAAAGTCGAAGTGTCAGGGTAGGTTCCCTTCCTTCTTGAACACGTTAATTAATCAACCTATCGATCTTTTGAGCGAACAAAGAGTATTTTTTTTTTATCGAGCTTCATTTGCTTTAAAAAAATGGAGTTGAATGTTCATTAATTACTTGTCACGGTTTTTGAATATTCAAAGTTTTGAATTTTGCCGTTGTTTTTCATTAAATAATTACAGAGAAAATGATAAAAATTTAGAGAACGTTTGTATGCAAAAAAAAAAAAAAGTTTCATTTTCTATTTTTATTTTTTGAGAAAATAAAAAAAAAGTGTTTAGTTAACGTTTTCACCTCTATTTTATAGAGAATGAAAGGATATTTTTTGAAAAATAAAAAAAAATGCGGAAAAAATATTTTCTAGAAAATAAAAAAATTAAGAAAATAAAAAAAATGAAAACTAAACCAAACCCAGCCTATTTGACACAGAATTTAGGCAACTCGGATTTCCTCAACAGCAATTAATGGGCAATTTTGTCCTTATTATCCGTGAGGAAACGCCGCTGCTTAATGAAGAACCGAGGGGTATATTTGTCCAAATGGAGAAAATCCTCACAAGATCTCCAACAACCCTCGTCGCATCGACATGACACGCGGTCGCAATGTCTTCCTCTCCGTTCTTCTTCCCATCGTTCCTCGCCGGCCTTAATTCTCTTCCTCTTCCTCTTCCTCTTCCGTCGGGAGATACACCGTCAAAATCCAACCTTTCTGGATTCACAGCTCGCAAAAGGATGGAGTTTGTCGCCTGATGATGGTTAATTGCCTTCTCTCGACGAGTTGACTGTGAGGAAGATTTCGATTTGGCGTTTTCTGCTTATAAAACTGCGATCTTTGAGCGCTTGGTGATCCAAAATACCACCTTGCGGGTTTTGCGGTGATCGCCGGAGGCGAATTGTGAAAAGCCCCAACCATCGCCTAAAGATGTACAAGTCCTGTTTATCTCCAGGTTTTTGTTCTCCATTTTTTTTTTTTTGTTGTTTCGAGCAAATGCATCTTGATCTGGATCCAAAACGCGAACTTGCATTGGATTTCGAAGGTGTTCGCTACCAATTTCTGGAGGACAGCGAAGACGGGACGTTTCGCGACGCGGCCGAAGAGGTCCTACCGAATAACCACCGTCGTGGACCCTAACCTTCGACCCGCCGCCGCCTCGATTGCCACTTCGATTCCGGAAACTTCCTTCCCCGTTAAATTCGAGGACCTGTAATGTGCTGAACGAGGTGAGGGAGAGGGTGCGGCGGCAGGGTAGGGTTTGGTGGGAGCTGGAGGCGAGCAAGGGGGTGAACTGGTACCTTCAGCAGCCGCAGGCGTCTTGGAACGGCGACGGTATTAGGGTTTCATCTCTGGAACTTCATGTCGAACAGGTTCATCAGGAAGGGCATACCGCCGGCGCTGCGGCCGAAGGTGTAGCTCTGGGTGTCCGGAGCGGCGAAGAAACGGTCCACCGTGCCCGAGAGCTACTACGACGACCTGATAATGGCGACTCGAGGAAGGTCACGTCTGCCACGCGACAAATTGATCACGTGAGTTCCTGAATTTCATTGATTGATAAAAATTGTACCTTTTTCCCCTTCGTTTGGATTGATACGATCTGATGGCAACCGCCCCTCCTGTTCATATCCTAAATGAAGAATCTGTTTGTTGCAGAAATTTCAAAGCAAAAAAAAACAACTTGAGACATCATGTCCTTAGATTGATACTATGAGACATGCAACAATTTTTTGACAATATAGTAGTTTACCTACTTAAATTATAAACGAACTAAGCGATCATGAACAAATTTAACGTTCGACTCAATAGGAATTCGTTTACGTTCATTTAATATTCATCAAAGTCAATTAATAAATAAATTTGAACATCTTGATAAATTAAATAAATAAGCTTGAACACATATGTGTTCAGCTTGTTAATGTTCATGAACAATATTCACGAATAAATTTATTTAAAATGTATTTATACTCATTTATAAATAAGAATTAAAATATTAAAAATTTAAATAAACAAACAAACTTGATTTAAGAATTTGATAACATTTAAATAAACTAAACTTAAATAAGTTTGAATTAAACTTGATTCATACTTGAATCGAGCTTGATTAGAAGTTTAATATCCATTAAACAAGTCAAGTTCAATTAAGCTCAAGCTCAATCTTCAAAAAAAAAAAAAACAGAACAAAACAAAACCAAGCATTCAATAACTCGACAACAGGACTAGTTTACAACCCTATACCTACTCATGCTCTTGCTATATAAACAAATGCTTTGCCTGAAAAGCATGCCACAATTGAAAGTAAAATGGCTAAAAAATCTGATGAACACTATTGGACAAAATAACTTCCATTGAATTCGACATTGCGATGCACTTGGATATTATGGCAGTGATTTGGTAAAGTGCTTGCTAAAACATATTTAAAGCAAAACAACATTAATAATTAAAAGCACAAGAACAGTGTCACTGGCTACTTTTTAAGACAACCACTCTCGGTTTGTAAAACCTTTTTTTTTGGATCTTCATCACGAGAGAGTAATGTATTTGTAACACATCGGATGTGAAATAATTTTCATTAAAAATATAGAAGCGACTCGGTTGGCAAAACATTTGCACCAACTGCAGTAGCAAAATTGTGGCCAAAATTTGTCTTTTCACTTCGCAGTTGCAACTTCGCAGGCAAATTAAAAGCCCTTGTGATGCTTTAGGAAGCTTCAGACCACTGTAGGCCATAAATAATGACTATGTCACAGAGTGAAGGAGAGAAAAATGAGAAGAAAAACCTATATCAAACAATGGCATACATATAGATTAAATCATATGGTCATTATGTGTGGTCCTATAGAGGAATAAAAGATGTCAAAGAGGGCATTCTTCACTTTGCTGGAGCTGTGTTCACAACTTATAAGGTTAACTAACGATGGGAATATGATTCGGAGGTTCCTTCTGAGTGAATCTTTCTCCAAGCTACCTAAGACTTGCAAGGACAAAACAAGCAATGAAGTCCGGGCAGCCAATTCCTCTTTCTTATCGGCATTCAAAGGAACTATCCAGTGTAGCTTTGGTCTAATATCTGAAACTTCATCTGTCAGTTTTCCTGCACAATTTAAGTATATCTGGAACATGTTCTGACAGGTCGCGACTACTTGCGATTCTATTTTCAACTCATTGGACAGAAATCGATCTTCATTGAGTAAAGTTTGCAAAACTTTCAGCAAATTCTGATGAGACTCGTTCTCGAAATGAACAACTGGTGGACCAGAAATTTCCAACAGGGAGCATGCTTTCTGAAACTTCAGCTGCATGGCAGTTTGGCCACGCACTTCGCTTGAATGGGATGCAATGGTTGTAAGTATTTCTAATAGGATGCTAACATGGGCTGCAGAGAGGCACCTTCGGTTAACCTCATAAAGCTTCTTTACAACCTATCAGCAGAAAAATAAATAAATAAATGAACAAAAATCTGCCATCAGTGGTTAAACTGAAAGGTAAAGCATGAGAAAAGAAATTGGACTAATATATACACAAATCAAGCTTGGTAAATGTAAGTATTTATTTGAATAGAAATTTTTACCAATTACTTATGTGAGTAATGCATTCTTAAACATCCCCCAGATTGAGACCCAAAATATGGAGTTACTTTAGAGCACAGAAGATGCATGATTTTTTGACTGCACTTACGAGCAAGTTAGAACTCCAGCTATCACAAGGCACTTGTTAGGCCAATAAACGAAAATTGCACTTTTCATGCTTTTTTGCTGCCTTTATATGCCTCCTCCTTTTAGAGTCACCTTATCTAAAATGCTAAACATTGATTGCAGTCATTTTCTAAAATGTTTTCTGATGTATCAATCATCCTTTTTTGGCTATATTACTGCAGAAATTTATAGTTGTGGGAACGCAGACCTCAACATGCACTAGTTGCAGTACTCTTCTTGCCACCCCAATTGTTTGACAGATATTAGGATCATCTCAGGCATAACCGCATTCTTACTATTAATTGAAGCATGATTTTTTTTCTTGTCAACATTACAGTGCATGTTTGATTGGATCATCTTTATAGTTGCTGAATTGCTATACCAGTGTACTTTAGTTTCTCTTGATATATACCTTGCCATTCCATGTATAATGTTGACTAGTTCAGCTCATGAGATGATTTGTGAAAATGGTAAACAGACTGAACTTATTTGGCACTCCATTAAAATTGTTGTTGTGTCCATGAAGATTAACACAATATACACATATGTTAATGCATAAATGTTCGTACACTCATCCCTTTGCCCAGCCATTTTACATGCCAAGAAAGAAGTTTAAAAATTTGTTCTTTTAAGGGAGTGTTGAAATGAACGGTCTCGTCCCATCTTACTTTTCAGACTAGATATTGTTCTAACTTATATCTATATAATGCATTTTCATTGCTAAGATTAATAACACAACATCTCTTTGTAATTAACTAAATATATAATAGCAATGTGAATGTTGTATTCATATATTTACTTTTAACCTATAAAAACTTATGTTTCAACACTGAAGTAAAGGTAGCTTAACATTAACAAAACTGTCAAAACATATTTTCCCAGAGATTGTGAAATATTATTTAATAATTTCTGATAAACTATGAACATATTTTTCATAATTGAAAATCCACAATTAATTTTAAAGAAGAAATCAAATACAATGTGTAAAGTATATAAAGCAGCAGATCCTGTATACTGCTGCAAAAATGTCGAGTTCAAGTGAAATTTTATTTATATGTCTCTAGTTGATGCAACATGAAACTGTGACCTGACCTCTCAGTTTTCAGTTTTAGCATCTTTCATTTGGCATGTTCTCAAGTTCTAATTTGAGTGATACAAGTTTTTGATTCTTTATTTTCATATTTCTTGAAGTGAAACTATGTGCCATCTGTTTCTGGTTATTTTGTTTTGGAACGTAGTGAAGGGATCTGCCCCCCTTTTTTTTTTATTTGCAGTATATTCGCTTGATCAAAAAGTCCAATGAAAACGAAAAGTCAACAAGCATATTGTTGCATGAATAAAAAAAAGCTTTACCTGTACAATTTGGAGTAGAACGCTTATGTAGTTCTTCATTCTTACAATTGCATAAGGTGTTGTTTCCATCTTAGCCTTCTCTTCATCATCTTCAATGGCTTCATAATCCGAGTATTTTTCCATATCAGAGTTTTTATTCGGAATTTCAATGTCTTGCATGATTTTTGTAATGCTATAAAAAATAGGCAGCATTGAAACAGTTGATTTTTTCAAGGTTATCAAAGTATCTTTCCATTCTTCTTCTGATAGCTTGCTTCCTAGGTGACCAGACAAATGAAGTAAAGCAACCATCCCTGTGTTAGCATATTGCTTGTAGGGACTGATCAAATACCTTGTAACAATAGCTACAACATTCCCATGCTGTGAACGGATTACATCAAAATATCTGACAAATAGATCAATTAAGCATTTTGCTGCCAATGTATCAGTTTCAGATTTCCATGAATTATCTTGAAGATACTGAGAGTCATGCAGCAGAACTTCATGAACAGTTATTTCCTGTGTGTTGTTGAACATGGGATAAATTACGGATTTAATGATATTGATCCAGAAGGTGGGCGAGAATAGATGACCATGGTCCTTCAGAATGTCAAAAAGTACTTCCAAAGCACCTTTTCTGATAGTTGGTCGAGTATCGGACGTCAACATGGACAAACCTGAACACATCTCATTCAACTTAGAAAAAAATACATCCTAATTGCACCGATAAAGAAAGCATGAAAAGGGATCACAAAAAGAGTACCATCTAGTAAAGGAAGCCAAAAGAAAGTTTGGTCGTCTTTCTCGGACAAATTTTCATCAGAAGCATCACCATTTCCTAAATGACCTTCAGTGCTTTTGTCATAGCAGACAAAGCCTCCTTCTGCAAGTTTAACAGAACAGTATCGGATAAATGCGATAGCATTGAGGCTTACATCGTTGTTGAATCTGCTATTTGTAAATGCAATCAGGCACTTAACACAGTCTGTGAATGTCGTGGTCTCTGTCTCAGTTATGTAAGAGAAATATTCTCTTACTATTTTCTCCATTGTCTCAAAAGCTAACAGTACAATACTCTTGCGTTCATCAGTAGCAGCCACAGTGAAAACCTAGAATATGACAAAATCTTTAATATCAGATGTACTTCAGTATGTTTGCAAAATCCTAAACCAATATTTCACCATGAAGGCAGTTATCACTTAAGTGCTCCTCCAGTGAAATGTGTGGTAAAATAAAGCAAATTAAGGTAGGGAAAAAAAATAAGGACAATCTAAGCATACCATGAAAACACTTTTCCATCCAGACTTTACATGATTAACACGACTCATAACCATCTGTGAAATACATCGAACAATTAGTTCACGTATTTCAGAAGAACTACTATTCTGCATAACGACTAGGAAAGGTCTCAAGAATTCATTCTGGAAATTATAATTAGCAAGCTCCTCTCGCTCCAAAAATTTCATAGCCAATTGCCGCAATGAATCCATTACAAAGATTGCAATTGAAAGATTTTCTGACAACCCGACTGAAACAAAATATTCAGAAAGGACATGCCAGATGCAGGACCAAACCAACCGAATACGATTCATATTGTAATGCCTGTATGAGTGAAAAATTGTAGCAAGGTCAGATTTGAAAGTTCAGTTATCTAGTTGAAGAAAGCAAGATATGTCCTAAGAAAATTTCTTGGACCCACTTAAAGTAAAATATCTTACGCTATTTCAACTATTTTAGTGAGGCAGAAAACACGAGGATCTGTGGGAGATTGCAATTCTGTCATAGAAACCTTGCACAAAGCCTGCACAAAAGCTACAATCGCTTCACCATTCAATCTTTGGCTGTGAGTAAATACATGGTTTAGCTCAAAACTACCAATCTGGTCCAACAGATTTAAATTGGAAATGAAGCTTTTAATCTGATCAGGAGTAACCAAAGCTGAAGCCTTAATTCCTACAGATGCACTGTCATAAGTACCCCCTCGAACAGCAGCCATTACTGCTGGATTTTGTAGAGCATTTCCTTTCTTCTTCCCAGACACTGACTGTGTTTTCTGTGATCTGTTGTCTTCTGCTTCTGTTAGCAATGCTGTAAATAATGAAGCGTCAGGTGGTGCACCCTCTCCAAGCAGATGTAAATGCTCAGCCCGTGAAAGACATGTAATTATATGCTCCCAGGACTCTTGCAGATAATTGCCGTCTTCAATGGCTATTGATATTATAGCCTATTGACAGAGAAATAGCTTCTAAACAACTATTGTTAATATAATCAAGACTTTAACTGATATTACCATAGCACACAGAGGATGGATTACAGGAAGATTCAAAACGTATACCCATACTGATTTAGATCTGAAGCTGAGTTATGGTTCTGCTATTACTTTGTACGTGCAGTCAAAACACTATTGTTCTTGTGCTAAATAATGTTGAGAAAAGGCATCAAGGAAAACAAGGTTTTAAAAAGTGCATGCTAGTAACATACAGTTCAACCACTGCATAATGCATATAAGATAGCTCTGCAATTATGTGGGCGATATTAGGTACATATTTTTTTACCAAAATAAAATCAATTATAATGACAATAAGGTAAAACATCATGCATCCAAAAAATATAGAATATATGACTATGCATCTACAGTAGAATATACTTGCACTCTAAAGTGCTCAATATAAACAAAATTGCATGTATCACTAAATGATTAAATTAATCATCCTAAAGAATCCACAATGTTGGTCCTTTTGCTTATGAATCTAATCAAATACATATAACACAAAACATTAACAAGTGGGGCTTAAATTCCACAAAAAGGAAATTTTTTCATGTTCACCAAGCAATAGAAAGAAAATGATTCTTGTTTGTCAATTCAGCAAAATGATTTAATCAAATCAATATTAAATTTATTATGACTTGGGATTTAATAAACTAGAAATGGTTTTGCTAGCATAGTCCTGCAGCATAAGTGGATGCAATGTGAAATATCCTTGCATGAGCCTATGGGGCTGCATAAGCGACTGACATGGAGGTTTTTTTAAAACAATGATAAATAGAGCCAAAAATATGGAAACAATCATAAATTCAGACAAAAAAATGGAAAATTGAAATATAAACATAGTAAAAAAAATACCAAACGAAGAAGAATGAATCCACACCAAATGTTCCCTAACTAGAATATTACCATCAGACAGCTATATCCTTCAAATCTACATGATATTTATGAGGTTAGATTATCAACTTTATTCAAAGAAAATGTCAAACTGAGGCATGCTAAGAAAATACTAACATACCATAAGACACAAATAGTACTTAAGAACTTTGATTTGTCTTTCAGCTAAATCATTGTGTTCCATCTCCATGTGAAGCCTTATTTGTTCAAGTTTCAAAAGTCGTTGACAAACATCAACCAATTGGAAGCACGTTTGATGAATGATTTGGCAAGTATAGTTTAGTAACAAATGACGAGGACATGTCCGTATGTATTAGAAAGATCAAGCCCAGGCCTACAGGAAATTCAATATAGCTGCATCGCTCGATGTTGTATTAGTACATTCAAACATGAGCTTCTCCAGTTAAAATTTTCAATTCAACTCAATTGCTAAAAGAGAATCCAGGGAGTTTTTGGTTTCCTAGACTGTATAAAATGACACTGTATAAAGCACAAACAAACCATTAACCTTCTGGTTACTCTGATATTAAACCTCAGTAGTTGAGATATGAGTCAGATTAGACAGAATTATAGAGGACAATATAAAGGGAATCCACAGAAACACCACTATATGATACAACATGCTAGCATCTCTCACTATAACACATGAGCTCTGCCAAATTTCTAAAAGAAAAAGGGATATAGTTCCAAATATTAAAATATCTAAAGTGCTCACCTTAACAGCATCAACATTTTTCTGTTTCATATCTGCAGCACAGTGAAGGTATGTAAACTTGGCTACAGATGTAACAAAAGCATCTCTCTGCGTCTGCATACGCATCACTGAGGTGACATGCACAGCATATCGGAAGCCCTGCAAACCTTGTGTTGTTGCAGATTTGTCATCACTTTGGTCAAGTGTCACACTGAAAGCAGCCATCATGGGAGCCCAGCAAACCTCCATCATAAATCTTAAAATTGCTACATCCGTGACAGCATAGAACATAGACCTAATTGCCAATAAAATAAAGATAATATGAAAACAGAAGAATGCATGCATGTATGTAAATCCTAAATATTTGAATATCTTTCTCACTCTGATTTCCCACTCTTTGCTTTAAATTGCTCTTGGATGTGTCTAATGAGCAAATCATTTGCACCTAATGCCTTCTCCTCTGCTTGCTGCCAATGGACCAAGTTGAAAATGTTGTCAAATCCCAAAAGCTTATTGATGCTGCTTGGCTGTTTATTTGGTGTAGCAGAAAAATCAGCACTAATTTTTATTTCATTTTTCACAATTTGGTCATACAGGGAACCCAAGTAATCCTCTGATAAATCCTTGCCATCATCTATTCCTCGATTGTTGCGAATAAACTCAGCTTTTGACATCTGCAAAGATAATGAGATTAAACATTTTAGTTAGCTGCATTTACCTTATACCAAAGGTCATCAATAACACACCTTATCTTTGATCATGATACTGTGTGCATCAGTGTTCAACATAATCACAGAATAAGCGAGAACATATGCAGTATCCGCACTGGTAAAAGAACTTGGGTTACATTTACAGTAACGTTCTGCAAACTTTTCCATTATGCGGTCAATTTTCTGAGCTTCTCCAGGCAATCTGAAGCCTCTTAAGAAGAACCTAATGGCTTCACCGAAATTCAAACCCTCAAAATTCATGGTATCAACATAAGCATGCATTACTCGCAAACAAAACTCATCCCTATCACCCAAATAGTCTCCAATCATAGTTGCACTTAATTCCGAAGCATTTTTCAGGAAGGAAGCCACTTCTTCTGGAGAAGCACCTATTTTTTTGGCTTTGATTAGAAACTCAATACCTTTCAAAGGTTTTTTATTGAACAGTGAAACACCTTTCTGCAAAGATAAATAAAAGTGATTAATGTCATTGGTAGTTCACTAGTCAAGGTAAAATAAATAAATAAATGGCATGCATCCTTACATAAAAAAATAAGAAATACTTCACCTGAAACTCCAATTTATAGGCCCTACGTTGTTCCAGTGTAGCAGTATCATATAGCTCATGATTTGCATCTGAATTCAGATCATACTCGAGCACACCTGCTTCTTCACCAATCAAAGCAGAAAAGTTCTCTGCAGAAGGTTGATTGTCAAGACTCTGAGGAGCAAAATCACCAATTCTTAGCTGCTGGTCCATCCATATACTCATCGACTTTATGACACCAGTTAGGCACTTTACTGACTCATTTCGCAATGTGGTATCCTGTGCTGTGGATAGTGATGTCACTGATCCAGCAGGAACACCTAGAGCTGTCTTTAGAAGCCCATTAACAAACCTGCAATAATCTGATGGAATTAAAAGTGAATTATGAGAAAAAAGTAACACTATGATGTCACTCACAAGTCAGTCCACTTATGCTGTAGCTAAAGAAACAGATTTAAGATCACTTGTTAAAAAACGCTTTTTAACCGAGAAATCAGATTTATGATCTACCTTTCAAATATATTTGGTGCGTTCACATCACAGTCATAATTCACAAAAATATCTATGATAATTTGGGGGTCCCAGCAGATCTTTTCCAATAAGTTGATAACAATCATTTTCTGCAAAAAGCTAGGCTGGATAATATTTTCAAGTATTCGTAGGACAAGCATAGGAAAGAAAATTCCAACTTCCTCCTTCAGCGCAGGTCTAAATTTCGACATTAAGGCCAAGAAAATAGTACAAAGAAGCTGGTAAACACTCATTGCTGATAGTGCACTGTTCTTCAACAACGATAAGCAAAGGTATTGTTTGATTGCTCCAAGAAACCTGCATAAAACAAGAATCAAGAGCTTTAAATAGTGAATATTTCAGCCTGTCTTGCCTATATAAACAATGAAACATAAGGCAATAACAAATTATTTGGGAGCAGCATGATCCTCATGAACATTGTTTTAGAAAATCTCCACAAAGGATGCTTATGCTGCTGCAGAGGCTTATGCAGAGAAGGACAACATTGCATTTTCTATGACCACTTAAGGATTTTGTTTGTTGTCTCTAAATCAATCACTAGTTTATTAAAGTAAAAAATTATGTCCAAGTTAATATTGATTAGATGTATAGTAATAATATCAAAAGTAGGCAACACACAGCAAGCAAGAAACACACAACTTGTAAAAAAAAATCTAGATGAGTAAAAAGCCACAGGCAGGACAGAATAGTTCACTATATCAAAATTGGTACAAGAGTAAAGATGCGGCTTACATTGCATATCTACAAAGCCCTAATTACATAACCACAATTCCTCTACTACCACCACAGTTCCCAAAAAATTTTACACCACATACATCGCACTGCAAGCTTTTCATCTCAGGTCAAACAGAATTTGAATCTTAAACTCTAACAAGATCAAATTAAATTTGCCAAATTAACAAGCAAGAAGTATAGTCCACCTATTGCATAGGTTAATATGTAAATTTTTGGATTGAGCTGGTTGGTTAACATGCATTATTATATGTTATGTGCTCTGTGTTATATATACTGCTAGATAGAATTCTTATGGAAAATAAGTTATATAGAATAAAGCATCACCTACGACGATTGATTTCATAGTTAAATGATGGGTGAAAATTTGTTTATATTGATTGCTCGCATTGATTAATTGATTAAATTATAGATTGAAACTGTGGTATACGGTGTCATTATTATAATGAGCTGAGTGATGATTATGTTTTCTAAGGAATTCTTATTATACATATGCAGTTTGAAGCTCCTTTAATAAACACAAAATTTCTTGCTTATTGTTGCAAGTTAGAAACCTAAATGTTATTTATATATTGTTATGGTAGGTGTAAATGTGTAATGTGTGCATTTCTACAAGTCTAAGTATATGATATTTTCCAAGTGATTATTGTCAATAGATCTGCAAAGTATGCACACGTATCAGTGGTAACTTCACCAGTGTTCCCTCACTCGCATATGATTTCTAAATTCTTGGTGACATGAAAAATAAGGATGATAGTTCTTGCTGAAGGAGGAGAAAGGTTTAAAATAATAATAATAAAATAATAGATGCAAGGGCTTACAAAGATCAAGTGTCCAAGAAAAAATGTTACTTCCCTTACTCAATACGGATCAAATCCAAAAGGATATAAACATTCATGATGAACACTCGTATCAATTATCACTACCCCATATTTCCTTTATCACTTATCAAATATCATGCAAACATTGAAACTCTTGACTTCACATGAATTGTAAAGATAATCAACTCAGCATCAAAGACATGCACCGGCAAACTCTTGGAGCACTTGTTGGTTCTTATATGACCAATAAACAATCGTATTGGTTCTAGCTCACCGTATGTAGTTCATTGATTACTATTCAAACCTAAAGAATAATCTTTGAGGTTAACTCTTGAAACGAATTAAATGTATTTTTTATATCCTTCAACATTTTTTTCATTACTTCAATGGTGACTAAACAGGACTCACCTTTTGATTAATGCTCTCAGTTATTACAGTGGATTCCAAACATGGTTATGAGAATATAGAAACTGTTTAGCATGAAACATAACCCAGTTCGCTTGGAGGTCTTGAAGCCACTTTTAATATTACCATCTCTCAGCAATAATCCAATATTTGGTTATGGTCAAGTAACTGCTATAAATCTGGCTCATATCAGAATTGCCGTGTAGTTGAATAAACAACCAATAAAGCAGGCTTAAGCTTTGATTATATGGCATATAGCACTGTAACACCAACTTGAGTATCAGAAGCAGAAAGTTGAGACAAAGAAGGGATGAGAACACTTGCCTCTCATTTGCCCGCCAAAGAGGCCCGGCAGTTTCTATTGCTATCTTTAGAAGCTCTAACGCCAGTACCTTTCCCCTCAACAAGAGAGGGTCCGCAGGGTTATCTTGTGTTGCGAACTTCATGGAGAGCTTGCACAAATTCTTGAACAGAAACAAACCATTCTCTCTGATCTTGCTAAATCCGCCACCATTTATAGCCGCCTCCCCGTTAGCTGGTTCTAGCTGCCTGGAGCCCTCCTCCTTGTACGATTTTGAAGGCAAAGGGTCTGCGTCACTTCCTCCCATTGCCTCATTGATAAAATTTTGTGCAGCCTGTACCAGAGTCGAATCACTCAAGTTCCTATCTGAAAGATCAATCATGTCAACGATGGAAACGATCCGAATTTTGACATCCATGGCATCGGCCTCCACCCTAGTATAGTTAATGACGACGATCTGAGCCAGGACCAACTTGGCACACAACTGATTGAAGCCGCTGTGGCTGCCAAGGTACACGTTGTAGCAGCTCCTCACAATCTGAGCCAAACATTCGTCTCGGATCAGCACGAAGTGCGAGCGGACAGAAGCAATAAGGACCCTGAGCATGGCTAGCTCGATTGCCTCGTCGCCGGTCCCTCCGCAACGGCAAACGGACGCGAGAAGGCGGGACGCGGCCGAGCAGGGCGGCGCGTCATCAGCGTCAGCCTGAAGGTGGATGTCGCCGCGGAAGAGGCCGTGGGAGAAAAGCTTCTGAGCGCACTCAAAAGCGGGCTCGGCGACCTTGAAATGAGCGGAGTCGATGGCGAGGACGATGGGGTGGAGCACAAAGTTGGCCTCGTCGGGAGGGATGCCGAGGAGCGGAGAAGGTTCCGGGGAGTCGGAAAGGGAATCAAGGCGATCGAGTGCCGACTTGCAGGCGGCGACGAGGTCCGAGTGCTTGCGCCAGGAGGCGTTCCGGATGATCTTGTCGAGTGCGGGCCCGAGGACGCGGCCGGCGCGGGAGCTACCGCCGAGCGGTTGGAAGGACGCCATGACGCACCGATCAGACAAGAGGAGACATTGAGGTGAAGAAGAAGAAGAAGAAGAAAGAGGGGAGATTAGCAGATCGGATCGGGAAGGGAGAGAGGAGGCGACGATCGAGCACGGCGATCGCCCGGGGAGGGAAAAGTGGCAAGGAAGGAAGGAAGGAAGAATTGTGGGAAGGAGAATGATTCTCCGTGACAGGGAAGGGAATATTCCTGCTCTTCTTCTTCCTCTTCTTCGCCCATATTCATCGCATCGCGGGCGTCTCCTCCTCCTCCTCCTCCTCCTCAAGGCAATGCGATTGATGGAGGAGAAACATGTTTGTTACGTGCAACGCGCTCACAAATCACGACGGATCGATCCGGGTTCACCGATTATTTAATTTCAAATCGCGGTCGTTTTCCGAAAATGTCATAATATTTCAAAAATGCCCCCTCTCATGCTGCAATAAAATTTAATGTTATTTCAAAGAAAACAGTAAAATTCATAACTTATATATATGCATTTAAATTCGTGATACAGCATATGGACGATTTCACACGTGCTTGTGCACGATGTCGATTTCGTCGTCTATTCTATTTCACCGTATACGATGTTCAATTCGTCGTCGAATCCCATAGAATGTACGGTAAATAAAAATGCATCCTATTTTTGTTGATCGTATCTTTGTTGAGTACATTATAGTCCATTTCTTAATTTGTTGGGTGGCCTGTGCCATCTTTGTTGCGACATCATCCTCAACAGCAGGCTCATGACCGGATCAGTAGCAAGTCCGTAGCTGGACTACACTCGAGCTCCTTGTCATCGTGACTATCGCAAGCTCGATATTGCCGTCGAGCGGTCGGATTTCAATCGTGATCCGACCGAAGTCGTAGTCCAGTTGAAATCCGATTCAATTGCGATCGTGATACATCCCAATATTGTGGCCGCGATTGGGCCAAATTCTAATCGCAATCCGATCCAATTGCAATGCAACGCCGAAATGTGTTGCGGCCCGGTTGCAATTCGATTGAGCTTCGACTTTGGACGGAACGTGCCCTGATTCCAATCACAATTTGATCGGACTCAAACTCTGATTAGATCGCAGTCGAATTCGATCGAATACAAACGGATTCCGATTGGATACGATCGAGATCTAGTCAATTAGTGTTGATGTTGAGCTCTCGACGACAAAGAGCTTGAGCCCGTGTGGGGTGCTTGGGTGCACATGATGCTCGAGCAGACGTACAAGGTGCTCGGGCGGGTGCACGGGGTGTTTGGGCGAGCGCACGGAGTGCTCAATCGGGCACGTAGATGCTCGATCGGATAGAGAATTACTATGCATTCCCATCTGACATGCATGTACACTCTGACGATGGATCATATATCGAACGAATGATGGATCTGAGCATATTTCCATCGTGCAGGGCATCAGACTCAATACTATGTAATAGCAAAAGTTAATAATCAATTTTTAAGCTAATTCACTTTTATTAACTCTATAGTTAGATAGATATTATAATCGTTTGAGGTATTGTAATCCATATCATTTGAGTATAATTAAGGTTCCTTGTTGCTTTAATCAAATTGTATTCAAATATTAATTTAACTAATTATCATATGAGATAATTTGTTTCCTCGTTGAGTTAATTGCCCTGGACCCTAGTTAATGACGGTCTCCATTCAATTAGAGTGTCATTATCTTTGGTTATATTATCGTGGAAGTAAAGAAAAACAAGAAAGTAATTAAAAGTGCGATTAGGTAGTAAAAGAGGATTAAAAATGATACTACCCTAATATAATAACATTCGATAACAATACAACTCTATCATCAATTGCTATTGCTATTGACTAGTTGTTTCTAACTTAACCAATATATAAATATAAAATTTCAAATAAATTTTACTCATGCATTCCTTCTTCATTTTCTCGTATCAATTACATAGTTACATACAAATAATAATAATCTTTTTACATTATTCATATAAATTTCTCTTGGGATCTTCTACGACTACAACTAAATTCGTATATTTTCTCAAATACATAAAAAATAAAAATAAAAATCAATCAACACAACTAATAAAAAATAGAATATCAATGTGGGCACCTATTGAATTTTACTAGCTTTACTGAAATAAAACATTTCACACGAACCACTCTACGTGACATCAGATTTAAAACCATACACTTCGCCTAAAACAAATGACTGAAAATATGTATAAGAAATCTGAAAAAAAAGTATCCCTTCGCAGTCATTTACACGGTTTCAGGACAAGCGAAGAAACTTATATTCATGGCACTTGTAAAATAACAGCCAGACAAAAGGAAGAATGACACCAATGTAGGAAGAAAATCATCTCAAAAGAATTTCTTTGGAGGACCCTTTGCAACGGGTAAGAACACAGTCATCCAGAAAATTAGCAAGTTGAGTATCGTAAAGGGCTGGATTGTTTCTGAAGTGATCGACATGAGGCGATGACAAGAAATCGCACGCCCTGACCTCTAGGCCAGCTCTCCTTTGTCTTTCTATGAAGGACTGGACTGATTTTGCAGGAATAACTTCGTCAGCTGAGCTGTATATGTACAGTTGGGGGCACTTTGGTTGCTCTGAAGTTAGTATATCTAAGACATCAGACAGTCTCCTGCAAGAATTTCCACAAGACAGATTTCAGTTATTAACTGTCGTGGGGGGAATAAAACAGTTGATGAATTCATGTGAGATTCCTACCTTCTGATGGTAGGCAAGTTCAAGATGACTTTGAAGAACTTCTCCAAGATGACTAACAAGGCACTCTCGATCACAGCCGGTTTGGGATTGGTAGTAAGATTACTCGACTCCACAGTTGGTCTAGTATTGCTCCTTCTTGCCACACTTTGCTTTTTGAGAAGAGCAGCAGAAAAACCTGATGCCCAAACCTGCACAGCATATGAAAGTTGGACTTGAGTTTAGCTCTGGAATTCTGCAATCTAGTAATATCGAAACTGCAACATAACGGCTAAATAACATTTAAGAAAAGATCATAAATATCCTTCAAATAAAAAAAGAATTATTAGTATATAGATTTACAAACACATCTTTGCTTTATAAAAACAGACACCCTTTTTTTCCCTCTTCTACTTTTGGCTCACTAAACCATTATTTCTCCTTCTCTATGCTCATATGTTTCTAGCTCTCAATGATTTTCTTTTCTTTTAATAATGTGGACCTATTTCATTCAAGTTGAAACGATCGAATAGTAACCAAGATAAGTATCCTCAATAAGTAAACCATTAACTATTGTCCTTCTCGAAAAGGCAGAAGGAGAAGAGGAAAAAGATTACAAGTTGATAATCTGATCTGACACACTTTCTCTCATTCAAAGAAACACCCATAAGAAAAACACAAGGCAGAACGCCAACGGACTAGAAATTATTGGATCATAAATGACGAATATGAAACTAGATTTGAGTTTAAGTACAAGGTGCCGTTCAATCAAAATGATTTCTTTACCTGAGGATCAGGTACCGCCACAGGAGCAGAGTCCACAATACAACCTTTGATCTTCCCAATTACAGAAGAATCCTGCTCCCTAAACTTCTCAAGTAAAACACCATACCTGTCGAGAAATGAAAATGTTAACCTGGATTCCCCAAGAACAGAGGGAAGGGGGGAAAAGGGCAAAAGATAGGCAAGAAAGAAAACTCACGTTAACCATCCTGTGTTGCTAAAAGTGTGGAAAACCAACTTCTTTCCCTTCTCTTCTGACACCCAATCCACCAAATGCTCGGCCAATGCTTCAACATTCCTTTCGACCTTCCCGCCGACCTTGTAGCTGATCACATCAGCCAAGGGGAATGTAAAAGTCACAACGTGGAACCCCCTGGAGGTGTACCAATCTGCATATCTCCTTAGATGCTTCTGCCTCGCTCCGAGCCACCCGAGCAATACCACAACCGTCTGAGACTTTGCTATGGAGCACTGATTCATTCCACTGATCCCATAAGCATTGGGGTGAGGTAAATGCCACCGATACAGCACATCAGATTGTGAAGATGCAATGGCTAGCGGCAATTCGACATGTTTCTGAGGGCTACTCAGCTTGGCATATTGATATGGAGCAAAGAGGGCAGCAGGGGAGGGAACGGGGAAAGGGGAAGGTGCAAAGGTTGATTTTGGCAAATTAGATGAGGGCTTGTACTTGTTCAAAAACAAGAATGGACCAGGGGAAGGTGGGGCAGCAGCAGAAGCAACAGAGTAAAGTTGATTGGATTGAAACGGGGAGGATACATGCTCAGTGAGGGCGGACGAGACTGCTGTGATGGCGACTACAGCTATGGCGGAGAGGGGCCGGTGCAGAAGACCGGAGAAGGAAGCCATTGTAACTGATCAATGAAGAAGAATTGCTCAACTTCTGGGCGTTGAAGGTATCAAAAAGGAAGCTCTTTGCAGGATGAGGATGCAGCCACCGACTCAGCTACCCGTTGGAATCGAATTAAACACGATGAACATGGACAGGAAGCGAAGTCAAACTGGAGAAATATACGAAGAGAATAATTAATGTTTAGCCATATGATTCATGGAGGTTGAATCGATTGAACAGGGCGTTGTTGTCATGTAAAATATTGGGGCTTTTAATACAAGAAAACGAAAAGAAATGTGATTCTTACTGAGAAATAGGGGCTTTGGGGAAAAGAAGAAGAGACGAAAAGAGAAAGGGCTGGCTGTCAAAGAATTTTGACAGCCAAGCCCTAAATTTTGTCGACGACAACTCAAAAATCAATTTGACTTCTCGTTCTTCCTCTTTCTGGACTCCTCTCGATTCGACCTGCAAAGCAACCGTCTCAAGTTAACAACGACGGCAATAACAAAAGAAATGCCCTAGATACAAAGCATCGGAGATTCTGAAGACGATTAACGTTTAATGGAGCTCATATCGACGAAAGATTAATGTCAGATTGCTACAAATTGGAAAAAAGAGAATCACGTTTCGGATCATCAAAATCATTCCATTCCCCAAAAAACTGAATCCTTCAGAGGAGAAGAAACGTTCAAAACAAGACGCAGAAAATCGCATTGCCGAAATCACATGCTCCCTCAATATCCAAAACTTTTGAAGGATGATTGAAGAAAAAAAACACAAAACTTTTGATGAGACAAAATAACCTTGCTTTGGGTCGATGGAACAGAAGCTCCTCAAAAGATCCAAACAAGCGGGAAGGCGGATGAACAGTAAGAAGGCGAGATGAGAGGCAAAAAGCGACGAGAAAGATAGGGCGTTGCGGCTCCACGAGTGTGATTTCGCTGAAGGAATCCTTCTCCCCCAAATCCTTCGTCCCCTCCCCGATCTCCACTATAAATACCAGCGCGTCGTCTGTTCAATTCTTTCGCTTTATTTATTTCCATTAAATACTAGTCGGTTTTAGATCCCTCGCATGCCTTTTTTATTTTTTTATTTTAAAAAAAAAAAGAAATCTTGTCGGAAAGGGAAAACAAACAAACATTTTATCAAGCGCCCCCTTCAAAATTGATGTTTTCTTAAGTACAGGTTTGCAAATTAACTCATTATAATTTTTTAGAATTAAAAAAATTACAAGGGGTGAAAAAAAATTTACCAGCGAATCAAAATCTACCCAAATCGTCCTCGAATCGAGGAGCAACGGCAGTGACGGCGCTGACGCGGCCCCAGATAGAAGGCAAAACTATCACAGCCGTTCGATGTTAATCAGACGGATGCAGAGAAAATTTAAATAGGAGCGCCCGCGACGACGCGGCCTGGATCTCGGTCCGATCTTAATCGGGCGGCTGAAATAGCCATCAGCTTCCCAGAGGAAATTGATTTATTTGCCTCACACTCATAATAATTATGAAATTTAACATTTTTTTATCGAACATTAAAACTAACATTTTTTATAAATAATTATTTACGAAACAATTATGAAAATTAACGGTCTATTGCACTGTTTAGATCATAATTTATGCAAAATAAGTCTGAATCTGCACCGGGAAAAGAATTATGATGATCAATAGTCTAGCACAAGCTTGAAGTTGAAATGAGCTCGGTTGCTTGTCAAATACTCGATGCAGTCTTTCAACAGACATATTCAATATACGAATCAAAAACACACCCCTTCTTATTATTTTATAAACAGTATAATATTTGATTTGATCAAACTATTTACTTGCACTCCTACATATGTGAAAAACTGAGGAAAAGGATCACTCAGGACCATTTTCTATAAACTTGAATCTGATCATAAATTCCATAATTATAGTTTTTGATCAAATATTATCTAGAACAGAAACCATTTTTCACATTTATGAAGAAGACAATGCTTGTTGATATTGATATTCAGAATGAATACGATGAGTACAGTAAACAAGAAAAGCATGTCCGACATAAAAACAACTCCCTGTAGACCAGCCATTATCATATAGTTTGGTGCCATTTTCTTTCAACTTTTTCTGGACGACACTTCCAAAACTGTGCCTGAACTCAAAGCACAGTGAAAGTTATGCTAAAGACGACATGCACAGTCTTGATCAAACAAATAAGCTCAGGTCATTAACACAGAAGATAAACTACATGCACAGTAGAACACTACCAGAACACAAAGAACAAACACTAAGCTAGCAGTAAAACCAAAAGGATGAAAAGATTTAAAAAAAAAAACAAACATTCTTCTACCAGACCATGTCATTTGCCAGTTGAATCAGCTACATCAAACCGAGAACACGTCCAGCATTGCAGGAAGAGCCTGTGGAACCAAAAGGAGAAACACACATGAAACTATCATGTGCTCGCTGATCAAAGAACGAGAACAGACAGGAGAGTAAGAAGAATAATTGTCAGCGAGCGATATTGATTCTGTCTGCTTGAAGTGGTAAAATCTCTAGCAGCGGAAAAAGGTAAAGGAGCACACTGATTACCTGAGAAGTTGGACCTTTTGTCTCCTTCCGCAATCAGAAGCTTTCTCTGAGAGGGGTTTGAAGAGCTATGAAGAAGATGAAGATAAAAAAGCTTATGTTTTTTTATTTATTCGTCGATTGATCTCCTAGGCCATCACCGGTACCGGCCGTTGAGAAGCCGGATCTGTTCGCGGTTCTTCTGGATGAAATCATCGATTCGGCGGTTGAATTCGTCGGTGGCTGACGGCGAGGAAGCGGCCGCTGGTTGTTTCGATTCGCGACGTGGCGTCGCTGGAGAGAGAGGCGTCTTCCCCATGATCGCCTTCGAGGTGGCCTCCATCGACTCGTTCGCTGTCGGCGTCGCCTCGTAGCCCTCTTCCACCTTTTTGACGCTGCTCTTGGACTCCTCTTCGACGCCCCTCTTGCTGATGACCGCCAATGAAACTACGCGCACCGCGTCGGACTCCGTTGTGAGGCAAGACGCATCCGACGGAGATCTCTCAATGGGATCCGACCCTACAACAGCCGCCGCTGAGGATGGAGTCATCTCGAGGCGCCAGATATCCGGGGAGGGTTTCACAGAAATCCCAGCGACCGGAGGAGATCCCAAAAATTTGGACTCTTTAGGGTTCCCGAAGTCCACTATCCTCGACTCCGCCGACCAATGCTCTCGGGGTTGCTGCCGTTGCTGCTTCTGGTCGGAGAGCTTCCAGATGACAAAGATGATGAGATGGACGGCGACGAAGAGATAAGACGGGGCGAGCCAGGAACGGAGGGCAGCCCGGTAGCCAGGGAAAGCAACGGCCAGAGCCTCGCCGGCGGCGGCAACGGCCACTCTGGTAGCGGTGCCGACGGAAAGGATGCAGAGGAATAAAAATCCCAACTTTGATGCCCCAATCAGGGTCTCGCATCCCCTGGTCCGGGAACTCGATCCCGGATTCGCCATTCCTGGCGAAAACTAACCTAGTCTCGAGATCCAGAAAAAGAAACCAACAACTCTATACCAAATCTAATGCATCGCCATTGTTGCAATAAATCGGAAATTAGATACCGCTCTTGAGCAAAGCGAGAGAGACAGAGAGAGAGAGCGGTCGCTGGCGAAGCAGCGCTCGTTTAATTATCGCGAAGTGGAGGAGAGAGAAGTGATGAGAGAGCAAAATTTTAAAGGGTGAAATGATTGAAATTTTGAAATTTATGGATGATATTTAAATAAGTGTAACACTTTAAAGGGCGTTCTGCGGAAAGAGTTAATTACGAGAGGTGAGATGAAATATAATCGTTCCTAAATGAGATAAATTTATTGAGAAGTAAATGATGGGAATCTCTAAGTTAAAGTTATTAATTAGGCTATTAAATTTAAACCAAAAGTCTTCCAAAAAGTAATTGAGTTGCAATAAGGAAAGAATAAGATGCCAAATTGATAAAAAAGAAAAAAATTATTCTGGACTGAATAAATAAAAATTGAAAAAGACATATCTCAAATGCAGTTATGCCCTAGCTTTCCGGAAGAGGAATTTTAGCTTATTTTTTATTGGACCACACACGTTGAGTGCGGTGGGACCAGAGACCGGGAAGAGGATACGAACCTGTTTCGTGACTCGGCCTGGCGCACGGATGAGAATCCGAGGTTGGGGGTAGTTGCCGTACGCACCCTCTGGCCTCCACGTGTGTTTTATTAAATTTAAAATGAATTTATTTATTAACCTTAATTTTTAAATTATTTATGTTTATTTATAATGTTGTAAATGCACCATTCATTGACAAATACTGTAATGGCATGGCATGTGTCGAAACAACGAACATTTTCTTTTTTGTTTTTATTTTTTATTTTTTGATAATTCAAATATTTAGCAACCATTGTTCGTGGTGGAGAGAATATCTGCAAAAATTAGGAATCTGTCCGACTAGTAGCCCTTGTCATCCGTCCCAGGGCTGTGGTGAGAGGGAGGATAAATCGCAGGATGGACAGGGTCCCTTGATACGATGGCAAGGCAGAGGGGAGGTCATCTGAAGCCATGGGGGATTTTAGACCCCTATCCGGAATCGCCCCCTGCCCATTCTGCAAGCAACCCCTATCTTACAATCGCGCCATCCCCGTAGGGACATGGTGGAGAGAATATCGACTTCACCGACCGTTTGAATTATCCTGAAAATGACTCCACATGACAAACTTTTGGACGTCCATGAAAAATTGTTGTATTATAAGATAATGGGTTAATAATATCTCATAAATATCGAATATCCGAACTTTCGATCCGATTAATTCCTGAAAGTGATCGATTCTATCCACGGATATTCGGGATATCTCGTCAACAGCTGCGTCACATATGATCGAAGGTCAAGTGGTCTCCACCGGCTAACAAGAGTAAATTAGAGAGGCAATCGTAACTTTTTTACGGTTCAACTAGAACTCCACAGGCATGATATCCTTAAACGATAGTGGTCCAACGGCGACGTCGTACTCCATCCACCATAGTTAGTCCTAAAATAATAAAAAATTTAATGGGTTTTTAACGAAACAATAAAAAAAAATCCTTTTAATGATGAAAATGTATACTTTTATAAAATTAGAGTGAAAGATCAAATTTTATGCCCTGACACGAGGGGCAGCATCCCTCTCCTAGAGTTAACTTTGTCATCAATTGGATAAACTCTTAGGCTACATTTGGTATGTCGTAATCTGTCTTATAATGTAATTCAAATTATATTACAAGGTAGATTCCTTTATTTGTTATTGTCTTAAAATTGTAATGTAATGTAATCTAGATTATAAAAGACATTAAAGTTTTATAATCTGGATTACAAAGCAAAACTTATGTAATCCAGATTACATTACAATCCGCAATCTGAACAGGGTTGGATGATCAACAATCGAAGTCGATCGTTGTCGTCTGTTATTGTCATCGATCGATCGGTCGTCGTCGTCGACCGTCGTTCGGCCGTCGATCCTCGTCGTCATCGTTCGGCCGTCGTCGTCATTGTTCGGCCGGCGACTGGCCGTCAGTCGTCGACGGTCGTCGATCGACGACGGTCAACCGTCGGTCGCCGCTCACCAACAGTCAATCCTTGGTCGTCGACTCCCCCTCGACCATCGTCCTCGTCGTCGCCGCCGTCCTTGCCATCGTCGTCGTCATCGCCATCGATTGATTCTTACCGTCTTTATAATGGATCTCAAATAAAAGAATATAATTATCTTTGTAATCTAAAATTACATATAATTTTTATCTAAACATAATAATGTAATCAAGATTACATTGTATTCCATTACAATCTTGATTATATTACAATTTGAATTATATTACGATATACCAAACGTAGTCTTAGATCTCATGACCATCCGACTAAATTTTCTTAAATTCGTCATTGAATCATATAGGGCGATAAAAAAACAAATTACATCCTCCTATAAAATATCTTTCATTTTACCACAGCACCATATCCGCCAGGCATTTATTAACAATTTCAACTCTAGCAAACAAAACGATGAGCATTCAATGATTGACGAAGAAAAAAACATTAATTTCAAAGAGATTTATGAGAGAAGAGTAAAAAAAAACTATAACAGAGCAGCCACAGTGGAAGTGAGGTTAGGTAAGATACTATAACAGAGGAGCCATGAAGCAGTGAGCCACTCGCCCATGTTTTTCCTCCTTTCGATCGTCCCCTCCCCACCTTTTTTTCTTTTGTTTTTTACTCCGATGATCGATCTGATACAGCGGGAGCTAGCCGCTGAATTCCAATTCCATAAACCAACAATGGACACTTCCTGTGGACCTTCAAATCTCCAGACAATGATCCTTCGGGAGATGATAAAGCTACGAGCCCATTCATTAGCTGTCCTCCACCATAAGCACCTCCACGCAACAATGGCAGATCCAGCACTACCGATCCGAGTAGAACCTTCGTCCGTGTGCGCGCTCACTTTCCTCTCCGGCAACTGCGTCACTGCACGTGTACCCTCCTCCGCCTTCTTCTATAAATTGCACTCTTCCATCGCTGATACTCCCAATTCAGAGTACTGTTGAGATCTGCTCATGGCTCCTCGGCTTCTTCTTCTTCTTCTTCTCCTGTTCTTGTTTGTTCTCCGTCTTTCGGGCTCTGGAATGGTATTGCTTAAGCTAAACTCCTCGGCAATTTACGTAGAGTTACTAGTTTCTAGATTTGCTGATGGAGCTATTTGAAGTGTTTTGCAGTTCTTGAATACTGAAAACGCCGCCGGCAGGTCGTCGCCGATGAGCAGGAGCGATCTTACCGGTGGAGTAGATTGCGGAGGGTTGTGCGGGGAGCGGTGCAAGCTGTCGTCGAGGCCGAGACTGTGCAGGAGAGCGTGCGGGACGTGCTGCGGTCGCTGCAACTGCGTGCCGCCGGGGACGTCCGGCAACTACGAGGCTTGTCCCTGTTACGCCGACATGACCACCCACGGTGGCCGGCGCAAGTGCCCTTGAACCTCGATCGACGGCATATCGTGCCTTTTGCGCAGCATGAACCAGCAGAGAGCGATGATCGCAGCGAAGCGATCTGAATAATGTGGATTTACGTGTATCTTTGTAATAAAATCTTATCGAAATACTAAATCTGAAGAACTTTTGCTTTTAAAATCGATCCATTCACGGGAGAACTTTAACTCAGTCAATTAACATCGACATTAAATCCTTTCGCGCAGAGAACATTAAAACTATGTTCTTCTTCCTCTTCTTCTTAACCAATATTTATTAGGCTCCTTCTGTTTATTCAAGTAGTGCAGCAGCACAAGGCGATCATATTGGACAAAAAATAGCAAATTAAATAGCCAGTCAGATATGAAATAGGACGCTCCTTTTTCAATTGAATTCCATTTAACAAGTCTGACAGAAAGCAAAAAAGAAGCAAAAGGAGTCATTTTACAGTTTTCTGATAATAAGTTGCATTCAGAAAACTTAAAAAGGACGACTCATTGCCTTGAGCAAGGATTGTAACTCACTAACTCAATATATTATGTGGTTCAGCCTGATTAATTACTAATTCACAAAGCATTTCTAGTATGGAACTCATCGATTGTAAGAAATGGAAAACTTTAATTAAGACTGGTCATTTTTGAGTTTTTTTATGCTTCCTTTGTATGTTTACTCAGAATTCAAACATTTTAACTCAGTCTTTCTGTTGTGGAACAGACAGGAAGCAAAAACATGCATTTTAAGTTTTCTGACTATATATATAAATTGGTCGAACTGATCATTATACTTCAGAAAATTAGATAAGAATAAATCAACTGTGAATGATATAATCCAACAAATGCATATATATATAGAGAGAGAGAGTGTTTTTCAGAAAAGCCATGTGTAATAAGGATAGAAAAATACCTAATTTAGCATATAATTTATTAATAGACAGGAGGCGATTGATTACCTATATACACTGAAATTGCAATTCTGCACTGCCATCAAAATTTAATGTCATTCAGTAGATCCATTAAGTTTTTTCAAGAAGAATTCAGCACAAGTCCAACTTTTGAATTACCAAAACATCGAAAAATAACATCGACAAAGGTTCAAAGGTCAACTTTAGCATCTCTGTGTTCCTTCTTCTTCTTCCTCAGAACTTTCGTCCAAAAGGAAAAATTAAGAGTAAATTAATGACAAGTAGAGGAACTGAACTTATTCAATTCAGTTACAATCTTCATCGAGCAATCAGATCCTCTGTTTCTTTTTTCAGGATAACAAAACGAGTTTGAAGAAGAAGAAGAGAAAAGAAATTAAACTTGAAAAGATTGGTCATGTTTTCCAAGGGCCTTTCTTGAACTATCAACTCCTCTAAACTTTCAGAGATCAGAACAAGTGTTCACAGTTCAAGAAAGCCTGTGGAGAACATTCCCACAATCTCGTGAATTCGATCTTCTGCAACTTCAATCGGAAGAATTCATTCCCAAAAAAAAATATGAGAAAAAAAAAAAAGTGGAAGAGAAGGAGAAGCGGAGCAAGGGGAAAAAAACCGAACCAGCGCCGGCTTAAATAGCCGGCGAAACCGCCGAGAACCGCGGAGTTCGTTCCCTGCACGTGCTATAGCGCTTTATTAAACTCCTCCCTCACGTGGTACAGGCCACCGAGCTCGCGACGCGTGGCACTCTATCAATGAGCCGACGTGGCAACTTGGAAGACTTTAATTTGGGATCAGTGATTTATGATTTGAGATTTGAGATATCATAATTCGACGATTTAAGTAGATATTGCAGTTCAATTACGATATCTGCCACGATTCCACTCCTACCCCACTCGGACCCACCACCATCTCCCTCTCATTGCCAACCAATTGAATTCCGGGAACTTGACTCCCTGCGCGCGATTGATTGTCGGACCCACATTGTTCTCCAATCACAGAGCAGAGTATATCCGATGATAATTTTCCCAATTTGTGGATCCTTTGTAGTTTATGGGTGGAATTTATAAATAATTATGATTAGGGAAAATAAAATAAAATTAAGGCGTGTTTTTCTTAATAAATGGTTTTTAATAGATATCGTAGATGCTAACAGCAAAATTGAGGCGGACCGTAAATCCTTTTACTGACAACCGTACCTGCTATGGAACTGGTTGGACGCGCGAGCCCGGCGAAAGTGACGCAGCTGAATCGGCACGGGTTGAAAGTTGCGTTGGGTTTCTTCTTGTTCTGGTTCCGTGCTAATATTTCTCGCTGCCGTCCAAACGGCGTAAGATTATTCGCGAACGGAATCCAGACACGACACGTAACGCCTCTCGCCGAAACGAGTTCACCAGCATCCGGTGCTTAAGTGCACTTCTTCTTCGTCTCGATTCTCCGATCGTCAACTTTTCCGCCATGTTATTTGCGCACAAGGATGCCTCCGCCCGGCGATTTCCCTACTTCTCTTCGTCTTCGACCAAGTCGCTGGCGGTGTCCTTAGCTCGCCCCTTCGAAGACGCAGTCGCCGCCCGCCTCGCAGATCTGCTCCGCGACGCCTCCTCCCTGTCCTGGCTCTCCCGTGCCGTCCGCGTCCTCGGCCTCACCGTCGACGCCGCCGCCGCCCTCCTGGCTGATTCCCCCACTTCCTCCTCTGACCTCGTCACTCTCGCCTCCCACCTTGACTCCGGCGTCGCCCTCCTCGACATCTGCAACGCCGCCTCCGCTGAGATCGACCGCCTCCTCCGCCGCCGTCTCCACCTCCGCTTTGCCCTCCACGACATCGCCTCCTCCGACGGCGGCCGCGACGCCGAGAGGCTGCGGAAGGCGCGGGACTCGCTGGCGGAGTGGACCGCATGCGCCCGTCTCGCGATCAAGCCGTCAGCCTTCGGCCTAGTGCGATCCCTGGCCCCGGACAACATCCCAAAAGGAAAGATCTCGATCCCCCGGAGGGCGATCTACTCGGTCGAGGCGGTTTCTTCCCTGATCGCCGGCATCCTCGTGGCCGTTCTCGGCGGCAGCGACCAGCTCACCGCCGTCAATGTTCCTTCCGATCTGCCCTGGGCGAAAGAGTACAACGACCTTGCCGCGGCGATCTCCTGCGAGCTCGCCGGACACAGGTTCGCCGCGGAGCTCGATGCGGCGGAGGCGGCCGTTAAGAGTCTGACGGACGTGATCTCGACAAACACTGACGGCGAGAAGACGGAGACGACGTTACGGAAATCCGTGGAAAGCACGGAGAAAGCGACGGGCGCATTAACGGAAGGGTTAGAGGAGTTATCCAAAGCCGTCAACGGGCTGTTCCGCTCGGCGCTGGGTTTGAGGAACGTGGCGTTGCAAGCATTCCGGGCAGATTCCTGCAAATAATCGATGGGCAAAGATGGAAAATCAAATATCAAAAATGATCAAACTTTTTTTTCATTTTGGTGGTACTTATAGTTGATTGGCAGATATATTTGTGCACAAATTAATATGCAATATATGACTTGTTAATCTATCGGTCTTTTATGTAATATGATGAATTGTGTCTTTTATGTAAAGATCACAAGAACACTCCATCTACTCCCACTGAATTATCCCACCGCATAATAATTGTTTTATAAATCAAAACGGTCACATCAATAGAACAAGATGCGAATTGAAAAGTAAATTTATAAAAAAAAAGTAATGATAAAAAGTGAATTTACCTTTTCCTTGCTTTTTTTTTTTTTGAAAAAAAAAGGAGAAAATAAATGGGGTGGCAAAAATGAGCTCGATTCAATTTTTCTCAATTACTTATTAAATTATTAAATGAGCTTAAAAAATTTGGACTCCGCATGCCTCGTTTACAGCCCAATGGCTTCCTCCGCCAAAGCCCTAGGCGATCTCCTCCGCTCGCCGAAGCGTCTGCGCCCGTTCTCCCTCTGCCCGGAATCCATGAGCCTCAAATACCCCCTCTCGTCCCTCGGCACACCTCCTCTTGCTTCCGGCGAACACTCTTCCGCACTCACGTCGGAGCAGGCGAAGAGGGTCGACGACGACCGATCAATCGCCCGATGGAAGCGGAACCTCAGTTTCTGTTCCGAAAGGATCGCGGCAACGAAAGGTACTCATTCCGAGCCCTATAGTGTGCCTGCATTCTCGTCGGACTTTGACAATCTTGTCGGTGTTGAGTTCAGCTGATGGAATGGAGTATGTGAAGCTGGGAGAACTCTTGGTCGAGGAGACATGGTTGGAGGCTCTCCCCGGCGAGCTCCAGAAACCCTACGCGCAGAACCTGTGCAGGTTTGTGGAGATGGAGATGCGCGGCAGCGTCCCTATCTACCCTCCGCCGCACCTTATATTTAATGCTCTTCATTCGACGCCCTTTGATGAAGTGAAAGCAGTCATTATTGGACAGGTAGACTCCTTGACTTGAATCATTTTGTTTTGCCTCATCGTATGGCCTGTTCTTTGAGTTTCTTGTTTCTTATGCATGCTAAAACTTTTGCATTTTGTGCCTCCTGATTCCCATTTATTAATTAGTTGAGTATATAGTTTATTCATACTTTCATAGTGTATTGACCTAGTAGCAGTGGCTTGTAGAGTGATGTTGGTTAATTTATCTAGGGCCTCCATTATTTGGTTCAACATTAAAAAAAACAAAAAAAACATAGTTTAAATTTTGATTTGATTTATTCTTATTCAGTTCAGTTCAGTTTGGTTCGTTTTGAACTGAATGAACTCTCCTAATTTTATCAACCTTCCTCACAAGGAATAATGCCAGAAGATTGCTTGTTTTTTTTATGAGTGAAATTGCAAGGCGTGATTAATCAAGATATGACTTAGAGATCATATTGTTAATATTATTATTTATTTATTCACACAGGATCCTTACCATGGACCTGGTCAAGCCATGGGGCTTGCATTCTCAGTACCTGAGGGCATCAAGATTCCTTCGAGTTTACTTAACATGTTTAAGGAACTTCGACAAGATGTTGGGTGTTCCTTGCCATCACATGGAAATTTAGAGAGATGGGCTTTACAGGTAAAGCTTCATGGCAATGTTTCTACACATGTTGATAATCCTTTTTGTGGATTTATTATTTCTATTGCATTTTTCTTTTAAAAAAAGTCTTATCGTGCAATATCGATATTGCAGTCTAATAGGACTAGAATTCTGATCTGAGGATGAGCCTTCACTGCATGAACATGTTGCAGCATAGTTGAGTGGAATTGCAAATAGTCTCTTTCATCTCACTTTAAGATTGAATTCTTTATGCTATATAAGCATACATACTAGTCTTATTTTGACTCATTTTCCCTGTTGATTTCCCAAGTTTAACACTAATAACTGGTCTAAGCTTGAATCGAGGTGTGTTACTCTATCTTTTTACTTGTAGAATTGAAATAGGGATATCTCTTATCAAGTATTTTATGATGCATTTATATTTCAGTGGTAATCCTAAAATATTGCATTCAAATATACAACTAAGTCTACAAGATTTTTTGTGGACTGAACTGACATGACATTTTGCACAGGGAATCCTGCTGCTGAATACTGCCCTTACTGGTATGTTTTTTTTTTGTTTATTAGGGTCTTGGTTGATACTTTAATTAATGAAAACTTTGGTCACATTATTTCATTTCTTGTATCTTTTCAGTTAGGGAACATCAAGCTAACTCACATGCCAAGAAGGGATGGGAGCTGTTTACTGATGCTATTATTCAAACAATTTCCCGGCGGAAAACTGGAGTTGTCTTCCTTCTATGGGGCAACTCTGCCCAAGTAAAATCTAGGTTTGTTTGATTTTCTATTATATGATCTTTGCAGGAGAAATAATATCTACTAAACTAGCTCAGAATACAAATTATGTTGCTGCTTGTAGGTTGATTGATGAGTCAAAGCACCACATCCTAAAGGCTGCTCATCCATCTGGTCTTTCCGCTAACAGAGGCTTCTTTGGATGCAGGTTTTTACCTTTAGCTAAACAAACAAAATTCATGGCAATCCTCGTACTGAATCAAAAAATTTTTCTTTGCTAAATATTGTTTCAAAAGCCATCTCTACTAAAAATGTGAATCTTTGAATAATGAAGCTGTGAAAAGGTTTTGTCTTAGTTGATCTTATTTTTCAAGATATAAAACTGTAGCTATGCACCTAATGTTACTCATCACCATTTTGTTGTTCTATCGGGCTTGATCTGCGTTTCTGCACAAAAGATCAGAATCTCATGCAGGATTGAACTCATATGTGATATATTCTTCTTTAAGCGATCGTGTGTGTGTGTGTGTGTGTGTGTGTGTGTGTGTTTTGCAATACTAATCTGGTTAGAACACTCAGCATTCTCCAGGAAATGCTGTTCATAAGCCTGCACTATTATTCAGTGGTTTTTTGGCTCATTGTAAATTTTTGACATCAAGTTCTAGATCTCAAAATTGTTATTCCTCGGGCTGCCTGGTAGTCAATAAAAGAAAGGATTAGATTCAACATTATTTTGATAATTGGAATAAGGTAACTGTCATCATGCATACCCCATTTCATAAAATCTCAAGCCATCTACTCAATAACTTTTGGTTATTGACAATAGGATCTGTTGCTTTCATACTTTTGCTTTATGTTCAATTATTGAAGAACAATTCAAAATAATGTTCCTTCTTTTCAGAAACACCTAAACTTGGCTCTCTTTTTCTTTATTTCCTTTTGTTTTAAAAATTGTAATTAAAAATATTCTCTTTCTTTTTAAATCCTCATAAAATTTGCATTTTCAATTTTCACCACCCTGTTTTGTCCAAAATATTACGGCTTGATATTCATATACGTAATGTCTCACTTTCAGAAGGTGCAAGAATTTTAGACGTATATAATTTTGATCGAAGCTTATCAGATTTTTTCTAAATTAGGAATCTTGATTGAATATTTATAAACAAAGAGGATTTTATTTCTAGTGTTCCCATTAGTTAATATATTACTGATAGTCTGATTGATGGTTAATTCTTTTGTTTCAGGCACTTTTCACAGACGAATAAGATATTGGAGAGACTTGGCCTTTCTCCCATCGATTGGCAACTTTAACTACTACTGGGCGCTGTCTTTCTTAACTGTAATCCTTGCTGCTGCCATTCATCTGGGCTAATATTAACCTCCTCCAAGTCTCGATGGATCAAGCGATTGTGCTTGACCAAATTTTGTGCTAAGTTTAATATCCTTGACATCTTATATATGGAGTGACTTGCTAAGTTCGAGCTTAGATCATGTGGAGTCAAAAATTTACCGGGAGTGTTTCTGGACTGGAAAACAGCCTTCCTTTCCCTTTTGGATTGTTCAGTGAGCATTAGAGTGATGCACAACGCATGTCATGACTGAACCCAAAAGACATTTGAGTATGATCTATGCACAACATTGTTGAATTAGTGCATAGCTGAAGTGTTGTAGTGACCACCCAAGGCATTTGAGGTGCCTAGTTCCGGCTATACATGAGTAATTTTTTGGGCTTACCTGGAACACAACGTATCAGGATGAACCAAAAACTTAAATGGTTTTACTAAATTAAGAGAGATTCATGTTGCCAGGGTGGGGGGTTAATGATTATGATTCGGAGTTGCAAAGAGTTTGTTAAAAGGGTATCAAACTTAGACTCAAAGGATGGATCGACTAAATGAACTCTGTCTATTAGTGGAGAATCAGAGGCAACTCGTCAACAATGATCACTTCAACTTATCTCAAGTTGCACATATTTTTTAAGCAAACATACTGGAATCGCAAGTTGGGGCACTGACAATCTTTGAGAAAGATCATTCATTTATCAGTTGTTAGAAAATGAGAAACTAGAGCAAGTTAACAACTGTATTTAAGAATGTTTGTAGGGTTTACATATCACATCACCTCTGGCAGTTGCTAGAAGAGAACTGAACAAAGCAAGCCTCTTCACTATTCCAATAGCCACAAATTGAATGCTGCTGCTGAAATGATTCTGAATTCACCCACAGTTTCCGTCAATCGTCACATACAATCAGCTCTACTGGTAAATCTATCCATTTGAAAAGGTTGTTGCAATTACCTCATTTTTTAGACTTCTCTTTAACCACTTATGATGCTTGTTCATCCTTTAAAGTCACATTACCTTGTTGGTTTAGTTGCATCTCTAATTTGATATCAACAAAGAACCAAAACACGTAACTTGCACGAGAAACTTGAATCAAGTTCAAAGTTGTGCAGCGTATTCTTCGGAATATGCATTATTCTAATCTATTTTACTTTTTATTCATTCTTTCATACTCTTTTCAGAATTCCTTTTGCAAGTTCACTATAATTCCATTGGCAGAGGAATTTTCTCCTTTCCTTCCTAACCATGAAGCTTCAAGGAAATGCCTTCACAAGTTGACAACTCTTTTGTCATTATTTTAAAGCTAGTCATAGATGTACTTCACTTGTCCAATGCTTGTCCTAGTCATGCTTTGAAATATAAGGGTGGCTAAAATTGGCCCCTAGATATAGCCAATAAATAACTTGCGTAGCTTGAACAACTTTTCCAAACAAAACAGTGCCTCATTAATGAGCTTTATCACTTTAATATACATCCAGGTGGATTCATTTCTCTGTCACTTGTTTATTTTTAAGCAATGCAATTGTTAGATATCTCAAAAACTCTAGTACAAAGGCTAAACAAAAGATCAGGTATGACTTTGAGCAGAAAAAGCAAAATAGCTTTGATCGTCAGGACCATTATTGACTTAGTTTAGATTTTCAGGGATGATGCATCCTCTGAATCCCTACTCATTCTTCACTTTTTTGAAGATTCATGGCGAGTAAAATAATTGGCCATAATTGATAGAACATGATTGCACCAACCATGCCAATATTCTAATCGAACGAATCGCGGAAGCAAGCGAGGAAGTAATAGTCGAACATATGAGACATAATTTTGTGTCAAACACAATCCCAATCATCAATTTGCCCATACCGAATTCTATTAGTTCAAAATCTACGACACTTGATGTTTAAATTTTTGAGTTTTGTAAAGGACTGTATTTATTATTATTATTATTATTATTATTATAATCTTGGTGTCTAATCTTTACTCGATTAATCTCAGAGATAAATAACTTTCTCTTTTGATTTTCTACCAAAAAAATTTGTAGTATAATTTATACACACACACATACACATGGGAAAATTATAAAGCTAAAAATATAAAATTATGTACACAATTTATGTGTTACTTAAAATTCTAATACGTAGAAAACATACTGAGTATTGATATTAGGCAAACTAGAACCTAACTTAAATTGATTGGAAATTATATTTAAAATTTAATTAATTTAATGTGAGATATCCATGGACGGCGATATATTAAGTCGCATTCACCTGCAATTATTCCCTCCATCTGCATTGCACGAATAACTTCTCAATTTTAAACAAGGAGCTTATTGTAAGATAATCTCTTTTATATATATATATATATATTTTAAAATTCCCAAACATACAAATAAACCACATGATCAACTTGGCAAACAATTATAAGAAGGTACATCAATAATAATTTTCCAATTATTTTTTTTATAAAGTCCTACTTTAATTGAATTTTAATGACCCCATTGAATTCAAAATTATTGCGTTTCAAAAGAAGAAGAGATGTAATTTTTGGATACATTCAATGGAAGCTGAGCTGGACAAAGCTGGATCTAGTTGAATCCAACCCCAAATTAAATTGCGTATGACAATTTTGCCCTTCATGCCATGTCATCATTTGAGAAAAATATCCATGCGAATCTAGTGATTAGTGGTTAGATATGCAGGTTTTTTATTATCAATATTTAATTTTCTTGGAAAAAAAAGACATACAAAAAAAAAAAGTTAAACAAGAAAATTAATAAAAAAAATGGTTAAGAAAATTAATAGTTTAGTTTTCCTTTAAAAATTCCTTTAAATACTAGACGCTGAAGTTTCTTTTTAAAAACAAAAATAAACTAAAATTTATCACCTCAAATATTAACCATTTTTTTTTAAAAAAAAATTGTATTTGTTAGGTAATTTACTTGTTAGTCCCTCGACTAATTTTCATTGAAAAAGCAAAAAAATTGTTTTGCCTCTAACTTTAAATTTCCTAAATAAAAAAAAAAGTTTAGAGAATATTTAGATAAAATACATGACATAATTGCTATAATATTGTTTTATTAGATTGAGAAATAGTGTTAATATTTAGTTTAGGAGTTAAAGTCATTAAGAATTTAAAATATTTAGAGCATACTTGACATTTTTTTAAAAATATTTAAAAAATTGTGAAGATTTAGGAGCAAATGAAAATTTCCAAAAATCTGACAGGATGTTGATTGTTGAACGAGCGATGATGACGCAGTCGTAATTATTGTTATGGTGAGGGCGTTTCAGTGATTTTCCTTTTAAATAACTATATTACCCTTATTCAGGTGCATGTCAGGTGCGCTGTGACCATAAAGTGTAGGGTATATTCGTCATTTCGGATTCTCGTGATCCTTGCCTCTACGGCTCCGCCGCTATATAAAGGCCCGTCTCTCCTGGGGGACGAGGAAGCAAAAGGGCGATTGGTATTTGGTAATCTTCTCATTTCCGTTCCATTGCGCGGCGATCCCTGTTTTTAGGGTTTCGATCAGTCTCACCACCCATCTCGCCGGTTTGGGGATCTCCCGAAGACCTCACGCATGAGCTGGTTTGATAAGCTCCGTGGCCTCTCCGACCAGAGCCAGGATGGGCTCATGATCTTTCTCCTCCACCATTCGATTCCTATACCTTCCAGTAATCTTTTGTTGAATCTCATACACTACTAACCGGAGGAGGGAGATCGGTGACCGGTCGGTGCTTGTGCGCGAGGGAATGGCGTCGAAGGGCTTCTCGAATCGGAAAAAATTGGGTCTCGGAGGTATTGATTCTTATTTGTTCCGTTTCTTTAGTTCGTTCACGATGTCATTCACTTTTGACTCGTTTTTTTTTTTTGGATCGGTGTTCTGTTATTTTGTTTGGGGATATATTATTACCTCCTTGATGGATCCTTCTACATGATACTCTGCTTCGAAATGCAAAACGTCGAACATTCTGTGTTAGATCCGGCTTTTCATGGAGTCTCAAGAGACGGAAGTGAACAAAATCTCAGAAGATGTAACTTCTAGGGATAATATCATATTCGACAGCATACTAGATAAATAGGAGACCGTGGCTTTATAAAATTGCAAGCCAGGCAATGATCTACTGAAAGATTTCTCGAAGGAGAAAAGATCCAATTATTTTAATCTAAGAACAATTCTCAGATTTAGTTGCGCTTGATTTAAAGAACAATTCCACTTACAAGGATTTTAAACGAGTGGGTTTTTATCCATGATTGAACATATGGTGCACATGATATATAAAGAAAGGGCATGTCTTAGATCTTTATAAGGGGCTTTATGAAAGCTTCCTCTATACAATTTGCATCAATGAACCATTACCTCTATATAAGTTGACAAGTGATGTATAAATATCCATTGTTTTCCAATGTTTATTGGGTACTTATTAGTTTGAATGATCCAAGTTTCTGTTTGGAAAAATATTCCAATTTCATTAGAAATGATCTCTTGAAAATCATAATTCCAATTCTTATGTTTACTTTAAAATGAGAAGATTAAAAATTGAAGTTTATTTCACTTTTCAAAAATTATATGATTTGAATTATTTTTTTAATTTATTTTTTCTTATCAGGAATCAAATGATCTGATTGTATTTGTCATTATGTTGTTTATTCCTTGATGTGATGATTGGAATCAGGCAATTCTCCACCTCAAATCTGACCAATTTTGATTGGATTCATGTCCTCAAATGAGGAGATAATGAAATTTATGTTTTCTCCCTTTTGTTTTCTCAAATATGAGTTAGTAAAATGTTGGAATTAGTAATAACCTTCTGTAGATTCTTATGGTTCTGAAGGAGTTGTTTGCTTCTTCAACGATTAACTATATGTTTCTATTACTTGATACCTACTGTGCTCTTTGTTCGATGGGAATGTTTGTCATCTAAGATTTCTAGCAACTCTCTGTTTACTTTGTCATTAATTAATTGTGTGTTTGTCTTATTTCATACCTGACTGTGGTTGTTTGTCATTTAGGATTTTTAACAACTTGCTAGATCTGTTAATATGTCCTCCTGAATTTTACAGTTGAGATTGGTGGTTTTTAACTACTTGTGACAAACTTCAGTAACAAATTAATGTATAAAGAAACGAGTTCTTCACTAGTTTCTGCATAAAAAATTGTCCTCTCATCAATTTGGCGTTTTTTATTGTGTTTGTATTATAATCTCCTAAACACTATATCCCTCAGGAATGGGATTCAAACTTCTGTAGTAGATGTGTCTTTTTATGATTTTGATATCCTCCCTCTGTGTTACAAATAAATAAGTGAATTATGAACAATAACTTACATGGGTGTAGAATCCAGCTGCAGGAACCTGCTTAAACATCTCGACAAATATTTTAAAGTTTTATTGGTACTCCTATTTATATATACCTTTGGCATTATTATTAAATTGTGAAGTCAGTGTGTGTTGAGTTGTTGTGTGCTATACTAACTAAATGACATATAATATATTGTTTTTTTCAGATCCAAGATAATGCCTCAAGGAAGTAAAAGAAAATCATGTCTCTTAGCGTTCCAAATTGTTCATAAAAAATAGCATAACCATAATCACAATGCAATTAAAATTTTAAACTATACATTATAAATCACATGCACATCATTGTATTTTAAGTTGAGACACTGCATATCATTGTTTTTCTAGTGGCACTGTTAGGACACTTCCTCACTTGGTCTTAACATGCAATAACCCTTTCAAAATAAATTATCTTGTTTCACAACATGTCGTATGGTTTCCTTATCATTCTAAATTGTTCAAACAAATAATAATAATAACATAACAACTTGGCATGCTTCAATTTTGCTTTGTGTGAGAGGATGTTTTTTTACTTCTTCAACTGTTCAATATAGGTAGTACCAGGTAGTAGTGAGTTAGTTAATTAACATGCATCTTATTGTTTCCTCTTTCCAATTATCCATTGTGGTTTTTTGTTGATGGACAACTCATTTTCTACTATTTTCCAATGTTCAGGTCTTCTAATTTCTCATATTGAGAGACAGCAATCTTCTTCACCTACAGTTATTGTGATTGGTGGAGGAATTTCAGGGATTGCAGCTGCTCGTGCATTGTACAATGCTTCAGTTAATGTAATGTTCTCTTTCCATCTGTTATTTTCTTACATGTAAATCAAACTATTCTCTTATTAAGAAATTGATATTTGAACTTGTGGTTAATTTTTCCTTTTCAGGTTATTCTGTTAGAATCTCGTGATCGTCTCGGTGGGCGGGTCCATACTGACTATTCTTTTGGTTGTCCTGTTGACATGGGAGCATCATGGTCTCAATTATACATTGAAGTTTTATTTTAATTGATTTGTGTTTGACAACAATAACACATTACAGTTTTTCTTGCTGACACAGTTAATTTTTTCTTCTTACTCAGGTTACACGGCGTTTGTAATGAAAATTCTCTTGCTCCATTAATTCGTTCTCTAGGCCTAAGGCTATACCGTACAAGTGGTGACAACTCTGTCTTGTATGACCATGATTTGGAGAGGTAATTAGCAGCCATCCATTTAAATGACAAGTTTCTTGATTCTCGATGTTTGGAGGTTCCGTAGAGGGTTGGTTATCTATGTTTGCAAGATATTCTAAGGAAAGTAAAATATAATATTATTAGAATTAAAGTCTATCACTCCAAAGGAAAATGACCAGGGGTTAATTATTATTTTTTGTATTGTTAATTTGATACATTATTTAGGTATACATAATCAACAGGGGATATAAATGATACAATTTTATTACTAACATGAATTTTTAATTGTACCGTACTTCTCATATTATCTATAATTCTATACTCCTATCAATTCCCATTGGCCATGTTAACTTGTCATGAATAACTCTATTCCCTGAAAACCCTATTTTATTGGAAATAAACTCCCTCGACAAATGAGGCATTGTTGCATTATTGATAACTCAAATGTGTTAAGAGGACTATTGAGATGCATATGTACATTTCAATAGATTCTAATGTTGTTTATTGATGAGACAAGGCACTAGGTGGGGTTATCCAATGCCATGATTTTTTAAGTTCAGAAGTCTGTTTTATATATGACATCATGTAAACAATTTTATCCTTTTATCTCAAGATTTTGTTGAGTTGAGCATTATGTTTTGGAGATTAGCTATGCTAACACTGTTTCTTGGTAGTTAATATGGCATGTAGTTTTTTTATTTGAATGTGGTAAAAATTTCTAAATTATTGATTGATCTTGTCAATGGAATTTGCAGTTATGCACTTTTTGACAAAGAGGGGAACCAGGTTCCACAGCAGGTGGTGATAAAGGTGGGAGAAACATTTGAGAGAATTCTCAAAGAGGTAATTGTCAATGGTTCAAATAAAATCATTCAAGTGATTGTGTCTAGTTGTCTTATTTGCTATGAATAATGGAAATGTTATTTTTGAATGCCACAGACAGAGAAAGTGAGAGTTGAAAATGATTCTGATATGTCTCTCTTGCAAGCTATTTCCATTGTTTTGGACAGAAATCCATATCTAAGGTTTGTCAGATATCTAGTTGTTGTATACTATGCTTGGCCAAGAGTGGTCAATTAATGTGCTTTCTCTACATATATAGGCAAGAGGGGTTAGAAAATGAAGTACTTCAGTGGTATATATGTAGAATGGAAGCATGGTTTGCAGCAGATGTGGACACCATTTCATTGAAAAATTGGGACCAGGTAATCATATTTCGCAATGGATATCATCTTCAAAAAATTGTTCCCTCTACATAGGAAAAGTAGAAGTTATTTGACTTTCTTCTCTAGGATGCATCACCTTTTCAACATTGAAATAAAGTGCACTTTTCCTGAGATACCACAAAATATATTCCTTGTTGGAGAAGTTTATCTTCTCTTGTTTTTTCTCATATCTTTTTTCATAATGTCGGCTGCAGCTGAGACTTTTAGTTGGTCTCATATATAGATGAGTCTGTTTATTCTATTGCTTAAATTTATATTATTTGTATGAGAAGAAGAGATTCCAAAGATTAGTGTGCTTCACTATTTTGCTGCACAGTAACAGAACTATTCATTGCAGTTAGGATTTTGATAAAGAATTATATGAGTCAGGCATACCTTTGGATATCTCAATTTCATTTTACAATGAAAACTTGTTGCATCTACTAGGTACTTGGTTGTAAGGTATGGCATGGAAACATTTCCCAGATAAGCTGTCAGCCTGCTACCCTTGCATAGAATCCCTTTATGGATGAGAACTTGATCCTCTGCTGCTTCTCCAATATAATACGTTTCCATATTGAGTGTACTTTCACTGTTTTAGAGTTATAGTCTTGTTTCCTTTTTAAGTTTTTATGGCACCCTCCTTATTTTATGCAATGTTCAGATGATATTTTTAACTTGAAATGATAAAATTCTGAAAACATGTTTTTTAAGCTAATCTTCTTCTGGATGCAGGAGCATGTCCTTTCTGGTGGTCATGGACTTATGGTGCAAGGTTACCATCCTGTTATACAGGCCCTTGCAAAGAATATTGATATTCGATTGAATCATAGGTTTGTTTTAGACATTAAACTTCGAGGTGGCACTCTGAATATTCTAGAATTTGGCATTTCTTCCTTTTTACGTTGTCATCTCAATATGCATCTTATAATTATATAATTTTCCCTGATACTCGTATATGAACATTAGTTTGTGTGCGCGTGCATAATTGCATTTTATGGTACCTGAATTTCCAAGTTCTTCTTCTTTTACTAAATCAAAAACAATTTTTAAAGAAATATCCCTCATTTATTTTTTCTTTTGCCACATTTTTTTATGACTTCGATTCTAAATAAATCTGTCTATTTTCTCCTATACTAGATTAGATTCATGTTAGATTTCCACAATGTATTATGATTGATCTTCTGACAGAAGAAATAGTTCATTCATGTCCCTCTTATAAATTATACTCGTTTCCCAATTCAATTTCATTTTCTTCCATTCTTCCTTAAAGTGGAATTTGGCACTTTATTTGATTGTAAATGGTACAGAAATTCTCAGTTGCTATGTTTAGTAACTATTTCAACTTGTTAATTTGTTTATCTTATGTGTCAACTCTTTGTGTGGGTTGACAATTCTTAAGTTCTTGTGGATCAGGGTGAAGAGGATCGTACAACGTAACAATGGAGTAATGGTCACAGTACAAAACGGAAACACATTTGTAGCTGACGCTGCTATTATCACTGTTCCTCTTGGAGTTCTCAAAGCAAATCTGATAGAGTTCGAGCCTAAGCTTCCTGAATGGAAACTCTCTGCGATTTCTGATCTTGGCGTCGGCATTGAAAATAAGATTGCTCTTCGCTTTAACAATGTATTCTGGCCCGACGTGGAAGTGTTAGGTCTCGTGGCACAGACATCTTATGCCTGTGGTTACTTCCTAAATCTTCACAAAGCTACAGGACATCCTGTTCTCGTGTACATGACTGCTGGAAGATTTGCTTACGATATAGAGAAACTTTCCGATGAAGAAGCTGTAAACTTTGTGATGTTGCAGTTGAGGAAGATGGTATCAGATGCAACAGATCCGGTTTGTTTCTTCCTTCCCTTTCATTTTTTTTTTTTGTTTAAGTAGTTTAATTCTCAAAACATCTAAACTGAACCTCGATCCATTTCTGACAGATTCAACATTTGGTTTCCCGTTGGGGCACTGATCCAGATTCTCTCGGGGCCTATTCTTGTGATTTAGTTGGGAAACCTGCCGATCTTTATGAGAGACTCTGTGCTCCCGTCGACAATTTGTACTTCGCTGGTGAAGCAGCAAGCGCTGATCACTCTGGGTCTGTCCATGGAGCCTACACCTCTGGAATAATGGCTGCTGAAGTTTGCCGAAGGCGTCTATCAGTGCAACATGGCGTATCAGATCTCTTACATCTCGTAATGAGGGAGGATTTGACAGAAGCCATGGTTCCTCTTCAAATTTCTAGGATGTAAAAAAAACAATTTCCATCCGACTCTTAGCTCCTTCTCAGATATCTTAGCATGCAGTAAAATGTACCTGAAGCTTGGGACCATATAACTACGTTATAACTGCTGTGATATGACGACGAACATTATGTCATTTACCACTGCTCGTGTGCTATTTAATCTGTCTTTGTACGCCTCACAGCTACTGAGGTGCATATTTTACGCCTCCAGTTCTTGGTATGTAATTTTGAACGAAGAAAACAAAATTGCAATACAAAAGACAGAAGTCATTCCATATCAATCAATCGACATAATTAAATGACAAAACCCAACTGACCATTGGCTAAATTTTAATTACACTTACGCATGCAATCACATTTTTTAGGCGTGCGGCGGCAGCAAGTCACTCTCAAGTCTTATATGATGTGACAGAGAAACCACAACTTCAAGGCTCTGAATCCATCCGACGAGCTTCTCATCGACTATTTGCCTCCTTCCAGTCTCAACAAATGGCGATGATACCAGACTTTCTTGTCGCTAGATACTTTACAAAACTAGCAGATTTCGTTGACGGAGAGATCTGCAAAGTGCTCGGCGTGAAAGAGGAGATCAAAAGGTTCAAAAGGAGATTGGAATGGCTCAGCCCCTACCTTCGGGATGCCGAGCAGAAGAGGCATCAAGACGCTCGCGTCAATGCTTGGCTGAGGGACCTGAAAGAAATAGTCTATGATGCCGAAGACATCATCGACCTCTGCACGCTTCGAGGCGGCGGCAAGTCACTACTGAGCGTTCAGCCGTCCTCGTCTTCTTCTTCGCCAGTAAGCTCTCCCTTCAGTCTGCTTGCCTCTTGCTTCGCATGTACCAAGTCCCGCCATGAGATTGCTAAGAGTTTTGAGAGACTCAATGATAGATTGAAAGAGATTAAAGATGATGGCAAAATAACAGCAAGATTAGTTCCCTTGACAAGTTGTCAATGGCCGCGAGATCATCAAACAAGATCGCGCCCGACCACTTCTTTGGAGGTTAAGACTGACATCGTCGGGGCAGAGATTGAAGACGCTGCACAGACACTCATCGGCATGATAACCCAGCATGATAAACAGAAAGGTGTTTTTGGGATCATTGGCATGGGCGGGATTGGCAAGACCACTCTAGCTCAAAAAAATTTCCATGATAAGCGAATCGAGAATATTTTTCCAACACGCATATGGATACATGTACCCAGGAGTTACACAGAGGTAGAGCTACTCGAGCAAATACTGAAGAACGCTAAGGGGAGCACTGATGATGGAGCTCAAAGCATAGAAGAACTGGAATCGAAACTTGTCGGTGCCCTGGTTGACAGATTCTTCCTTGTGCTCGATGACGCATGGGGTGCGAATGCGTGGACGGACGTGCTGAGGAAGCCCATTCTGAATGCAGAATCCAGCGGCATAATCTTAGTCACCAGTAGGCATGAAAAGGTGATGAAAGAGATGAGAGCCAGCCACATCCACCGCGTTCAGAGGATGAACGAAGATATTGGACTGGAATTGTTTCGCAAGGTAGTATTCGAGGACGAGGAGAACGAGAACCCTGAACTGGACGAAGTGGCTGCTAAAATCGTTAGAAAATGCGATGGCCTCCCTTTGGCGATCAAGGTGACTGCAGGAGTGCTGATTTCGAAGAAAAGGACAAGGAGAGAGTGGGAAAGAGTCCTGGAAAGTGATCTATGGAGGATGAGAGGCATTGAGGATGAACTACCGAGAGCTTTGTACTTGAGCTACGAGGATTTGCCATCCGTTCTCAAGCAATGTTTCCTTTGTTGCGCTTCTTACATTGACGTATCGTCCAGTTCTGACCTCGTCCGGCTTTGGATCGCGGAAGGGTTAATCGATGTTTCAGAAGGTGAACTGATGGAAGAGTTGGCCGAGGATTACTACAGAGAACTAGTTATGAGAAATCTTCTCCAACTCTATCCAGGATCTGCAGACGAGACTCACTACTCTATGCACGACCTTCTGCAAGCTCTCGGTACTGATTTGATCGGAGAAGAAGCACTCACGATGAGGGATGACCGAGTTGCAGACACATACCCAGACCCCTTGACAAAGATTCGTCGACTGTGGATGCCAAGCAAAGGGGACGCACTGAGACTTCCTGGTGCAGTTCTGGAGCAGAAGAGTTTGAGAGTTCTGCGACTTTCCGGTAGCAGTGGAACAAAGACAATCGAGGACGAGACAGCAGTCCAGGCATTAAGGAATCTTCGAGTTCTCGTGTGCGAAACGCAGATTGAACGTCTTCCAGATTTCGTTTTCTTGAATCTGTTGCTTCTGAGATACTTGGACCTTGACAGGACGAAGATACGTGAGATACCTGAATCCATAGGCCGCCTTGCGAACCTGCAGACTTTGAACATCGCCGGGTGCACGTCGCTGCATAGCCTTCCTAAGGCCGTCACGAGCTTGGGCATGCTCAGGTGCCTTCGAGTTGAAGGAACGCCGTTAACTCACTTGCCCGGAGAAATGGGAAGGTTAACAAACCTTAATCGCATCGAAGGATTCGTCGTCGGCCATGGCGGTTCGCCAAGCGACGGGTGTGACTTGGAAGAGCTGCGGTCTCTGTCCAAGCTCAGATTTCTGAGCGTTTGTAAGTTGGAAAGGGCAGCGGCCGGAGCTGCTCCGGTGCTCGCGAACAAACCACTGCTCAGGCATCTGTCTTTGTCATGGACAAATCGAGAACAGCGAGATGACGGCGAAAAAGCAGCAGCCGAGGAGACATGCAGCGGACTGCTTCCTCCGTCGAGCCTGGAGGATCTTCGTCTCCACAATTTCCCTGGCCGGCGATTTCCTAACTGGATGATGTCGACGTCGGCGGGGGCTTCGTTTCCTCACCTCGAATTCCTGAAGCTCTGCGATTTCCCCTTCTGCACGGAGCTGCCGCCGCTGGGGCAGCTGCCTCGGCTGAGATTCCTCATGATCAAAGGAGCATCGGCGGTAAGAAAGGTCGGGCCTGAGTTGCTCGGCGCCGGTTTCCCTCGAGCCGTGGCATTTCCGAGACTCGAGTGTCTGCAATTCAATGACATGCCGAATTGGGAAGAGTGGACGCTGTATGCTGCGTCCGAGGAGGTCGGAGAAAAGGAAAGAAGCCTGAAGCTGTTTCCAAGAATGGAGGAGTGCAGATTCATGGGCTGCCCAAAGCTCAGAGGTCTTCCAGAGAGCATCTACCGCGCCGCCAGACTGAAGAACATCTTCGTTTCTACCAGCGATCAGTTCAGTGAGATCGAATTCAAAAGGACGGAGACTTTGGAAATGGAGGATTGCCCTGATGTGATCCTGATTCTGGACTCAACTGAGCTCCCACACTGGTTTTTGGATCTCAGAAACAGGAAAAGGGACGAGAAGATCAACAGTCAGCCTTCTCGGCCGATCAAGAATTTCCCTCTGAAACATTGGTGAAGGCAAATTGAAAAATCACTCAGCAAAATCAAGAAGAAAACACCTTTTGATTTTAAACGTTTTAATTTTTTTTTTTTTTATAAGTCAGTTATGTTTATTGAAAAAACAAAGTCAGTGTAAACAAAAAAGCATATAAGATCATTTTTTTTAAAAAAAAATCTAAACAATAAGAACATTAAAAACATGCTTTGTGAATTGCTCAAAAAAACGAGGTCTCTTGTTTTTCATATTAACTAATTAATGAAAGCTACGTTTGGCAAAATTTCAGCCAAACTTTCTAACTGATAGCAACGTTGCCGTATGAAGATGAACACCGAGCTTCTTCATGTTTACTCACCGAGAGGAAGGAAAAAGCTTCTCATTGCAGCGTACGTAGAAACTTTGTGGAATAAATTGAAGTGGAGGTGTCACAGATCGAGGTAATCTTCATGACTAAAACTCGACGGCCACCTTCTGCCAAACTTTCTCATGTTTGATAAGACCACCGTGATGGCTACTGGCTACTGCCTCGTTCTTTTGCCATTCTTTAGGTTTATAATTAAACCTTTGGCGAAGGTTCAAAGTCGAGATAAACAAATTATCAAAAGGTAATAAATTAAAGCACGAAGTCATGACGACTTAATTCGTCTTCAAACACAAACCTAAAGTCACTTTCTACTTTGCCTTGTTCAGTTGTTCAAGCTTCACGCAGGCTGGCTAGCTTCTCCTGCATGATCATGGCACTCCTTTGAACAGGCTTCTTTAATTAAGCTGTAACGCTTATATAACTCTCAGATCTAAGGCACAACTGCTCTGCTCTTTCTTATTGGATTGGCATGGATTTTTCTCTTCAACGATGTGTTGTTAAGGAGGAGGTTCTCTTCGATCGCAACAGTAAATTTTTTTTTTTTTCCTTTCCTTTGAAAATTAATACACGTTAGATCTCCGTCAGCTTATCTGGCAAGAATTCTCCGATGCTTAAATTAGAGTTCGTATAAGGAAGAGAAAATAAATAGCAATAGTAATGAAGAAGAGAAACGTAGCGGAGAATAATAAAAATATATGTAGAATGAGATCATATCATTTCTTCCTTCTTCCCTTCTCCCTTTTATTCCCCTCTAATCCTAGAACAAATTGTTGCATAATCAACTGCAATGATAACCGTCCACATAAAAAAGTCACGTTGACCCAGCTAGTGAGGCTACTCCTTAGATCATTAAAGAATGATTATTTTATGGGACCTCTAAAGAATCTTCGATGGTTATCCCCAAGGATGACAAGTATGTCTTTGTTATAACAAACTGATAAAATAATATTTTATGAGGTCTCCACTTCTTAACAACCTGATTGCTTTATGGTCGTTAATATGTTGTTCTACTTTCTCATTATTTCCTCCCATGAAGCTCAATAATCAAACATTTATCCTAAGTAACTCTTAATTCACCAACCGATCTACCTTCTGAGTTGTCCTCCTTCTAATATGTCATTCACCTCGCTTTCCGAGCTATTCCTGCTCAGCTTTGCCTTCAATCTGCTTTCCAAGTTGATCTTACTCAGCTCATCTCTCAATTTATTCTCTAAGTTGATCTTATTAAGCTCAGCTCTCCACTTGTTCTTCGAGCTAATTAATCTATCTCAACTCGGCTCTCATTTTATTTCCTGAGTTAATCTTCTTCAATTCAGTTCTCCACTTATTTTTCAAGTTGATCAACCTCAGCTCAGCTCTCACTTTATTCTCTGAGTTGACCTTCTTCATCTTATCTTTTCATTTGTTATCCAAGTTAATTTATCTTAGCTCGACTCTTACTTTATTCCATGAGTTGATCTCCTTCACCTTAGTTCTCTATTTATTTTCCAATTAAGCTGACCTATATATCTTAGCTTGACTCTTAACTAATTCTCATCTTGACCTTCCGTCTATGCAAATTATCCTCTCAACTCTTCACCTCCTACACTTAACTAGATTACGACAGTATCAATTACTATTGCAATCCAAAGGCAATGAGCTTGATTTTTTATCACCGAACAGTGTTTTACAGCGTAAGCACGTTCGAAAACAGAATTTTAAATCTTTTATTGCTCTTTAATTTGAGTGTTTTACCACTATATATTTTACCATTACACCGTATCCGTGACATTGGTCGGTTGGCCTTTGTTTTAATCCTCTGAGGAAGAAGAAGACCAAATGGAGAAGGTAAGTGGCCATGGTCCCCATTCCTTGCCACATTGCGAAAAACACCATGCACTAATTAACAGCGACACCACGACGCTCCTGAGCCACCCTCTCTCTCTCTCTCTCTCTCTCTCTCTCTACAAATTCTAGGTCGAGTTGATTTTTGTTGGTGGAGTGAAGGGGAAGAGGATCATCACGTCCATGGTGATCTGGAGAAGATGACAGAAGGAGAATTAAGTATGACGAGTAACTCATCAGAGTTGTCACAAATCCATCCTCTTTGTTTATCCTCTTAAGCAGCAAAGGCATAGCCTTTTCTGGTCTCTCTCTCTCTCTCTCTCTCTCTCTCTCTCTCGCACGCACGCACACACACACACAAAGTTCAGAAACAGAAAGGAGGAGGGTACATCTCTTCCACCTTCCATCTTGATTTTATATCTGATATCCAATTGTTTGTTTGCTCTCTAATGGATTGGAGGGTTTTGTTTAGTGTCGTGTGGTGGGGATATGCTCAGATCTATATACTTCTCTAGCTACCAGTCTTTTACTTTGGGTCTTTCTTCTCGTTCTCATCTTCTTCCCTTTCTTTGGTTGTTTTCTCGTCTTCAGATCTTGAGGACGAGGCCTGAGCGAAGTCGGAGCGGAGCGCTTGTTTGTTTCCGTGCCAACGATTTGGAGCAGTAGCTAGCTAGCTTGTGAGACTGACATCGATTCCTTGCCACAAGCCAAACAGGCAGCAACTTGAGGGAGGAAGACAAGGCCAAGAGGGAGAAGACGACTCTGCCGTACGTCCTGATTCGGCTTGGAGATGAGGGCAGCTTCGTCATCGTCTACGACGCACTTGTTTGGATCGACTCGGGACGAAGATCGCCCGTTCCAGTCACTGCAGCAATTAACCATGCCGCCGCCGCCTCCGCCGCCGCCTGGATCGTCGTCTCAGTTCGCTACTGTTCCTGCCCGGAAGAAGAGGAACCTCCCTGGAAATCCAAGCAAGTTCCTCGACACATCTTGGCTAGCGCAAGCTAATCCTTGTTTGATTCCTTTTCTAGCTTCTTTCGACCCTCTCATTGAACAGTTTAAAAAAAAAAAGAGATAGGAAATTTCAATTGTTGTTTATTAGAATCGCTCATCCAATCCATCGATGATCAACACTCAGTTCTCATAAACTAACGTACGTTGCATGTTGTTGCGATCTCAAAGGTCCAGACGCTGAAGTGATCGCGCTGTCACCGAGAACCCTACTGGCGACGAACCGCTTCGTCTGCGAGATATGCAGCAAGGGGTTCAAGAGGGAGCAGAACCTGCAGCTGCACCGGCGAGGCCACAACCTGCCGTGGAAGCTGAAGCAGAGGAACCCGAACGAGCTGGCGCGCCGCCGCGTGTACCTCTGCCCCGAGCCGACCTGCGTCCACCACGAACCCTCCCGCCCCCTCGGCGATCTCACCGGCATCAAGAAGCACTACTTCCGGAAGCACTGCGAGAAAAAGTGGAAGTGCGACAGGTGCTCCAAGCGCTACGCCGTGCAGTCGGACTGGAAGGCGCACTCCAAGATCTGCGGCACCCGCGAGTACCGCTGCGACTGCGGCACCCTCTTCTCCAGGTATATATCACTCCATCGATGCATAGATGCGCATTCGATCGATCCGCAGGCATGCATGATTAATTATATCGATCGGGTGTCCGATCATTGTTGCATGCACTCGATCGGCGGCATGCAAAGCTCTAGTACACAAGTACTCTTGGGCTTGCTGATGAACATTAGGGTTAGGGTTGATGATTTACAGTAAGCAAATGAAACTGCTCACACGTGAACGCTCACAGCTAAGTAACAAGAACGCATCCCTAGCTCTCTATAGCATCTCATCGAAAACAACGCTCTCTCTCTCTCTTTCTCTCTCTCTCTCTCTGTTCTTCGAGTTCACGTGGTGAGACTTGATGCCGAGGGTTAATTAGCAGGTCAGTTTGTTGCCTTGCGTTTGGAGACATCTCGACAAGGAGGGCGGCCAAGAAGATGACATTACATTGCTGGTCCACACCAATTCACAGGAATGCACTTTGCGCCATCAGCACTACTTAGATTTCATGTTACAGTGAGAGAGGTTATTGAAAATTGTTCATCATTTAATTTCTGTTCGTTTCTGTTAAGGGGCCCCTGATTTTGTTAGCTTTTGGTAAGGAATTGATCATGGAGTAAGCATTCATGCGAGAAGAGGATTCAAGGTCAGTGTTTCACGCATTCCTCCATTGAGGAATCAATCCTAAGAATAGGGTTCGAAGGGACGAAGTCTTAATTACCTTTTTCGACTTCAAGGGTTTAGGGTTTCATTCTCTTTTTACTGAACAAACGGCCGGACCCTAGCTAGAACCTCTGCCACAACTACTTCATTAGCTTCGATTTTATGTATCTTTCTTAATTTCAATTATAACATAATTATATATGGACAAATTATAGTTGATGATGAGCAACTAATTATTAATGCAGGAGGGACAGTTTCCTCACGCACAGCGCCTTCTGCGATGCGCTTGCACGAGAACACGCAAGGCAGTCTCTGGCCGGGGCGATGGGTACCATCACCGGCGCCGGCCAGCTCTTTGACAATCGAGGCGTGAACCTCGGGGGTCTCCCGGAGCTCCACTCTGCTCCGATCTCCTCCTTTCGTTGTCACCGAGATTCAGGCGGGCCGCCGCCACCGGCTAATTCCGATGATTATCTACTCCACTCGAGAGCCAGGATCGATGTTAGCAGCGGCCAGTTCGACGTCGTCTTGCCCCAGCATCACCTCGATGGAACGGTCTCCTTCCGACCCCCGCTGTCTCATCAGTTCCCGCACTCGTCCACTTTTTTCCTAGGGATGGAGGACGGCTCGGCGGGGCCGCCGGCTTTGTTTCATGGATGCCAGGTCTTCGATGGAGCATCGGGTAATAATAATAATAATAGCAATCTTTTCAACCTCGACAGCTGCTTCTTGCCGATCAAGATTGACCAGCACGGCGACGAGTCCGCCATGGCCCTGTTCGCCGCCGACGATCTCATGGGCAACCACGACGGCCCCGCCATCTCGTCTCTCTACGACCCCGACGCGGCGCCGCAGTTGTCGGCCGCCGCGCTTCTTCAGAAGGCGGCACAAATGGGCGCCACGTCGACCGACGGCGGTCCTCTATTCCTCAGAGACTTCGCCGCCGGCAGCGCGGAGAGCTCGAGGAACACTAACGAAAGGCAGTACCGAGACATGGCAGTAAACTCCCTGGGCATCCCCATCGGCGGCGGCGGCGGGTTTCACCTCCACCCCGGATTAATCACGCATGGACCGGAGGAGGAAAAGCTGAGTCAGAGATTGAGCACCAGAGACTTCCTCGGGGTTCACGGCAGCATGATGATGACTCCGGCGAGCACAAACAACCACAACACGAAGGGATGACTCCGAGACGAAATCCACCTCGCCCTCCGCTCCCACGACTGCATCTTTCAAAATTCAAAGCTTTTAAGATGTTAAAACTTTTATACTGTTCATCTACGAACAACAATAAACGGATGTTTTCTTCGGAAATTGGAATGGAATAATCATATGACTAATTATTACGTGCATGCACGCGCCTGTACAGTTGCATGAGCCATGCATGCACTTGTCTTCTTAATTCTCTCTCGTTGACCATTCAACGTAATTCTGCTCTTCCTCGCACACATTGCACTTATCGACTCGAGCTCTACCACTGTCCACGAAAGATCGATCGACGCACGGCAGCTGTCGGTTCCTTGCGACCGTAAACATCTAAATGACAACTCAAGTTCACGGGCTCCTGAGTGTCTTATCATGCGCGTCCCACGTGCCACCATAGATTGACCGTCCCCGATCGCATAAAATAGTTGACAAAGTACAATGACATCGTCGCATGATTTATCTCTGCGCATGCCGACGTACCTTTGTCGTCATCCACGCTGTAACTAAGCCTGAACCTCAAAGGGGAGCCTGCGTCGTTGCGATCGAATTCGAATTTCAATTGAAATTCAATCCGATCGTGATCATCAATCACAATCGAATTTTGATCGTGAATAAATTCTGTTCGAATCGCGATCGAATTTTAATCGGATCGTAATCAAATTTCAACTGGATAATTAGAATTTGACGATCGACAGTGATATCAAACGATCAAATGCCCAACAATATTATAGTGTGTATTTCATAGATTATCCTTCGACGATTCGTTAGTTTAAAATTTTATCAACGGATCAAAATTTATGAGATAAGTAGGAGTCGATTTTTAAAGCATAATTAATTTTTTTTTTATCAATATTCAAAATCTTTCATTATTTTTATCAACGGATCAAAAAGTATAATCCTCTCGTGATTTTATTTCTTTTATTATATATAAAAAGTTAGAATAGTCAATCTAGTGACCTCATTCACTATCTACTACTACCTGGGAGGAAGATAAATCGCATGATCGATGTAGTCTTGACGCATGACAAAACACGAGGATCATCTAAATCCAAAAAAAAAATTTAAATCTCTTTCAAAATTAGTTCATACCACTTCTACAAACACATTGTATCTTAATCACTACGTCATCTCCGTAGAGACATTGTTTCTTTTATTATCACCGAAGGATCCGAAGTGAATATAATTATTATTTTTATTAGAAAGTGTGTATTTCATAGATTAATATATATTTATGTTTAAAATATGATAGAGGGGTTTTAACATTTTGAGCGAAATGAAAAATTTATTACTCTTCTAAATATTTACAATTTATTTCTTTTTGTCTTAATTTATAATTCTTTTGATGATACTTTACGTTTTTCTTTTATCTGTATGCATATTCGATTGTTAATTGCCATTTTAATGCATCGAGTTATGAATGTCAACGGGAAAGAAAGAGAAAAAAGAAGGGGGAAAAAGTAGAAATTTTGGACCGTCGCTTCCATTTAAACGCTCATCGGATCCGTTCGACTTCGGCCGTATGAATCGGGACCGTTCATCTGACGGGCAGATCCCGTGAAGTTCCATCGTTCTCCCCTTTTTCGGACGATTTCGATCTCGAAGAAATCTAGGGTTAGGGTTGCGATCACGAACTGCGTGGAATTTGGGCGTTTTCCCGATCGTTAATTCCGATCTTCTTCTCTTCGGACTGTTCTAGGTGTTCGATTTAGTGGCCGATCGCAACGTTGGACTTGCGGCGATCGATTTTAAGGTCCTTGGATTAGTCGCCGGGGTATCGATGAACGACCCGTCGCAGGCGTTGAACCTGAGCTTCGGGATCTGGCCTCCCCTGCCACCGCCGGTGGAGGATCCGATGGGGTTCTCGAATCCCGCCAGGCTTCCTCCGCCCTTCGCCGCCCCCGGAGGAGCCATGCCTAGCCGGATGAACTGGAAGGCTAAGAAAGACGCCGAGAAACGCAAGATGACGACGGGCGGCAGCGGTGGAGGCGGAGCGGTCCCCATGGGCGGTGGACTGCCGTCGATTGGCGGCGGGCCCGCCGGTGGAGGCGTCTCCAGCTACAAACCTCCGACCCTCAACGAGCTCCAGTTCCAGAACCGCGTCAAGGCTCGCAGGTTCTACCAAAAGAAGAAATTTTCGCGCTCCGCCCCGTTCGCTCCCCGCAACACAACCTCCTTCATCATCCGCGCCAAGAAGTCCGGCGGAATCGCGTCGCAGGTCTCCCCGTACCCCGTCACGCCCGCGGTCCTCCCGACCCCCAAGCTCTCTCCCACTCGCGAGGTCCTGGCTGACATGGTCAAGGAGGAGTGGGGCGTCGACGGCTACGGCTCCATGAAAGGCCGGATCCGCCTCCGATTGCCGAGCGGCGGCTACGAGATCCGTCCGGACGGCGGTGGCGGAGAAGATGACCTGGTGGACGAGGAGGGGTCGAGCGAGAGCGACGTGGAGGAGCACCTGGAAGTGGAACGGCGGCTGGACCACGACGTGAGCCGTTTCGAGATGGTCTACCCACGGCAAGAGCACGGCCTGGAGTCGGCGGCGGATCTGTTGGAGGGCAGGGTCGACGACCAGGACGCCCGCATCGCGAGGCTGGAGGAGGAGAGCCTGACGCTGAAGGAGAGGCTTTTCCTGGTGGAGAGGGAGATGGGCGAGCTGAGGAGGCGGCTGCAGTTGCTCGAACCTCGCGGCGAGAGGGAGCCGAGCGGTAACAATAACGACGATGCTAACAACCACAAGAACAGCAACAACAACAACAACAACAGCGACGGCGGCGCCTCCGCCGGAAGTTGATGACGACGGCGAGGAGTGCTCGGCCGGGAGCAGCGGCAATCCCACGCTAGAATGAGCGAGAGGAGCAAGAAGGTACGGCTTCCTGCCATTGCTGTGTACAGTCCTAGTCGCCAAATGCTATAGTAGGATCACAATCTTGTAGAACTGCTGCATCATATCGACCTCTGCAACTGCAATCAAGAATCGATCGTATGATTCAAAGCCTTGTGTTCTTGATTTTTGTTGTTTTTCTCGTGTGGATTTCAGATTTATCACTCAAATTGCTTCGACGTCGAATGTGATAATTGGTATATCAATTGTCTGATTGTTGAACGCGATGCTTGCCATTTCCCATACATGAATCCTTCTTGATAAAGAGGGAGATTTTAAAAAATAACATAAAACTTTTACATGCATTTTTCAAAATCGGTAAAAACATCATCTTAGACGATTGCTATCTGGTTTATTTAAATCGGTTTTGAATTATCTAAAAAATACCGAAGAGGAGGATAAATTAGACGATTCCTATAGACTGTCTCAGTAGATTCCACATCCCAATGAATTGATTCCATTTGAAGAAAAATTTACAAATCTATGATATCTAAAGATCGATTTGATTCAGAGATTTCTGAGAATATGCATAGATATTTTACCATTATTTTTTAGTTCGGATCGAATATCCCAGCTTTTAGCCCGATTAATTCTGATGAAGATGCTTCGATTCTACATAAATTTATCATCGGGATAAATCAAAAAGTGCTCGACAGCTGAGCAGTCCAAATTTCTTAGGCCTAATAATCCATTTGAAAGAAATTTTACTGCTGCTTGTTGAAATTCGAACCTTAGATATCTAGAAAATTATATCAACATATCATCTAAACATGGAGCTCATCATAACAATAAAAATATGGAACCGAGTGGTCTCCTCTGACTGCCCCTATCGATGGAGAAGATAAATCAGAAATCAAGTGATAAGTGGAAAGGAGGAGATCAATCAATAGTCCAAATCGATGAACTCTTTAGAAATCGATCAATCTTTGTACTTATCAACTGGACTAGTCCTGAGGGTTGATATTTTACCATTCCTCTGTAAAATATTGGAATCATCAACCTAACAACCCCTGTCAGTCTGTCCCACCATCATTATGAAGGAGATAAATCATAGAGAACTCTATAAATCTTGACATGGTGATCAAGACACATAGAGATTATTTGAATTCAAAAAAAAAATTTAGACATTCGAATTCAATCCACACCACTTTTGTAAATATCATCGTATTTTAATCAACACATCATTCTCACATAGACAACATTATTTACCATTACACTCATAGAGACACCATTTTACCATTATACTGTAGTCCAGGGATCTCAATCTTGAATTATTGTAGTCCGGGGATCTCAATCTTGAATTATTTAAATATTTATGAGAGGGGGATGGGCATGTACTGGTTCATTGAATATTCTTTGGGTAAGTAGTTTGTGTAAAATTTAATTATAAATATGATAATACGTCTTGAGTTCGATAAAAGATATTAACTCTGCTAGAGCTCGATTATATACGAAACTAGTTTAGATTTCTAAAATAATTTTAGAGATTGAAGAAATCATATATATTTGACAAATTCATTATAAATAAATAAATTATAAGACGTACTCTTTAATTATTGACTCTGTGGCTTTATGGGCCTGAAGTCTCGAGCTCGGCCCAATTTACCCGTTTCCAGTAGGCACGTCGACCTGCTATCGTTGAGTCTTTTGCACTTTTCTAATTTTATTTTCTCGTTTACAAGAGAAAAATCCAGCGACACGCACAACAACACGAATAGCCTGATCAAATGCAAATAATTTTTTTTTATTTTTATTAAAAAAATATTTTTTGCACTCAAAACATATTTTTAAAAACCAATGCCAAACTTAAAAGGACTCAATAAATAAATAAATATAAATATATATATATATATCCTTTGTATTATATCAAAAATATTCTTATTTTAGTCTTGTGGACGCAGTACAATGACAAAAGCAGAGACATCCCACAAAAAAAAAAATATTCGATCTCTTGTTGATATTATTCGACGAGTTAAAAAAAAATCCATTTGAATAATCCTACGATGCAAGAGTTTGCCAAATAAAATGAAGTACAATTTTAATATTGAACTGTCATTCACAAATGAGGCAACTGTAAAATCCGAACTGAAATATGAAAAAACTACAACCGTTTCTCTAATTTACTCTTAGTGATTGATAGAGGTCATCTAGACTCCGATCTTATTCAACTCAACTGTTGACAAAGCATCTCAATAATTCATAGAACATAACCAATCACTCAAGAATTAATCAAATCGAGATTCGAATACTCCAATGTCAATAAAAAAAATATTTTTATCCCAATAGAAATTCGAAAATAAAAAAAAAAGTTAATACCATGAATAATATTTATTTGTATAATAAAGATATTAATTGATCTAAATATTGCAAGTAATTTAATTGATCTTATAAATGACCCAAAATAGTGAAAACAAACACAACTTGCTAATGATATATATAATGCCCTTGCTGAAAGACTTTTTTTCAGTGACATTCACATGATTCAAAAAATAAGACACCTCCAGGACACGGGAAAAAATATTTCACCTAAGAATAAAATTCAATCCTCTGTTGCGATATCATTCAACGACAAATTAAAAAAAAAAACATTCAGACAGCTGTAGGCCTAGGAGTGCTCGATAGAAAGAGTACAACTTCGATATTAGACAGTCACTCAGAGATTATACGACTGCAGAGTCTAAACTGAATTGTAAAAAAATTATAAATACTTTTCTGATTTACTTTTAATGGTCGATAAAGATCACTTGAGTTCCGATCTTACCAACTCAATTATTAGAAAAGCATCCTGAAGATCCGTAGACAAAGTCGAATATTCTTAGAGATTAATCGAACTAAAAATTCAAATCCCTGATACCAATAAAAAAAAATATTTAAATAAGCTGAAATGAATTTTAAATGGTTCATTTTTATACCACTATCTCAAACCAAATGCTGCAATGCTTCAGGGATTCACCTATCCGGTTGAATGTAAATGAATAAATGATGCAAACACGAAAATTGTTCAAATATCAGTCGTTGTTTGCATATACCATTTACCAGCGACTGCCAAAGATCAAACTGATCTGCTTAAGATGTTTTGTGAAACGCCACCAAGAAAAACCTATAGTTTTGTTCCTTCTGATTCACTTCTAACTTTCAAAATCAATTATTTCTAGATTTTCTAAACTTCCATAATCACTCAAGGTTAGTGACTTTTGCTGTTTGATGATATGACAATACTGGACATACTAATTGTTCATTTCAATCTGACCAACAGAATAGCATGTACACAGTGTGAGAGAGAGCACATACAAGAGTTTATATAACTAATTACAAATATTTAAAAAAATTTAAATAGAGAAAACATATGTCAACCATTCGACACAAAACATAAAAAGAACAATCAATAATGTTCAGCAATGTGATACATTATTATATAAGATTGATGAATACAATAACCAAAATTTTCATCAGTTGCAAATGCACATTTAACACTTACAATCTACAAGATAGCAAATAAGATAGTTTGGGTTGTAAGCTAGTTCTATCCAATCTCAAAGGCATATGTACCCCACAACCAAAGGCAGAGTCACCTATCCAATAGGCGGCAAGGTCCGCATAGGTGACTCTAATGACTACTTATAAAATCATGCTAAGATGCGTAAAAGCAAATCTCAAGTCAGTGTGTTTAGTCTTAGAAATCATACCTCTTTGAGTGAATTAATGTAGCTCCATTTAACAGCTTCTTCACCTTCACAAGGTGTCAAAATCTCTCCCGGATGAACTCTAAAATGAACCTGTGAAAACATTGCACCATTTATAGGATGCCTGAGTACTCAATCATATAGTTAACAAGATAGATTCAGTAAGATCGATATCACCATTAAAGGTTCAGATATATTTATATTCCATTATCGAGTTAAACGGAGAAACTATTCTGTGGAAAAGAATGAGAATAAAAACTAACACATTATCCATAATTACAACTTCTAAATATGTATTAAAGATATCTAATCGACTATCATATTTGGTTAAACTGCTAAGTACTTCAAACTATTTATCGTAATAATGAAACACACTGACTGTATGTCTGTATCACAACAAAGACACAAATAGCATGCAGAAGGCAAAAAATTGGAAATAACAGTTCAATGTGACTTACACATTGCATTCAACGAATATACTTTCCTGTATAGTAATAATTTGCAGATTGTCCATGATCATATATGAAAATATATGAGATTGTGACAAAAATAACAAATCCAGCTTACGTGAAAAAAGTTTGTGGTGGCATAAACTCTCATGTAACAACATGAGAAATAATTCCAAAAATACTAGTGGCACGCATATAGAATTTTGGTTGGCATAAGCAGCAATTCAGGATCCCTAGCATAAGAATCTTGAACATGACAAAAAGTAAGCCATGGCAAGAATAAAAAATATCAAAAAAAAAACAAAATAGATAATTCCTTATAATCCATTATAGGTATTCGACCCATCTATCGAAGTAATACTAATTCTCACTTATTAGATTTGTTCTTACGGCAGCTATTCCTGGTCTATAAGTTGCACATTAAATGCAAACTAAACATAAACAAGAGAATGAAACATCTACAACATGCTATGCAAACTATAAAATAAATATTCTTTTTAAATGGTTTATTAGAATTTCCCTAGAGAATTCCATTCCATGAACGAAACATGATGTGAGAAATACAAAATAAGTGACTCCACAAGAAGCCATCCTAAAACAACACCAATCATTTAAGCGAGATGAAAAAATCATATCACAACAATGTTCGCAATGCATGTTATAATGATACGAGCAGACACCCTACTGTCAGATTACATGGGCTCTCTGCTTCACAGAACTCTGAACGGTATGTACCTAGAACAAATACTGATATGGTAAGGCTACATGGCCAAGTCAAGTCAACAGTTACGCTAGGTCGGAGATCAAATTAACCACAACTCAAGTGTCGTTGAGGCCAAATCTAACCCAACTTCATTGAAAGCTCAACCAAGGAAACCCGAGCTCATCTAGGTAAGCTAGAATTCATCCGAATCATGCTCTAAGAATCCCGATGGATACATCGGTCGATAGAAGGCAATGGTCCTCTCTACGTCATCCTAATGTCCCCTCCAGGTCTTCATAATCTCCGTAAATCCGCCAAGACACATCCCTATGACGTCCCCTTCAAGTCTCCGTAATCTTAGCAAATCCTCCCGGACACATCCTCATGTGGTCCCCTCCACTATCTCCGTGTCCCCACGATCCCTCTACAGGTATAAATAGCAAGATGGTAGGAGAAAAAGAGGTGGACTCTCTAACTAAGACTATATTTTCCTTTCATTCTTCCTCCTCTCTACTTTTTGACATGAGCGTCAAAAGGGTTTCACCGAGGAGATCCTCGACATCTTTCTAACTCATTTCGAGTCCTCACAGATTAGTTGATCTCAAATATTTCCTTCAGAAGAGATCAATAGCTATAGACTGACCTGAGCTCTACTCTGCAAGTCGAACCTCAAATATCTGCTTTGGAAGAGATCGGCTCGTTGAAGGCCGACCTGACTACGCTACAAGATCGGCCCCTTCAAAATTTAGCAAGACCGTGGACGGTTGTTGATCTCGGACCAAATAAGATACATTAGTACCATGGCAGACCAACAAAGCTTCAAATTAACAGTACAGTGATCAAAGGCATACCATTGGAGTGGCAACCCTTTGTAGTCAAACCAAACACTATCCTCTCCGGGAGGAAGAGCGCTACTAAAATAAGGCTTTATAATCGTATTGGGAGGCAGGCACCCAATACGAAGGCCCAAAACCTGAAATCGCCAAAAAAGGGAAAAAAGAACATTCTTACATGAACATCAAGTTCACTGTCAAGCAAAGTTTTAATCAATAGACACGAAAATAAAAGTATCAAAACTAGCAAGATCGGTGTGCTCAACTGACGAAGAGCAAGCAGCAATTTTGGAACGACGAACTTGTTTCTCAGTCGATGCATAGATTTCGAGCATAGAGGATAAGAGGAATAGAGATCTAATCTAGGTGGGAGCGAAAGGAGGATACGATTTTTGTACCATCGCCGGCGGCGGAGGCGCGGAGCCAGCAATGTGACGACCTCGGATTCGTGGAGGCGAATTTGGAGAGGAATGGTTCCTTCCCAAAGATACTTCGCCACCTCCACCGAGCGAAGCTCCATCACTTTGCTACTGGCTCTCTCTCTCTCTCTCTCTCTCTCTCCACGCTTTCTTCTGCCATCTCTTGTTATCAAATTGCGGCTGGTTCGGATGGGTTCAGCCCAAATTGAACCAAACCAGCCCAACAATCTATATTGGGCATCGGACCACAAGCAACCCGCCCAGTAAAATTCCGTCCTCGTCATCGGCCCGATCCGAAACAATCGAAGTTTGGAAGAACCGTCGATTCTGAATGGTACGGCTTCCCAATGTCTCCTCCATCTCTCGCCTCCGATTCTTGCCGCTCTCTATGAATTACCTCTGACCCCGAAAGCATCCGAAACTTGCTCGAAATCCCCCCTTCCTCATTAATCACCCAAGGTTCTTCGACTCCGGCGACATGTCCAGCCCGGCAAGAGAGGCGCTTCCTCTACAACATCCAGGGAATCACGAAACCGGCCATCCGCCGCCTCGCCCGCCACGACGGCGTCAAGCGCATTAGCTGCCTCAGCTACGAAGAGACCTGCGGCGTAGTCAAGATCTTCTTCCTCGAGAACGTCAACTGTGACGCGGAAGCCTGTCACCGGCATGGCCGCCATCTACGCCCTGAAGCGCGAGGGCCGAACACTCCACGGCTTCGGCGGCTGAGCGCTTGCTTGGGTTAGTAAAAACAATCCACGTAAAGGAATGAATTCCAAATTTGTAAAAAAAAAATCCCCTTCCTCATTAATCACCCGAGGTTCTTCGACTCCGGCGACATGTCCACTCCGGCAAGGGGCTAGGCAAGGGCGGCGCTTCCTTTACAACATCCAAAGAATCACGAAACCGGGCATCGGTGCCTCGCCCGCCACGACGGCGTTAAGCGCATTAGCTGCCTCAGCTTCGAAGAGATCTGCGGCGCAATCAAGATCTTCCTCGAGAGCTTACCTGTGACGCTAAAGCCTGTCACCGCCATGAACGCCATCTACGACCTGAAGCGCGAGGGCCGAACCCTCTACGGCTTCGGCTCAAAATTAAAAATGCTGGCGCTTTCTGTTCAAGGATTTAAACGTGCATTGGGTTTGCAAAAACAATCCACGTAAAGGAATGAACTCCAAATTTGTCATTTTTTGGGATTACTTTTTTTTTATGCAATCAAAATCGCGAATAACAGATTTTTGCCACTCCCGGCGCCATCAACACCAAGCTCTTGGCCCGACTGAGGGCCACGCCTGCTGCAACGCCGGGGTTTGCTGGTGCTGGAAGATAATAAAAGCAATTGCAGGAAGGGAGCACAAAACGGTTTCGAAGATATTTTTTTTAAAAAAAAATATGGTTAAGTACAAGTTAGAAAAAGCTGGTCCAAGTTTCCAAAAGGCAGCTTCATGTGCCAAGCTCGAGCCTGTTCTCTCTTACAGAGACAAATAATGCTGCACCAGAATTGCCCTAATCATCATCCTCGTCCTCTTCCTGGTTTAATACACGACAATTGCGAATGATTCAATACAGTTTTGTTCGAATTTGTCATTTGGGAAGATTTACAGAACAAGGTTTGAATGATCACAAACCTCATCGTCGCTTCCCTCGCCATCCTCCTCGTCGTCATGCGCCTCAGATTTGGATTTGTCGGACAGATCCTCGTCAGCGCGACTAACTCCCTCAGCCTATTTTGATCGTTATAAATTAGTCGATTGGATATTGGAATAATATAAACATTAAATATAAAAAAAGGCAAACTTGGTTCTTGTTGTATGTTGCTATTTTCTTTGTGTACTCTGTCTTCAATTTTGCAGCCTTGTCAACAAAGGGAGCCTTATCCTGTAATGCATGCAGAACAATGCACTCTAGATCGAAGCTAATTGAAGCATTAAATCATATCAAATGAAGGAAAACAAATTGCTAAGAACTACTTACGTCTACAGACATTGACTTCCACTTATCACCGCCAGCTTTGCCGACCTATTAACATCGAAATTACTGGATCACGTATCACTTTTTTGAAAAGCAAAAAAAAAAAAAAAAATAGAAATTATTGATCGTAGACAGCGGCGAGACGAATCTTACCACGGAAACAGATTTATTGTTAGGGTGCTGTTCTTTGAAGGTTTTCCTGAACTCTTCCCTGGCAATCCAAACATGAATCAGCACTTCGATCAAGCCATACAAAGGAATACCTTCCAATAAAACAGGAAAACTCGCATGAAGACAAAGAAGGCGCTCGGGGGCCTTTTAGGCTTGTTAGGATCCTTCTTGGCCTTGGTGATCTTCGGCTTCTTACTCGCACGCTCCGATCCCTTCCTAACAGCAAGCCTTCGGATGTTTAAAAACAAAACAAAAAATATCAGATCGCTCATCCCAGAAGCTACAGATCGCCACTAATCGCAAACGATAAAATCCAAAGATCGACAGATCGAACAACAAAATTAAAGCGATTCTCACTTGCTGTCGGCTTTCTTCGTGCCATCCGCCTTCGTTTTCCCCCCTTTCATGACTAGACCTAGAACAATCTCGATCAGATCAACCAGCTAATCATAAACCACGAGCGAGGAGAGAAGAATCACACCTCCGACCGGATAAACAGCGACGGCCGATCGGGAAGAAGCGGGATGCGGCTCTGCAACTGCAAGGCGGAAGCTTGGGGAAGAATAAGCATTAATAAAGGGCTAGCGAGGGGAACGGATTGTGTTAATACTGAGAATCGCGATCCGACGGCTGCAATGGCACGATGCCGGTTTTGGACGGTGATTTTTCAGTGTACACATCAGCGATCCATGTGATCGCCGCCTATTGGCGCCTAAGATAATTTGATAGCGGAGTTAACCTGGGACCGGTTTCGAAAGGAAAATTCGACCCGCAGCGGGGTTAAAATCAAACGGTCAAATATCAAATTACGAATTATAAAATTTCGAAAAAACTCTCTCAAAATACCATGCGAAACACGTGCGAGCCGCCGTCCGAAGCCATCGAGGGCGCGAGCCTACACCCGAGAATCATGCCTGGTTTACGGGTTCAGTCAACGCGTCATTCGTCAACCGCGTGCGCGTTTTGAACCTTCCACTGCGGCAAGTCTTCTTCGATCAAGACTCCACGGCAAGTATCTCTCCACGTAAATAAAAAAAAATGGAATAACGCGGAAACACAGCTTTTGGCATTAATTAAATAATTATTCTCTAGAATAAGTCCTGCTGCTTAAGCACGAAAACAGTCTTTCTAAGCAGACCAACAATGCAGAGCAAAGACAGTTGTCAATATTCTCGCAATATAAATATTATTAATTCTTTTGTACATTATGATTTCGTTCGTGTATATGGTTCCATAAGTGAACAATAGTTACAACAAAATAAATCGAATTGTCCTTTTCTTTTTAAATTATATAATTTTGAATAAAAAGCAAAAATAAAAAAATAAAAAAAATAAAACCTGTCATGGCATTCTGTATTGCTCCGGAAGATTCATTGTCCCGAACCATTTTTGAGTTGCGTCTCGAAGCAAAGTGTCGTTCACCTCGCAAAACATATTGGCCCAGTTTGATGGTTCGATCGCTTCAAAACCTAGGCCGGGCACTCGGTCCCGCGAACCTAAGCTTGTCGATTGCTTCCAATCGGCCACGTAGGTCGAAACGCGCCTCCGAAACTTGATCTTGAACTCGGTCCATGCTTGGTACTTGTAGTGGTTGACTCGGGCTTGAGTGATTGTCAAATATTTCGTCTCTGAATCATCTTTTAGCCCAAAATGGTGGATCGAGTTGATCAACGAATGGTCGATAGCATTGAGTCGCACAAAAGACTTGTGTCGTTCTTCAATTTGGCGGCGACAAGTGTATCCTTGGGTCACGCCGCTTTGAGGGTGGCTACGATGGCCTGATGGTCCGAACTCGAGACATCGAATTGAGACTTGACCGACTTCCGGTGGGACGATAAGGAGTGAGCCTATCATGGACCGGTTGGGTTTGTCAAAATCGACCCAGGCCGGGGCAAAGACAAATTCATCCACGTCGATGAAGGCCATCCAGTCGCACTCGTCCTGATTCGAGACGGCACAATGGGAGAAACCCGCCTCCTGGGTCTTGGGCCAGGGCCAGGACCGGACCACCAAGTCGAACCCCACGGACCCCAGGCGGTTCGCCACCGGCTCGAGCTCGTCCTCGCTCGCGTTGTCGTAGAGGAAGAAACGCTCGACGCCGACGCTGGCGTGGTATGCCACCCACTCGGGGAGGAATTTGGCGGCGTCGAACACCATCGTGCAGGCGCAGACCGCCACGCGGCCGCGCGATGGGGGCTGGTCCCCGAGCGACGGGCGACGGTACTCCGCCACCGTGGAGATCGGCGCCGGCTCTGGCGCGATAGCCAAGGAAACGCGCAGCGGTTGTAGAAGAGGTACGGAGGGGTGAGGACAGCGGAAAACCTCTTGGGAGGACGACGTAGCCGGGGTCGCAGCGAGAGCGGGGCCTCCGGATGCAGGAATGAAGACGCACTTGATGTCAGCGGCGGGGCGGACGGAGTCTTTGCGGCGGTTGATACCCTTCGCAAAGACGATGACGTCGTCGTCGGTGGAGAAGGATTCATAAGCCACTGACATCGACCACCGGATCATCTCCCGAGGAGCGAAATCGGAGTCGTGGCCGGCCGCGGCGGAGTCGGCGGAAAGTCGAGGAGCATAGAAGGGTCGGATACGACGGAGGCGGCGAGGCAGGGGGCATCGGAAGGCGGAGGAACCGGCGGGACGGGCGGGGGAGGCGGCGCCGGTGTGGAAGAGGCAGAAAAGACTTCCCTCGGCGGCGGAGAAGAAGGAGGAGGAGGAGGAATCCGGAGGAAGGAGGAGAAGGACCTCCCAATCAGGAAGGAGGATGGCATCGAAGATCGGCGGCGGGGAACCGAGGAGCTCACGGGCGGCGAGGGATGTATAAGGGCGGCGGAGGGGGGCGGAGTTGAGGTCGGCGGAGGGGAGGAATTCGCGGGAGACGTGGAAGAAAACGGAGGCACCAAAGAAGACAAAGACGGCAATAGAGAACAGCGAGATCGCCGGCTTCCGCCGCATTGTTCGATTTGGAGCCGTGGAGGAGAAGGGAAGGATTAAGAACAGAAGGAATGGGAAGCGGTGGGAGACGCGGTCGAAGAGGGCGAAGCTTTATATATATATATATTTTTTTTTCTCCCCGCAGTCTTCGACCATGAGAAATCGGGAGCGGGTCCCTCTCTTTCCACGCTCCTGTATCGGTTGTACAGTTTCGAGGAAGCATTCCGCCGGTGCCCAACGCTAGTACTGGAAAATAAAAAGTTCGATGCTTTTGCTTTTATTTCTCTCCGATCGCTAATTCGCCTTGTAACTGATCTCCAATTTGGGTCCCACATTACCCTGCCTTATACAAAGAGAGTATGGAACGGGTGACCAAAGTTCAGTGCATTTATTGGTTATTAATAATAAATTTATTATTAATTGTATCAGTAGCTTGGTAACGAGATTAAAAAATATATATTCTTTTTTTATATATAAATTATTTTACTAAATTAGAATTGAGCTTTTGAAAAATAGAATAAAGAAACAAATTATTCGTATCAAAATTAAAATCCTATTTTCCGCAATTTAAATGTTTATTTTAAAATAGTTCCAATTCAGCGGGCCAGATGCATCGCATAATTGTGGATGTATGTGTCTTGTATTTCCCAATAAAACATTTTCCAGATTTTATTTTTTTGTTTTTCCCTCTGTATTTTTTGTTTGATATGCTTTTAATTGGGCAACAACATCCTTTTTAACCAAAGGTTTGCGGATTTTTTTTAGATGTTTTAGTGAAATATTCCCTTTTAATTTTCAATTAAGAAAATAGTAAATGTTTATTTCTTTTTTATTTTTCCATTTTGAATTTTCAATGAAAATATGGCGTGTAGGCCATATAATTTTGTCGCGATTAAGGTAAGAACTATGCACCCCAATTCTTAATATTTTAATATTGGAATTAGCCAAATTAACAAAAATAAAAGAAGGCAACTCCAATTCATTCCATTTCACAGTCTTCCAAATATATATATATATTATTATTATTATGCTAGATCGTTCGATCAAATGCTAAATTGGCAAGCATTGAGCTTATTATTTTCATTAAAAGTAATTTTTTTTTATGTTAATAAATATTTATATTTTTTTAAACTTTTATTTCAACATTATTGTAAAAGTGAAAGTTACGGTCTTGACTATTATAATATAGAATAAAATTGTTTCGATTTTATCAAAATGAATATATATTTATAAAATAGTATTTATCAACTTAGCAAAATATTCATACTTAATTAAATAAATAAAAAATATGGAATCGTCACATTAACGATCTCCCACCGCTGTCCATACATATGAAGGAGAATAAATTAGATGTCAAATGACTAGTACAGAAATACGAAGTCATCGACAATCTGATCGTCACCTCATACTTAATTAAATAAAGCTATGACAAGTGATAAGTGGCTAAATTGGTAAAAAAAAAATTGATATAATATATAGTAATTTGATTAAATTAAATCATTTTTTTCCTTTTTTTTTTATTTTTTATAGCATATGATATCTAAATTTTTAATCTGATTAATCTAGAGAGTGAAATTCGACGATAGTCGTATCATTTTCATAAGATAAATCCAACGTTGAATATGTCCGTTTGAGATAATAAATTTTGATCTATATTCGGTTCAAGATTACGTATCTAATTTTTTTTTAAATTTAAAATCAAATTGATTTAAGTAAAAGATTAAACCATATTAATATGTGAGATGTCATCTGACTTTATCGTTGTTCCGTGTCCCTTGAGTTCTTAGACTTATTTTGAATTGATGGGATCGTCACTAAATTGAGCCATGTTATCATACTCCACTCGTAACTAAATACACCTCGATTTTTTTCTAAAAAATATCCGTACATGAAAAAGTCTAAATTTTTATAAAATTTAATCTGTTTTCTCTCTTTGCCTTCTTGTTCGGTAGATAAAAATCTAGCATATTGGATTGTATTCGATGAATCATAACTAAACAGTTTCAAATATGTTCGACAGATGATAGTCAAATATAAATTAATGTGTTCGGCGAACCAAGAGTGAACGATGCGAAAATGAATATTCTCGTACATTGTTGCTTTGGTGATCAACCAACCATGAATCCGTTGGAGTCGTCTTCGTCATCTGATCAATCAAACCGCGCTCGAATTCCAACTAGATTACTATCGGAATCCGATCGAATTATAACTGTCAATGTTGCAGGCACTGACGGTCACAATCAGGATCGAATCCGATCGCAATTGTAATTGAATCCAATAACAAATACGATCACAAATCGATCCGATTCTGATCATAATTCGACCGAAGTCCGACGGGACCATGACTAGATTTCGATCGGATTACGATTGGAATTCGATCGAATTGCAATCGTCAGTGTCGCAGTCATTTGCGATCGCAATTGCTACTGATTCGATCACTCGGTGACAATATCGAACGATAATAATTCGTGCAATAGGCGATGTAGAACGGAGTAATTTTAGCGGTCGATTTTTAGAAAGAGTGAACTAAGAATATTATGGCCATATTTAAAAAAAATTGTGATAAAAAAATTATAAATGTATTTAAAAAATAGTGTATCTACTTAGTGAAAGTTAGGGTTTGGATAGAATTACCCAATTAAATTTCCTCCGACGAAGGCAGTCGAAGAGGAAAGAGGTCTCTCTTCCTATCTCCCACTGTGAACTCCACTCTTCTCGTCCTTCGAACGCTCGCTTCTCTCCTCCGTCCGCTGCTCTCTCTTCCATCCTCTTCTCTTTGCGAGAGGCCACCAAGAGCAGCCAGCCATATCCCTAAACCCTGAAATTTCAGTTTGAGCTTGGGATTTTCGGAAGAGAATAGAGATTGGAAAGTTCAACATTTTTTTGTTTACCTCGAATTGCAATTTGAGACGCGATAAAGGTTTCTAGATTGGGGGTAAGCCATTGAGTCTTCATCCTTCTTCTCCATATGTTCCTCTGCAGATTCGGTGGCTCGATAAAGCACTGCCACCGCCAAGGTGTTCGACGATATTCGTCAATGAATTCAGTGCCGCTCTTTTACACGGGTTCCACCCTGTCGGACGAGCACGTCGAGCTCCCGAGGAGGCTACAGAGATCGGAGAGGAAGCCTCTCGTGACGGGCATAACCGAGCTCAAAAGGAGAAAGAGGGCCGAGAGGAAAACGAGGCAAGAGGTGCGCGAGATCACGCTGCGGCCGCCCGACAATGGCCTTCTGGTCAAGAAATTGGTTCCCGTGGCGCACGAGGTTTATAGCTCATGGCAGGTGCTCTTCAAATGCGCTTCCAGGGTATTGGAGCAAGTCGCTGTTCATGTGTGCAGGTATGGCTTGGGTGCTATCAAATTTTCGATTTGCTGTTGACTTGCTTGCAAATCGCATGCACTGTTGCAGAGTGTGCGGAGAAGTTCATGTAGGAGGACCTCCTCATCTGATACGCACTTGTGATGTTGCCGGAAGCATGCCCAGCAAAGAACACAGTTGGGTAAGAGGAGGCGTCGAGCATGTTCTTCCTTCGGTCGAGTCGTTCCATCTGTATGACAGATTGGGGAGGGCGGTCTCGCACGAGGAGCGTCTAATGGTCGACAGGATCCCCGCTGTCGTAGAGCTATGCATCCAAGCAGGAGTGGATGTTCCAGAGTATCCAACAAAGAGAAGGATCTACCCTGTTTACAACGTTGCAGGAAAGTTGATTGATTTTGAAAAGAAGTTTCCTCGCGATTATTCTATCGGAAAAGACATACAAACACATGGATTTTGGGAGAAGAAGAAGAACAACAACAACAACCAAAAGGAACGCGAACCAGAGGCATTAGCATTTGCAGATGATCCACAAGGTTCGTTCCACTTCTGTTCACAGGGAAATTCATGTGTTTGTCAAAATGCCAGCATTCTCGTGAACTTCCGAGCTTCACATCGAATTGCTGTCTCATTGATTTCCTTGTGGTATTTCAGAGATTGCGACACGAGGAATGGAAGCATGGGAGAGGGTGCAGTCCGGCGTGTCGGAGCTGATGACGAAGTACCCGGCTCAAACATGCGGATTCTGCTCGGAAGTCCAAGTGGGAAGCAAGGGCCACCGGGCGCGGATCTGCCAAGCTCACAAGCACCAGATGCGAGACGGACAACACGCGTGGCAGGAGGCGAGGGTGGACGACCTTGTGGCGCCGGTTTACGTCTGGCACGTTCCCGATCCCCGCAGCGGCACGCCGCTCGTGGATGAGCTGAAGAGGTACCTCGGAAAGTTGCCGGCTGCGGTGGAGCTGTTTGCTCAGGCTGGTGCCGGCGTCGGCGAGGCCTATAGAGGGATGACGAGGGAAGACGTGTGTGTGCCGGGATTGGACGAAGAGAGATTAGTGGTCTGAAACATCGATGCTAAATCTTTTCTTTTGATGTGTTCTTGGTGCTGCTTCTCAGTTACTATAAACGAGAGTGAAGCTCGTTGACGTCAACGTTATGCCACTGTAGGTAAAATGACAATGTTTAATAATTAATTGCAGTTCGAATATATGATAATTCATTCCTGACTTCATTCTCCTGACGACGTTCAACTCTATGTTTGGATGATATTTGTCGCATGGACACGGTGCTAAAAAAAAAAAAAAATACTTTAGAAAAGAATATAATTTGAATTTTTATTATGATATCTCGTTCAACGATTAATTTTAAAAAAAATTATTCGGATGATTTTGAGACTTAAAAATTTATCCGATTGACGGAGTACGATTTCGATATTGGATCGTCGTTCAGGGATGACGCAACTGTGGAGTTTGAGCTGAACCGTGAAAAAATTACGAAAGCTTTTCTTATTTATTCTTGGTGGTCGGTGAATGTCACTTGGGACCGATCTTATCCGGCTCAATTATTGACGAGATGTTCCGAAAGTTTATAGGACAAGATCGATCACTCTCAGAGATTAATCAGATCGGAGATTCGAATGTCCCAGTGCTAATAAAAAAATGAAAGTATTAGCAATGACAACCTCCATGGGTACATAACAACTGTGAAAAGTGAAAAAGTATTTTACGGGAAAATATAGTTCGATCCCCTGTTGAGACAATATTCGATGATAAATTTCGAAAAAAATCATAGGGATGATCTTCTGTATAGGAGTTTGCTCGACAAATAAAGAAAGATTTCAGTGTTGCACAATTTTTGGGGAATGGTACAATTACATAGTCAGAGCCAGACCGCCAACTTACGAGGGCTTCTTTGATGTATCCAAGTGATTAGTGGAGATCCGCAGAGGATCTGACCTCTTTCGGTTCAACTATCGAAGAGATATCTTTGTAGAACCGCAGAGTCGGATTGATCAATCCTAGAAATTAATAGAGTCGAAGGCTCGGATAACCTGATGCAAAGTCACTCTTATTTTTTAAATTTCGTCTTAAGACTCCGGACGAAATATGAAAATTGAGTCATATTTTTAGGATGCAATTTAAATATTGAACCGTAAAATATAGATATTTTATGTTAAACAATTTTGGGCTCAGGTGAAAGCCTCGGCAACCCTCCCTCTGACTTTGTTCCGATGTCAATAAAAAAAATATTAACAATGTCTCCGAAGCTACGATACAGGGACAAAACATCCAATTTAATTTTCACATATTCATAATTTTGAATTTATAATTTTTTCTAAAAGAGATGATAAATAAAAAACTGAAATGATTCGTACAAATATTTTCTAATGTATCTCTCTTTTTCCTCCATATTTCTTTTCGGAAAGTAGCAACTGTATTTTCATGGAGATGATATGGTGGTAAGATAAGGTGTTGCTTGGAGAATGGGTAGAATTCGATTCTGGATGAGGAGTCTAAAATCTCTCCTAGTTTCAGATGGACCCCTCCCTCTAAAATTTCTCCTGGTTTCAAATGGATCCCTCCCTGTCTTTGTCACCGTATCAAAGGATTTTGTTTTCCCATGATTTACCTCTCTCTCGTCAATGTTCAAGACGAACGGTAAAAAATTATTAGTTGGACAGATTCCTAACTTTTGCAAAAAAAAATAGCAACCGGCAAAAAAAAAAAAAAAAAAAAAAAAAAAAAAAAATTCTTTTGTGACAGAGCCGTCACTGAAAAATGAAAATTTTTTCTCTATAAAAAAGTTGATAATTTCCAATAATTCGCAGCAAAAAAATTAATATAATTTCTTAGTGAAAAAAAATGACAGAGAAATAACCATCAAAAGGAATTTTATTTGTTATAAATTGAGTTTTTTCCCGAATCCAAAAGGATTAAGTTTTGTCTATGAGATAACAAAAAAAAAATTATTTCTATGTAGTTAAAAATATTTTTGGACATGTAAAAAAAATTATGATGCATATTTTGAAAATAAAATAAAACGAAACAAGTGTAAATTGAGTCACTCAAAGCCAACGGTGGGAAATAAAATGTTTTTATTTTTTCGATTTTTCTTTATAAAAGATTTTTTTTATTAACACTATATATCTAAATATTAGATCCCATTAATTTGAAAAATAATCAATTCCATAACAGAAATTTTTCATCCAAAAAAATCTTTGATCGGAAGAATGATGTAGGCCCAGATCCGTCATATTCAATTTTTTCATTTCTCAAAAAAAAAAAATTTTGATTGTTAGATGGGAAAAAAATTACAAACCAATCAATCTTTATTCCATTGAAAAATAATGCAGATATAATTATAAATTATGATCTCTTTTATAAAAGATTGGAATCGTCAATCTATACCTTTATGCGCTAGTTACTAATCTCAATAGTCAAAAACCTATTATGATTTATCTCTCTTATGATGGTCAAGGGACAAACTGGTAGGGACCGCTAGGTTGTCGGATTTCAACCTTTTAGCACCAATGGAATCGTCAATCTACATCTCTCATCGATCGGTCTCATAATGAATGAGATAAATCATAGAAGATCCTATAGACTTTGACGTGATGATCAAGACACACAGAGATCATCTGAATCTAAAAAAAACTTTAAATATTCTCTGAAATCGATTTATATTATTTTTATAAACACCGTCGTACTTTACCAACTATACTCTCTCGAAGCCGTCTAAACAGATATCAATGATCATTTTATATATAAATAACTTTCACGGTCTTTTTTGAAACGTCAAATACAATCATTGACTATTGAATGGTCGAGCTTGGCGATAGCTTTAATACTCGAAAATGATATTCGCAAGGTTCTCTCATACAAATTTTATTCAATAAATTTATATAAATTTCTAATTCAATTGAGTCAGATATTCGTTTCCTATTGATGTATTCGAAGAGCTTCTCCTTGTTCTCAAATATTTTTTTTAAGAGAATAACAAATAATATATTAATATTGTCAAATATATAATTTAAAAATTAAAATTTTACAGCCATTCAACACGTAAAGCCGCCAATTAACTTTATCGATTGAAAATTATTAAGGTATTAAGTTTAAAATTCGCCATAATCTAATCATTATTTAAATATGAGTGCTTAAAAAAATCAACGTTCAAATTATTTTTTTTTAAACAAGAATAGTCAAACTATTCACATTGAAATAAAATATCTGCAAAAGATTAGAACTGTCTATCTAACGATTCTTATTGATCCATCCTAAGATCATTATAAGAGAGATAAATCACGAATTTTTTTTTAAATTTTGATATGATTGAGGATTCTATCAACGTATCATTCCCATAGAAATACGAAGTAAAACATCGAACCTACACAAAGTAAAGACCCATGTCAACCATGCGAAAACAGAAGTCAAAATGGTAGGTTGGCTTGACTTGTGAGTGTGACTCACTCAATGCCTTAATAATAGAAAAAGTTTTTTTTTCAAACTTTTTTATTATTACAATTAGATAAACATATGTATATATATATTTTTTATTTAACTTCAAATTATTATATTCTTTTTATGGCATAACTATAAAGACTTGGCTAGTAATCTATCTCTATACCCATTTTAATTGATTTAAACTAAATTAAAATATTTTAATTCGGTCCAATCTAACTGATAAATAGAATGGTACTCGCAAGAAGCCAGCGAAAAGGATAGTCCTAACCATCCGCAAATAAGAACAGCTTAATCATTTCCACTTAATAACACAACCAGAATTAACTTCAGAAAAGATCGTCAGATGACAAAAAAAAAAAAAAACTAATGACACGAACACTTGTTTCAGCAATCGAACATTTGCATCAGTTGAACACACATAAGAACGTGGGAGTATTCTTCGAGTCTTACATGTCACTTTATTTGCTAAACATTGCAGCGAAATAAAGAAGATGCCTCCACCGCATCCGCATTCTGGATCCTAATGCGATGCCTGCATCAAATGCAATTTCTGAGGAATTAATATAAATGCGTTGTCAATCTAACTGACGTCTTAAAACCATGAAACACTTGACGAGTAGGAATCGTGGTTACATGCAGGCTAGTATTCCAGGCACAAACCATCATATCGTCGAACCATTATAAAGGTGAAGTAGCAGAAGGTAACGTGTGTGAAGAAGAAATCGAGAGATTAGCACACCATAAGCCAAGCCTTCGTGTAAGCTTATGCAGTAGTTTCACTGGGATAGGTAGAAACTAGATGATGATGAACACAATCGTTTATTATAGTAGATACAACTCAGAACTCACTTGCATCATATCCTATTCCATTATAAATATTTCTGAATGTTCTCTAAATCGTCAACTACTAATAATCCTGATATAATTTCTGAGTTAGGCAATGGAGAAGCCTTTTCTCCATGATAAAGAGTATGAATATTGTAGCTTGTGGAAGTAGTTTGGGCCATCTCGATTCACATAAATGGTAAAAAAAACAAAAACTTGAACAAACTCAAAACTTTTGCAGCAAGCAAAGGTCAATCATTTAAAAAACGAAGTCATGCTTAAGACTTTTTTTCTAACAGAATTATGCTTTCTCCAACCTAAAGAGCATTGACTACATCTACCCTTCCATCTCTTATTCTGAACTGCTAGTTTATTATAACTCTAATGGATTTAATTCACCATCACTGGGTAGAAGCCTGGAAGGTATGGTTTGAGTGTAGTCAAAAAGTTAAATGATGCCAAATAAAAAAAAACAAAACAGCTTAGGACAAGTATATATAATGTTAATGGACAAATGGTGACATTTTTCTCAATAGCATCAGTAATTTGCATAATGTGGAACCAAAAGTTATATGTATGTCATGGCGTGTAGACTATTTGCAAAATGGACGAGTCAGCTAAAACAGAACTAAAGATAGTTGCATTGTGCCAAAGAAAACCAATAGCATTATTGACAAAAAATGTCTTTCTTCTGTATGGAAGCCAAAAACCTGACAAACAACTATGAACAAATAACACAATAACAGTGACATTTGCATTTCTCACTAACTGTAACATATACCAAGACGCTCTAGGGGTATGAGCATCAGTGACCAAGTCATAGAAAGTACAAAAAGAAATATGATGAATACGCAAACAAAAGGGAAATTGTAGATGAATTAAGACATGCTTATATTATAATACCTTGTCTTCATGCACATGATCATGCGAGTGATCACCATGCCCTTCCCAAGGATGACGCCAACCCTGAATAGGTGTTTGTATAACAGTTATATCGAGATGACCAGAAGGAATCAAGGTACAGGATGACATTCACAGTAAGGTAATTTACCAAGAGTACTGGTCCATCTTGCTTGGCCCTATAAAGAATCCAAAACCTGCAAAGGAATGTATATTCACATGGATCATCATGGTTACGTTTGGAAAAAGTGAAAGAATTATTTTAAAGAAACAGCATTTAAAAGACCATTTTTTTTCAATCTCAAAAGCATTTATAATTCATATGGCCAAGTACATTTGCCATGTGATGCAGTAGGGATGCCATAGGGACTCAAATATCTAGTAAAACAATTCAGTAGCTGGCACATTATAGTTAGCTCCTTTGCTTAGTGCGATGTTTTGCATAAGTAATGGATAGTTTAGCCTGACACCTACATAGGGTAGCTGGTGCAAATAAAATTTTAATGTAATACTCTGTTCATAAATCCATCTTCTCCCTCATTTACTCCCTCCTTTCCCTCTCTTCTCCTATTTCCCTTCCCTTTATCCCACTGCCCTGTTCCTCATTATGCAAGAACTGCTTATATTCTTCCTCTTTCAATGACTCTTCCCTCTCATATCCTCTTCTCTTCCCTTTCTCCTTCTATCTTATTCTCTAATTTCTGTCCTATATCACTATGCCTTTGTAAAGACGAGCATCAATGTTGTAGATGAAATACTTTACAGACGTTAAAAAAAGAAATATTTTCCTTCTATTCGTGGCTCATGACAATATCTAAAAACACAAGTCAGCAGGTAATTTTCCTTCTATCTTATTTTCCTATATCCATGAGCACCCGTGTACACCTCCATTATCCACCGTCCGATCCCCTAGGGTTCAAGGATTGAGTCATAGTGCACAAGCGATCGGACGGTGGATAATAGAGATGCTCATGGATGAATTGTGTAGGATAACATTTCTCTCTTTATATATATAAGTATCTAGTCAATAATTTAGCATGATCAATTGAGATGTAATGTTTAATAAAACTCAACATCACACTAATGGGAAAAAAAAATGACACTTTAAGTTTTGAAATAAATAACCGGTCATGCTTAAGATGAAAATTAAAAAAAAAACAACTTATTAGGTACTAGAAAAGGTGGCATGCTTAAGGATTGCACATAAAAAAAATGGCTCTTAAATCATGTGCGGTGAATAATAATAAAATGAAACATTGCTTCTCCTTAATAGCATATTTAGTATTTACAAACAAAGTGAGACAAGACTAACCTGCTACTGCAAACAAAAACTAATCGCTGATATTACTAAGATATTAGCCAAGCATACCAACTTTTGAGGTTATCAAAAATTTAATTTCGACTGCAAAATGTTTATTATTTATTTATTATTTACGTTTGCAAGAGAATTAAGCGGAAGTGGTGAAAATGTGTAAAGCTGACTTCACAGAACTTCAACAATTGATAGATCTCTGGATTACCAGAGTCATTTCAACTGCCTGATGATTCAAATATCTTCGGCCACAAGTGTGGAATGATCTCCCTATTTTACCTAACACAGATCTTCTACCTGATATAGGTCAAATGCACTTTTCCAAAATCATTCAATAATCAGAGAAAAATTGGCCAAAAAAATGGTGTATCAATCTGAAACCACGCTTGCACGACGTTAATTGTACATTCTGACAAATTTCAACGCAAAAAAAACCTCATGGATCCAAGTCATGATAGATAAAATGCCACAAAAATAACCCGAATCAATCGAGTGCTTTGGGGAATAATTTAGCTATCTGTATGTAAAATAAATAAATTTGTAAATTTATTTGTTCGAGAGGCCAAAAAATCAAGACTCCGATCCCCGAGACTTCGATGACATGTAAATCAAAATCCACAATTTCTTCAATCGGGATTCATGATCGAGGATCCCATCGACCTTAACTCGAAGACTGACAACGAAATCTATCAATTTAGCAAGGAAAGTGCGGCACTACAGATCTCAACCAAATTCGAATGGGCAACCGACAGAGAAGACGACGCGAGGAGGAGATGGTACAGGAGTTAGGTTAGGGCTTAGATTACCACATAACGGCGCAGAGGCCCTTCCCGGTGACGACGTGCCATCGCTTGGGGTGGTGGATGGTGAAACCCTTGTAGGTGGTGCTCCCGCCGTGCCCTCCGCCGCCGCCCATCGCTTCCGCGTCTCCCAATCTGATCCACTGCTGCAAGTTCTAATGGTTCAAGGGGTCGAATCGCGTTCCGATAAAATTAAAGATGTTAATTACAAAAATACTTCAATGGGAAGTATTAAAATAATTAATAAATTTAAGGTTTTATTAATGTTCAAATACTTATTTTTATTTTATCTTCAAAATACCTTACATAATTGTTTTAAAAAAAACATTTTAATCGAAAAAAAAAATTAGAATCATCAATCTAACAGTCCCACCGATCTATCCCACGATCATTGTCCGGGAGATAAATTACGAAAAACCTTTGACTCTTAACATAGTAGGAAAAAATTTTAGACCTTCTTCGGAATCAATTCATATTATATTTATAAATATCATCGTATCTTAATCACTATATCATCCCGTGAAAACTCATGTCTATTTTTTTTTAAATATGAGCATATATCAGATAATAATTGGGAATCATTTGGATATGGAGCATGCCTACATTTCTTTCTATTAGATTTAGAGATTTCAAAAACTCATTATGTTTGAGAGTCCTCGTAAACTATTAAAGAAGGTTATTTATAAGATTAAGATAATAATTTTTAAAATTTTATTTAAAGTGTACCTAAATATCTAAATATTATTTAAATATTGAATATTCAATTTAATATATTTAGATTTTCAATAAAAATATATTAACTCCTCGATCTTTTTTTCCGAATTTTAATAATTTATAACGTGTTTTAATTCTTAATAAATATATCACCTTTTTTTTTATCTATAACAATTCTGTCACATTTTCAAATCGATCTGCTAAAAAAAAAATAAAACAAATAAAATATTATAAATGATATATTTGATCATAAAAAGAATATAATATGATGTCAAAATGAATATGAGATGATATAAAAATAATTCTATACAATTATAACAACTCAATTTTATCTAGGTGATTTTTTTTAGCTATTAGACTTTATTCCATAATATATAATTACTTATATTTAAATAAGTTTTATTTTATTATATTATTATTATTTATTTTTTTTATCTTCTTTGTATATATTTATTATAATTTCATATCATTTAACTAGAATATTTTTGATCGTTGAAGTACATATCTATACTATCTTAATATGTCTCTTAGAGTTTCTCTCAATTGATACAACTTCAATTTTTATTTTTAATATTTTCATTTTTATTTTATCCGTCGTGTGTTTATACATCCATTTTAACATTTTCATTTCTGTAACTCTCATCTTCTGTTTATATACTCGAGTTATAGTTCAATATTCAACATCATATAACATATTAGATATAAATATAATTTTATAAAACTTCCCTTTAAATTTTAAAAGTATTTTACGATCATACAAAACATTCGACGGCGTAGAAGGAAAGCTCTGAGAGACACGTTTAAGATGATACAGACATGTACTTAGACAACTAATAAATGTTCCAGTTAGACGATGTAAAACAATGTCAAATATACACATCAAACGAGTAAAAGGAAGACCAAAAAAGACCTAATTAGCAATAATAAAACAAGATGAAATTTATTTAAATATTGATGATTATATAATAGGGGATAGAATAAATTTATTTAAATATTAATAATTATATAATAGGGGATAGAATCCAATGACGTAAAAGGATCTATATAGTCGACTCCATCTAATAGGATAAGACTTTATTATTGTTGTATGAAATATTCGACGCTCTCCATTTCAATCATTCTATTTATATTATATGTAATATCTCTTAATCCTTTCGTCATATTACAAAAATAATTTTAAATATTTAAAACTCTCAATTTATCATCTCCTATTTTATCACTTACCTCGTGAATAATAACAGGAAAAAAACCCAGAACACAAAGACTGACATTTCCTCGAGTAGAATTTTGCAATTAAATACACCAGAAAGTCAGATGTGTCATCTGTATATGCATATGATTATAATTCCTTTTTTCCGGCCAAAAGTGCTGGCTAAACTATAGATGGAAACAAGCTACTGAACTATTTGCAAAATCATGCGAACAAGAATCAGATAGGCATCGAAATGCCAGTTTTACAATTTTACATCGATAATGGCAGAAGCATTTTTCTCTTCATCTTCCTGTTTTTTCTTACTTGCTTTGTTACTCTGATGCACAAAAGCATAAGAAAAGTGAGAGAGATTAAGACCAAAGCAACCTTCATGTACCGGAAAAACAAAGCGACCCCTGAGAAAGCTAGAGAAGCGAACATAGAGAGCTCCCATACCACAAGTATCGCGTCCACCCTGTAAAAATGTTAACACAGAGGCAAGCATGTAAAATAACTAAATCGCTTCTGCCGAATAACTAGCATGGCTGAATCATCGCTAAGAACACAGGGTTATATGAGGAAATGACTTTTGAATTGGATTAAGATACGATACATATTCGCTAAAACTAGAAATATAGTTGCTACATCTGAAGATAAAGATGAAGCTAAATGAAGGGACTATAATATTTAAATTGCCTAATAGTTTCCTTGACATAAAATGTATTGGGTTAAATCAACTCTAATTCTTGGAGTTGAGACCACTCTCGAATCGCATCACTTACTCATATCATTACTATCAAAATATTATCGTTGATAACCCCAACAAAGTAGATGGAGTAATCTGTACTCCCCCATACAACTGCTCTACAAAGCTAAACACCAGCATGCCTAGAATGTGAAAATCACCCTTCAAAACTTATGCAGCAGGATTTTTGTCTCCCATAATATGGCCGTATGTGCAACTGAGAACAAACTCCTCTAACACAACAAGAGACGATAAATGCTAAATGCACGAGAGAGGGGAAAAATGCAGGGCAATATACCTTGGTTCAACCTAAGCTTGCATACATCAATAAATACAAATCTATTTGATATGAGAGGGAAAGTAGAAAATTCCAAGTTGAACTATGTTACAATGTGTACAACGAAGCTATCAATTCTCCTTTTTTTTCTCTTACGGTTAAGATAAATACCACAAGAGAAAAAAAAGAAAACTCACCTAACTAGTTATCTAGACAGCAACAGCTCTCCCAGGCACAGAACTCTCTCTCTCTCTCTCTCTCTCTCTCTCTCTCTACAAACTTTTTGGCTTCTAGCAGTTGTAGCATGTTTCTCAAGGAATCATCAAGGCTTCAGCAAGAAAACTGAGCTGGAAACCGTCGAAAAACAGTTGGAATCCCTTGGCATAACAATAGAGGTTCCTTACAAGTGGGTAACAGTTTGAACGTGCTTCAGCTGAATAGCACTAACCCGCAAGTAGAGGTCGTGCAAGCCAATCCTATTGGAGTCTGATGTTGGATGATCATAAATTTGATAAGGCAGAGACATGTCAGTCCATGACGATCTCGAATGCACATATGGTAATTATTTCTTTTTTTGTAGACATTTGCATGCTACTCCCTAATATGCATGATGAGATCCTTTGGAAGAGAAAGGATTAACTGGCTACTCACACATCCATTAGAGAAGACCTAGGCTCTCTGCCAGATCATTCGAGTAGTTTCACTAATGGCATGGACGTCTATACGAACAAAATGTTCAATTATGATAATAAAGCAACAAACATTTTTTGACACACAATAAATCTTCCTTGCCAGTTTGTGCTGGCCATCTTGCTCCACACCCAAATTTCAGTCATGGCTCATTAAAATTTACAAATAGTATCAACCTAGTGATCCTGCAAGTCGTATGGAATTGTCATCCGTCTCATCCTTTGGGATGGGCAGCTACAGACCCAATTACCAGTCATAGACCTTTGTTCGTTGCTATCCTTGTCGGTAATGAGAGAATTGATAATAGTGAAATTCATGGCCCTTAAAAATCCACTCTTTCATCACCTACCAACTAAAGAATTTGATACACATTATATCACAGCAAGGAATACCATAGTCTCTCAGCATTACTTTATTCTCTATTAGTCTAAACATAGAGGAAAAAGATTGCAATTAGTAGGGGCGTCCACTAAATGGTTCCAGCAACAACAATAACAAAAAACAAAGCGAATTAGTTGGATTAAACTGACAATCATAAATTACGAAAGTCAAATTGAATCACTTCTTTATGCATAATCAGACTCAACCGAAGAAGCTTGAATCAGTTAGGATCGTTGAAAGATTGGAGAAAAGTGAAGGTCAATGATTTGGACTTGAATTTTTCACCCTCTTGTCTCATCCATTTCAAGAGAATTTCAAAATGATACTCTCTGAAGCCCGAACAACAACCATAAGTAATGTAGCTACGTAAAATTCCTTTCTATTACAAACTAGACCTTTCTTATAATCTGCTACAACATTACCACCACATGATTGGTCTTTTCAATTTGGTTTGACATTCTACGCTCTTGTTGCAAAACTAGATCTCACTATTGCAATTTGCATGCTTAATGGATCCTGAGAATTCCATTCATGTTCCATATACACTGTGAGAAGAGTAATGTTTCCTAAGCATGTTACCAAAAGGATTTAAATAAAGTATGGCACACAAAAGAAACAAGTACATTACTAATTCTCTGCATAGAGTGGCTAGATCATCGATCTAATCCCCACTCTGATTCTAAAATTTAAACATAAATCGAATGAACTATTTAGACCAGATCCAGCAACTCGATTCGCAATGCTAAGAGAACATATCGGATCGATCTTTTATTTCTCCTCCAGAAGCTATTTTCCACAAGCATATAAGACCAAGATAACCAAACAACACCTGGCAAGAACATCTCGAAACGACTATGAACAAAAAAGGGGCACGATCAAATTACCAGGAGGAAGTGTTGGTGGCGGTGGAGGAGAAGAACGATAGGGTGGCCCACTCGTGCTTGGATCTCACCTGGTACTCCCTGAGCTGCTCCGCCAGATTCGATCGCGTTATCATCTTCCGGATCCAACCAAAGCGAGGCAAATTCAAGCAATCAAATCCGTCTCCTTCCGCGGAAAACCTCCGGCGAAAAATCAGATCGACGTTGATCCTTTGGCCTTCTTGACGCCCGAGTAGCTACCGATGCCCACCGAACTTGACGAATGGCATGATCCGCAAGGGTTTGCAATTGGTACGGGGAGGAACGCGATCGATATGACCAAAGTGGGTTCCTTTCCTTTTCTAACTTCCTCCCCGTCGCGTGTGCGCGTTGACTCGCAAGTGCAGCGCTGAATTTCTCGCGTCGCCTTCGCATCTTCTTGATCCAACTTTCTCTATTTTTTGTTACTAAAAATACATACACCGCTTATTTTAGTTATAACAGTCCACCGTATTAAAAGCATTTTTTATTTCTAAAATATTTTTATTCTAATAATAATAATATTATTATTATTATTATTATTATAACATTTTTATATTCGTCAACTTATAAAAAAAAAAAAACAGCTTTCATCGAGAGCTGCTCTATGTTATATCAACTTAAACACAAATTGACATTGTGCTTACCTCGAAATTTAGCAAGAAAATTACAAAACATGGAGCAGTGTTTCCTGATAACAAGAAAATTACCGGCGGCTACGCCCTGCTTTAGGGATGAGAAATATTTACAAGTGAGATAGCTTAGTTAGCAACTAGAACGATCAAAAAAAAAAAAAAAAAAAATTCAAATTCACTGATCTTCGTTGTCGTAATCCTCATCCTCATCTATCTGCATGGTTAATTGTACAAGTCTGGGTGGTTCAATGCCCATGTTGGCCACTCCATCAGGAAGGTGCCAAGCATTTTGCTGATCTCGCTCGATCTCGATTGCGGTCGAAGTCGCAGGTCTCATCACCATGACTGAAGTCGAGGAAGGAGAAGCAAACTCTGGGTTATTCTCCTTGTCCACTATCTCAGACTGTCCAGGCTGCCGGATAGGGGCATCATCCTGATCCCCTAACATTATGTTATTATCGTCGTCGTCGTCGTCATCGTCTTCGCATTTCACATACCGTTCCTCTCTATGCTTTGTTGGCGGCCGGCCTCTCCCTCTTCCTCTACCTCTGCCACGCCGTCTAGGACTAACACTGGCATTCATCGTAGCCTGTCATGAAGTAGGGTTGTGCATCAGGAAAATGTTCGAGGCAGTTAACTTGGCACAGAAAACAAACTACTAGTGTGGCACCATTTTAGGGGACCTCAACTGGAGGTCCTCATTGCTGTCGATGCCATCCTCATGTGGCAGTGTCTTCCTGAGAATTTTGATAAAACAATCAGGGCCTTTGTTGATGAATGCTGATCGTAACATTTTTGTCACAATTTATATTAATATTTACAATAAATAGATTAAGCATTACCTTCTGCGACCGATTCCCTTGTCATCTTCAGAAGTTTCCATGCCACCAAGGTTGGGTACCTTGTCGACGACACCAGTTAAAAAATCATAAGCACTATAAGTCTTCACACATTGTTTTCTGTAACAAACGCGAGAACAGAATGAACTCAAGTTAGTTTTCCTATTGTTGAAAGTCACAAAAAACTCGAACCACTTTTCAAACATTATATGGAAAGTAAAACTTTACCAAAGTTCAACTTTAGGTTTGAGAACAGTCGTTCGATTTGCATTAAGCAATCCAACCCAAAAGCAGTATTCCTCTTGGACAGTTGAACTCCCCAAGTATCTCAGTTTTTCAGTCTCTATCTTTCTATCAACCTCTTAATTCTTCACAAATTGAAACAGACAGGCCTATTCATCCTCAATTCAAGCTTTTGATAAAATAAAATATTAATTTGAAACCTAACCTTAATCTCAGTTCAAATAATCATAATTAGATTTAAGGGTATACTCACAATTTTTAAACACGTTCAGCTATAATGATTTAGCAAGTAGGGAGGGATTGCAAACAAATTATAGATCTGGTTGGATTTATGGTTCGATATATTTTCATATCTTTGTGCACATGCAGCTAGATCATCTAGAATGCATCTTGAACTTTACCCTTTTGCGATAACATAGCATTGCCATGATCTTTTAGAAAGTACCAAATCTCAAATATGCTGTTTGGTGAAAGGTTTTTGTATTATACCTTCTAATCGGTGATATGAACTTAATGTCCCCTTCAACTATGCCCCTGAGGTTTCACTCTAGCCTTTATTTTCAGAGAGGAAAGGCCTTATGGAATAGGGATGGAATTAGTCGCAATTGGAAAAAACATATCCATATAAGTCCATCTTAGTCCAGAGTGTACACTGGCTGATACATCAAATTTGAACAAATGGTATAAAACGATCATGTGCACAACACTACCAACAAAAGCAAGAAGAATACATTCATTTGATATTGCCCACAGGGCATGTAACATTAGAAGACAGAAGACATGGATGCCAAATTAATTATTGAATGATAAATAGGGATATATATGTGTATTTAAGATCATTGAACCCAAAACAAGCACATATGAAAATGCATTCTTATCTGCCAAGATAGTAGCATTATCCTCTTGATGTACTTTTGTAAAAATGATTGCCTGCTTCAGAAACTAAGCATACAACTAGCAATGAAATATTTACTGATAGGTTAATGAAAATGACCACAATTTACTAAATTCCAAACCAGGCCGCTGCTAATTCATTAAATAAAGATTAAAAGTAGGTTATCTTACAGGTGTGAAGAATTCAATGTCTTGGCTCCCCTTTGGAGAGTAATTTCATATGTCCTATCACAAAGATCTTGCAAGAACAACTCCAAAGCCTTTGCTGTAAAACAACCAACAACTAATACATTAACCACTGGAGCTTAATCTCTCAGATTTTTTGCTTTTACACTATCATTATTTTTTACTCAATGTATTAAAAAAAAGGAAAAATATATATATATAATTTGATGTGAACAATCTCACTGAGTTCTATAGTTCTGTCATGGTTAGTCTGTTTGATAACTCAGCAAAAGGCAAATTATGCATAATATAACAATAAAAAAACATAGGTAATCAAAGTGGAAGTGTAGATGGATTGCAAGGGATAGATACATATGTCAGCTTTTTTCCTTTAGGAAAATTATAATTTACATGAATTCACCCCAAGTAAAAGTCTCCCATGATGTTGCTTCTCATGGAGGCCATATGGTTATCTTGAAAAGGTTCCATTAATATACTTTATTCAAACATACAAAGGTCAAGTTACTTCTACAATAAATAAATAAATAAATATTTTTAGGATTGAGAAGGCATTGTCCTTTCCACCCTTCAAAAATTGCATGGTTTGGACTCTAATGTATCCTCGTCAGGTAGAGCGTATTTCCAAAGATTTCATTGACTTGTAAGGCCTTTAATGTTTGAAGTGGAAGTGTAGATGCATTGCAAGGGATAGATACATGTATCAGCCTTTTATTTTCTTTAGAAAAATAACATCGATTACCAGAGAATTTACATGAATTCACTCCATGTAAAATTCTCCCACGATGTTGCTTCTCGCGGAGGCCATATAGATTATTTTGAAAAGGTTCCATTCATATACTTTATTCAAACATACAAAGGAGAAGTTACTTATACCAAAACAAAAACAGAACAAAAAAAAAAAATCTTTAAGATTAAGAGGACATTGTCCTTTCCTCCATCCAAAAATTTCATGGTTTGGATTCCGATGTTTATCATAACCTTGTCAGGAAAAGCATATTTCCAAAGATTTCATTGACTTGGAAGGCCTATCATTTTTGAAGACCTAACATCAATGCATTTAGTGATAAAAAAGCAGTCAGGGATCCACTATGGCAAACATGATTAAGAAATAATTTTTAAAAGGTTTTATCATTCAGTTCATTTCAGAGCTTGTAACTGTCAGTTATAGGCAAAATAAGGATCAAACTTCAGGAGTTAAAAGAGGGCAGTCAAAGATAAGGCACTGGCAGAAAATTCATTGAACATTAAAAATCCATGCAAGTTGTTATAATCCATGTGGATAGTGTCTTCCTGCCAAGTTTGTGTTCTAAACCAACTGTGAACAATTACATGATTTACTTCTCACATAGTGTTAATCAATTGATGAGATTCTAATTCTTCAGTGAATGGAAAATGATAGGCAAAGGGATTTTGAAGGAGAATATACTAATGCCAAACAAATGCATTAGGGTTATCAACTATACCTATTGGTTTTCTCAAAATCCTCATCAGTCAATTTGCCTTAAATAAACAAGATAGTTGATGGAAGAAATGATGGCATTGACAAGAACTTGAAAATCAAAATAGTTCATCACATAATCGATAGTCGTTCAAAAGAGCAGTTAGTAAACAAACAATCAGGCGGAAGTATGAAAAGTGTGATAACAAGATAAACTGCTAACAAAAATAAAGAAATGACACGTAATGAAATTCAGAAATGCACAGATACTTACATACAAGAAGAGGCACAGCCAATGCAATCTTGCCAACATCTTCATCTGCCTGCATTATCTTCTTTATTCTTGACTGAAAAAACAAAATATGTGATAACCATGAGTTTCAACTCATTGTGCAAATATAACCTCATAACTACTGTATTTAGTATTAAAATGTCGCAAGCATCTAAGTGTAGTAGCTGTACAAGAATAAATACAAACTGATGACAAAGAGAATACATTCCAAAATAGTTTCCAATGATTTTTTTTAGGAAAATAAAATCAAAATCTATAAGTTATTTTTCCCAAATAATTAGTAAGGAACAAAAATATATATGTTAAGATCTTGTGACACCACAAGAAATGATACTAAACTATAAGATCATTGCTGCGTTTGTATTTCGACATTTATATAAGGCAAACAACAAAGGAAACCATGTACAAATAGCAAGGTCAAGCAACCAAGAGTATCTGAAATACATGTGAACTGGTTTATCAAAGACATGTCAGTGGTCATTGGAAAAATAATGGTATGAACTAGTATAGACCCACAAGACAAGTCGTATGAAAAGTAGTATTAACTTTTAACTGTGTAATTGTCGTACTATGAAATTCATGGATGTAAAGTTAAAAAAATAAATAATAAAAGTGCTTGGCCTACTATAGATTTCCTCTATAAGGGTACTATAGTTTGCCAGCCGGTTGATATTCACCCTTAGCGCATGCCCTAGTTCCTGCCTAAGTGTAGATGATTTCAGAGGCTCTAGATGAAGGGAAAAGGAGGGATTTCACTCCGGTTCTGCAGGGAGGGAACCTCATCTAGCCCACGGTTCCTCGGAACGGACGCAAAATGCTCGGAACGGATGTTCTGGAATTGGAACGCCTTATGCCGTTTCAGATTTCCGGCCCAGAACATTCCACGGCGAAGACATTGACTGAGGGGAAAAACGAGTTGACGAAGGCTGTGGAAGAAAGGAAGAGACTGCATTTCGGCCGCTCTGAAACGAAATCAGAGCCGTCCTGGAATTGGAACGGAGGAGTCCACGACGATTACCACGACCGTTCCGACGAACCCTAATCTAGCCGGTTTTGGCCTAAAAGGTCTGTGAGAAGCGCGACTCCAACCCTGCTCCATCGGTTCTGGACTAAGGCTCTCCATGGAGGATCATATCAATTCTTCTGATGTTCGTTCTCAACCAGGCTGACAAGGGAGAGATCCTGATCTCTCCTCTCCTGTCCTGTTCGTAGAGTTAGACAAAATACTTTGACATGCAACACCACAACGACTACTTCACGAGCGTCTGAACCAATCCAAGATCAAAGGAACAAAAAATTAACTGATTCAAGAAAAAATGTCAATAGAGCTCATACTAAAAACTGCAAACTTCTGTTAGGGTTTTGCTAATCAGACCGCCACGAGGCATCCCTAGATCTCGTACACGAACGGACTCCTCGATAACATCCGATCACAGATCCGCGTCGGGATAATACCAAAAACAAAGGGAAATCATTCGAGACTTTATATATTCGAAAACATAAAAAAAAAAAAAAAGTGAAACGACCATGAACGGAAGAAATTACCGCCGGGAATCGGGTGCCTAGCTTCTTCCTCATCTCCTAGCTCTGCTTCTCATCCACCAACTACAACTCCTTCAGAACATCACCAAATCAATCCAGATTCGCCGGGAGGACGGGGAACACAGCATGGATCATTAGGATTTGAAACTATGAGATCGAGAGGAAAGGGCGATTGGAACCGTGCCCAATCTCACATAGAAATATGAAAAACAAATAAACAAAAATCAATAATTTTAACAACTTATTCTAATAAAAATAAATAAATAACCCTTTTTAATAGAATGAATTATAATGATTTATTTCAAAAGAAAACAGTTGTTTGTATATTTTTATTTCAGTATCATATCAAAGGAAGGAAGAAATAGTAGTCTCCAGGATCTCGATTTCGAAGTGATTTGTTTTTAATGCTTGATTTATATCGATAAAAGCAAGCACATTCAAGGCAATGAATTGATCATAGACCATATTATAATCAAACAATCCTATTTACTATGTTTGCATGATTCTGTAATTTGTTGGATTTGTCTTAAGATTCAGAGTCTTAGCATAGTTTTGGTTAGTTATTATTTTAATTCTGTAATTAGTTAGAACAAAATTGGGCGTCAAATGAGGATGAAATATCTTGCTTTGGGCTTTTTGTTACCTGCAATTTGCTTGACAATTAATAGCCATATTAGGGTTTCTATCCTTTGAAGTTGGCTTCCACTGATAAATAACAAGCTTTATAAAGTTGTCCACTTGCTTTTACTGCCTTCTTGGCCCATGTAATGAAACATAATATTTCGGATTTGTTTATTATCTTCCACTTGCTTTTACTGACAGATTTTCAGTGTTCGAGTTAACGAGAATAGACTCGGCAAATAGATCAAATTCGTGTCTTGACACGATCTAGACACGATCCGAAAACGTTAATTCATATTTAATCCATTTAATTTTTTCGTGTCAATGGATTTAATCCGAATACGAATTACTTAATTTTGGATAGACACGACACGATCCGTTAAACACGAAAATATACGTGTAAAACGGATGGCAAGACACGAAACGATTCATAATTACATGAAAATGCAATAACTTAAACAAAGTATAAAATAGATTATTAAACATGATCCAAACCAATAGACGCGAAAAGACTCATAAGTATACGATAATGTAATAACTTAAACAAAAGATCTTATAAAAAATTAACAATCCCCACAATTCACGCTATCCAATTGAGATTACAAGTATATTGCATCATAGAATTATCGTAAAAATACAAAATAAATTTCAAAAATTGTCATCATCATTCAAACTTTTAGAGATTACATAAATGTCATTCATCTCCTTTCTTTTTCATACTTAATTTTTTTTTAAGTAAAAAAAAAAAGTAAACGAGTTTAACGAATCTAACGGATTCAGAAGACAAAACACTAATTCAACATGCAATTTTTACATGTTTAATGGATAGACATAAATCTAAAAATGCACAATCCAAATACGAAAATAAGGGATCATGTTCGTGTCGTGTTTCTGTGTCATGTCCAGATTTGTCAGGTCTAATCGAGAATAACCTTTATGATTATGTGATCATTTTATAAGAAATAAAATATAATTTATATTGTTTAGTTGAAGTAATATAATAAAATTTGTTTATTTAAGGAGTTTAAAATATAATCTAGTTTAATATTTTATTATATTGTTTTTGTTTAATTATAAGATTCCGTTTATTCAAAAATATATTTATTTATGACCGTGCCGATCGAAACGATCGTCGTCGTTGCCTGATGAGATAGTAACGAGTACCCATGGACAACTATGAAAGCTGCTCCGAAATTTGATGACGACGGTGGCGATCAATGACTATCGGCGACGATCGTCGATGGTCAGTCGACGATTGACACCGTCGTTGGTCGTCGACTAATCGATTAGGATTTTAATTATATTAATAATTTATAAATGATCGAATTGATATTTGATAAATTGATAGAAGTATTTTTGTTCTAAAGGGTAAAAATCAGAGAATAATTTTAGAATTTTTTTTTCATAATCTAACCTCACTTCTTTAAAAAATTTCGATTCTAGATTCCATAACTATTTTACTGTAGTGTCATGACTTAATAAATATTCAAATTCTGAATTAAATATTATGTAAAAGATTAGAATCATCAATCTAGCCGTCTCTTCGTTTCGATCCCTCAAAATTTGAGGGAGATTAAATCACGAAAGAATTATATCCGTGGATGCGATTTGTAAGATATGAATGACTATCTGAATCCGTTATAGAGATTTAAATTGTCTTCAAAATCCATCTTTATCTATTCATGGATACGATAGAAGTGGCTTTGGCTGAGGCTGAGGCCGACAGTACCCTGGGCGAGGTGGCTAGCCTGATAATTAGCAGAAAACCAGCGGCTATGCCTACAAGGACGAAGTTCCCATAAACAATCAAGGAAGAGGTTAGTTTCGTTTGTCTTACAACTCCTTTGATAGCTCATGTGTTTCCTGTCGATGTGAAGTTGGAAGTCGATAAGAATGTTTAAAAAGGGGCAAAATAAAAACAGAACAAATAGAATGTAATTAAGGCGGATAATTTAAAAAGTCGCTTCAGATTTGATCCGGAGATCATAGCAATTATTATAATCACTCTTTGAATGCCCAGGAGTTCTTGCTCCGGATGGCTTTCTCTTGTTCAGGAGCGAAATCATTCTTGATGTCTAACAACTGGCGTATCTCTTCCGGTCGCTTCCCTCTGATCATGTTGGCGACGGTTTCGCAGATCAAATTCACCAATCCTCTAACGTCCAGGTAGTTTGCAGTCTGTTCGATCGATCGATCCGTGACACAAAATCAAAACACAAAAAAAACGTCTTTAATTAGATATCTTCAAATATCACAACAATAGGAAAAATAAAAGTCTTTCTTCTTCCGTACGTACCATGAGGAGATCGTAGAGGGAGGATGGGTCGAGCTTGACGAACTCTTCGTCCCGGGAACTGCGCTCGGGGTTCGAGACGGGCTTCGATGATATCGAATAGTCGGAGGAGTCGGAGGAGGAGGAAGAGGAGGCAGCGGCAGCGGAGGAGTAGGGCGACAAGAGAGAAGAATTGGCGGCGGCGTGTTTCCGGCAGTACTCGAGGATCTGGCTCAGCACCTTGGAGTGGATGAGGGGGAGGGGGATGACGCCGTCGGTGTCGTCGAGCATGTTCTCGATGACCTTCGATTGGAGGGCCAACTCCTCCTCCACCTCGATCTCTTGCCCGTCGCTGGAAACGAGCTTGATCATCTTCGTCATTGCCGAGGGAAGGATACGAAAATTAGGGATTTGACGCAGCAACAGCAAGATCGAACGCAAGCTCGAGGGAAAGGCGATGCGGCTGCGGTGGAATGTTGGGGTCGCAGGTTATTTATAGGTGAGGATCGATGAGAAATCAGACTACGCCACCCAAAAAAAAATTAGTTGAACGGATTTAAGGTTTAAAGTTTTAATTAGGTTTAATGAGTTCAATTATTAATATAATACAATCTCAGTTAATAATTTAGCTATTTTTCTTAAATTTTAAGTTTATTATATATATATTCCTTTTTCACGAGTTTGTTATCTTGATGGTCGCTCGCTGTAACTCATGAGCGATGAGATTTCGTCTATCCGATCGATCGTAATTGTACAGTGAATAAAAAATACACAGTGCTTCATCTATGTGCGATTTTAATGTCGATTCACTATCGTCCGATTGAATTCCGACTGCGATCCGATCGACATTGGAGTCCGGTCGAATCGCGGCCAGATTCTGACCATATTGTCTTCGGATTCCGACTAAAATCCGGGCTCCCGTCGGAGATTTTGAACAGTGGGAGAGGGTGCGAAGATATTGTGCATTTTTCGCTATCGCGTATGGGTCGTGTAAATAGTGACGCTCAAGATATCAAAATTATATATATATATATATATATATATAATGAGTGTTTGTCATTACACACTCATGCACGACGAATGAGAAATATACAATAATCACACCGCAATGCCGCTTGAACTCGTCGGTGGAAGGTCAGATTCCAACCACGATCTGACGATGATCCAATCGAAATCAATCGCGACTACGGTCGTCAGTGGCGACCGTGATCGGATCGACATCAGAGTTTGGCCGGATCACGATCAAATTACGACAGAAAATGACCACGATCCGATCGAACTCCGATGCCGACCAGATCGCGGTCGAATTCCGATTGGAATTTGATCGGCTGCTGACGAATCAGAGCTATGGACAAGTGAAATCGCAGCGGAAAAAGTACTATGCATTTTTTATTTACTGTATAATCGCGATCAATCGGACAATGAAAAAATCATCACGCACGAATTAGACAACGGACGGATGACGCTCAACATATCAAATTTATATATATATATAAAATGTAGCTGTACATACTCAAAGGTTAACTGATATATTTTTATACATAAAAAAATAAAACAATAAAGGAATATTTACGTGTATTTTTTATAGCGAAAAAGGGATAAAATAAAAAGAGAGTATTCCATCCTATTAAAAACATTATTATAAATATTTTTATATGATAATTTATTAAAATTTAAACCCTAAATCCGTGCGATCAATTAAGGGAGCGTTTGGTAGAGATTTTTTTTTTTATTTTCTAGAAAATGAAAAAATGTGTTTGGTTGATATTTTTCATCCCAATTTTCTAGAAAATAAAGGAACGTTTTATGGAAAATTAGAAAATTTTAAAAAATCATTTTTTATTTTTATTTTCGTTTTCTAAAAAATAAAAAAATATTTTCTGAAAAATTAAAAAACATTAAAAAATTATTTTCTATTTTCTAGAAAATAAAAAATGAAATTTTTTATCTCTACCGAACGCTACCTAATTTTTTAAACCCGTTCCGATTTCTCCTCGATTCTCGCCTATAAATTCCTGCGACTCGAGCCCTCGTACCCCGTCAACTCTTTGCCTTTCCTTCTATCTCTGCTGCTGCGTCGAATCCCTAATTTCCACATCCTTCCTTCGGCAATGGCGAAGATGATCAAGCTCGTTTCCAGCGAGGGTCGAGAGTTCGAGGTGGAGCAGGAGGTGGCCATCCAATCGAAGGTCATCAAGGACATCCTCGCCGACTCCGACGACGACGTCATCCCCCTCCCTGCGGTCAGCTCCAAGGTGCTGATCCAGGTCATCGAGTACTGCCGGAAGCACGCCGCCGTCAATTCTTTCCCATTATCGCCCTCCTCATCCGCCTCCGCCTCCGCCTCCCCCTCCTCCTCCTCATTGAAGCCCGTCTCGGACCTGCCGCTCAGGGCCTGGGACAAAGAGTTCGTAAAGCTCAACAATTCCTCCCTCTTCAATATCGTCATTGTGTGTACTGAAGAAGAAAGCATTTTCATTTTGCCCCTATTTTGTTATTCGAAGATATCTAATTAAAGACTTTTTTTGTTTTTTGGTTTTCTGTCACGGATCGATCGAATCAGGCTGCAAGCTACTTGGACATCGAAGGACTCGTGGATTTGGTACTTGAAACCGTCGCCGACATGATCAAAGGGAAGCAACCGGAAGAGATTCGCCAGCTGTTGAACATCAAGAATGATTTCACTCCTGAGCAAGAGGAAGCCCTCCGGCGTGAGCACCCCTGGGCATTCCGAAAAAGGTGATTCTAATTGCGATAATGTCCGGAACGAATTTGAAGCGATTTTTTTTTTAATTATCCGCCATTATTATACTCTTTTAGTTATGTATTCAATTTGTCCCTTTGTATGTTTTCTTCATCAGAATCGAATGCCGATAAATTTTTTTTTTCTTTGTTGATTTGTTGCTGATGATCAATTGTTTCAGTTGATCACGGCGAGTGAGATTCTTAAGCAAATATCAGCGAAAGATAAAAAATATATATTATATTTCTGTCGTTGCCATCGCAAACTCTATGCAAGTTCATATTGTCCGAGATGATTGGATCAAATCAAGTCACTTTTTATTTTACTTTTAAATCCTTTACTCCTTTTTAAAGGACCTTTTATTGTACTTTTAAATCATGTGTTCGTGGTGTTTGTACAAATTTTAAATTTATTATAATGTTTAACGTATTTCAGTTTTAATTTCTTTTACACTTAACGTATCAGAACGATGAGCTGAGCAAGATATGTTGGCATTGTAAATATGAGGCAAAAAGAAAAGGTCCACTCTGCCCACGGTGCAACGGTATAACAATGACAACTCTCGATATTTAATTTAATTATAAGAAATTTGTTTTTTTTTTAAATAACAAGTAGACAGCCTTTCTGTTTTTATTTAATTATTTATTTTCAATAATAAAATAAAATATTAATTTAATTATAAAAATTCATAATACAATATAATTTAAATAGTATGTGTGAGGTAATTTAATAGTTTTTATAGTGCAACTTATTCGCCTGTTGCATGTACACTTTAAGTTTTATAATATTAATTTATAATACTTATAATACAATTTGATATCCAGTCGCTGCCAATTTTTTTATTTGATATTCAAAATAATAATTAAATAAAAAGATGAATAAATAAGGAAATGCAGATGAAAAGAGGATAGGAAATCTAAAATTAAATAGAAAAGGAAAAAACTAAGAGGGCGTTTGGTTATAGCGTTTTCATTTTTATTTTCTGTGAAAAATAGAAAAATACGAAAACGTATTTGGTTATAGCGTTTTCTATTTCTGTTTTCTATAAAATCTGAAAAATGAAGTTTAATATTGATTAGAAATTGTTTTTCATTTTCCAAAAAAAAGAAAATATGGGGAAAAAAGAGAGAAGAAAAGGGTATCAAACACTAGACTCGACAAATTGGATAATGGATCGGATTCGTGTCTTGACACAATCTAGATACGATCCGAAAATGTTAATTCATATTCAATCCGTTTAATTTTTCGTATCAATGGATTCAATCCGAATACGAACCATTTAATTTCGGATAGACACGACACGATCTGTTAGATACGAAAAAATACGTGTAAAACGGATTGCAAGACACGATCCAAACCAATAGACACGAAATGATCCATAATTATACGAAAATACAATAACTTAAACAAAGTATAAAATAGATTACTAGACATGATCCCAATCCAATAGACGCGAAAAGATCCATAAGTACACAATAATGCAATAACTTAAACAAAAAAACTTATAAAAATTAATAATCCCACAATCCACGCTATTTAATTGGGATTATAAGTACATTATACCCTAAAATTATCATAAAAATACAAAATAAATTTCAAAGATTGTCATCATCATTCAAACATGTAGAGATTACATAAATGTCATCTATCTCCTTTCTTTTTCATGCATAGATTTTTTTTAAGTACAATAAAAAAATAAACGGGTCTAACGGATCCAAAAGACAAGACATTAATTCGACACGTAATTTTTAAGTGTCTAACGGATAGACACAAAATAGACACGAATCCAAAAATGCACGATCCAAATACGAAAAAAATGAATCATGTTCGTGTCGTGTCCAGATTTATCAGGTCTACCAAACACGTCCTAAAATTAATTGACTGCCAAAGTTATAAGATGGAAATTTAATAGTATTTATGAGAATTTATATATTTATAAGAAAATAAAACAAAAAAAATGATTAAAGAAAGAAAGAAAGAAAGACCTCCTTTCAAATATGCCAAATTAGAATCATATTATCATATGCATCTTATTTTGTATGTCTGCATGACTGTCCTATCTGTCATTCAATCTGCTCGCTTCGTCTTCCTCATCGTACAACTTCTCGATCAGCGCACGCATGAAGTCTCTGAATTCATATTAAATTTTAATCCCTAAATCCAGTTGGATTGTTTGCGTTGTCCCTTTCGCATCGTTGACGTGATAGCGACAGTGATGACTACGATGAGGCGATGATTCGATTGCGATTTACATTATATTTCGATCATGATGATCTGATTGATCGTGATTTGCATAATGATGAGCGACGATCACGAGAATACCATGCATTTTTGCGCACAAGATATCATTATCCTTCTATATCAAAACCGTGCCAAACCATTATATATATCGGGGGCATTTTTCTACTCCAATATGTCGGCCTAACTTTCCACACTCTATTTTTCTCTATATTTTTGCTTTAGTAAGTTTAAAATTTTTCATCTTTTCTCATGCTCAATCGTATTTTGAAAACAAAAATTAAAAAATAAAAAAACATATATTTTTAATTTCTTTCTATTTTATTTTTTTAATAAAATAGATTAGTGTGAATTTAAAGGAGTGATTGTTTGTGGCCTTCGACAGGCTGACCGCTCTCTCTCTCTCTCTCTCTCTCACACACACACACACACACTCTTGATGTCTTCCCTCAATCGCGGAAGAGATACTGCGAAAAAAAGGGGTTCCTTTGGGCAGATCCCTACCCGTGCTTCGTTAGGGTTGGGATTTGCCGCTTCTCATTGTCAATGGCGGCTGGCTGCGGGGTGAATACTGCGGTTGCGTAGCTGGAGCAACAGCGGGCGGAGACCGAGTCCGAAGCCGAGGTGGGGAGGGGTAAAAAAAGTGTTCCTTTTTCCCGTTCCCTCCGTTTTTTTTTTTTTTTTTTTGTCTTTTTGCTGTGGTTGGCGATTGAGACGAGTGAGGAGGCGATCGACCGTAGAGATGAACGCGTCGAGGTTCATAAAGTGCGTCACGATCGGCGACGATGCCGTAGGAAAGACCTGCATGCTTATATCCTACCCCAGCAACACTTTTCCACCGGTGAGTGCTCAAAATCTGATATGTTTGAGAGATTGCACATGGGAAACTCCCTCATTTTTGTCGCTCTTCTCATATTATCCTTTCTTAGATCCGCTCGTTGAAAATTCCTAATTGCTATGTTCCGCATTTACAGTGACGATCTTGAAATTGTGCACTTTGATCTTCTTAAAATTCTCGCGTTGACCATTAGGAAGCAATTTTGGTTAAGCTTAGGTCGTATTTTGATTAACTAGGATTCTTGTAAGATTATTATGTGGATTCCTTGCCCAATGATGCTCAGTACGAAGGAATATCGGTAGTTTTTTTTTTTTGTTTAATTCATGTTCTATGTAATTAAGGACATTGTTTCCTCTCAACATGCAGTTTCTTGTGAAATGTTAATGCTATGCATCTGCCATGGTTGAAATTTGAGCATTTCATCTGCTCTTTGTTACTTGGAAGCAAGAAAGCTGATAGTAGTCTGATACTTTGATTAATAATTTCATTAAATATATATTCCATTAACTATAACATTGGTTGTATTTGATTAATGAAATTATAAATGTAAAGTATACCTGAGAAGATATAAGGATGTATCGAGAATAACTTTATAGATACTTGTATTTTTCATCTTATGAACAGGACTATGTTCCAACAGTGTTTGACAATTTCAGTGCTAACGTAGTTGTGGATGGAAACACAGTTAACTTGGGGTTGTGGGATACTGCAGGTACATTGAAACTTTCTTTTGTCTCTTCTGCTTGCTGTTGCATTCTAATTTCTGCATTAAATTTTGGTAGCAGGGACTTGTTTTTGTCAACATGATATGATTTATTCTTCGTAAATAATAATTATCAGTTGATTTTCTAGTGTTATCTACCTCCCGATCATTTGATTAGCATCACCTTTTTTTGTCAGTTAGCACTTCATGCAGCTATTTAGATGCTTCACTGTTCTCTTGGATGGTGAGGTTGCTTGATTAGTCTATTGTTTAGATCATTGACATTCAACTATTTAGGATTAATAAGGCAAACGTGATGACATGGTATTTCTTAAATAAATATATCGATTCATTTCTATTGCCGTACAATTTATGAATTTGAGATCCTTTGCTTGACTACTTTTCGTCAGTATAGATTTTTGCTCAGTTATATGGACTTTCTAGTGGTTCCTAAGAGTGATAGGAGTTCATCTTTTTGCTCATGTTTGGTATCTCCGAAAACTGACTGACACTAGTTGTACATTTAAAGCCTATCGATCGATCTTCTCTAGTTTATCTTCATTAGTTTCTAATGTTTGAAAATGCTCCTACAATCTTTTTACTGCATGGGATTGTCTATAGATCTTCGAGATGATAAACAGTTCTTCATTGATCATCCAGGTGCCTTTCCTTTTAGTACTGCTCAGGTGTATTCTGGTGGTTTATGGTATGGTTGTATTCGTATTGCGATACTCGTCTTGCTTACTATAATTGCGATGTTTTAGGGGGAGGAACTGCTGAAGCAAATACGAGCCGCTTCATACATTGAATGTAGCTCGAAGATGCAACAAGTATCTTCCCTTCGTTTTTTTTTCTGATTGAATTTTGCTAAAATGCTTCTGTTTAGAACATCAAGGCAGTATTTGATCGAGCCATCGAGGTTGTACTTCGACCGCAGAGACATTGCTCCATTTTGTGATGACCATGTCGAGTTTGTGAAGAAGAGTTCCACCAAAACTCCTCATGTTTCCGAACCGTATCGTCGATACAGGTTATTTGGTTTTCACAATGACTTCAAATGATCGGTAACTACTCGACTAGCTTTTTATGACCTCAGATGACCAATTCGTTTCGATGTTTAAGGCACCTAGTTCCTTTGGATCGTTGTATAAGTTTGATTGCTTGTGTAAATCTATTATAGACGGAGTGATTGCCTTTGTCGGTCGGGCATCGACGTTGCTAGCACCGAAGCACCTACATTCTAGATTCGACGGAGATTCAACGGAGACGGTATCAATAGAGAACACCTTACCAATATCGAAAGTCCAAGTGACCAAGGTATCTATCTCTTGTTCATGGCTTGGATTATTCATGAGCAATCTATTAATTTCATATTAATTGCATCTTAAACACATTCACATGTAGAGCACCAATCTCTATTGCCTCGTGATTATTTAATCTCATGTAATGTGTGATCGTGAGGGAATAATCCCTGGAGAATTTATATTATAATGGATCATATTATTATTATCTATAATTAAAAAGAATTCATGAACTATCGTTTTATAATATATGAGGAATAGAAATTTTCCCGTTGATATCCATTTTTTTTTATTTTAATATTAGAAAAGTATTTCATTTCTTTTGACAAAATCGAGGAATAAATTAATGGGAAAATTTTTAAAAAAAATATGTCGATATGGCTCAACGATAGAATAAATAAATAACCAATGCAAATAATCCCCAGAATTGATGAAGGAGATAAGGAACGTCGCCGGCGGCCGAATTCGCGGAGCCGAAGAACACCATTGTGCCGTTCGCCGTCGGCAATCCCGCCGCCACCGGATTCCGGTCGCCGCCCTTGGGTGCTAAACTGCATCGGGAAAAAAAAAAGGATAATTGATTATTATGGACTCTGGCTTCGTGCCGTTCGATGCTCCACCATGTGCTCTTCCTTGAGCGAGCACGCTATGTGAGAATTTTGATAAATTTTGGAGGCGATAGGAAATTGATCGGCTGCCGGCCGGCGCCGTACCTGGTGGTTTCGGGGCAGAACGTGACGGCGTATCCGCCGGAGGCGGCGGTGGGGCAAGTGAACGTGGACGACGCGTCGTCGTACGCGTAGCTGTACGCGCGCGGGCATTCGCTCTTGAACAGTTCTGAGTACGGTGTCGGCCCGCAGGCCGCCGGGCTGCCGAACTCCCCGCTGCAGCAGTACCTCGCCGTCCCGAACGCCCCGCACGCGCTCTTGCACGCAGCCGCTGCGATCCCTGCCGCTGCCACCCTCAGCTCCGGCGGGCACACGGCGTTCACATCCGCGGCGCACCAGGTGGCTGCGCACCCCTCGGCGGAGCCGCCCAGCGGCGCGACGAGCACCGGCAGGTTGAAGCCGTCGACGAGGCTGACGTCGTAAAAGTCGGTGGCGCCCGCACCTCCGAGGGTGAACTCGGCGAGGGTAGCAGGGGGCGCCGCTCCGGCCCCGCCGCAGGCGACAGCGCCGGTGCCGCAGTCACCGGTGCCGAAGACGAAACGGCCGGAGGAGGAATCAGCAGAACATAGTGTGCGGGCCCAGAGGCGGCCGGACCAGGGGACAGGAGCAGCGAGGGCTCGGGACTCACCGGGCGCCAGCGCGAAGCCTGTGGAGTCGAGGGCGGCGGAGCCATCGTTGGAGAGGACGCCGGGCCAAACTTCGTACCCGCAGTTGTTGGTCACCGTAAACGTCGTCGATAACACGGCTGCAACAATCCATTAACGGGAAGATTAGCGATCAGGTAATGGAACTTAAACATCAATTATGGAGTTAATGGGATCCTTAATTTATTACTTTGGAAGGAGGAGGAGGAGGAGGAGGCGACGAGAAGGAGAAGGCAAAAGAGACTCTGCATTGTGAATTGAGATTTAACAGATCAGATCAAAGATTAAACGGAAGAAGAAGAAGAAGAAGAATCAATTAATTTAATATATAAAGAGTTAATATTAAATTAAATAACTATTTGTGGAATTTTTTTTTTATCATAGTAAATCAACACAAAATTGCTGAGTAATGTTCTATCCCCATTGCATTGTGCACCGATTATTTCTGATTTTTTTCTCGATTTATGTTGATATTGTTTTTCTATATCGATTCTTGCCATGCATTTATTTATGTTCCTCTTTTAGTAAATACCATGTAAATATATTTACATTTTTAACATTTTGCCAAAAATAACACGTCCAAGATTTGATATCACCAAATTACACATAATTCAACGATCTATAAAATAATAATAATAATAATAATAATGGGTCACGCCTTCCTCTGCTTCGCGTGTTCACGAAGTCGCCGCCGATGAAGTCCGTGGACGGCACCTGAAGCAGGTCGGCGTCTCGGCGATCCCCAATTCTTGAAGGCCTGCGCGATGAACAGCCTCGCGTATCCGCCTCGTCACCGGCCGCACGCGGAGCACAAAGTTGTCCCTCTGCATGCGGCGTCGCCGTGTTCTCCACCCGGTAAAAGTAACCCCCTCTCCGCCGCCAGCTTCTGCTCCCCCCGCCCAGCCGCCTCATGTCGTTCTCGAACTTAGTCATCGGAAGGTCGGTGTCCACCTAGTGGTTCCCGCAGGCACTGCGGGCCCCACAGCGGGCCTCCGCGCGCCGCGGAAGCTCCTCGGCGACGCTCTTGGCGAAGACGGCCTCGTCGTGAGGGATGAGGAAGCTTGCGCGCGGCGCTCGACGAGGAACTCGTCGAACTCCGGGGGGGTCCCTGCCCACACGATCTGTTGGTGCCGGAGCTCTCCGGGGCCGAGGGCGGACACGATCCAGGCCATCCGGTCGGCCGGGCAGGCGTCGGAGCCGGGGAACGAGGCGCCGCAGGAGTAAAGGAGGTCGCTCAGAGCTCTCCTCTCGGAGGCCACGGCCTTGCGTCACTGCACACTGGCCGCCCGTGCTGCCGGCGACGGCGATGGCCGGAGGCAATCAATGGCAGCAGAGATTAATTGCCAACGGTGCAGGTTAATCGAAAGCCAAAAAGGCATCGAAGATTGTATAATAATTACTTAACGCAGTAAACAAACTCACGAAGAAATCATTCAAAAAGATATTCAAACTTCTTAAATTCTCCCGAAGAATCTATTTGCACTTTTGTTGTGGGAGTTGCTAGTTGATGGTGATTAAAATAGTGAAAAATGTCAGGGAAATGCAAAGAAATGATCCTTTTTTTTTTCTTTCAATTTGTCCGAATAATCCAGAACAAGGTTAATACAAATATTGTGATGAGTGTTTCTTTGCATGCATGGGGTTAGAACGATGAAATAGGTTTGTAGGGATTATTTGTTGTTCGATATTGTGTTAGTAATTTGATTAATTCTACGTTTGAATGGAATTGTAAATTGTATATATGTTCACTAAGGACCCACATTGAGAATGGGTCAATCCCCGCGAGAAGAGTTCAGTGATTAACACATATAAACGTTGTACAATAGAATAATGGATCAATTTCTCATGAATATAAAGATGTCGTCGTTATTGATTATTAATCTCAAGGGTTAAAGATCCATCGTAATTTACCTCTCTTATGATAGTCCGAAAACGGATTGATAAAGATGGTTGGATTGATAAATTTCAAACTTTTGCACAACTTATAAAGACTCACGTTGAGAAGGCAAGTCATGCATATAAAATCCCATTTGACCTGATGATTATGTGCATTGTTTATTTAATGACTTCTTTTTTTCTAGAGAAAGATTAGTCAATTTTTTTTTTTAGCATGGTTAATTTAGATATTTTATATCGAGCTCTTAATTCATTTTTTTTACTTATTTGAAATTTTTATATGTTTAAGTTTATTTAATTGATTAGTAGGTTTGATATTATAGATTTATTTATTTGTTTTGAGAACTTAATAAATTGGATAAGATTTTTATCAATCAACAAAATTTATAAATTTTATTTATGTATTTTGTTCAGACATTGTTTATGAATAATTCACAATGATTTTTATTGATGAATGATGAAATCAACTTTTGATCATCTTTTTTGAGAGCGGATTCGATTCGATTGTAATAAAAAATCCTGTCAAGCGTAATACATGCTAGAGGGCGTCGGTGCTCCGATAAACCCTTCCGATGCTTAAGTCAGATAGGAAAAGAGGAAGAAAAAAAATGAAAGGCACTGAAGAAATAGAATTTCCACATATGCGTACCTCCTTTGTTCAATCTCATTGCACCTTTATAGGTTTTCAATCATTTCTACCTCATCTCTGTGTGCAGATAATGACCTCTTTCAGCCTACGTGCCTTCACAGCTCATAATCGCCTTCTGCCTTGTGTTCTCTCCTTGTTTGATCGCCTGTCACTATCTTTGCTCTGTCACCTTCGGTTGTCATATCTTTTTTAGCTAATACATGTCTCCTCCACATATCCATTAGATATCCCATCTCTTTGCTTCACACCTTTCCGAGCTCTCGACTACGAGAACTCTCCCGTTGCCGAGCCCTCAGGCTCCCCCTTGGGTCCCATTGGTCCTTGGCCAAATGAGTTCTCCTTGGGTTATCAAGTGCCTAAGGTCTTGAGTACCCGAGGTCCCGACTACTTGAGTCCCTGAATATCTGAGATCTTGACTATTTGAGCCCCTGAGTACTCAAACTCTCTACTACTTGAGCCCTTGAATACTCGAGCTCTCGACTAATCGAGCCTTCGAGTACCCGAGCTCTCAACTACTTGAGCCCTTTAATACCAGGAGCTCCCGACTAGGCCTTGAACCCTAGAGTACTCAAGCTAATTTTGAACCCTACGAGTCTCCCTTTCTCTCCTCCATTAATTGATTTTTCACGTCTACATGTACTTAGTCAAGGATTTAGTCTAGCGGTATTAATGAATATAAATAAATTGAATATCTTATTCATTTAATTTAATAAATTATTCAAATTTATTCATAATAAACGAACAAAAAAGAAGCTTTTATCAAGTTTGCTCACAAATATTTAATTTATTTATAATCTTATGTGCTAATATAATAGAAACCTTTATTCTCTATCTATTTCTCCTTAAATCTTCCCCGCTTGAAATTCTTAATCTATTTCCTCTAAAATCTCTTTGATTATCATTAGTTACTATTTTATTTCGTTCTTTGTAAATCTTGTTCATCCCCATTGATCTGGTCCGAGATCAAGGATGAAAGAACTCGATAAATTATTCACGGTCGAACTCTTTCAACTGGCTGAATACATATCATAGTCGGCCTTCGATGTGCCGAGCTAATCAAATTGACCTTCTTTTACAAAGCTTCGTTAGGTCAGCTCCCTGTGACAAAGCTTTATCAGGTCGACTCCCTGCGGTAGAGCTTCATCAGATCGAGCACAAATATGACTTCGGGGAGATTGGAGGTTGAATGTCCGTAGGTCAGCCTTTGCAAGATTGATCTTCTTCAGATCGATTGTCAAAACAGAAAATACTTTGAATCTGAAAGGACTTGAAAATGGGTGAGAAGGGAGTCGAGGAGCACCTCGATGAATTCCCTCTAACGCTCAAATAAGTAAATGAAGAAAAATAAAAAAAAAGTATAAAGTAAAGAGAGAAAATAGAATCTTAGGGGGTGTTTGGTTAGGCCGTTTTCCGTTTTCATTTTCCGCGGAAAATGGAAAAAAACGGAAAACATGTTTGGTTGGACATTTTCCATTTTTGTTTTTTGGAAAACACAACTTATAGTTATATTTGATTGGAAAATGGAAATGCAGGGAAAATGAAGAGATAGAAAAGGTAACCAAACGTAGCCTTAGAGATTACTTGATCCATATGTTTCTCTCCTCTTAGTTTTATACAAGAAGAGAAGAACGTTTTTTTTTTAGGACGTGACTTCCTGGAAAAAAATCATGGAGATATGTTGCCTTCACTGTCGAATTGAGCTCGGGGTACGTCTCAGATGTACTTGAGTTGACTCACGTTTAATTTGATCGGATCTAAATTCGAGTTCCACTTTAGTTTTGACTGTTGACTTGACCTTATCACTTGGCGAGGAGTATTTTTCCTATATCATCCATGAAATCCAATGTCCATCTATCTTTGTTTGTTACCCATTTTCACAAAACCATAAAGGACTTGATCATCATGCCATAGAAGACGGTAGGATGTAACAATCACAAATATGGTAAGTCGATATAAGTTCTTACCGCGATAATAAGTGAATTCTCAATCTTAAATTACTTTCCTTGTACATTAATTTATTTTAAGAATTAGAAAGAAAATAATTTTCAATGATTTTTTTGTTCATAACAAAGCTTAAATTATGCTCTCTCTCTTTTTGTTTTAGTAGAAACGAATTTATGTTCTTTTTTATTGGCTGGAAAATGAGCAATTGACTCAAAGAAGGCAAGATTTCCATATTTCGTTGCATTCCAAAAAAAAAAACCGAAAGATTTTTTGTTTCCTTCATTATAATTATTATTTTTTTATATTTTTTTTTAAAAAAACCTATCTCTTTCGATATTACACGTGTCGACTCGATGTAAACCGGCCTCGCCTTCATATTTTTCTTCTCCGTTGGGTGTATAAAACACACACAGCACACACCGGCCTCCATTTCTATCCTTCCTTCTTCTTCTTCTTCTTCTTCTTCTCTATTCTTCGCCGCCGTGGTCGACCCGCCGTCTCCCATGTTTCCTTCGGCGGAGGAGCTTGGGGTGGTGCTCACGCTCCTCGAGCTCGCCGATCTCATCCTCGAGCGCCGTCAGCCGCCGCCTGTCGAGTCCCTCCGCTGGGCCGGAAGGAAGCCCAGATCGGTCGCCTTCCGTCGCCGTCGCCCTCTTCAGACGTCTTCCCCTCCTCCGCCGCTCATCGGTAAGGAGAGAGATGCCGCCGCCGTCGCTGCTTCGAGCCCCACCACGCCGCTCTCCTTCCAAGAAAGCGGCAGCGAGGAGGCCGATGCCCGCCCGGATCCGGGGGCGGAACGCAGAAAGCGGAGCCGAGAAGTGAGCTTGCCGCTTTCCTTCCGAAATTGCGTCGGCGAGGAGGGCGTCCCGCTCACCGAGCCGAGGCGAGAGCACGGCAAGCGGCGCTGGAAGGTAAGCTTACCGCTTCCCCTTCTCCATCGAGCTGTAATAATCCTTCTGTCTCTCTCTCTCTCTCTCTTTTTCGCATCGTTTATTTTGTTCAAGAAAATAACATCGTAAAATGCATTAATTCTTCTACGAAACTGATCCAGTCAATTGCGAGAGAGGATCGCAAATCTTTCTCCAACACCTCGTCGTCGATTTTTTCCAACCAATCCCAATCCCAATCCCAATCCCACCAGGTATGCTCTAAAATCGATTCCATCTGTATCTCTTTCCCCAATATTTCTTCGTTTAAATTAAACCTGTGTTTCTTCACTTAGGCGACGAAGCAGCGAGAGGCGGTACCAATCGCCGGCGGAGCAGTGGACCCAATGCCAGTCGAGCCCCGATGGCCGGCCGCCGTCTCGGCGTGGGTCCATCCCACAAGCGGCGACGGCCACCGAGGGCAGCAGCAGTCTACGCGCGCCGCCGTCGGTCTCCCGGATCTAAACGCGAGCCCAACTGAGGAAGAGGAGCAGCTGCGGCAGGAGGAGGAGGATGAGGAGAAGGATCGGGTGTGGGGGTGGCAACAGCGACAGCAGCAACTGATGGCGTACAGAGCCGCCACGTCACTAGCGAGGAGACGGCGAGTCCAGATACAAAGGGAGAAGAAGTCTTCCCTCCTCCTCCCTTGCAATTCCAAGTAGCGACTGACTGACGCTTCTTTTTTCTCTCTAGAATTAATCTGTCCGGAGATCATTTTGTTCTTACGATCATTTCGAGATCGACGACTGATACAAATTATTTAGCAGTCAAAATGACGATTTTATTAAGATGTTTTTTTTAATTTTGGTAGCCCATCTTAAAAATTAAAATCCAATCCGGTCGAACCGGATTTCATGGGCCGTGAGATTGTTTTAATTTCTAATTTTTATTACGGTCAAATGATTTTTTGAATTCGAACGAAAATTTTAAATTTTATATCGAAATTTATCCTGTTGACATATAACAATATCTTGATCACCACATCAAAATCTCTCGTAATAATCGTGGGACAGACCAATAAAAATTGTTAGATTGACGGTTTCAATCTCTTATAAAATATCTATACTGTTCTAATCAAGGCTCAATAAAAGTTTGATTAGAAATACCAACACGAATATAATTATCTATTACTGCTAGAGTATTCTGTTTAAATTGAATCGATCTAAATAAAAACAAAACAAAAAAAAAAAAAAAGAAGAAAACTTCAATTTAACTCGACAAACTAAAGTGCACAATCCATAGCTGCTGCTGAGAGGCAACAATAACGCACTGAACAAAGAATTCATCAAACTCAAAACCCATCAGACAACGCCAGAGGGAAGCCTTAGCACCAGTTGTCCACCAACAAGACTGCAGGAGAAAGAAATAACAGGCAGAAATTAGAAAAATAAAATTAAAAAAAAAATTTAAAAAAATAAAAAAAGCTAGTCACCTCTTCAAGTAGTAGTAGCAGAAATCAGCGAGGATGAAAGTCTGCACAATTTCAGAGAGAAGCACCATCGATGGCCACAGGCCATACCCCAAAGCCGTCAACAATCTTCCGCGGGTATCCACGACCTAGAAAACAATATTTAAAGTACAATAAATAAATTAAAAAGAAATATTTAACTATTCAGATAATTTACTCGATCCAATCGTTCTGTTAATTCTCAATCATAATTTTCCCATCGCTCTCACAAATCTACTGATAGATTTTCTAACGTGTTGTATTTGATGTCATGAGGGTGATCTTAATACACTTGAATATGACGAATGCTTCATTGTTTGCTTATTTTCATTTGTCTACTTTCTTAATCATGACTTATAAAAACAGGCAAAAGCAACATAAATTCTATTAAATTGCGAGGAAACCATGGTTTCCAGCTTCATATTGCAAAACCTGTCGATTCAAAGATCAAATTAACCTAGAGAGAGAGAGTAGCATTCAACATATACTTGAGTAATACAAGTAAAAATACCAATGATGGAAGAATTAAGTCATAGACTCTGAGCGATGCTAAATTACAAATGTCGATTTAAATGATATAATTTTGACCTTAATGATTTAAATTCGATCGAGAAAGCATAAGAAAGAAAGTCAAATTAAGAAAGTAAATAAGGATAAGCCAAATTGGGTCGATATTTCAGGACTACACCGAAGGATTTTATTCTGACGACCTGTGGATAGGTTATTCGACGTTACAATTACAAATTAAAAACAAAAACAAAAAACATATGCAATAATGATGACAATTTAACACTTAACGAGGACAAATTATCATCGCAAACAATCATAAACAAATTGTAAAGCATACAAAATCTACTATTACGAAAAGTGGAAACTGATCACCCTTCAGAAAACTAGAACAACAACCACTAGCAGAAAAAAAACATTATGGGCAACCTTACTAATATAAGTCACAAAAGCGAAATCAAGGTGACACATAGTAATCCAACGTCGAATCAATATAATCGATAAACAAAACTTCCAGGTTCTATTCTATAACATGCTGATCATGGACATAAGAAAGAAAGTCAAGTCATAAAAATGAATCAGAAGGCAATATGAACAGATTTCTATGAACAACAAATATCATACTAAACCAGACCTGAAGGACCCAGTGAGCACAACTCAGAAATCTCGCAACCCCAAGAGCGAAAACATAGTGAGACGTGAAAGGTTCCACAATCTGAAAAGCACATTTGAAGAAGATAAATATTTCTGAATATGCAAACATCAGTTAATTCAGGTTCTACCTTTGTGTTCTGCATCAGCCTTAGCTGGGGCAGAACTGAAACGGCTTCCAAGTAAACACAGAAGGCCCAACAAATCCGATTGAAAATATTATGTGATGTAGAAGGATGGACTGCAAGGGCCAACAAAGCACAAGGCGCAACCTACGAGTATAGAAATAAAGGCGATGCTTGGCGTTAGCGTAACAATAATGCTCAGTCATTTCACAGCTAACATTCTAATAGAAATTATTTGAATCAATCTAGTAATCAGTAGATCTTTATTTAACCCAAACTAATCCCCACAGTTAAGTGAACTAACCTCAAAATAAAGGATGCAGTTCAATAAATTTAACCTGGACGTAGACTAAGAATGCTAACAAAGAAAATTTGTAGATATATCATGATCCATGAAGCAAATATATGCTAGAAATCAGAGGGGATAATTGGTTGACTAAAATTGCACATGACCCCAAAGATTGGGCTGCATTAGTTGTTTTTGAAACTTGAGGAGAGTCTCACCAAAACATACAAAGTACAAGTTAGATCTCAGAATTAACCCTCCAAAAAACAGTATTTTTCCTTTGACATTAAGCCGTCTAATGCGCCTTTTTAAGCAATTTATTTGGACATTAGTTACTGTATAACTTACCAATCCCCCTTAGTATCCCGACCAAAGATATCATAAAACAATGAGAGAGAGAACAAGAAAGTCATTCACAACGTTTCTTCCTCTCCTCTCCTCTCTTGATCCCACTCTCCCTATATTGAGTATGACATCTAACTGTAAAGATGAATCAGTCCAAGATAATATTTAAAGAAGTCCTGCAAACTCAATCAAATTAAATTGTTGATTTGATGGTGTTTGCAGGACTTCTTCAAATGTTATATTGGACTGATTCATTCTTACATTAACTTAAACATAGGACAAGAAGACAACACAGTTCTATCCTTTGGATGAGTAATAATCCAATTATAGTGCTTACCAATCTCCTTATGAGCAAAATGATAGTTTTCCTAACTGAAGAGCAAAAGGGCATATGAAGTAGAATTAAGCTAGCCAGTGTATAGATAATGTCTCATTGGATCAGGACTTCCATAATCTAGATGATATGTCTCACCACATAAGATATAGCAAAGTTATCCTTATCCTCCATGTAACTTGACCTCAATTTAAACCTGATCATGTAAATGACCCAAAGAGTAGTAGCAAGCGTCGCAGTATCTAGCACTGTGTGCATATCATATTCCATGACGAAGCTGCAATAAAGTCTCGCAGCTAAAAATAAGGCTGTTAAGTCCTGAGACTTCACTGAAAGTCCTGCAAATTGAGAAAGTACGAAATGAATATAAAACCTGTAAATATACACACATATAAGCAAATACAAATTTGGAAGCAGATAAAACGAAAGACTATTCGAAAACAGGTCGATGCGATCAGCTACTTGAAGATACAAGTTCATAAAGGTTTTCCCACCTATAACCAAATTGGCTATCTTTCTAAGAGATAACTTTACAATTCACGAGGGAAACCTGAATAAAACAAAAGAATGAGCTCAAACCTAAAAGAGCATTTTTTTTTTCTTGAAGAAAAATAAATAAAATTTAGTAATATTAAAGTCACAATGAGAGCAAAAATTTCGTCCTAGTCAATCCGCAGCATGCGCAAGAAATCAAGAAGACAGTGACACGATTTTCGCAATCCACTTCAGTAGCACGGAGGCAAAATTTCTTGAATCCGGAGGAGATCAAAACAAAGAATATCTGAATTTCAGAGAAAAAGGAAACGAGCAAAAAATAAAAAGGAAAGAAAGGGCACCGGCGCAGGTCCTCTCTTTGGTGAGCTTATAAATAAGAACGGAGATTCCCAGAGCATGAACGGCCTCGGCGGCGACAAACAGGTTGTCGTGGTCGCGGACGATGAAGCGAAGGAAGACGAGGACCGCCATGCCCGCCACCACAGAGAGGAACGCCTTCACCTTCGGCGGCTGCCGCTTCACCCATGTCACCACCGCGTGGATCGGCCGCCTCGTCCCCCTCATTGCGCCGCCTTCCCTCGCGCCGATCCGGTCTCCTCGGGCTCGAATCCAAGAAGAGGGCGAAAAAAAGAAGAAGAAAAAGTCATGCTCTTTATGAGGAGCGAAAATTTAGTCTTCACTTCACACATCTCCGCTGTCCCCACGCGGAGTGAAACAATAAGCGGGTCCCGCAATCGCTAGCAGGTAGAAGCTCGGGTAACGCGCGGAGTCGTCGAGCAGAAGTCAACGACGGTTGACGAACTTTTGGTGGAAGACGTTGACCTGGATTAGATGTTGTATTTAGTGCTCCCACCATCCGTTGACAAACTGTTTGCATCGGTCTGCTTCGCTAAATGAATTTCTTTTTTTTTTTTTTTGGCAAAGATGAAAAAGACGCTCCTTGTTATCGTTTTAGTTTAAATTTTTAGCAAAAACAAAATTGGAAAAAGTTCCCAAAAACATATTTGCTAGTCGAACTGCTGGATCAATAGATCAAATTTCATATCGAATCTAGAATTATAAACATCTTAAATTTTGCTCGAATGAATGTACATGGACACAAGGAACACCAATTGAAATACACGACTGAGTCCCACATCGATGGTAGCTCAGTCATAGATCTCATTAACAGTTTGGTTTAACATCGCAACATACAATATCTAAACACAAGTCGGTGGGCGACAAGAAGTCGAAAAACATCGAAGAACCACGGCCTGTACGATCTGTTCCGTGTCGACGGCCCCTTCGCTCGAACTGTTTCGATAAGAACTCCTTTTCCATAGGATTGTCTATGAAGTATCTCTGCAAAACCAAGAACTTATAAATCACTCTGCGTCGCCTTGTGTGAATTCATAATATATTCATTTAAATTTTTTAAAAAATAATAATAATATAGATGACCTTATAGTAACTAGAATCAACGAAACAACATCAGTTGACTGACTGATCAAAGGTAAAGACAGTATGAAGTGCTAAACTCATGTGATACAGGATAAAATTAACATATGAATAAAACAGTTTTGATATTTATGATTACTCATGCATTAAGCCTAACTGATATTTAAAGACAGTACATCTCGACAAGTTGTCGAATGACAAGGATATTGCATCTCGACAATTGACCGAATGACAAAGATATATTACATCTCGGCAAGTGGCCGAATGATAAAGATATTATATCTCAGTCTTGTTGAACGAAGAAGATCACCCTAAACACTAAGACATCACGTCTCGATTGCTATATCCTATCTCGGTTGTATGATATTTCGAATACTTGGCATCCAGGTTATATTATATTTCTTCTCTGCTATATGACTTTCCCAATACATTATATCTCAGTTCAAATCAAGTGACGTGGCGTTCGTTCAAAATAAAAAGGTCAACAGGACATCTTCTGTCGGCGACCTCACTTGATAGGATGACATGTGTCCATACCTGTCTCGGGGAAATATGTTAGCCACATTAATGAGGATTTGTCTCCCATCAACCACGTGGGGAGCATTAATTATCAGTCATACGTTTGCCGCATTTATAAGGGTAATGATCTCTATTACTCATAAAAACCAACATAGTCATACCCCCCCCCCCCACTCCGCAGGGATGTCTCCGCTTATATAAGGGTAACCTGAAGAGGAGGAGGGGAGGTTCGACATCTTTTACACTACTCCTTTGCTTTCATTACTTCCCCTCTACTTACTGATTCCTACCTTGAGCGTCGGAGGGGTCTTGCCGAGATCTCTCTCGGCACCCTTAACTGTTTTCTTCCTTTGCAGGACCCATCTCGTCCCGGCCGACCATGACATATCATTCGGCCAACGTCCGAGACAACTACTTCAACCAATTCTCTATTTCGGCACAACTGCTGCATCACCCCTTCCGTCCGAGTCACCGGTCCTCGCCGCTTTTGCCTACTGGACACCTCGGCAACCTGGTCTCAGCCGCAACATCATGGATTACAATGGTCGAATTGACAATGAGATATGCACAAAAGGTTTGACCTTGGATTTTCGAGCAGAAGAACATCCATAAGGTAAAGGGGATTAATTTAGGTCTGATGCCAAGTTCGGCATCCAAAAATCAGATTTACCGATAAGATGATCTTATCGATGAGAAAGCGATTACTCAGTCATCGATCGGTGTTTATTCTTAAATGTCCTTGTAACTCTCATAAAGCTGAAGTAGAATTTAAACGAGGGAAACTGAAATTCAGAGATTGCCCTATCAAAGAATTTCAACTGAAAAATGAGATGCATGTCGAAGAAAGCACACCAGTGAAAAGGCGACTTAGGTTTCGATGCTGCGAGGATACGACGGTCTAAATTCCAGGACTTCTCAGAGCCATGAACTTGCATTGTTCAGTCATGGCCAGCAACTGGGCCTCCTTCTTGTCTAACAGAGCTCTGAGTCTTGCATTCTCTTCGATGAGCTTTTGAACTTCAGCCTCTTTCTGAATCTTCTCATTCTCCAAGCGAGTACTCTCTGCAATCAACCTGGGCACCAAATAAAAGGAACATTTCTGAGTTTCAATTTTCAGACATGAATGGCTGAATGCCATCGGGAAACAGGAAGAACCTTTGTTTTGTAAGAAACTGTAACGATCGCACAAGATGAAGTATTACACAGATCTCAACTAGTCCAGAAATTATCGCGAAAAGTGTTAAGTATATTACAAGAAGATTGTATCATTGAGGCACACTAAATTTGAACTTATGCTGTGGGAGTAGATAGCCATAAAGGAACAATAAAATTTGTGAATTCTAGTTCGATAATGATTGTGAATTTAAGAACTAACTAGATGACAAAAAAGACAATAAGTGTGGTGCAATATATCATGCAAACTGCTATTTATACAGTCTTATTGCAAGGCATAAGAAAAATTTGTTGAGCAATTAAACAAAAAGTATTTCGATTCCAAAATAAAATTTAGTTGCGCAACTAAAAAATATCGAATCATGCAGTAGGGTAAAAAAAAAAACAAGAAGATAATGTCATGCCTGTCAAAAAGTTCATCGAAAGATAGAAATGGTTGCTCTGTCGAAAGGAGGAATTCTCTGACACTAATGAGACTTCTGACAAATGATCTCAATGTCTCAAAATTCTGCTTCACGAGCTGAAGCTCCTGCTTATTATCTTCGGCTTGCTGACGCTGCCGTGATGTTTCTTCGACCATATCCTCAACCTTCTGCCGCATTTCACTCAGAATACCATTCGCACCGAGTGCAAACTTTTCCATCTCTTCAACCCTTGCTGACATAATATCAAGTTGAAGGGTTTTTTTTCTGTTATCCTCTAAACCCAACTTCACTTGTTCTTTCTGATTAGCAGCATCAGTTTCTGCCACAATGACTCTCTTAACAAGGAATTCCATAACATCGGTTATAGTGTGTACTGAGTTAAGCATTTCGTTATTGTATGCTCCATCAGTGGCATCAAAAGATCCAGAAAACTCGGCAGTATCTACTGCCTGAAATTCCCCACGTCGATCCTCAGAAGAACAAATATCATCATCCTTAGACCAGTCAGATGAAGGTACGCCATGCTTGTCAACAAAACCTAACCCCTCCCGATATATGATCCCACATGATGTATGAGCTAGTTGTGGAATTGCCATGATTCTAGCTTTAGATTTCAGGTAAGTAAACAAAGTTGCAGTAGTTTTAACTCGGCGTAGAAGGAGTTCTAACTCCTCCTTGGAGTTACTACCAGAGCATTCTGCATTAGCTGTCACCTCCACTAGTTTTTCTTCCAGTTTATGAACTGCAGATCGGTTCGACTCTGACTCCTTCAACATGGTTCTTGTTTGATTGACCTGACACTTCAGCACCAAAGGATCGTCTTCATGCATTCCATTCTCCATGGCCTCCTGTTATTTCCTGAAGGCAGGAAAAACCCTTTTTTTAGCACAATAGCGGAAATAATTAATAAATGAGAGTGGTCTGAGTAATTATGAACTAAAAAAACCATGAACAGGCCAAGAAAAGTTAGTTAATATACTTTTTTTCATCTATTTAGCACAAGAAGTTCCACTGACCAAGAATTAGCCGTCAGGTCCTTTTAGTGGAAAACCAACACATAAATTTTGTTCTTCACATTAAATTTTAAGATGAAAACGTTTCCACTATTTACTTTCTAAACAAACTGTTAACAATGTCCCAGTGCATCCTAGTAATAATCAAACAAGAAAAACTAATACTCAATGCATGAAAGTAGGAACATAAGCAGGATGGTTGATTTCAACTTTATGAATCCATTCCTGTGAATCAATTTTTTTTTCCCCAAGAAACTAAAATAGCAAGTGCAAGCAAAACATGTTATCAGCCAAATAAGTGGATTTCTGAAAAACTCTTCTTCTTAATCTTCATTTACTCCTTAAATTATTCTATAATGTAGTTGAAATTAACAAAACCCTATCATCAAGTCTTTCCCATTGCCGGCAGAAATCTTGTAGATATGATATATTTTCAAACTTTTCCAGTGCAGATCTTTGAGCTCTTGTAAGAAAATCAAGAAATATATGCACCTTAGAAGAATAAGCTTCTTGTTGTTAAGTAAACACCAAAGGTCCTTAAGGTAAAGCATTCCACAATCAGAAAAAAAAACAGAAAGAACAAAGACATTTCTTCTACTACACTAAAGCTTCTACAGAAGCCAACTCCAAATATATACAGGAAGAACTGGAATTTAGGCTGCATTTCTTCTTCTTCTTTTTTCAACTACCAATCTCACAGAGTTATCATACGACAAACCCTAATTTTGATATCAGTTCTGAAATATCCGTAGCTACTAAGTAATACAATGTTTCTGGAGTAAGAAATGTAATCAATAATTAAGCGATCGCCCAAAAGGTAAGCGAGAAAACCGAATCAAAACTTCAAGTGACAACCACATCAAAGCAGGTCTGCGTTGGTATCCAATAGCCACTTTTTCATTCTATTCCGCTAAAATTGAAGAATGCATCGCCAAAATTTCATCTTAAAGGGGCCGTATCCCATCACAAAGACTGGAATCACGCATAAAGCTGAAGATTTCTAAATTTCCAGTAGCAAATTTCCTAAATATATGCCCCAGCCGCTGTCGATCCTAAGAAGGTAAAGAATACCACAGTGCTGTAATCGAATCCGAACCCTAGTTACAAAAATGCCAACGCTTCGACGAACATACGCAGCGATTTCACAGGAAAGGGAACGAATTGTGGATCGAAAGCCTACCTTTCCGATAGAAGGGGGAGGCGATTCGGCTGCTCCCTCTCTTTTCCCCCTCCGCCTCCAATTTCGCCGACGCTTCTTATCGTATTATCCACTGTTCCTTCAAATCCGCAGGCCAAGCTTCGCCGAAGGCAAAGGAAAGGTCAATTTAATAAATAGAAAAATAGACAACTTAATTTTGAGAGAAAAGTGCTTTTTTTTCCCTCTAAATTGCAGGAAAACAAATTCTATTTTAAGAAATTAACGAGAAAATATTCCATCTAATTTATCCACTGTTTTCTTTTTCTTCAAAAAGTTTCTTGCCAATTCTTTGGTGGAAATCTGCGAGAGAACGTTCTTCATGGGCAATCATCATCTACCATCTAGAATTAAGTAATTATATCATGAAAGTGATGAATAAATAAATAAATAAAATTGACTGCTTCAGAGTCAAAACCCAATTTTTTATAGATCGCAAGATGGCGACGTGCGAATTGCCATGCGCAGTATCTTCTGTCGGCTAGCAAGTCAAAAACAATTATGATCGCGTTCCACATTTTTAGTAAAAAAAATATATTTTTTCCGTTTTTTATTGGAGGAAAATTATCGGCGTTGTCGCCATTCGCCAACATTCAACTGCGAGACAGTTGACTTTGAAAGCAGTTAAAAGGCAAACTGCGATGATCGAGATGATTCATCGCGAACTGTCCGATTCGCATGCAATCTCCCGGAAAGGCATCTCGTCCGTCCATAGAATTAATCGCTTCTACTGCGGCAATTAAGATTGGCGCAGCTTGCCATTTCCGGTGGCGAAGGCGACGACCGACGAGATTGCGACCGAGGCGAAGGCGATCGCGAAACGAAATGATGTCACTGCTTGATTCTACGGCACCAACCGCGGTGAATAAATATCGACCCGTTCGACCCCAACCTGCTTGCGGGCTTCAACCGGCGTCTGGTTCCCTCGTTGCCGGATCAAAGGTGCCATTTTTTCTGCCGCTCCATGCTTCATTTTGACTCGATGGATCGCGCATTTTCCCTTCGTTTTTCCTCTTGTTCCGGGTGCATCTATGGATGTGTGCTGGACGCATAGTGTATCTAGTGATTTAGCTTTCAAAATCCCTAGTTTCCCTTCGATTTTATTGGGGGCAGGAGTATCAAACCGTGTAGTTCTTTAAAAGGCTGAAATTTTCTTCATCGATTGACAAATTGTAATATCGTAGGTCAACTTTTGCCTCTGCGATTATTAGGCCTTTTGTGGAGTGACCATGATAGGTTCGTTCATCTGTAGAGTTTTGATGTAAGAATCCCTGAACTTATTGCTCTAATCTGACGACGTTTAACGGGAGAAACTGAATATGATGATATCAATATCAATACATTTTGCAGACTGGCTCTTGGCTATGTTTATCCAGCTTACAAGTGTTACAAGACTGTGGAGTTGAACAAGCCAGAGATCGAGCAGTTGCGTTTCTGGTGCCAGTATTGGTCAGTCAGTCTCTTCTGTATCACCAGATTAAGATTCCTTTGATGTTTTCCGTCGCATGTGTTGAATTTGTTCGGCTGTTTTCCAGGATTTTAATTGCATTATTGTCAGTATTTGGAGCCATTGCGGATGTATTCTTCTCATGGTGAGCTAGCAATTTTGTTTCTTATTTTGCCTGCGATGCCTGATCTTATTTTGGTACTTTCATCCTGCCATTTCCAATAATATCGGTGTGTGTTTTTCTAAAGGCTTCCATTCTACTATGAAGCAAAACTGGGAGTCTACCTGTTTCTGTGGAATCCCCAAACAAACGTATGATGTTCCTTCCTGCAACTTAATCTGGTTAATCCTAAGCTTAATCTTTGAGCATCCCACATTTGAGAATTTCAATTTTACTAGTCAAACAATGAGTAACAATTGAAGTTAGCCATTTATTATCAGTACCAATGCTTTTAAATTAGTATAATACTTAACTAGATCTTTATTGAATGTGACCGAAACTGAAGAGTTACCTTTTTATTTATCATTGTTCACTACACTGGGATAATTTTGGCCGACCAAAAGGGAGCTTTTAATGGACAACAAAATGGTAGTGGAAGCAGATTTTCGAGAACTGTTCTTTTAAATCGAATTCAGTATGTCCTTATCTTCGTTCCTACCTTGCTCAAATATAATCAGCAAAAAACTTAAGTTATGAAACTAAATTGTTCCAGGGTGCAACAGTTGTCTATGAAAAGTATGTCAGGCCTTATATTTCGGAGCATGAATATGAAATCGATCGTACCTTGTTAGAGTTCAGAGCAAGGGCTTCAGATAATGCACTGGTAGCTCAGCAGTTGGTTGCTAGTTACTTGAAGAGAAGCCTTTCTGAGATGCTGAAGTATGCTCTTTTAATGATGCCAGCTCAAAAAATGGATTCTTTCCAGGTATGTTCCGTTGCAAAAGAGAGAAAAATAGTTTTTACTGTCATGAAATTTTATTTCCATTGTTGTATTCTCCCCTTTCTTCGTTGTCCAGATTTTATCACCTAATATATCAGGTTTACAACATGCTGAATCTTTTTTAGCTATTTTTGTCATTTGCCATTTTTCCGTTGAGGCTTGTCAGTAAAAGAGAAAAGGTAAATTATCCATGTATCAGGTTATTAAATTCTTTGGAGCATGTACAGAAACTGGACATCTCTCTACTTTCTACTAATTATTTCTTATTTCAATATATATCTTTTTATCTTCGATAATAGGATGCGCTTGTAAAACTATATGCATCGACCAATTTGGTTAATCAAATTATTTACAGGGTTTCACCCATGATACTTCTTTGTGTATGATTGATTGATTCAATAGCATCTGAAAACAAGGATCTAACGCTAGTGTTTCATTCACCTTTTAGGACTGTGGCTTTACATTTCCATTCTTCATTTGCTAGTGTTATTAAATTTCTTTATCGACGCCTCATGCTAATGCATTCAATAAAGCTTGGAGTTTGGCTTTCATAATCCTAGTTTGCTATGTCATATGCCTCATCACCATGTAATTAAATTGAGTAGAGCCACAACTTTTTTCCACTTCTTATCCATTTGATCAGAATAGATGACTTTTGAGTTCGTAATGATGATTAATGTGCTGTGTCCTTCAACTTTCCTCCTGATTGCTTTAATCTTAGTCCGCATTCCTAAAATCTTTGTCCTAGTAAAAGATCAAGACTGAGTTTGTGTCTAATTTTACCAGTTACCATGCTCAGAACTGAATAAAAGCTTGAATTGTAAACACACATTCAGTTCTATGTTGCAGTTTTAAATCAAGTCTTGCGACAATGAGTTATAGGGTAATTAACAAATTGCTTCGCGAGCGTGAAATGGTTTGTTTTAATGATCATTTTGCGAAACAAAATTGATCAAGATGAACTCCAGAGATCTGATATCACAATTCCTAACAGAACTTTCCAACTTATATTGCAGTCTCAGCAGCTGCAGCAACCTGGGCAGTTGCAGGAAACTCTGCCACCTTCTGTAATGCCACCTGCTCATCAACCGGCAGCATCGCAGCGACCTCAAAGCGAAGCAAGAACTCTGTTTGATCCTATCGAGAGCAGCGAGCCACGAGAACAACCAATAAAGGAAGGCATATCTCTCCATCCTTCTCCGGCCCAGTCCCAAGAAATAGTTCCTGAAACTGACAATTTGCAAACTGCTCAAGCACCCACACCAACTGAAGAACCAATTGAAGTTGAGACCTCCAGTACCGAAGCAGTACAAAACTCCGATCAGCAATTAGAAGCAGCGCCGATCGAGGAGGCAGCAATGCATACAGCACGGAACAACTTGAGAAAAAGAGTTCCCATTGCTACAATCAGCCCTGCCTAGTTTAATTTAAGCCGTTTGCTGGCCTCATCGATCAATAGGCTCTTGGTGAAAGGTTGCAAGATGATTGCTTTATAGACAATAAGAATACCAACTGGTTGTGATTCTCATTTCTCATTGTGTGCGGCAGATGTTGCTATCCCTTCTCTTGTACCTTTGGAATTGTTGCATTTCCAATGTTAAGATTTCTTGATGTGAAGAAGTTGGAAGATTATTTGTTTCAGACCCCTTTAGACTTGTACAAACTTCATGCTTTCGATTTGTTTCCTCCAACTATGATGGTTGTCAGACTGTTGTTAATGGAAATTGTTAAATTTTATACTAATAACGACAATATAGACCTTATTTGATGTCCATTTAAGATCTAAGAAGGACAATATGGATCTAGTTTTTTGAGATCCATTCAAGTTGTTTAAGATTTATATATTAATAATGACAACAATATGAACATAATTATTAGAGAGATCCATTATAAGTTCTTCTTCAAGAACCATTTAAGACGTATTCTAATGACAACAATTCGACGATAACAATAGTAAGCATTTACACTTCTTGTCGACGATTCATAACGATACAGACATAGTTATTCGAGATTCATTTGGGGTTCTATAATTCACATATTTGGCACTGAATGTACATACATTTCTCATCCATGGATGAAGTTATGAAAATATCACTCGACTAGGTGGAGCCTGTATAAGTCAATTCGATTGGACCCAAATTTAGTCAATGAAGACTCGGATAACATTTAACCTAGATACAACTTCTTCCATCTGATTTCTTTCTTCATTGTGACTGTTCTATCCAAACAAAACAGATTTGACCTTAATCATTTTGTTCATTGAATTATATTTTATATGTAAAACTTTATCTTTTAGCATAAATCTATATGCAGTATATCTTGATAAAAGTACAAAAAAAGGGAAAATTCTGTACTGTATCTCGATCAAAAAGGCAACTATTAGCTTTTCTTTTTTTTTTTTTTTAAAAAAAAGAAAAAAGGAAGGAAAAAAAAAAGCAACTATTTACCAGTTGCCATTTTGGGCGCTTTTAATTCAATAAAAAAACCATTACCATTTCTTACAGCAATCCTTCGCCTTGTGTTTTCGATCCTTGCAATTTCCATGGATTTCCGTTCGGATCGACCAGTTCCACCAAATCGCGATCAGCCTCCGCAGGATCTTCTGTATTATTTAGATTGATTTATTCGGTTGTTTAATTCGTTGTTCTAAGATCAGCATGCATTCGCGCAGAGTGGAGGAGCAGGCAACTTTGACGGCCGAGGAGATGAACGGCGCCGGCGGCGGTGAGTCCAAAGCTTCATTATTGTCACTGCATAAAATCGATCCATTGACCGTGATGCGAGAGTGCGTGAACTTTGAGGTTGCAGAGAGTGCGACGCTGGAATCTGCCGCCCCGACGCCACCGGAGATTATGGATGTCCCTCTGGCGCCGCCTCCGGGATTCCTCGAGCAAAACCAGCAGCATGATACCGCTCAATCTCAGGAGTTGCGGAGCTCAGAAGCGTTCGAGGATTTAATGCGAATCTCCGGCCATTACCACGGCGTACTCGAGCAGCTTCGACGTGCTCAAGTGAGCGTTAGTTTTGTTTGCAGCTCTCAAATGCTTTCGCAGTCGTTTCATCGTTTTATCTGCAGGAGGAAGTGTTACGGCGGCGGTTGGCGTCGGAGTGGCAGAGAGAAACGGCGAGCGCTCTCGAGTGCATGGAGGAGGCCGAGCTGCTGTGGAGGATACGGGAGATGCAGCGCGATCTCGAGAACGGCATGCGCCGGATCGGGTGGATCCTGCAGAGCCTCGTGCGCGTCGACTCCGAGATCGCGGCGTTGAGGTACGACGCCGCGGTGGCGTTGTGCCGGGTCTTGGCGGCCCAGGAGCAGCTGGTTAATTTGGTCGTAGCGCAGGAGGCAGCGGGAGAAGGTGCCACCAGCGCCGGCGAGGGCGCCGCATCACGGGCACCCGCGGACGCTCAGCGGGCCTGCTTGAGATGCGGTAAGGCGATGGCGGCGGTGGCGGTGATGCCCTGCAACCACCTCTGCCTGTGCGTGGACTGCGGCGACGACGGCAGCGTCGAGGTGTGCCCCGAGTGCAACGGACTCAGCGTCGGAACCGTCCTCGTCGGTCTCTGAATCTTCGACATTTCTGGTGAATTTCCTCTTAAATAGGCTGGAATTTCTGTAAGAATTAGATCGTCGGAACATGGTTATATGCTGGATTTCCAATTCGATCGTTCGAATTTTATAATAAATATGCTCATCTTAATACAAAAAAGTAGCTCGGATTAGATTCGTCGGATTAATCTGTCTCGTCAAATAATTTAAACGGATTGAATTGAAATTTTATCAATTCATCATTTTGACGGGCCTAAACGGATTGACCCATGTGAATTACGGGTCTAAATGAGTCGGCTCGTCGTGGATACGAATTGACCCGTGAATTGAGAAATATGAAAAGATGGAATATGTGAAAATAAAATTGTATAAATTTTTTAATATTAACAAGATAAATTTTGCGTCATCACAATTTTCTTCTATCACACATACACCTCAACAAAATATAAAAGAAGTTAAGAAAAAAAAATATTTAATGAAATACTAATCTAATTATTTTATATTATCTTATCACTGCTATTCTAATTAATATAGAAAATAATAATATATCAAAATTAAATAATTGCAATTGCTAGAAAATCTAATCAATTGAGTTTATATATTATTAAGATTTAAATATTTTATAATATTAGAAAGGAATAAAAAATATGGATACTCAATTTTGTATGTCTATAATTGAATCTCAATTATAAGATTTTAATTACTTTAAATATTTATTTTTTTAATCACGATACCCTTACCGATCATTATCCTAAGTCTTAAATATCTCAATAATTTTAGATATATATTTTTAATTTTTTTTCCGCGGGTTGACTTGTCTAATCTATAATCCGTTTTAAGTTGGATTGACTCGTTTCTCCTCATTAAATATTAAATTTATGATGGATTAGCTCGCTCTATTATGGTTCGATCCATTTGACAGTTCTAAAGAGATGAATGGTAAAAATAAAAGAGAGGATTGATTGACAGTTAGAATCATAATTTAGAAATTGATTTTTATTTATTTAAAAATTATTTTTTTATATTTACAGCTCAGACTTTTGTGCTGTATGAATGTCTATGCGTAAAAATAAATATTAATCGTAATTAATTTTAATGAATAAAAATGTATCATACGCATAATTTTGATATGGTATATTGATTTTATAATTCGTATAAATATATTACTATTGTAATAATAATTTTAAAAAATACCTAACAGTAGGCCATCCTATCCGCAACATTTAGTTATTGAAATCTCAAAGGATTTTTTGATTTTCTATCTTTTGGGGGCACATGCGACAGATTTTCGTCCGGACATAAATGATATAGATGATGTATTCGTTAGGAGACAATAATATTTGTGAAATGAGCCCGAATTAATTTTTAAAAAAGATATAATTTTTTTTTTATCTCAGATGATTCTCTTTTATCCTAATTAATCGTGTCGAGACTAAAAATTATTTATAATTTATCTTTTTTACAAATGATCATGAGACAGATTGATAGGGATCATTAAATTGACGATTTTAATTTTTTTTTTGGAAGGATCATACAATTTTTAAAGCAATCAGTGTGGAGCAATTTTACATTATTTTTTTTTTTTTTGTAAAAAGCATTCACAATTTCATCGGTGAAAGGGAAAGGACTAAATTCCTTGTCGATTTTTTGATTGAGAGAAGAAGATTGAAGGATAAAATGATCAGTACGATATAAATTTATATTAAATGAGAAAATTGATTTTTGTATTCATAAAGGTGTCTCTTTGTTAGATATCGATACGATCGAAATTGATTTCTCTTCGTCTAATTGAAAATCCAAGATGAAAATATATATGAAATGAACGTATCATTTCTTACACCAAATATAACGAATAAGAAAACGGACATTTATAATTTTGTACGGTACTAATCAACTGACGTCGGAATAAAAAAGCATCCACAAGTTTAGCGTATATTTGACTTCGAAGATTCTAATGTGAACTTAAATATAATTTTTAATTAATCTTTTGTTTTTTTTAATCTCTTTATGTAAATGAAAGGTGGAAGGCAACATTAGGCGGTGTTTGATAACCACCGTCTTTTTCATTTTCTGAAAAAGTTTTTTTCTATTTTCTATATTCTTTTTCTGGAAAAGTTAAAAAATTTATTCTCTAACTAAATCATGATTATTTCATCAAAAATCATTAATGACTTTAAAAAGATCTTCTTATTATATATATATATATATATATATATATATATATATATATATATATATATATATATATATAAATAATTTTGAGCTTTAATAAAAATTTAAAAAATTTGATATAAATTTTAAAATTGTCAATATTTTTATATTAAAGTGTTCGATAAAATAATTCAAATTTTATTTTATTTTATTAATTTCATGTCTTTTTTATTTTCTTGTAATTAGATATTAAATAACAAAAAAAACAAACTAATAAAAATATTTTTAAAGATGTTTATTAACCTTCTTTTGTATTTTTTTTTAAATTTTTATTATAACTCAAAAAAATAATTAAAACTATGAATAAATTTAAGAGGTAATTTAAAAAAAAATAGATTTTTTTAAAGTCATCAAATTGGTTCAAAATGATTCTGGATGACTATAGCTATTTATTTAATTGTATATTATTTAACTATTTGATTAAAAAAAATAAGTGATTCCAATTATTAGAGAAAAAAAGTAAAATTTTATTTGATTTCGAAAATATTTAGCAAATAGGATTATATTATATTCTTTATCATTTTGATTATGTAATTATTTGATAAGTCAAATAACAACTAAGATTATAAAATTATTTATGATAATTGAAATCGAACGCAGAAATAAATTATATCACTATCCGCACACAGCGAATTGAATGGACGACAAATTCAGCATCTTAAATTTTCTCGCCAACCGGAAAGAATCTAAACTCATTCCTCGATCCCAATCCGGAGCAGGCGATTAAATAGTGCTGCTCGCCTATCAGAGCTCAGCTCATGGCCCTCCTCTTCTACGCCTTCGCCTTCCTCCTCGCCGCCCTCGCCCTCGCCCACGCCGCTCTCGCCCGCCGACGCCATGACCCTCCTCTGCCCCCCGGCCCTCGTGGCCTCCCACTCCTCGGCAGCCTCCCTTTCCTCCAATCCGACCTCCATGCGCACTTCGGCCGTCTCGCCCGCACCTACGGCCCCATCTTCAGTATCCGCCTCGGCGGCAAACTCGGCGTCGTAATCTCCTCGCCCGCCCTCGCCCGGGAGGTCCTCCGCGACCACGACGCAACCTTCGCCAACCGCGACGTCCCCGCCTCCGCCCGCGTCATCGCCTACGGCGGCGACGACATCGTGTGGAACCCCAACGGCCCCAAGTGGAGGATGCTGCGCCGCGTGTCCGTCCGCGAGATGCTCTGCCCCGCGGGGCTCGATGCCGTCTATGCGCTGCGGCGGCGGGAGATGCGCGCGGCGGCGGCAAACATCAGGGCGCAGGAGGGGACCGCGGTGGACGTCGGCGCGGAGATGTTCCTGACGACGTTGAACACGGTGACGGGGGCGCTGTGGGGAGCCACGCTGGAGGGCGCCGACGAGAAGAGGAGGAGTGAGGTGGGGAAGGAGTTCCGGGGGCTGGTGGCGGAGATCACCGAGATATTGGGGTTGCCCAACGTCTCCGACTTCTTCCCGGCTGTTGCGTGGATGGATCTGCAGGGTATCCAGCGCCGCATCGGTGTGCTCCTGCGCCGATTTGACCGCATCTTCGAAGATATCATCGAGATGAGAAGAAAGAAGGAAGGCGGCGGCGTAGGCAAAGGAAAAGACTTCTTGGAGTTCATGCTGAGGCTGGAGAAAGAAGGCTGCGACGGGAACACTCCCTTCACCATGAATAACGTCAAAGCTCTGCTCATGGTGAGTGTCACTGTTCTGCTCCGTTCACGAAGCGCTCCAAAGATTTCTGGTTATACCGACAAAACAAAATCTACCTTTTTCTTTTATCAAAAAAAAAATTATTTCTAGTTTATAGTTTGATTTCAAGAATCGAGGGAGCTCACTGAATCTGATTTCGAGCTTCTTCCGTTTTGTGAATTCTTATAATTTGGCAGGACATGGTGGTAGGCGGATCAGAGACCACATCCAACACGGTAGAATGGACCATGGCCGAAATGCTACGCCAGCCCGAGATCCTCCGGCGAGCCCAATCGGAAGTGGACGCGGTGGTGGGCCCCGACGCCGTCGTCGAAGAGTCCCACATCGATCGTCTCCCCTACCTCGCCGCCGTCATCAAAGAGACGCTCCGCCTGCACCCGGCCCTGCCTCTGATGGTCCCCCACTGCCCGAGCGCCACTAGCGTCGTCGGCGGATACTCCGTCCCCGCCGGCGCGAGAGTGTTCGTCAACGTGTGGGCCATCCACCGGGACCCGGAGGTGTGGGAGGACCCGCTGGAGTTCCGGCCGGAGAGGTTCGCGGACGGCGAAGAGGCGGGGAAGAGGGGCTGGGACTTCAGCGGCAACGACTTCAGGTACCTCCCGTTCGGGTCGGGGCGGAGGATATGCGCGGGGGTGGCGATGGCGGAGCGGATGGCGTCGTACATGGTGGCGACGCTGGTGCACTCGTTCGAGTGGCGGGCGGTGGAGGGAATAGGAAAGGGGGCGGGGGCGGCGGCGGACATGGAAGAGAAGTTTGGGATCGTGATGAAGAAGGCACGGCCGCTGGTGCTGGTGCCGACGGCCAGGCTTGCAAGAGATGATCTATACTCGTAAGCATCGTAGCAATGGAAATAGGATCTATATATTAAATAAAATAAAAAGCTCAATATAATTGATGGACGTCTTCGATATCATTGGTGAACTCAAGTGGCAGATTGTAGCACGATGGCGACACGTAACATCTCGCCTCATTTTAATATAGTTGTCCTGAGTTGAGCATTATGGATTATAAATTATTCATAATTTATCTCTCAATCTGAAAATGAATTAATAGGAGATATTAGATTGACAATTTAAATTTTTTATATAATGCATAATGAATTAAACATCAAGAATGATTTTTGAATTTGTACATATCATAGTGTCATTGTGATCTCTCTAAACATCCCTTCTTCAACGGTGTAAAAGATGATTCGGTCTTATTCAATCTCATAATTAATAGAAAAAAATTAATCATAAAAAATATTTATCTTATCAATATCTAATGAAGAATTAACTAAAATTGATCCTTGCCTATTTGACATACTACATTAATCATTTGATTTTTCCGATGGGAATATAGGTAGTGTTTGGTTGGTGATTTTTTTTTTTAATTTTCTATTTTTATTTTTTGAGAAAATAAAAAAATATGAAAAATAATATTTAGTTGATGTTTTTCATCTTCATTTTTTTTAAAATAAAAAAGTATTTTTTTTAAATTGAAAAAATTAAAAAAAAAACATTTTCCTTTTTCTGAGAAAGGGAAAACGTGTTCAGCTGCCAAACTCCCCTTAAACGCTCCTCCAAGACCAATAGCAGTGGAGGGTGGCCCACTTAAAATTCCAACACGATTCAGCTTAAAAATGCTCAAAGGAGGAGGAATATACATATTTTTTTTTTACAAATTTAATAGAACGAATATTTTTATATAAATCGAATAAATCAAATCGATAAAATTTTGATCAATTTAATCGAGAATCAAATTAATCACAATTTCTAATAAATTATGTCGTGATTTTTTAATCGAATAGTTAATTTATGTCCTAATTCAATTTATGAATTTTAAAATTAAAATAGAATTAAATAAATCGAAATAATCGATATTTTTTTTATAAAAAAATAAAATTTTAAATTAATGAACTTTCAATTTATGAATAACCGATGAAAAGGAAAATAGATTGAAAATGACTAGGCATGTTTTAATAAATATAAAAGCTGAAAAAAAAATTCAAAGTTCAGCTAGCACCGGTCCAGGCAGACCGGTCCAGCCTATAAATAATTAATTAGAGAAAAACATAAATATCAAAGAAATATAGTTTAACAGATCAATGAATGGTGATTAACCAATTAATATTAAAAAATAAAAAGTATGCGTATAGTTATTGTATCGTATAATAACGGATCGATTCCTAAATATGAGGGTTCTTAATATGTATTAATTCAATTTAATGGTCAAAAATTTATCGTAATTTATCTTCCTTACGATGATCCAGAAACGAATTAGTAGAAGTCGTTAGATTGACGAATTTTCAATCTTTTTTTTATCATAAAAAATATATTAAAAAAGAAAAAAGAAAAAAAAAGAGTCGATGGAGTCAACGTCGTCTTGCGGGCAAGTATGCGACCCACCTCTCCAAAGAATGCGGCAAAACATTAACAAACACGATAAAAATAATTAATTTTTTTAATTTAAATAGTTTTAGTTAAAATCGTGCACCAACAATCGATATAATAAATTTAAAATAAAATAAATAATTTCCCAAACAAGATTTTAATATAAAGTAAAAAAAAATAATCAAAATAATGAGCGGCAATTTTATAATTAAAATGCTTTACATGCGATTGTATTATTGACGATGCTTACTGTTTTGACCGTGTCAGTTTATTATGCGCTTCTCGCACCTTCCTTTCCCACTTCTTATAATTTTGGTGGCCGTCGACGACTGACCAACTTGGCATCTTTCCTCTCTTCTTCGATCGGGATCCTCCTTCATGGTGGAGCTCAACGGCGAACTCACTGCTCCCCTCATCGACTCCAATGTTGCCATCGACGTCGACAGTGTGCTTGACAATGGGATCGATGTAGCGCCGAATGACAACCCCTATGCATTCCTAGGCGCCTCGGACCTCATGCTTTCGTCGAAGAGCACCATTGACCATTTCCGCTTCACTCTTAGTGATAATTTTCATATCACTAAATGTGAGACAATCCATAATGAAAGTTTATCAAACCTTCACTTCTCTCCTTTGGTGAGCACAATGAGAGTTTCATAAGATAAACCCTTTATTTCTCCTCATTGAGGAAAAATCATCTATCATTCCTTGATGGATAACCTCTCTTTAAAGGTTTATTCCCCCTTGACTATTGCACTAATAATATCTTCGGAGAGTTCCTAAGCCTATACGAACCTTAAACAATCAAAATTAAAGACAAACATTCAAACTCGAACTTTCACAATCCTTAAATTTTGATTCTCACCTTACATAACTCTCATATTCATTTTCAATGAATATTTCACCCTTCCAATGATTTCCAAAGTATATTCTAGGGTTAGAAGACGTTAGAGTAGCTAGGGATGGTTGAAAATGAGCTAAACAAATCTTATTTATCCGAAATCAACTCCAACAGTCGACTCGATCAACAACCAGTCGACTGTCCTCAACGCCAGTCGATTGATTTTTGCAAATTATGAAATGAGGTGAATTTCAGCAAAATTTAGAAATGCATAATCAATTCTAAAAAAAATCAAAAAATCATGAACCATTATGAATACATTACTTATGCTAAATACAATTGATGAAAAATAACTTTAAAATAAAATACCTATTAAATTGTGAGATTGATACAATGTTCATCAATGGTGACTTTTATCAAAAGATAAACTACACCAAGATTTTTTAAAATGATTTTGAAATATTTTTAAAACCTTAATTTCAATCATGGTCTATGGATTAAGTATACATGACTTGTATACTGACTTTTCTTATAATTTATACCTATGATTGAGATGAGTGTGAGTTCATCTAGATGCAACATCTGTGCACCTTGAACTTAACTCATTTTTCTAACATCTCACATGTGTCTAGATGTATCAATATAAATACATATCAATTGTTCTTGTGGGATGTGAGTTTTGGTTAATGTCTAATCTAAGGTCTCATGCATTTTTCTAGGAAACTCTATTTAATTCTTTTATTATGGGACTTCAAATTATGTTATTGTCCTTAGTTCAATATAATTATCCAAGATACATGAGATATGATCATGACATATAAGATGCGCATAATTTAAAGTATGCACCAATACTCATAATGTAATGACATAAAAATAACCTAAATACAAACATGATATATGAACTTAAACATTTTCATGATATTTTAAGATATTATATGAATATGATGTCATGACATGATATATGACAAACATAAACATGACATAAAAATATAAAGGTATAGAATACCTAAATGTCAATCCCAAATTATCATTTTAAAGATTTATACTAATTTGTCACAATGCTACCCATCTCCTAAGTATCTCAAAAAATTCAAAATGACACAACTTAAACCTAATTTGTGTTAATTTTGATCAACTTTTCAAACTTCTTGAACTTTATTAGCATATTCATTTTCAAAGTATTACAATACTTAAAAAATGTCATAAAGTGTCACCTTTACTATGGTTAGGTTAACTACTCATTCATTCAAGGTTAACACACTCTAAACCCATCTACCGTGAGAGAATAATGCTTCTAGGAATCCAAAACCTATTTAAGCTTCTTGGATTTACTAGGTACTCACTAGGGATAACTTTCCTTAGTACATTCTTAATGATTCTCTTAGGCTTTGAATCTTTGGTCATTTGGATATTGTTTAGGTCAACTCTATGGATGACTTTCCTTGTGACCTTCTTAGTGGCTTTCCTAGATTTCTTTGAAACCTTGGCCACTATGCACCTACCATGGTTAACCTTAGAGAAGACTTCCCTAGTTACCTTGATTTTTCTACATCTAAGGTGTGTTCTATAGTTAAATGAAACACTATGATAGGTCTCCTTGGGCTTAGGTTTGTGACCCAAACCTTGCCTCCTAATCGATTCCTTCCTACTAAACCCTAATTTTTTTATCATTAGACCTATTAATTGAATTTGTCAGTCTTACAAGGGTATTTTCTAATTTCTCAAATCTTGACCTCAATGTTTGATTTTCTAACTCAAATTTTTTTATTTTTGAATTTTAATTCTTTCTTTGAGAATGGTTCTTCCTAGGTATATGTCTAAAATTCTTGAGATTAATGCTTAAGTTGTTGTTATCCTTAGGTTGAGTCATGTCCTTATTCCTAAGATTACAATGTTTTGCATTTAAACAAAAATATTTATTTCTAGATTGATCCTTAAGCTTACTACTAGTATATTTTTTTTTATCATAATAAACAATAACAATAAAATCTTTAACATGCTTTTGATTGTTACGCAAATAAGAAGCATTATTAAATGATACCTTAGGATTTGTCTTAGCTCCCCTTACACTTGAGCTCCCTCTTTTGCTCTTCTTAGGTTGTCTTCTTATAGGACATTAGCTCCTATAGTGACCCCTTTGATTGCATTTGAAGCAAATAATATGCTCTTTGCTCTTTTGACTTTGGACACTTATTTTCTTTGGCTTCTCATTGACTTTAAATGTTGGTTGAGCCTTATGGACTCTTTTTGAATATTTGCTCTTGTAATGCTCTACTTTTCTACACTCAAATCATGTAATGTAATTTTTATTTTTATTTACAATACTTGAGTTACCTATAGCGTGAGCTTGAACTTGCTCTTCTTCTTGTCCAGAGATAGATGGTTCTTCTTGGTCTTACTCCGGTGTGGGACGTCTCTCCTCCCCCTCAATCCTAGAGGTGAAAGCTTCTTCAACCTCCTCGATCTCTTCCAATTCAAAAGTTGAGCACCTCTCAATCTCCGACTCTTCAATCTCTTGAAAGGATAATGATTCTTCCTCTTGAGCTTGAGATGACTCTATCTCTTTCTTCTCTTCTAGCGCGTTTGCTCCTTGGCGATTAGTCCTTGAAGAGCAACCTTGTTACTTGTTGATAATCAGGACGATTTGTCCTTCGGAGCACATCGTGCTTTGATACCACTTGTTGGGGCCGAAGTATAGGGGGAGGTGAATGACACTCGTTCAATTTCGTCGTTCGTTCATGTCATGCTTGTCTATAATTGTTAGTGTGCGCAGCAAATATATAACAATAGAAACAAATACAAAATAAGCACAAACACAAGGATATAATGTTGTTTGGAAACTAAAGTTCCTACTCCATAGGCGACCTCCTTGAGCTCTAGTGATGCACACGATCACTAATAAACCTCTCATTCTCAGTGACACACCGGAGTTGAAAAAAACTCTTACAAAGCTCTTACAACAATAAAAATGAAACTACAACCAAATACAACAATAACACTACAACAAAAGTAAAGAGCACTTTACAAAAACTCAATTGCTTGCTTGCTTGTTGATTGTTTTGAATTTCTCTTGAAGGTATGGAATGCAATAACACTTCCCCTTCAAAATCGCTGCAAAAATCCTTCATTTGTTGGTCCTTTTATAACTTGCATCGAGCTGATTTCGTGTCCAACAGTGGACTGCCAAAAGACATTAGTCGATTGCTTGCCTATCTATTGCTGGAATCTGCTTAATGGATACACCATCAGTCGACTGCCCTTATCAGCAGTCGACTGCTGTCATTAGTCGATTGCCCAGTCGACTACCAAACATTATGTGCTCGCGTCCACCAGCTCCAGTCGATTGCCCATACATAACAGTCGACAACCCATAATTGACAATCGATTGTCATAGCACAACTCGAGCAATCAAGCCTCAGTCAACTCCCTAACCAGTCAACTGGGTCATAATCTCAGTCGAGTGCTCAAATCAACTAGGCCTCATCGAGTGTTGTACACTCGACTAGTTGACTACTAAAGCTCAACAACGAGGTTTAACTCAAGTATGATCCCATCATACTTAATGACTATCCATAGTCTAGACCTAAGCCTTCTAGTTACCTCCATCAACCTCACGTCTATCGAATCCCTTCGAGTTCTCCACGACTCATTCATCCATCGTGCTAGTCTTCAGGTACTTCTATCAGTTATTGTCATGCTAATCAGATATTGTCAAGGTTCATTTGGACTTATGTTGTCAAGACTATACGTTGTCAAAACCTCACCCTTGAACTTCCTTGTCAAGATCCATTTGGACTTATGTCGTCAATACTATATGTTTGGATTTTACATCGCCAAACTTACCCTTAGACTTTTCAATTGTCAAATACCCAGACTTGAATTTTCACCACTAAGACTACACACTTGAATTTACGTGACCAAGACTTAAGCTTGGACTTTACATGTCAAGTATCCATGATTTAAACTTTCCTTTAGCGGTAACGTTTGATGTTCTTTAGCCTCTGAGTTTCTACCGCAGGAAGCTTGTTTATGTTATTGGAAGTGAGCATTGCAAGTGGAAATTCTCAACATTTCACAAGAACACTACGGGAGCGAGGTTTAGTTCAACCATTTACTGGGTTAGAAGATGTTAGCCACTTCTCTTTAAGTCCAATTTGTTTAAATTCAATTTGAGATGTATTTTTTCAAGTTTGGTTAGCTAACTAAAGTTTCGTTAGGGAAGAATTCAACCTTAATGGAACATCATTTTACTCCATAATAACAGTAAGACTAGGATATCCAATATTCTTTCCAATTTTAGTTTATTTATAGAAATAAATAAAAAAAATATGGAATCGCCACATTAGCGGTCCCACACCGCTGCCCCTACGTGTGGAGGGAGGTAAATCAGGTCCCAGATGGCTAGAGCAGAAATGCGGAGTCATCGGTAGCTTGGTCGTCACCTCCAGGAATCGACCCCTTGCCCTTTCAAATCTTAACACGGTTGCGCTAGCCATCTGGGTTTGCCCTGGAGGCTTATAGAAATAAATAAAAGCTTCGGCATGAAATACTCTGATAATCATAACAGCTTGAACCTGTAGAAGAATTGAGGCCGCTAGAGGGGGGAGTGAATAGCGTCGATGATGGAATTTGATCGCGTTTGCTTGCCTATGATTGTTAGTACGCAGCGGAATATAGAAATGACACAACAATCACAATAACAAGCATACAAACACACAAACACAAATATTTAACGTGGTTTAGAACCGAACGGTTCCTACTCCACGGATTGGGTTCGTACGAACCCTAGCGATGTCAATCACACACCACTATGATAAACACTCATTCTCGACACAAGTCGGAGGCGGAGAAACCCCTTACAAACTACTCTTACAACAATAAGAGACGAATACAAGCAATATACAATAATACAATGCAAAACTAGTAAAGAAACCAACTTTACAAATGCCTTGGGTTGCTTGCTTTTGGTTGCTTGAAGAGTGGCCTTGGAGACTCTGATTTGCAGCAACAAATCGCCCTAAAGATGCTCAAGAAACCATTGTCCAAAAATCCTCCCGTCGATCTCCTTTTATCCTTCCGCGCGACCTGGATTTCCACCTATCAGTCGACTGTCATAAGTCACCAGTCGACTGATGTCACTGTTGTCGTGAGACAACGGCTCGATCCACGCTGGAAAAACTCCAACGGATCTCTTGGCGATCATTTGTCGGTAGTAGTCGTCGCCCGATCGGCTCTGAGCATCTGTGCGGTGAACTAGCGATCGACTCATCGCCGACACGTCGACTACTCGATGAGCGATCATTGCCGAGCGAGACTCTTAAGCCGTGATCGAACTTAAGTCGACTCACGGCAGTCGAATCGGCCATAATGTCAGTCGACTGCCAACCTCAAAAATGAGATTTTAACCCAAGTATGGTTCCCCCATACTTGCTAGACCACCCTTAGCTTAGACCTAAGCCTTCTAGCCACCTCTATCAGCCTCACGCCTCTCTGATCCCTCCAAGTCATTCATGACTTGTTCATCCATCGCGCTAGCCTCCAGGTGCTTCCATCGGCTATGTCATGCTAACGATGTCTACACCGCCAAGGCACATTGGACTTACGCCGCCAAGACTCCGCTTGAACTTTACGCCGCCAACCATTGGACTTACGCTGCCAAGACTCCACCCTTGGACTTTACGTCGCCAACCATTGGACTTATGGTGCCAAGACTCCCGCTTGGACTTTACGCCGCCAATATCAATCCCCTTAGACTTCTCAAATGCCAAGACTCAAGATTGGACTTTCCCTTGCCAACCCATGTTGGACTTTCCATGCCAAGACCCATGCTTGGACTTTTCTCAAATATCAAGTGTCTCACTTGGACTTTCCATGCCAAGTACCCATGACTTGGACTTAACCTTGCCAAGACTCATGCTTGGACTTTCCCTTAATCACATGGTCAACCCTAGTCAACCATCAAAGTCTCCCTCGAATCAAACTCGAGTCCGGTCAATCATGATCCGGGTCGATTGCTCCAACAATCTCTCCAACATATTAACCGACATTAATGTCAAACATCAATGTCAAACAACTTTGTCAAACATCAAAACATGTTTTTTTTTTTTTTGAAAAATAGAAAATCATTAATTTTGTAACGGTGCAAGATGAACATTTTCCCATCAAACTCTACAGCAGGTTATTCAAATTTTGACAACGTTTCACTTGAGTTAATTATAAACAAAAGGTATCCATCTTCAGTGTCTATAAAGAAGAGATAGGATCTAATAAGAAAAATGGATACACGTCTGCTTTTGAGTTTTTACATCTCGGTTCTACAACTATTTGAGAACTAAATTTCCCCTAAATCTAAGTTCTCGTTCTACCGCCAGAAAAATCAAAATTGAATTTTCGTTAAATAAAAATTGGAACATTTCTCCCATTAGATTCGTAAATTCCCAAACTACGCATCGACGATTTTCAGGAAACCAAATACAAAGCAGAAGTTAACAGCGTTAAGGGAAGTCTTACGTATATTGAAAGTTTGTCCGCCAACCCTAGGGCACGAACTAAGCCAATACTCTGATTCTCTGCCCCAGAGAATCCGTTGCCGATCACAATAGCCCGTCTGACGACGTTATCTCCGTCCTCAAATATATCCGGGATACCCGTCGTGACGCTGGGCGGCTCCGGAAGCCTGATCGGCCTCTTCGCAGCTATCGAGGAGCCAGTCCGAATCATTGAAATTTGAAAGAGCCAATTAGGATCGGAGGCTCATGCGATTAGGGATATATATATATTTCAACGATTATTAAATCATAATAAATGTCTCACATATCACGTCAATAAAAAAATTATACATAGAGAATAGAAAACCTCCTTTAATTTTTATTGATTTCCTAAATTATGAAAAAACATATCCAAAAATATCCTTCGTTTTTACTATTTGGAATAAAATATATTTATCAATTTATTAAATAGCAATCCAACTATATATAAATTAATAATATAATTAAAACACTAATTGCCATCGCCCCCGTCGCCGCTACTCGCGCGTGTCGCCGCCCATCACCGTCGATTGTCAATCGCCGATCGCCGACGATCGCCGCCGATGTCGGCCGTCGGCCACCGGCCGATCGATCGGCCGACGGGCGATCGACAATCAGCGGTCGATCGACGGTCAATCAGTGATCGGCGACCGACGGTGACCGATTGGCGACCGATCGACGATTGGCGACAGCCAACAATCGACCGATGGTGACTGAACGGCGGCGGACCAACGATCGACGGTGGCCAACGGCTGACGACCGACGAACGGTGGCCGACGACTAACGAACGACGGTGATGGTGACGACAGCAACCAACCGGTCAACAACCGACGACCGCCCAGCTAACGACTGGCGATCAACTGTGACAACCGCTGGCGACCCACGACAATCGACGACGGCAATTGACCGACAACCGACGACGATGGTCAACCGGCGACCGACAGCAACAGCCAGTCGATCGACCGTTGATCGTTGATTGACCACCATCGATCAACTGTCAATTGTCGGTCAGCCGTTAATCGTCGGTCGATCGTCGATCAAGCACCGTCGGTCGATGATCAGGCGTCGTTGATCGGTGGTTGTCGTCATCAAGCACTGACCACTGTCATCGATTATCGATCATAGGCATCGCCATCAATTACTGACATAGTTGTCGTAATTATCGGTGATCACTCGTTGTCATCTCACTGGACGACAAGGCGATCGTCTCGATCGACACAACGATAAACAAATATATTTCGTAATAAACAAAGTCTTATAATGGAATGGGTAATATAGTAAAATGTTAAATTAGATGATATTTTAAAACCTCCAAATGAATACATTTTGATTGCATTACATCGGATTGAATCAAACAACATAAGTTATATTTCATTTCTCATAATCTTGAAAATGTGATTACCTAGTAATCACATAACCAAAGTTATGCATTATAACTTGAACCAAACACAAGCTTCTCGGAGGTTTTCTAATTCTCCGTGCATAACTCGTTTACTGATGTGATATGATATATCGAATATTCATCATAACTTAGTAATCATTCAAAATCCCGAATCAAATAAGATTTTCATTGGAAATCAAATAAGATTTCCAATTCCATAGATAATATCGTTCCTAGCTAGATTGATTGGGTTTATATTGGAAAAGTCATTGATATGTTCATAGACTGATATTCAGTTTGAGCGATTCTTCTCAATACTGAAAGAACTACTAAATTTGCCACGGTTGGTACTTGTCTGATTTTCCTTATTTGCTTCTCACTTTTCTTTTATCCTGAATAGTATGTTGCTTTCAGTATTTCATTGGATTTAGATTTGAAATTATTTCAGGGAACTGCAAATATACTTCAAAACTTGCTAGACAGTTGGTGGGCTCACTGCAGAATGTGCTTGCGAGCTGTGGAAGCGTTAGAATTTCTTTCTCGAGGAGGACTCCTGGAAAGGTTACAGGGTCTAATTTTAACTGGACTTTTCATTCATTTTGCAAAACACTTGCGATAAAATCTATAATTGCTATTGGCAGGTTTCTGAGATTATACTAAGGGAGCTTGGAGGCCATCCAAAGATATATATTTGGGAGGGAGAAGGTATTTTCAAAGTATGTTATATAAATATTTATACCAGGTGTAATTTTTTTCCCTGTTACCATGTTTTAGATCCAAATCCACACATGGGGCACCTGGCATGGGCTGATGCATTCATCATCACTGCAGATTCAATCAGTTTGGTTAGCGAAGCTTGCAGCACAGGGTATTTATATGTAATTTCTTTTAGCGGTAATGTGAGATGTTCTTGTTCTTTAGCCTCTTAGTTTCTACCGCAGGAAGCCTGTTTATGTTATTGGAAGTGAGCATTGCAAGAGGAAATTCTCAGCATTTCACAAGACACTACGGGAGCGAAGTTTAGTTCGACCGTTTACTGGGTTAGAAGATGTAAGCCACTTCTCTTTAAGTCCAATTTGTTTAAATTCATTCGAGATGTGTTTTTTCAAGTTTGGTTATGATAAGCTAACTAAAGTTTGGTTAGAGAAGAATTCAACCTTGATGGAACATCATTTTACTCCATAATAACAGTAAGACTAGGATATCCAATATTCTTTCCAATTATAGTTTATTGATATAAATAAATAAATAAATAAATAAAAGCTTCGGCATGAAATGCTCTGCTAATCATGACAACTTGAACTTAAGTGATTTTAAGCGATTTGACATCTATGATGTATGATTCTATATCGAAATTTGATTATTTGAAATGTAAATAATTGTTAAATTCTTGGATCTTTTTAGATTTCGGATACCATCAGCTACCCACCTCTTAATGATGCTGCTGAAGTTGCTGTTCGGGTTCGTGAGGTCCTTGCTGAAAGGGGCCTTACATTAAGTCGTTAGACAATCATACAATGCCAAATACACAAATGAATTCGACATGGTCACAGTTAAGACCGTCGCTTTATTTATATTGTTTTGGTTGTTTCTTTTTGAGATAGAGAAATAAAAAAGTAAGTATACAAGCTACAATAGTGGCATCTATATGCTTTTGTATTAATTGCTATCATTAATGAGATTTTTTTTTATATGGTCAAGGATCTTTATCCCTTAATAGAGAGCATTGCTCACCTAAAACAATTATCATTGTGAAATAGTTTTTAGAAATCCCAAATGGATCTTGCTCGTATGGGATAGTGCCTATAGACATTGACACATTTCAATGGTTAAAATTACGGATCTATGTAATCTACCTTTGTACATGATTAACTCATTTTCTATGAAGTTCTGGATCATCTAGTATTATGTTAGTCGGTTACGATAAGGTGTTTATTTATTATATAAATATAAGCAAGAGTTTTTTTTTTATGCATAGATAACTGTAATGCTAGATTTTCTCCATTAATAAAATGTTTATGGTCCGCTATATTTTAATTTTTTTTATAAAAATCTAACAATTCTAGTATTATTGCTAGCTAGCGTCTAAGGTCTATTTGGGAATTGTGTTTTTTAAAAAATATTTTATCTCTTAAATATATAAGAGAGAGATTTTTTTATTCGAATGGTCAAAATGGTTTTTTAAAATTATTATTAAAATAGTGTTTTATCTTGTCTCAGTGCATTTTTACTCTAAAAAATACTTTCATTTTCGGTGTTATTGTAGCTACAAGATTATAGTTGTTACAACTAAATAATTGTAGTTATGATCTTGTAATTGTTATAATTGTGTATCTGTTATGTGATTTTTTTAGTTGCTACAATTATAAATTTATCGTAGTTATAATCTCGTAGTTGCTACAATATAACGTTGATTAGAGATAAACTATATATTTTGTAGTTCTATGATTCATAACTATTGCAATATATATTATTAGTGTTAACGAGAGTTGAAGTATCCTTGTTGTAGTAGTTATATATCGTCATTGTTATAATAGTGTCGAACAAGGATAATTTTGAAAACAAAAATGGGTTGAAATAGGATGAAATGCTATTTTGATAATAAATGAAAATGAAGCTCTTTTAATCTTTTGATGATTTTAATAAAAGGGTGTATTTTTTTTTTTTTTTAATGAAAGACATATATATTATAGACGAAAAATAAGTGTACTGTTAGGATCATTGATGACATGGTTAGGTGTCGAACTTTCATCAACCTATTGGACCCTTCATAGCAGAACCTGAACACTCGTAGCATTCTCCTGTAGGTAGTCATCTCCTGTCTCATTTGAAGCCACTGTCTGACCCTCCTTTATAGCTATCTGACAGGTTGACATTGAAAAACATATGCTCCAATATCTCCTATTGATCTCCACAAAATGTGCATGCATATCCTCCATTTACTCTCTCCCATCCCCAGTGGATAGTTTGCGGTAAGCTACTAACCACAATGTAAAAGCATGACTAGATTGAATATATTGCCTCTAAACTATCCTAGCCCAGGATACCCTACTGCTCAACCCCTGAAGTAGTCATATGTACATCGTGTGCCCTTCCCTGATTGATCAAATCAGGAAGAAAGCATCTATGCTGCAACCTTTGCAGATCCAGTTGAAGTAGAAAGCTTGTTTTTGATTTCTAGAATCCTCTTTATCAGCGGGGAGTTTGAATGTCTAGGTTACCAATTCCACAAATCTAACTGTGTAAAGTAAGTGTGATAAACTCATCTAATTCATAATGTATCCTGCTTTTGCTGTATGCGATAAAGTACTTTAGCTAATAGAGTTAGGCTTGAGGCTCTTAGGTCTTTAAATCCTAGCTCTCTTTCCTCTTTTGGCTTACATAATGTTGATCATGTTGTGTGTGTGTGTGTGAGAGAGAGAGAGGGGGGCGGCAGGCGGGGGAGGTGCTTAATGACCCACATGAAACTCCTACAAATACTGTATATACGCTCAATGACACCTCTGATAGTGGTAATATGGACATTCATTAACACTCTATCCCTGCAAGACTGAAGTGATAAACTAGAACTAGGCATTCTCGGCATAGGATAGTGTATTTTTAGTCCATGCCTTAATTTTCTTCGTCAAGGAGTCCATCAGCATGCCATAATCAACAGTCTTTAGCTTTCTAAAAGTGAGAGAGATTCCTAAGTATATGAATGACATGATCCCCTCCTGATAACTTGTGATATTAAGTAGTTGTCCCTTTAGCTATGGTGGAATGCCAACCATGTAGAGATTTGACTTTATGATATTTGCCTTAGGCCTAGCTATCTGCCTAAATAATGCAAGATATGTGGATAATATACCTACTGATGAGATATCTTCTATGGAGAACAATAGCAAATCATCAACATAAGCAAGATGTGCAATCCTCCTGCTCTCACATTTCAGGTGAAAATTAAAATTTGATCCTCTAATATGTTGGTGCAGTAGCCTAGCAAAGTATTTCATATAGATACCAAAAATATATGGTGAGAGAGGATCACCCTTTCTAAGTCCCTTGGCGCCTTTGAAGTGCCTATAAATATCTCCATTTATTGCCAAGGAAAAAGAGGTGGTGGTAATGCATTCCATGATTCAGATAATGAAAGTGTCAGGGAAGTGTAAACTCTGCAATACATCCTTTAGGAATCCCTAGTGAACTAAGTCAAAAGTCTTTTGCAAGTTAACCTCTCATGAGTTCCTATGCAAAGTGAACATTATCAACTATACTTCTTCATTTAACATAAGTTACTTGCACTGGATTGAGGAAGTGATTTACAACTCCAGTTATTTTTGTCACTAGTATTTTAGCGATCACTTTGGGAGTTTTTGGCCTAAGGGGGATGAGAGTGCGATTCCACTATTTTAGGAGCTTTTCATTTCTAAAGAATTCTAAGACAGCAGCAGTAAAATCATCCTTGATGGTGTCCCAAGTTGCTTTAAAGAATTTTACCCCATACCTATCTGGTTCTGGAGCCTTTTGATCTCCTATACTGAAAAGAGTCTGCTTTATGTCCTCCTCTATTAGCATATGAATCAAACCATTTTGTTGCTCTTCTGTGAGCACCTTACCATACTGTATGCATGAGAGTTGGAGTGGGACTCTATCTTGGAACGTTCCTAGTTGCTCTCTGTAAGCATGAGAGTTGGAGTGGGACTCTATCTTGGCATGTTCCTAGTTGCTCCTGAAACACCTGAACAATCTCTCTCAGATAGGTTGTGGCTCAACCTCTTCGTTTTTCTACCACAACAATTTCCCTCCTCCTATTTGTTTTTTTAATAAGGGAGTGAAAGAAGGTTGTGTTCTGATTCACATTCTTGAAGTACTTGTGCTTGGCTCATTGTTGGTAGAATGAGAACTCAACCTCTGCTAATTTGGTAGCTTCTTCTTGCATAGTTGTATAGGATTCTGCAAAATATCCCTGCTGAAGGCCATCCTGTTGCATCTTCTGGAGTTGTTCTTGAGCCTTGGCTGCCCTTTCCTGGATGTGTTGGAAGTGGAGTCTATTTAGTTGTTTTAGTTTAGCCTTCAACATGTTGAATTTCATCTTCAGCTGGTACTACCTGGTGCCATCCGAAATCACTGCATCAACTTTTTCCCAACATTGTTTAACCAATGGATGAAAATCTTCATGAGCTACCCACATATTGTAAAATTTAAATGATCATGCTTTCCTGTAAGAGTGAGACAATGTAGGAGTGTGATCAGAAGTATAGCAGGTGCCTTAAATTTCGCAACACTCCTATCATTGTCTTCAAGCCATTTTATGTTAACCATTGCTCTATCCAATTTACAAAAGACCCTCCCAATTGACCAGGTGTAATTAGCCAAACTAATAAAGATCCTCCATCCTAACTGAGATGACGAAGTTCTGAAAGTCTAAAGTTTGGTAATTCGTGACTGCTGATCCTCCCTGTTTATCTAGTGCAGATAAGGGAGAGTTAAAGTCTCCGATAACTATCAATGGCAACTCCATATTAGCACCTATATTTTGCAGCCTCTCCCACATGCATTTCTTGCTCATGAGGGATAATTGTCCATATACAACTATAAGGGACAAAATTTTCTTTGAGGCTATACAGGTAGCTATTGTATGAACATATTGGCGATGCCATTCCTTTATCTCTAGATGAACCTTTTGAGGATCCCACAAAAGCAACATGATGCTTCTGTCCCTACCACCTGTATATTGTTGTGCCTCCAGATGCTGAAATCTATTTTGTTTTATTTTATCAAATGCTTGTTTTTCTAACTTGGTTTCCAGGATTCCAAGGACTGCCAATCTTTGTGACAGGAAGAAGTTTGCCACCTCTTTCTACTTGAGGCCTTTGTCAAGGCCCCTAATATTCCAAGATCCTAACTTCATAATGAGTTAGACATCCCAAGCCTTCGACAACTCTTAGGGGCCTTGATATTGCATTGATCTTCCTCCTCCTACTGTTGCATTTTCACTAGTTTTTTACTAGATGTTGCTGCCGTTGCATTGGCCAGGGCCTTTGAAAGTGCATCTTTGCTTGGCCCACCTGAGGAAATGACACTTGCTCCCTTACTTGGGTTTCATTCCTATGAGAGGGTTGACACCAATGTGGGGCAAGTAATGCAGGAATAATAACTTTAAAATTTTTTGCAGTTTGCAACTTTAAAATGGGTTGTTCATTTTGATTCGACCTAGCTAAGTGCTTCCTCCTTGCAGCACGAGATCTGGTCTAAATCTTCCAAATGTTCTCCTTATCTACCTGTTCCTCATATTCTATTACAAGTTCCATTGAGTTATCTTCATTCCCAGAAGAGCTATAACCAGTTTCCTTAGACTATATCTAATACATTTCTGTTTCCCGACTCCCACTTTTATTTGCTTTGCTTCTTTGGCTCCTTCTCACTGACAGATGTTTGTTATGAGATGTTTGCTCTATCTGCTTCAAAATATGCCCACCCTCTTCCTCTGTGTGTGCCACTAGTTTTTGAGACTGAGAGTTTGTCAACTCTTGTGTTTCAGTTTTTGCTTTATCAGTTTGAGATTGCCGTTCCACATCACTGGTGTTGGTATACACTGATACACGATGCTCATCCTTCTGATTTTTGATACTACACAGTTTCTGCTTTAGCTTATCAGATTTTGAAAATTTGCATGTCTAATCTTGATCTTTGGCTACTGAGCGCTAAACTCTTACTTGGGGTGTTATCTCGGGAAAATTTTTAAAATAGGTGTGAATAGTAAACTTATTACGAATATAGGTAAAAGATAAGCTTATTACAAAAGTAGGTGAGAGATGCTCATTATCGGGATTTAAATCCCGGCAATGAAATATTTTTTTTCTCATTGCCGGGATATTTCATTGTCGGGATTAATTGATTATAATTTTAAAAAAAATTAACTTTTTTAAAAAAAATAATGTGACCGTGAATAAATGTGATTTTTAATTAATTCTAGTTTTTTATTTACCGATCGCGATTCGCGCAATCGTCCGCATTCGCCATCGCACGCCCGCGATTATCGTCGCCGCCCGCAATCACCCGCCGTCGGCCTCCGGTCGTCGACCGTCGGTTGTTGGTTGTAGGTAGTTGAGCGTCGCTTGTCGTCGGCCGCCGATCGCTAACGCCATCGGTCGTTGGTCGCTGCCGCCCGACGTCGGTTACCGATTGACACCATTCGTCGCCGATGCTAATCATCTATCGACCGTCGCCGCCACCGGCTGCATTGAGGCCAATCGTTTGTCAATCGTCGTCTATCATCAATCACCGCCGTCGGTTGTCGATCGCGACTACTGCCATCAATTATCGATGCAATTGTAGAAGTTATTGGTAATGGGCTATGAAATGTCCTTTTTTGTTGTACTTGTAGCATACACTTGATGGCGGTGGTCGCGATCGACAATCGGCGGCGGTGGTTGGTGATAGGCGATGACAACGGTCGGCAAACGATTAACATCGGTGCGGCCGACTCTGGCGACGGTCGACAGACGATTGGCATCTGCGGTGATTGGTGTCGGTAGCAGGCACCGGGCGGCAACGACCGACGACCGACGACCGACGGTGCCGAAGACTGGTGACCGCCAACAACGATCGACACCCTGCGACTGACGGTCGACGACCTACGACTGATAACCGACAGGGGCGAGCGACGGCGAAGGCGGGCGATTGAGGTGTAAATTTATTTTTTTTAAAATCCATAATAAATTGTCGGGATTTAACGATGAGCTAAAGGTCATTAATTTTTATATTTTGTCGAGCTCATCACCATCCACTGTATGTCCAGTAATGAATTTTTTTTATTTTATTGCTGAGATTTAAATTCCGATAATGATTATTTAATTTATTGACATCATTCGAAAAGTTAAAGGTCTAAAAAACCTATTAGTCATAGTCGAGATTTAAATCGAGATCCAGGACATTAATTTATATTTTATTTTTCATTTTTTATAAATTCATAATAAATTTATAAATTTTTTTTGCGTGCTCTATTAAATCCTAATTAATAAGTTTAATTTATAAAATTTATTTAATTAATAATAAATTATTTTTATATTATATTATAAAATATAAAAAAAATAAATGACATGCAGTGGGAATCCCGCTATTTCCGCTGCATTATTTGATTAATGAGTGGGTGCCTGTACCTCACGTTTTTTTTAAATATTTTGCAAAGAGGATCGTAATAAATGAACTCTAGAGACTCTCATTAGAAGAGAAGCGAGCCTGTGATAGGAAATTTGAGAGCAGAGCGTGAGGTTGCAAGGAGTGAAGAAGAGGAACATATTGAACCGAGGTAATTTTATTTTCCTTCAAGTACCTACTTAATAATTTATAGTCAGTTGATTTATACTGCTATATGCTCTTGCAATTTAAGGTCTCTAGACAATTGATTTTATTTTCTTCCAAGTATCTACATAAATTTTTTTTCAGGTTTGCAATATTATAAAATATTGGAAAAAAATAAGTTAAAGATATGCAGTGTAAATTCCGCATGCAACGAGAATTCCGCTGCAATAATTGTTTAATATAGTGACCGAAAAAATATTCGATTTTTACTCAAAGTAGATTATAAAGTTATGTATAGTAAAGGAATGATTGAAACGAAACAGAATTCTCTAGAGTGACTTCTCCGAGAAGATAGAATAAAAATCATTTTTTTAAAAAAAGATGAGTAATAGGAATGAACGAACATGTTCCAAAAAAAAAAAAATCCCATTTTTTTCTTTTAACACTGGAGCCCACTCTTCTTCCTCTAGGTTCTAGGCTTTTTCGGAAAAAAAAACACATCTGAGCTTGAGTTACAATGGAAGTTTGTAGTCATTTGATAGTGATCGAATTAATTATCTATCGGTAATTTAGCGATCAAAAATTAATTCGGTCGCTAATTAGCGATCGAAATTTTTTTCCCTCGTTAATTAGAGACCAAAAATTTATTTGGTCGCTAATTAGCGACAAAAAAAAATTGGATTGTTAATTTGATCTCTAATTAATAATTTTTTTGTAACGTATTTATCAAAGTTAAATTGTTTTATTTAAATTCTAATTAATAAATTTAAGTTATAAAATTTATTTAAATAATAATAATTATTTATAATATATTTATCAAATATATTATAAAATATTGAAAAAAAATAAAAGACATGCCCGCAGGAATCCCGCTGCATTAATTAATTAACATAGGGACCGAAAAAAATATTTGATCATTATTTAATTGTTTCACGCTAAAGTAGGGACCGAATTAATTTTTGATCACTAATTAGCAATCGAAATGTTTCCATCGTTAATTAGCGATAAAAAATTTATTTGGTCGCTAATTAGCGACAAAAATTTTTTTTTGATCGTTAATTCGGTTGCTAATTAATAATTTTCTTATAGTGTATATGAAAATATATAGTATTAGTATCGTAAGTAGTTTTTATATAAGATTTGTAGTATAATTCGTTAGCAATTTAGTTGTATAGGTTTTTAATAATGTAGTTAGTACATTTAGTTTATTATTAAATAAAATTTGGATGTGTCTAAAATAACCTTATCTAGTCACACACTTTTCATGTATTAAGATAACGTAATTCAAATTTTAAATTAATGAAAAATATTAATTTAAGGGATGTGAAAATAAAAATTAATTGATTTAGTTAAAAAAAACATGTTATGGGATTTTATTTGTTTAGAATTTTTGTATGTTTACGAATTATAGTCTATTTAAAATTACCTGTACCATTATTTATTTGTTGTAGAATGGCTTCAAGAATAAAAGTCCTTGTTAGCTATGGAGATGGGATCGTTAAGGGTGAGTAAGGTGTAGACTATGAAGGAGGGTCACATCGAGTGGTGTTGTTGCGAGAGCCGAGAGGGCTTTGAGTATAGTGACCTTGTTGAATCCATAAGCTAGAAATTAGAGCTCCGATTAGATGATGTTATATCTGATATAATATATAGATTGCTTTGTATGTCAAATGGAGTCATCCATTATTATTGTATGGAGGTCAAAGATGGTGATGATATACGTGCCCTTGTTGATAGTTATTTTGTGGTTGAAAGTACAAGTTATCCTCAGCTATATATAAAAACAAAAAAATATCGAGGTAAGGGTAGAAGTGTATGTATTCAGGAGGCAGAGCTGGGTGGTAGACGAAGATTTTGTGATCGTAGTTTGAGTCTTTTAGGTGAATCTATTATGCAAAGCGGTAGGCACAGTGTATATGCTCCTAGTTTAGAGCCAATTGATGATCCTTTTATGTTGCCTGGTCGGTGAAGTATTTGTGGACCAAGCTATGATATGGTTGATCAGTCATACCATGTGAGTGGTCGTCACAGTGTATGTGCTCCAAGTTCTCAATCGTTCGGTGACTCAACTCTACAACGTGACCGACAAAGTGTGTATGTTCCGAATCAGTCATTGTCTGAAGCTCCATTCGAACCAAGTCTCGACGCAAGTATTTATGGTGAGGATGGTCCATCATATGAAGTTATGGAGTCTTCTCGTGTCTTGAGCCATTTAGAGGTTCCACTGCCTGAGAGCATTGACATACTGATAGCAACAAACGATTGTCAGTTTAACTCCTCAAAAGAGGAAGATAGTGATGGGCTACTCAGTCATGATGACGGTGAGACAGAGACAACGATCGAAGTGCCTGAAGCATTTCAGTTTCCTGTATAAGCCAACTACCCTATTTCAGCGGATTGGATTAGATCAGTGGACAACACAGTTGGAATGGTAGTTGGTACAAAATTTGACACAACATTAGAGTTTCAAGAGAAGGAAGATGTAATTAATGCAGTTAAACAATATTCCTTGAATTATAGTTGAGAATATGAAGTTGTTGAGTCAAGTTCGTGTGTTTGGTAAGTTGTATGCAAGAACGTTGAATATGGGTGTAGTTGGCAGTTACGTACAGCAAGGCTAAGGAAACTTGGTGGAGGATGGGGCGTAATGCAATATAAAGGTCCACACACATGTGTGGCGAGAGCTATATCGCTTGATCACAGACAATTGGACTCAAACTTTATATGCAACTGCATATTGGAAGGGGCGAAGAATGATCCATCCAAGTCAGTTGGAAGTGTTATTGTTGAAATTCACAACTAGTTGCATTTCAAGCCCATCTATAGGAAGGCATGGGAAGCTAAACAGAAGGCTATCATCAGAATTTGGGGTGATTGGGATGAGTCGTACAAACGTCTACCACATTTCTTTGCAGCTCTGCAACAGACAAATCCTGGAAGTGTTGTATGGTGGGCATTCGATGATCACACTCATGTCAGGCATCGTGCAGTTGAATTTAACAAAAAAATATTACGTCGACTGTTTTGGTCATTCAAACTAGCTATCGATAGTATTGAGTTCACAAAGCCAGTGATCCAAATTGATGGAATTTTCCTTTATGGTAAGTATAAACATTCACTCCTAATTGCAACGACCATTAATGGAGATAACTCTGTGATTCCGCTGGCTTATGCACTGGTAGAGTCCGAGAATGTGGATAGTTGGGGTTGGTTCATGGTGCTCCTTCGTACGCATGTTGTAACCAGTGATGGTATATGTGTCATTTCTGACTAGCATATTGGAATAATGCAGACAATGAATAATCAATATCTCGGTTGGGATGAAACACATGCAAAACATCGTTATTGCCTCTGTCACGGGGCCAGCAATATCAACACGTGCTTCAAAAATGTTGGACTTAAGAATTTACTTGTAAAGGCCGGTACGATAACAAAACCTCGTAATGTAAGTAATACATATGCATACATGTTTTATATACAACATCTAACTGATGTCACATTACAGGGAGGACGTGTCAACTAAGAAAGTGTGAGTGAGTTTTGGAGCGGCTAAAAGAGAGGAATGATGAGGCATGGAACTGGATTACATCGCTCCCAATTGAAAAATGGTCATTGTCACATGATGGGGGCTACAGATATGGACATGTGAACACAAATGTAGCTGAATGTGTCAATTTAGTTCTAAAAGATGCTCGTCGTTTACCTGTTGCTACCCTTGTCGAGCACACCTTTTATAACATGGTCAAGTACTTTGATAATAGAAGAAATGTGTACTCTGATCAGATGGTCAATGACAAAGTGTACACCTCGTATTGCCTTAAACTGCTTGATAGACGTCTGAAAGCTACATACACTCACCTGGTTACCTCTTTCAATCGTGAAGATGAGTTTTTGAAGTGAAGACAGGATACTCCCGTGAAATATGAAAAGGAGGTAATAAGCAAATAGTACATCTTCGCCTTCAAAATTGCAGTTGTGGAAAATTTCAGGGGACGAAGATTCCTTGTTCACACGCATTAGCAACATGTATGGCAACTGGAAGAGATTATTTTGTCTACGTAGATGCTGTGTATTTGTTGTCAACTGTAATTAAATGCTACAGAAGTAGTTTTCATCCCTTGGGTAATGAGGCCTACTGGCTAATTATGGAAGGTGATGATGGTCGATGCCAAATACTTGACCCATACAAAGAGAAAAAAGGGTAAGCTAGCGAGGAGAAGGAGAAATGAGATGGATATTGGTCCATCCACAAGAGGAGTGCAACATTGCCGACGTTGTGGCCAACTTGGACACAATAGAAAACCTGTCCACATGTTTGATTTTTTTTGTTCATGTGTAGCTTCAAATATTTTGTACCTTTGTAAGACATGTGTTTTTAATTAACTTTGTAAGACATTATTGATATTATGTATGACATACTGTGCGCTCGAGAATCACAATGTGTGATCGGGAATTATACTGTGTGGTCGGGAATTCAACTAGGGGTTTGGCCAAAGCCTAAAACTAATAGGAAAAGACATAAAACAAGTATTACAAGACCTGCAAATAAAAAGTTAGCACAATGTATATGATGATATTGACCCACCATGGTTTTCTCCGATATTCAAACTCTTCTGACCTACCGAGATTCTCCTGACGTTGTTGACTTTAGCTAAGACTATACACTTTCTGCACACTTATCCCAACACATAAGATAACAATATGACTTAACTTCGAACTTTTGTCATTATCAAAATTTAGGTTTAATTATCTGGTGTCCCGCACTAACACGATATAATATTTGATATACATGTATTCATTTGAATCTGCGTACAGATATGGACCACAAGCCTGGGCGTGTCGATTACCTTAGATATCCAGGTCCAGTTGACGGTGAGTTATTACATTTGCAGACATCGCATAGATTCGAAACAGTGTGGGATAATGCGGTAATAAAATAAATTCCATCGTTAATGTCTTTGCCAATGTATTTGTGCATATATGTTATGATCATGATATAATTAATTTGTTGTACAATGTTTTTTCAAGTTTGAGCAAGTCGCGGTGAGTCATATGATGCCATTTATCTTGAACCTTTGCTTGTGAAGTGAACACGTCTATATCAAAATGAGTATAATATTCAAAATGATCGTTTTATTTATTCGATGAGTGTAGCAGGCTTCTTGGGGGTTTTTCGGGTTGGATATCGTCGCATTGATAGAGCACTTATTACCGCTCTTCTTGAGAGATGGAGGCTGGAAACACATTTATTTCACATGCTCGAAGGAGAGATGACGGTAACTTTACAGGATGTTGCAGTGCTGTTGGGACTACCTATTAATGGGTCAGCCATATCTGGTAGAGCGAATGTTGACATATCTGATTATTGTTTAAGGTTTCTGGATTAAGTTCCACACCCCTCGTATATGAAGCCCAAACGTCTTTCAATTGGGTGGCTGGCTAAAACCTTCGATCTAACGAAACTTCCTGCCAATGCAACCGACGAAACTATATAGTGCTATGTCCGTGCGACTATATTGCGAATGATAGGTCGTGATATGATAGGCTCTAAAACAGAGGGTTATGTGCACGCCATGTTCTTTCAATTTGTTGAGGATTTACATCACATGTAAGAGTATAGTTGGGGTAGCGCATGCCTTGCATACTTATATCACAATTTGTGTAATGCTATTGACCGATATGTTTGTCAAATATCAGGTCCTTTATTGCTTTTGCAGCTATGGGCATGGGAGCGATTCACTCAATGTCATCCTGTTATTAGGGGTGGGATAGAGCATACGCCTCTTCTTCCGCTCGGGACTAGGTACAATTATTATTTGTTCATATCATTTCATATTAAAGTATTATATACTCATTCACTTGATAAAATTATGATTTTAGGTGGGCAGGTAAGAAAGAAGCACGACAATCACCGTGATTCAGTTTGTAGGGATGGAGATATGAATTCGACGTTCAAACACACCATCAAGTAAGATCTTTATTATTTTAACCTTTGTCGTTTACAACGTTAGCTATATTAATGTTATTTTAACCTTTGTCGTTTACAACGTTAGCTATATTAATGTAAAGACTAATTGTTATGACCTTATGTAGATCTCTTGGGAGCCATTTGCACAATTTATCTACCAGTTAGATCCGATTTGTCTATTCGAACAGGACATTTGGACGGCTTGAGTACCCTTGATATGCTTCAATATCGTCGAATGGTATTATCCAGATAGGGTACGATAGCAATTCAGTTGGCTCCAGTTTATCCCTGTTCCTCCTTTTCGTCATTGTGGTTATCATTCAACCAGTCAAAAGGAAAAGTATGAGGCTGATTGGAGGGTTGAATGGGCAAAGGAAATTAACATATGGAATAACCGCCAACAATTTGTGGTTCACAGCAACACCAATCTATCAATCCAACACTATCATAGTCAATATGGAGATTGGTACAGGCGAGTAACACGAAGCTTTGTGATAGTGGAGGGGGCCACTCACGTAAGAAGTGTAAGATATCACCAAACTCTCTAATTGTTTCGCAAATTAATATTTAATTGCACTTTAACAACCATTTTATTTCTTTTTTTCTTCTTCTGGTAGATTGATACTCATGAGAGAGCATGGATCTCTTCGTGCTCAGATAATGCTCCGATTGGACGACAACATAACCGGATGGCTGGGGCTATTCTTGGTGCTTTTGGAAAGCAGCGAAGATACGTAGACTACCCAAGTGAATATATCATTTAGGACGATATGCATATTCCTGATTATGGGTTCACTCCTACCGCTAATGCGCCATCAGGTAGAGGTCCGAGAACCCGTCAACCAAGGCAAAGGTATGTCGATCCTCCTCGTATAAGCTGTGATACTATTTCTGAACCACTAGTCTGGAGAGATCTGTCAATGCAAGTTGGCTCATCTTCATTCACACCTGCCCGGACAAGTTTTGGTGGTCATCCCATATCAGGTGGGTTTGGCCAACACTCTAATCCCCAATCATCTTCAGAGTTATTTTCGATTTTGTCATCGTTGCCAACCTATAGAGATTTTGGCCACTCGACGACTTCAAAATTTTCAATGTTCGATCGGCCTCTCATTTGCAGGGCAGTTTGGAACCTGATTATTTTACTCCCTTTGCAAATATGTTTGCTCCATTTTAAATGGAACACATGTTCATAATGTCTAACTTCCAATCGGTAGATATATCTAGTATGCATTCCCGTTTATCTGAAGTTGATGACAATAATCCTCAAGAGGGGCAATAATGGGGATGACGAAGAGGCTGATAATGATGCATATAACGGCGCTAGAGTCCAACAATAACATGAGCGGAATATGGGTGATAGAATTCCTTTTCTCAGACGATTCCTTCCGCATCGAAATCGTCGACGTCTGAAATGTGGTACCGATTAAATATAATTTGTAGCATATTTGATAAATATTTTAATATTTATATGTGACAATTTTTTCTACCAAAATATATAAATATTGATCCTCATATTTAGAGGTGATAATCTTAAATATATGATGGTGTAGACAATTGGTGAGTCAAGATCGAATTAATAATGGGGCTCTCTTAGACTAATGCACCATACCCTATCCTGTACCCTGCCATTAGTGCGTTCTATCTCCTAACATTCTTACGACCATAACTGGACTACTGTATCAGTCACGTTGGTCTACCAAATCTAAATTATCTCTCCACTTATATAAAGGTAAATAGGCAAAAGGTAAAGAGGGTCTTCTTCTTCTCTGTTTGGTTTCCCACTTTCTCTCTAGCTTTTCTGACTTGAGCATTGGAGAGGCCTTGCCAGGATCATTCTCGACACCCTCCCTCACTATTTGTTCATCTTTTTCAGGCTATTATTCATCCTCAAGGTCGTACTCCATGTCATGGGTCACCATCTGCCGAGTTTGTCGTCAAGTTCTCTACCTCGGATCGAAACATTAAGTGGAGTCGTCTATGGGAACTTCTTCATCTGAGTCGTAGAGATGAGAGATCATCGACAGTCGGATTTTGAGAATCAATGATCAACGGTGATAATGGAGAACCACTTTGGAGGAGGTTCTACGAAGGTATTTTTCACAAAGTGCAATTCCAGTACCACCAGCTTCAACCCCAATACCTCCAGTCTCGACCCTGGTCCCTTCTAGCCCAAGCTCCAACTTTATCAGCCCCCTGCTGAGGCATCTTCCACCGCACCTCCATTGAAAGAACAACCTCAAGAGGTTGCCTCTCAAAAGTCGCCTACGAGAGATCTCGAAAAGCTCCCATGAGCAGCGGAGGGACGCCTTTCTCCTCGGATATTATAGCCTAGAAATTACCCAAACATTTCAAATCACTGCAAATATGGAGTACAATGCCTCCTCTGATCTGGAAGACCATCTTGATCGATTTCAGAAAGTTGCTCTACTGAAGTGCAAAGTTTTCCCCATAACTTTGGGCGAGCGTCGTCTATTCGCTTGTGTGTTGGACTGAGGCATCTTTCAACAAAAAATCGTGCCCTCGTGTCTCGGATTGAGGCATCCTTCAACAAAGGCGTCCTTCCAAAAATTAGTCGTGTCGTCTATTTCCTCGCGTCTCAGGTGTGTAAGACCTAAAGGTGCCTTGGCGACGGTGTGTCGAAGTTATGATTCTATGTGTTGATCTCTTACCATTCGTGCACCATCCGGAGGTCTCGGCCGAGACACCTCGTCTCAGCCGAAGGCGATGTCTCGACCGAGGTGTCTCAACCATGTCTCAACCGAGATATCCCTCATCGCGGTCGAGAATGTCTCGACCGATACAGTCCCGGTCGAAACACCAGGTGTTCTGGTGAGTCAAGTTGAATGCTGGGTTAACTGTTGGCTTTTATCATGGATATTTCCTTTTCATTACATTGATATTAACATATCGCTTGACAATACATTATCCCAATGAGATACTTCATTACACATTGCAGAGCTACAAGGATAGAAGGATGTTTAATCCCCTGGAACGTTGTCAGGAATCTCGTCCAGACAACGTTGCAAGTCTCAAAAGTCCAGAGAAGTGCCCTCGGGTGGATAGCCTGTCACGCCCCGAAGGAGACCCCACCAGACGAAAATCCGGCAGCATCTCCCCTGTACGGGTGACAATCCAAATTTTACATACAAGGCCTACACGGCCACTATACATCGGTCAACACGACCGGAATCCAAACTCACACGCAGTTATATAAATCAGGCCTCAGGCCAACAATCAAATGATATACACAAAAGAATATCATAACTAAACCTACCCCTTCTGCCATCAGGGCAGGAATACTCAACCAAAATCCAATCCAGAACAAACTCCGAATAGAAGTCCATAAGAACACAAAAAATCCAAATACAAAAATCAATCTTCAAACCTATACATATCCTCTAACCAAAATATCCAAACCATAAAGCAAATATCCAAAAATAAAACATCTACGACGAGTGGGGGTCCGGCAGCTGCACTCTCCTGACAGCTTCATCCTGAAATAGATATAAATCAACGAGGTGAGTTCAAAGAACTCTGCGGGTATAGTAGATATGCAAAATCAGGTATAGCTAATAATAAAAATATCATGCCAAGATCTGATCTCACATAAATAGGGTATGCAAGCAAGAAATACAAAATGATCATACTTACGAATCTCTACCACTGATATAGGAGCATGTGCTGACTAGAAGTAATAGAGTCGACCATATATATAAACATGTATCCTCAGATGCATGACAATCATACGCACATCCAAGGCATCAATAAAAATGCAAAGAAACACAATACAAAATGCAATCAGTGCAAAATGCATGTCGTGCCAATGACATGGTCACCCCTGACGCCAGTCAGCCGCCTCACACGCAATGGTGAAGCCGAGTGGGTAGGGCTATGACAACTGTGCACTCTGCCATCACTGCTCCTGAGTGACCGAGTGGACAGGATGCTGTCGGAGTACACCTATCCTCCTGCCCCAAACATAGTGGGGGAGCTAAGCTCTCATCTCCCTGTCATAGACGGAGGAGGGATCCTGCCGCTCACACACGCCTCATCGCTACCCATGAGCGGACGGGAACTGCTCGACAGAGCAATGCACACACCTCACGATGTACCACTAACCCATGAGTGGCGGTGTGCGAGCATGTAACTAGTCGGGCTCAACAATAATGGAACCCGTCTACTAGCATGCAATCATGCGAAAATGGTGCATGATACTAAAGCATGTAAATCCTACTCATAATATACCTATCCGAATGATATGTACAACCATATATACATATCCCTAATCCATGTACTATGATCCAAATCAAACAGGAAAATATAATCATATCCTATCACATGCATGTATCTAGTAGGCACCAAAAGTATATCAGGCATATAAACATGAAAAAGTTATTGTAAGCTATCCTACTAGCATATCAATTTGACTTAATCTAAGCGTTAAGTCAAAATACCCGTATATATATCCGCAAGAATAACCAAATCGTCACGAGGAACACCGCCTGGCCAAAAACCTCGCAGATAACATAATTATAGTCAAGCACAAATATACAATTCAACGACAAATCGAATAATTAATCGATTTCCTTCATAACCCAATTAATCCCTAATCCTCCAAATATCATACCGATTAACCGATCAACACCAAACCGACCAATCAAGCTCACTCGCCCTAGAAACTCCACTGATAACCAATCCTTTCCCCAAATTAGATTCCCAACTCAATTACAGCAACTCAAAGACTGTTCACAGTCGACACATCCAAATCAAACCCTCACATCCTCTCACAGCCGACATTTCCTTGCTGCCCTAATCACTGCCCCTAACCTTGCCCTAATCACTGCCCCTAACCTCACTCACCGATTCTTTTCAATTCCTTCCCTCACAACATCAGTCAACCAATCCACAAAAGAAACCCTTACCTATTCCGGCGACCACCGGCGAGAAGGGCAGAGGCGGCGGTGGCTGTGGACGGCGAGCGCACGGGGAGAAGCAGTGGCGGAAGGAAAGCGCTGCCGGTGAGCAGCGGCCCCGGCCAGACCTAGGTGTCGGACGGCGAAGGGGAGCACGCGTCGGGGCGAAATCCCTTGCTGCCGCGCGGTGAAGGAGATCCGGTGGCTTCGGCCTGGTCCTCGGCGAAGCACAAAGGCGCCGGCGAAGAGAAGAATAGGGCGCCGACGTCGGGCTGCTGGCGACGGGCGCGACGGCGTCGGGCTGCCGCGAGGGAGAAAGAAGAGGGCGGGCGGAAGGACTCACGCGAGGAACTGTCGAGGGGAATGGTTGCGGCGCGGAGGGGAAAAAGGAAATAGAAAAAGAAATAAAACTTAGGGTTACCGGTTTAGGTTAATACCCCCCTTAAATAAGGCCTATCTATTTTATCCCCGTAAAAATCTCGTACAGAGTCCGTTTAATTCCAGAAAAATTCCAGAAAAATTCCTAAAATTCCCTAAAAATCTCGAAAAATTTCCAGAATTATTTCCTTAATTATTGGGCCTTTTAATTTAGGGTTTTTAAATCCCCGTATTTAACATAGCCGACCTCTTTAAAGTGACGGACGTCTCCTGAGTAACCCATATTTAGTATTTTTACAGTGCGCTCTCTCATTATGTCGGCGAATACTTCAGAAGTAAGGAACTCCTTCCAATCTTCCCGTCGATCTCCCTCCCCTTGTTTGTAGCCAGTCAGGTCCATCTTAATTCTCTCCACTTTAGCATCCTGGGTTTGTTGAGCCGCCTCCGATTCCTGTAGTTTGGCTTAGAGTTCATCCACCTCGTGCGCCTTAGCTCGTAGTGTGGCCAATTCTCGTACTTCACCTTGCAGTGTTAGTTCGGCCTTGAGATGGAGGACTTTCACCTTATATATCTCTGATTCTGCTTGCATTATTTATAATTCTCTCTCTTTCCTGTAGCTCGTATTCTTTCTCCTGGAGTTGACTAGAACTCTCGACCACTTGAGCTCTCATGCCGTGAAAGTTATTCATAAGGTAGGGAAGTCGAGCCATCAATTCCAAATGGTGCCCCCAAAACTATGAGACCACTCACGTTAGAAATTAGGTGAAGCTAGAACTTAGGTGTCCCAAGCAGATAGATATTAAGAAAGGAGAGGTACCTTAGTTATGTGGGTGTTCATGGAATCACAGAGAGCAGGGATAGTCTTCTCTTTTACCTCGGCTAACTGTTATTCATGAATCTCTTTTAGGTAACCCCTAGGTTGACACATATTTTGAGGAATCCCATGGGCAGAGGACATTCCGAGAAGGGAAGATGAGCCGGGACTAACCTCTCATGTGGTAGTCGGAGACCGCTCAAGAGGTGATCGAAGGGAAGTCTGCGGACGAGGACTATCTGGCGCGGGAACATGGGCCTCCTTACCCGGTGTCAGGAATTTCTTAAGTCGGCTTCGTTTGGTGGGTCGGTTCCGCTCTTCGGGATCCCTCAGAGGAGTTACTATATCGGGCGTCGGAGACGATTGAGGGGGTGATACATGCTTGGGCCCTCCCTCCGAAATAGGAGGTTCGACTGTGGTTGTAGCCGACGCGTCCACTTGTGCTCTTTGCCATTTAAGGAGTTTATTGCTAGACGCCTCAATAAACATTACCTTAGTTGTAAAATAGAAAAAAATGCTACTAAGTAAGTTTAAATAAAGAAAGAGACAAGAGGAGCCTTACCGAGTGAGCCGCTGAGTTCAGCCTCTATCGGACTTAACCCAAAGTGATGGAGGACCCCCTCCTCCAAAAGCACATTAATGTCAAAACTAAGATCGGAAAGTACGTCGGTCATCTCTCGATAATAAGCTGACTCCTTGAAGCGTCTCAACTTCGGTGGCGGAGGCAACTCCATTTGCCAGTCGATGGACTAGGTAAAGGCAAGTATTGGTTGTACATATAAATAATAGGACTTCTAGTGTTTATGTGAAGTAGGGAAATTGGTTAAGAATCTAGTGTCTCGTTTGGCAGTAAAATAAAACACGCCCGGTTCCTTCCTCAACGGGGTGAAGAAATAATGAAAAGTTTTAGTGCTTAATGGGAGGTGATAAAAATTGAAGACCACGACAAAACCACAAATCAGGCTAATAGCATTTGGAGTAAGCTGTTGTATGGGAATTCCAAAATAGTCCGAGAGCTCTCCAAAAAAGGGAAGTATAGGAAATCGTAATCTTGCCGCTAATTGACTATGAAAAAAAGGTAACAAAGTTCTCTGGAGGATTATGAGGAAATTGGGTAGGTTTCGATACTCGCAGTCGATAGGAGGTCGAAATCTCAAAAGCTAGTCTAAGGGCTGCCCTCCTCTTGCGATCAAACGAGCTAGGAAGGATCTGGTACCAAAACGTTGAATCTGCCATAAATTGAAGAAGCTGAGCAGGACTTACAAATTGAAGAAGCCTTGAAGTTGCAGGAGCAGAAAAGGATGCTTTTCGAAGGTGGAGATGACTCATGAGAAAGTAGGCCCTATAAAGAAAGAGAGTTGGTAAGGTAAGTTGGAATATTTAAGAGTTCATGAAGACTACAAAGTGTTGTCACCGTCAAGGAAAACATAAGGTGATTGAGGGGACGTCTCTGAATCATCATGTCTTATTATGTTTTATCATTGAATGAGGCCAAAAAAGCAGGAAAGAGTCGGGATAAAGAAGAACAAGCTTACAATTGAGCTGCTTCTTTTCTTTTTTCCCACTCGTAGCATATATGATTTTAAACCACTTTTTTTTAGTTTTCAATTAATGCCAGGATTTTATTGAACTAGTTTAATTAAAAATCCTGACACTAGGAATTAAAGAAAAACTAGTGTTTAGTTTCAATTAATTCCCGACACTAGTATTAAAAAAACTAGAATTAATTAAAAAAACAAATCGACTAGAATTAATTGACAGCGATACTATTTTTTTTGTAAGAAGTTAATTTTTTTCTTGGCAATGAAATATTTTTTTATTTCACTGTCGGAATTTAAATCCCGACAATGAAAAAATAAAATAAAATAAAATATGCGTCTGAATTTAAATTGCGACAATCAAGACAATCGCCTTCGTCGCTCGGTGAGATGGCAACGAGCGACAACTACGACAATTGCGTCGACAATTGATGGCAATGGTCGCGATTGACAACCGATGGCGGTGGTTGACGATAGATGACGACGATCGAGAGACGATTGGCCTCGGTGCAGTCGGTGCCGGGGTGCCGACGACGGTCGATAGACGATTGGCATCAGTGACGAATGATGTCGGTCGATAGCTGACGCCAGGCGACAGCGATCGATGATCGATTTTTTTTTTTCTTTAGTCTTTGGATAGCATCAATGAAGAGCTCAAGACTATTTTGGTGATGTTTCAATGTAATTTGAGTTATTTATCGTAAATGTAACATTTTACTACGTACTGAAAAAACATGCTAGAGCCATTTAGGCGTTGTTTGGTAAGCAGCGCGTTTTCCCTTTTCCAGAAAAGGGAAAACGACTTTTTCTTATTTTCCAATTTTCCAAAACATGTCTTCTTTATTTTCTAGAAAACGAAGTTGGAAAATGTCAACCAAACATCATTTTCTCGTTTTCTCAGAAAATAAAAATAGAAAATAAAAAAAATTCCACAAACCAAACGCTACCTTACAGTCTCTTTTACAAGCAAAGCCAGAAGTTTGTTTCTTTTTGTTCCGACGATTTAGATTTTATATTATATTATTTTAATTCTTCTTGTGCACATGACCTGGTTGGTGTCGCCATTTGCAGGAACTAGCTTATGATATTTTATCTACTTGATTTCTTGAATGTATTAAAGATCCAGACTTATTTTGATTCATGGTCACCAAAGGCATGAGACAATGCCTTTTGTGCCTGGCAATTATAAATTTTTTATTATGATAGCAATATCAAATTCTTGCATGCACAAGATACTCTCTTTGATAGGGGCATTTGCTGCTAATTCGTGTGTAAAGATATCTGATAACCATGAGGTAAAATAAAAGAATTAGGACACATCAAACAGGCTAAGCCATGCTTGATGTACCATAAGTTTATGCAAAAAAGCATAGTTTATGAAGTAAGAGAAGAGGAACCTTGACAAATGGGAATTAAGAATAATTTATCACTTAATGATACTACCCTTTGATTTTGGCTAGTGATCTCTTTGTCCAAAATGGCACCTATTGGTTATTAGTAGAATTGTCCATTTATGATTTATTTTATTTTCTGTATATTGATTTTCTTGCATGTTTTGTCACCTAAAACAATGTATTAGTTAAGCTTGGCAATTCCATCTTCGTATTAATAGATCTGTTCCTTATTTATCAACATCCTCATTTGTGTTGGTCTTTCAGTTAAATCTTTTATTGTAATTCATGGTAACTTTTTTATTTACAAACTTCAGTAGTCTTTCCATTTTCATCTTGATACACCTTGCAATATTTCATATCCCTTTGATTTCCAAAATTTTTTTTGCACAATTAAAAGATGCTTTATTTTTAAAATATTAGATGACTCTTATATGCTTGGTCTTTTGAACACATACTAGAGGCAAAATCGCCATGGTTTTGAGATAGAAATCCAAGATCTGTCGATAATTACAAAGGCCCAACCAACTAGGCTACTTGCCAGATTGTTAGTTAGTTCTTGGTTATACAGCTATCTAATTAATTCTTATAAGAGCAGAATCCAATAAGATAGCTTCTAAGTTCTGTATGCACTTGATATGTAAAATTAAATAATGATTTTTTGTTTCCTTATTCAATTTCTCATTTGACCTTTCTAAGTTGTCATTTTATCTTCTTCCTCAATTTTCATTCACAGGAGAGATGCTCAAACTGCATGGTAGCGATGGCATGGATAGAAAATGTGAGAACTGAATCATCACATTTATACCAATATAAGATTTTATTTAGTAGTGTTACCGATAAGTTCTAACATTGTTTAGAATAATTTTACTTATCCCTTAAAGTGCAAAGAAGTTCATTTGTATTCTTTTTCCATTTTGGTAATGCTTTTTCATTATGAATTCTTTGTTTGCAGTTTTATTCAGCTTCATCTAGTTTGGAAATAGATATCAATTGTCCGGAATTACTAAGCTTTAGAATACAATTCACATTGGCCCACACCAACAATCATTAGTGTTGACATGATTGTTGTTCATCCATCAAGTTCATAAATAGTTGACTATTAACTGAAAATAAACTGAATGTACAATGCACTATGATGATTTTCCCATGGAATCTTAATGTGGTATGAGGAAATGTCATTTTGTTCGGTGAGACAAGCACACCGGCTGTCACTTGAAGAAAGCAAAGAGGAACCTTTCAAGGTTAGGCTATCCAGGCCCATAGACAAGAACATTTATCTTTCTTTTGACAGCCATGAGTGTCTCATTTTGGATGTATAGCACGATGTTTTATCACGAAATTTCAATTCAGCTAAACAAATTTATATGTTCTGTTTTCTCAAAAATTGACTATATTCTGCATTTTTGGGATTATAATAGGATTTTTGTTTTTTGTAATTGCAGAAGATATTTAAGCTTATTTTAAGATGCAAGGGAAAACGTGCACGACTCCTAGAATTAAGTAATGAAAGTTAAAAGATGGGAAGCAAACTATATTTAAGGAGAGAGTAAGAAAACAATATTAGGAGAAATAGACGACTACTCGAATATTATATGAGATAAGATGATATTAAAGTTGAAAAGGATAGTCAAGAGTGTACTCGGTGAGCAAAAGAGGTGTGTACTACCAAGCAAAGAATCTTGATAATAAAATTAGAAAGTACAAAATAAAGTGAAGAAAAACAAACATCCTATAAAGAATATACACTTGTAAGAATGATGAAAATTTAAAATAGTATACAATAACCATGAAAGTGGTCAAGAAAACAGTAAATGAAACTTCTGAGTCATTATATCAACAATTGGATTCAAAAGTAGAAAGAGACATTTATAAAATAGCTAAAGCCAAAGAGAGGAAGATAAGAGATCTTATTCAAATAAAATGTATTAAAGATGAATGCAATATGATACTTTTAAATGATGAGAAAATAAAAGAGTGATGAAAAATATATTTTCATTAATTTTTTAATGAAACTTTAGGAAACCAACTTAATGTAGGTAATTTAAGTAGATTAAATGAGTATATAACTCTAAATTTTCATTGTAAAATTTAAACTTCAGAAATAGAACAAGCTTTAAATGGGGTGCAAAATGAAAAAGTGGTTGGACAAAATATTTTAATAAGGTATGGAAGTGCCTAGGGAAGTAAGATATTGAATGATTTACAAAGTTATTTAATCTGATATTCAAAGCGATCAAATATTTTAATAGAGGTATGGAAGTGCCTAGGGAAGCAAGATATTGAATGATTTACAAAGTTATTTAATCTGATATTCAAAACGATCAGTAGAGAGTAAGTACTCTAGTTCTCTTATATAAAAACAAAGGAGATACAAAATTATGCAGATTATAGGGGTTTTAAACTAACAAGTCATGTCATAAAACTTTGAGAAAGAATAATAGAAAAAAGACTAAGGAAGAAGATCACAGTGATCGAAAATAAATTTGTATTCATATTTGGAAGGTCAACAATAAAAGTTATACATCTTCTCAGACAACTAATTGAAAAAAAATCAGTAAAAGAAACAAGACTTATACATTATATTCATTGATTTAGAAAAATTTATGATAGAGTTCTGAGGGAAATTTTATGGAGGATTATAAAAAAGAAAGATATTAGCGTAATGTATATTGAAATAATTAAAGATATATGCGAGGATGTAATTACAAGAATAAAGACTCTAGGCGGATTAACCCAAATGTTTCCCATAAAGATAGAGTTACATTAAAGATCAATTTTAAATTTCTATCTTTATACACTAATCATGGATGAACTCATTGGACATATCCAAAATATGATAATATGGTGCATATTGTTTGTAGATGATATTATTTTGATTGATGAGATACGTGAAAGAATGAATGTTAAACACTGAAAGTGAAAAGTTTTAGACTTAGTAGAATAAAAATAGAATATATGAAATTTAAATCTAGTAATATTAGATGTAATGAGATAATTGTTAAGATAGACGATGGCGAAAGTTTTAAATATTTAGGATTATTTTTGTAAAAAGATAGAGGGATTGAAAGAGATGTCTTACATAAAATATAAGTAAGATAATTAAAATGAAGGAGAGTGTTGGATATTTTTGTGATCGAAAAATACCTTTAAAATTGTTAGAATATTGTAGATATGATTAGGGATAATTTATTATCCCTAAATATCATTAGGAATAATTATTTCTTAGGATAGAATTTGATTTATTCCTAGGATAGGATTTGATTTATTCTTTTGAATAGACCCTAATCTTGTATATAAATAGAACTTCTTTCATGTAATAAGGGAGATAGGTTATTACAAAATAACATGGTATCAGAGCATTAGGTTTCCGCCGCTCGCGTTTTTTTTCCTACCACTGCTCGCGTTCCTCTCCCGAACGCCTCTTCCCGTGTTCCGTGTCCCGAACACGTTCCTCCTCGTGTCAGTCTTCTCCCGAACGCACCGACCGAGCTTTAGGTTCTCCACCTTTCGCGTTCCTCTCCCGAGCGCGCTTCCACATCGCGATATCTTTCCCCGCGATGCAGCCTCACGCGAGCGCCCTTCTGGCCGCGTCTTCTTCTCTGCGCCGCCGCTCCGGTCCTGTAGAGCTACGACCACCGCGTCGTAGGCTCGGGCGGCATCCTCATCGCCACCGAGGTCGGTAACCTCCTCGGCCGAGTCGAAGGTACCAATCCAGACCCGCGTCTTCTTCCCCGGGTCGCGGATCTCCGCCGTGAACATACCCCAGGGTCGCTTCAGCACACCTCGGAACCGCTTCCTCCGACGCTCTATCGCTAGCTCTTCCACAACTTGGGTTAGGGCAGCGCCAATCGCTAGCGACGTAGAGGGGTCAGCAACCGCCTGCGCACGACTCTTCCTCATCGCCATCGTGCTCGTTGTCTTCAAGAGGTGATCTCCCTCTCACGATCTGCGTCTCGTACAGCGGTCGCGCCTCTGTTGGGTCATCACCGCGCCGCTTCTCATCGCCTCGCTTTCTTCCAGTTCGTGCATCTCCACAACATGCCTTGTTGTCCGCCGTCAATCCGCGTCGGGCCAGCTACGTAGCTCGCAGATCAGACAATACCTTCCGGCAACATCCTTCCGGACCATCCAGTCCTCATCGGATCAATACCTGCGTCATTCGTCATGACTACCTCTAACACTTCAAAGCCGGAGTTTCTGATTTTTACCAACCATGTGACGACACCGCTCTCGTCTGAGCTCTTGGATGGTAAGAACTACTCCTCTTGGGCCTCTTATATTGAGCTTTGGCTTGTTGGACAGGGTTATGAAAAATATCTCACACAAACTGAAGAGGATATTCAAGTGGTCGATCGTCCTTTATGGAGAAAAGTTGATGCTCAGTTGTGTTGCATTATCCGAGCCACCATCCATCCATCTCTCCGGGATGTCTTCCGGACTCATAAGACCTACAAGGATGTTTGAATACAAGCTCAACAACTTTTTACGAACACTTCTCGGCGACTCTATCAAGTTTGTAACGACCTCATGACCATCTTTAATGCCCGTCAGATCAAGGAGTCTATGTCAACTTATTTGGGATCAGTCTCTAGCCTTCTGTGTGAGTTCAATGACCTGCTCCCACCTGCGGCCACTCCTGTTGCAGAGCTTGAAAATCGAAAGAAATTTTTTATGTCTCTGGCGTTATATGGTCTGCCCACAGATTACTCTCATGTTCGTGATCAGATCCTGGGCAGCCCCATAGAGGCCACCATGGACTCTACTTGGGCGACTCTCCTCCGTGTCCCTACCAAAATCTTGACATTACCATCTTCCGTTCCGGTTGACTCTTCAGCATTGGTCTATGGAAACAACAATAAACCTCCACCACGTAAGAATGACAAAGGACGTCCTTGGTGTAATCATTGTCACCGACCAGGACACACAATTGATAAATGTTGGAGTCTCCATTCATGCTCAGATCGCTCGAGTTCTCATCACGTCTTGACTTCCGGTTCTGATTGACACCAGCTCCAACTCCACCGCCTTCCTATGATGACTTTTTGAAGTGGTATAAGGATCGACGGGAGTCTAATTCCCTTGCTGCCATTACACAAGCTGGTAATTCCTTTGTTGGCATATCTCGCTCTTCGGGTCTTTGGGTACTTGACTCTGGGGACACCGATCATATCACTGGTAATAGATTTTTTTTTTCCTCACTATCTACTTCCGGTTATTTACCCTTTGTCACCATGACAAATGATTCTCAAACTCAGTCCCAAGGTGTTGGTATTGTTCATTCTTCTCCATCTCTTCCCATTTAGAATGTTCTTTATGTTCCCGGAGCTCCCTTTAATTTATTATCAATAAGCCAACTCACTCGGTCTCTTGATTGTGTCATCTCATTTACTAAATCTTCTGTTTCATTGCAGGACCGGAGTACGGGGAGGATGATTGGCTCCGGATGTGAGTCTCATGGTCTATATCAACTTCACCAAAACTCTCTTGTTGGTGCGGCGGCAACATCTCCACTTGTTATCCATGCTCAGTTAGGACATCCTGGTCTTGATAAGTTAAAACAATTACATCCTAGTCTGTCTCACTTAGAGTCTTTGTCTTGTGAGTCATGTCAGTTAGACAAGCATGTACGTAGTTCGTTTTCTCCTCGCATTATAAGTCGGGCTACGTCTCCCTTTACTTTGGTTCATTCCGATATTTGGGGTTCGAGTCGTGTTGCCTCTACATTAGGGTCACGATATTTTGTTACTTTTGTAGACGATTTTTCCCGTTGTACTTGGTTATATCTGATGAAGGATCGCTCAAAATTGTTTTCTATTTTCCAATCTTTTTTAATGAAGTCAAAACACAATTTGATATCCCTCTTCGATCATTGTAGAGTGATAATGCGCGTGAATATCTATCTACTCCGTTTCAAACTTTCTTGGCATCTCACGGCATATTACATCGGAAGTCTTGTCCTCATACCCCCCAACAGAATAGAGTTGCAGAACGCAAGAATCGCCATCTTCTCGAGACCACCTGGACTCTTCTCCTCCACTCTCACGTTCCTCTTCGTTTTTGGGGTGACGACGTACTTACTGCATGTTATCTCATTAATCGCATGTCTTCCTCTACTTTACAGGGTCAAATACCTCATCATGTACTTTATCCGAAGTAGTCCCTTCATCCTTTACCACCTAGGGTCTTTGGTTCTACATGTTTTGCTCATGCTCTTGATCTTGACATTGATAAACTCTCTCCTCGGTCGGATAAATGTATTTTCCTTGGGTATTCACGGTCTCAGAAAGGGTATAAGTGTTATTCCCCTACTCTCCGTCGGTATTTCATCTCTGTCGATATCACGTTCTTTGATTCAGTTCCTTTCTTTGGGTCTTCAGAGTCATCGTCTGAATTTCATCCTTCTATGCCTGTATCAGTCTTTGATCCTCCGGAGAATTCTCTATCACTCCCAGCCTCAATTCCTCCTCCGTTGCAGGTTTATCGCTGCCCTCGTCCCCGCTTTGCTGCCAACAACACGACCGCCATGGAATCATCTCTGGAGCCAGGTCCTCCGCTCCCTCCTCCGGTCCAGTCTTCTGAATCTGATATTCCCATTGCCCTTCGAAAAGGTATACGTTCCACTCGTAATCCTTCTCCACATTATGTTTCTTTGAGTTACCATCGTCTTTCTCCTTCCTATTATTCTTGTCTTTCCTCCTTGTCGTCTGTTTCTCTTCCAAAGACTGCAGGAGATGCATTTGCCCATCCAGGATGGAAACAGGCTATGTTAGACGAAATGAGTGCCTTACAGAGTTGTGGGACTTGGGATCTCGTTCCTCTACCACCAGGAAAGTCAGTTGTTGGTTGTCGATGGGTATATACAGTGAAGGTTGGTCCAGACGGAACGGTTGATCGGCTTAAGGCTCGTCTCGTTGCTAAAGGTTATACTCAGATCTTCGGATTGGATTATGGGGACACATTTTCTCCTGTTGCCAAGATGTCCTCCGCTTATTGATGTCCATTGTTGCAATTCAACACTGGTCTCTTTATCAGTTGAACATCAAGAATGCATTCTTACATGGTGACCTGCTCGAAGAAGTCTACATGGAGCAACCTCCGTATTTTGTTGCTCAGGGGGAGTCTTCTGGTCTTGTGTGTCGCTTGCGAAAATCTTTATATGGTCTCAAGCAGTCACCCAGAGCATGGTTCGGTAGATTCAGTATTGTAATTCAACAGTTCGGCATGACTCGGAGCGAGGCTGACCATTCTGTCTTTTATCGCCACTCATCTACTGGTTGCATCTACCTAGTGGTTTATGTTGATGATATTGTCATCACAGGTAGTGATCATCTCGGGATCTCACAGGTGAAACAACATCTTTTCAAACATTTCCAGACGAAGGATCACGGCAGACTTAAATACTTCTTGGGGATAGAAGTAGCACAGTCTAGAAATGGGATCATTATATCTTAAAGGAAGTATGCAATGGATATTCTAGAAGAAACAGGAATATTAAACTCAAAGACAATTGACAACCCTATGGATCCTAATGTCAAGACCTAACCCAGTATGCATATACTTAATCCCTAGTCACACATCAATATTACCCATTGTACACAAGATCGAAATGCTCGGCACAAAATTTATTTTATTCCATTCAGTTTAGCAGTCTCAACTACACACTTTACCCTCTCAACCTGAAGAAAAATAGAACATCAAAATCATCTCCCCACAAACTGGAAACCCTGTTTCATAGATGTCCCGGACAATGTGTGTCATGCTCATCATCATCTCCTCAGTTACATCACCTTCGCTTCATGCATCTCAATCTGGGTATCCTGTGTTAGTGCATATAAGATCCACATATCTCCACAATGACATGATATTGTCCACTTTGGGCCTAGACCCTCATGGTTTTATTTTTGGGCTTTACCCAAAAGGCCTCAAACCAATGGAGATATCTTTTTTCTTATAAGCACATGATCTTTTCCATGTCTTACCAATGTGGGACTTTGATTGTATTCCCCATACTCCCAACAATCCCCCCCTCAAACGAAGGACCACATTGGGCCCCCCCTCAAGCCTATCCCTCCTCGAAGGATTTTCTCTGCTTGATGTCCGATCTTCAACCCACCAGGACTTCCTGTCAGTTGTTCGGTCCCCCCGACCCAACTAGACTTCCTTCCTGATGTCTGGTTCTCTTGATCCGGACGTGGGAGCTCAACTTCCTTCGTTCGAGGTTCATGGCTTGACATGGACCATGGCTCTGATACCAATTGTTAGTGCTTATAAGCTCCACATATCTCCACAATGGCATGATATTGTCCACTTTGGGTTTAAGCCCTCATGGTTTTATTTTTGGGCTTTACCCAAAAGGCCTCAAACCAATGGAGATATCTTTTTTCTTATAAGCACATGATCTTTTCCATGTCTTACCAATGTGGGACTTTGATTGTATTCCCCATACTCCCAACATCCTGTTCCCTACCTGAAATTGTTATGTGACATCATGAGTTCACAGCCCAGTAAGTAGATCAATGATCGGGATATAACACAGGGAGGAAAATTCAATAGAAAACATATATCTCTACAACTGTAAATGTAAACTACTGTAGCTCAACATGCATTTTCGGTTACACGTTCTGTAAGTCAAGATGAAACATAACCAATACAATTAACAACATGTCATAATAACCAGTACTGCGAACCCAATCATGTCTTTCTGTTATGCTAACTGTACCTAACATAAACCCTCGTGGTACCTCACATTATGCATTTAAAATGCTGAGCCAGTCAAATACCTTATTTTCTTATGCAATCCTGAGGTACCTCTAGAAAGAAACTAAGGGAATCAGTCATCAGTCATCAGTCAATCTGTCAATTTGGGGGGCTCTCCCCGGAGCTCAACCCGGAGAGCCCAATCCGTCCAGGCACCACTAATGCTCATGTACATACAGTTAGTTAAATAAGAATTTCTGTCATTTTCTATCATACTCAGTCACAGAAGGATAACATAGAACATCATGAGTGGACGAGTATATATATATATATCTATATATAACATCTAACCTCATACACAGGTAGATGTTAATTACACACATGTACATATAATATCTAACCTTACACACAGGTAGATGATAATATAACTTATTCACATAACATCGAAGCACAAGAGAGATCTGATGAACATTTCGCTAAGAATAATAACATTAAACATCATGGGTGAACAAATATATATAACTATATATAACATCTAACCTCATACACAGGTAGATGGTAATTACACACAAATACATATAACATCTAACCTCATACACAGGTAGATGGTAATTACTCACATATACATATAGCATCTAACCTCATACACAGGTAGACGATATTTATCACATATTATAAATCATTTACAGCATTAAGAAAAATTTATAAAGAATTAACTAAACATGCTGACTGAGAACAAATATAGCAGGAATCATCTACAGACATAAAACTCATGTATATCCAAATTTTTACATCCACCCTAGCAGACTAATTCTTTTCAAACAAACTACTCCTTACATTTATTAAACCTTTATCTGGCTATTAACTGAAACTTTAAACCTCATATACATCGCGCGACATACTCAATTCGTAAGGACCCCAACATGTGGATACTCCGTTATTATCGTCCTACCGAATGAATCCCACCATACCTATTCCCGCATAAATTCATCAAAACGATCCTAAAATCCTAATCCGATCCCCTTCTCTTCCACCAACACCACTCGGTTTACCCGCTCCCTCCCCCTTGCCCGTCACCTGCCAATACCCCCAAATCCACCGATTCCAATCCTCCCCCCATCGAGAACCCCCTTTACCGCTCCAAGATTGAAAGCCCTAAATTCCTTCCCGTGAACTCTCCGCCTGTCACCTCCTCCTAGCCGTCGGGTAGCCAACTCCACCATTTTCCCTAGCTCAACCCATCCCCAACAATACCGATAATCCACCGCGGAAACCTGCTAGAACCTAATCGGGAAATCCCACTCACCGGCACGCTTCAATCCCAAACACCCCGACTCCAACTCGCCGTGACCGTCCCAACGAGAATCCGTTGGATTCACCGCCCTCGACAACTCTAGCCAAAGACTACTCACCGTGAAGAGGAAGGAGGAGGGTCGGTGTAGCTCCGGCAGCTTGGCGTCGTCTCCGGCGGAAGGGATTTGTCGATCGCCTCTTTCGTCGTCTGCGGCGGCTCGCGAGCAGAGGGTGGGTCGCGCGAACGAAAAAGAAGAGAAAAAGAAAAGGAAAAGGAAAATATAAAGGGTTCGGCCGGTTAAATGGGTTTTAGGGTTTTTTTTTTCCCTTCATGCCCCTCAACTGTGATTATTTAGGGTGTAAATAGACCCCGAATTTAACCTCCTTTTCCGATGACATACGTCCGTGTATTTTTATCATTTTATTATTATTATTATTATTTTTTCTCCGAGACTTGACATGAACAATCCCTCTACGTAACTCTGCAAAATTCTTAGCTTTCTCTGTCAAGTTGTCTTTCATTTTTCTGGTTTCATTGTGTATGTCTCAAATCTGTCCATTTTTTTTTTCAAGTGCCCCGTTTAGTTTAACCCGCTATATTTTCCCATTTATCTACGTCGCCTAATTTGTACTGCAACTGACTATAATATGCAGTTTTTGACTGGATCCGCACTAATTAGAAAACAACCATCATTTTGGAGGGCTTGTGAAATTGCTTTTACCAAGCGCTGTGACCATTCACTAGATCATATACTTCTGTGAAACAGGTAACAAACTAAAGTTTATCCGTTCGTTAACAAATTATTTATCTAAAATACAAAACTCCTATAATTTGCTTGCACAATTTGATGCAGATTGGTTGTATTCTTGAGCCAACAATAACTGCTGTAAATCTAGATATTGTAAGTTACTTCAGCTTCGCTTTGAACTAATAATAGTGCTCATTGTACTTAACGGAGTAATTCCTTCTGCAGGTTCATCAACTGTTTGATACAGATGGTGATGGCATGATTAGAAAGGAGGATTTCATGGAATGCCAACTGAAGAATCCATTGCTCATTGCACTTTTTAGCACGCATCTGAACACTGATGGCCAGTTGGAAATAGCATAACGTTGGAACACTGATCAAACTTTTCCACATCACTTATATTATGATCACACTTGATATTGTGCATCGCCGGCAACTAGCCGACCCATTGTGTGTGTGTGTGTGTGTGTGTTTTTTTGAGGTATAGTATCAGAATCGTAATTGTTTCAGAATTCAGCAAATGCCAGTATTTATATACTCGTCTTGAACATTATTTGCATCTTGTTGTTTGCCCCAGAACTATGCAGGTTCGATTCAAGGAATGAATTGATAATAGAAATTGGACTTGATCAGCGCGCTCAACGCATCCGAAACAATGGTAGGGTAACTCTATTCTATCGAAAACTATACGAGTTGAAACAAAAGACTATGTTGCTTGCTTTTCACTGTAAACTATATTCGATTAGTAGACCCGATATGAAGGTACCTAACAATGTATCAGAAGACCAAGAACATGAGCATGGCTAAAGATGTTCCAAACAAATTAAGAACAAAGACATTCTACCAAATTGAATCCAGAGCACTGCAACGTTTCGTGTTCGATCTATGGGTTGTAGGATTATATGCCAGACAATATGACATAATGAATGTGACAGAGTAAGTAGTTCATCAGACACAATCTAAGCATTGATGTCGAAAGATGGCGAAAGATGGCGATTCAAAGACACGCTTCTGGTGGTTCACATCTAACTTTCCAGGAACGAACCGATGGAAGCTTGGCACGGCGTTGACGATAGCCTGGCGAGGTCGGCTGAAGTATCAAATTTATAGTAAAATGGCACAAAGTTGTGTAGATGGATACCAAAACACCAAACCTATCCAACAGACAACCATTCTGTTGGAGCTTTAAATGTCATTGCAAGAAGTAAAGGATTCAGTTGGGGCTTCTTGACTAGTCCAAATCAATCAAGCAACTCGAGACCAACTAAATGCCTAGTTCATAAACTACCGACGCACATTGATGATCTAGTTCATCCACTAGATTGTAACTAAGACTGGGTCTTATTGACCCTTTTTCATACTTTTCAATCAATGTTAGTTATGGGTTGACCTTTAACTTGTCGAAATGTGCTGATCATCGCGACTACAATCATCAGATCAATCGAGGTCTATCTATCCGTCATGCATTACTTTTACAAGATTTATTTATTTTTTATTTTTACAATCTTCTGCTCTTGTTTGACGGATTCAGATGCTCTGACTGTGAACTAGATTCCTACGAGTCTACAGCAATCAAATCAGAAGTTCATCGGCCTTGACATCTCGAGATATCGATTTGTGAACTGGATAAGATTTTGAAGAGCTGGAAAGCCTCTCGCTGCAAAGATTTACAGAGTCTTAGGGTAGATTATTCTGGAAAATTAAAGCTTTTCAGAGGTGCTGCGAACGGAGGCGCCGACGAGGCGAGGGGAATGGACGGCCGGTTCAGTAGTACCAGATCGAGCGTCTCGTCCTCTTGTTGGGAGGAGGCGCCGGGGAAATCTGTGGCACCATGAATATGTCCTCGCTCCCCTGCTCTGGCACCGTCTTCGAGCTCCGCTGGTAGCTGACACTTGCCCCCTTGTTCGCGTGCCGCGTCTGGTGGTGTCCGACGCCGGCGAGGGAGAAGTACGGCGAAGGGAACTGGGGCACCTGCGCCGCCCACGCTGGGAACTTATCCGCCGTCGGTTCCTGCGCGCCGCCGTCCAGATCCGGCTCCAGGAACGGGAGCAACTCGTTTCCCTGCGCAACGACAGGAAGAAAAAGATGCAATTTTTAGTGTCTCGGTAGCCGGAGAGGAGAGAGGGGAAGAGAGTTCACGGACCTTCGCGAAATCCTCCATCGAAACGGCTGCATCGTCGACGAGAAGGTCCTCGACCCGCCATCCAGGGCACATCTTGATTAGGTACTCCGATATGCTGCTGGTGGGAGCGTCGGAGACGGTGGTGGACGCGGTCGCCGGCCTAGCGGCGCTACTGCAGGTGGTACTGCAGCTGGTGGTGGTCATGGGGGAGTAAGCGCTTGCCATCAAGGTCTTATTTTGGTCGCTCGCCGGTACGGCGCTTTTAGCACTGTCTTTAGCCGGAGTCGCCTCCGACTCCGGTTCCGTAGAGGAAGAAGAGGATATCGGCGCAGGGGAAAGACGGACGCCGGTGAGGATGAACCTATTGTGCTTCATGGTGAGATGGTTGGCGCTGTGGATAGACTCGTCGCAATCCTTGCAAAGAATCGCGCGATCCTCTTGGCAAAACAAGAACCCTCGCTTCTCCTGCAATTCCCAAAGCCGAAGAACTGATAATAATAATAACAAAAATCCAAACTTTTTCGCCTCAGATCCACAAACGAAGCATCAAAATCGTAGCTTGGGCAGACCCGGCAGATATCGCAGACGGGATGCGACTGGGCCGAGGGCGCGGAGAGGGCAAAGCGGCGGTGCTTGCCGGCGAGTTTGTTCGCCCGGTGGACCCGCCGGTCGCAGGCGTCGCAGAGGGCTGCCTCGTCGGCGCAACAGAACGCCGAGGCCGACTCTTGGCTGCACACGTCGCACCATATCTTCATCGGGCTCTTCGAGGCCGCAGCGGAGGATTTGACTAGAGCAGAGGAGGGCGAACGCCGGCGAGTTCAGCGTTTGGGAAGCATCGGAACGAAGGCATTTGTTGGAATTTATGCCGCGGAGTTGGCCAGCTTCGCAAGTTGCTGCAATTCGAATTTTGCCCCTGCTGTTTTAAGAATAGCTTGCTTTTATGAAAACCCCCCCAAAAGTTTACGCCTTTTGCATCCCTCGAAGGGATGGAGTAAAAAACTAAAACAACATTAAAAAGTTATGCTTTTATTAAATTAGTTTTACATATTATTAATTATTATTTTTAATATGTTATTTTTCAAATCCTATTATGCGGTTGGATATCACTTGGTCTCACAAGTTTAGCTTTGCAATTAACTCCTAATTCTAATTAATATTGTTTAATGACATGGATTAAGAAATCTTTAATAAAAAATGATAAGAAATTTGATTTAGAGTATTTGTAAGTCAACTATCAATTAATTTTTTAAGACTAACTTAGTTACCTGGACCTGATTTACTCCCCTCCACACATAGAGGCAGCAGTGGGGGGCCGCTAATGTGATGGTTCTATATTTTTTTAAGACTAACTTAGTTGGTAAGTGTAAAGGGATTTATCTGTAGTGGATATGAATCAATTTCCGAGGAATTCATCATCCAATAAATGAGTCATCGACCAACCCTCTTCTTTTGCACTTACAAATTGAGATCCTAATTTATCTTCTTCGTTGATAGAGACAGTCGGAGGAGACCGCAAATGTGAAGGTTCTATTTTTATTTTTTTTTAAGTGAATAAGAATATCATGCCTAAATTATTTGCCAAAGGCATGAACGGGTTAGGAAATTGGGCTAACCAAACAAGCTTTTAAGGCCTTCATTGGGCCCTTTTATCTTTCCACCAGGCCCAATTAAATTCAGCACTAACACGAAGGTGGCGGCATTAAACGCCTAATTATTAATTCCACAAGTGCAATTAAACTCCATCAAAATTTATTATATGATATAAACGCCTAATTATTAAAATTTTAAAAGCAAACATTTAAAAAAAAACAATGTGTTTTTATCATATTTTTTCCCACGTTTACTAATTTTCCATATTTTATATTAAGTCGAATTGAATTATCATGTTGTTGTGTGTAATATTGTTAGACTAATTGATTGCATTTAATAAGCATGGGCACATGCTTTTGTAGTCCCCCCGCACGGTCACATCCAAATACCTAACACGAATACGATTTTACTTGTGCAAAACATTAAAAAAAAAAAAGATAATTAATTTTTAAAAAAATATATTTCGACAGAAAAAGTAGAAGTAAATAATAATAATAATAATAATAATAATTATCAAGAGACAAATGTGTAAGATAACGAGGACTCTTTCTCTATGGTCATTCAATGCATCCTTTTCAATTATTCACCATGAGCAATAATATTTTCTTATTGTTTTTTTGGTCGACGTTACATATAGTTCATGGTCAACTGGTCATTAATTAACCTCTATTAATGCACCATTAGAGAGTTAAATATCACTTCCTTGTATGTTAATCTTCTCTATATTGTTCTAATTTGATTGAATGTCTCCTAAGAGACAAAATCTAGAAAAAAAAACATATGTGGACATCATAGATATTGCACAATAAGATAATAAATCTATCCCTATAAATACGAGAGTATCATTCCTTCATACATTATTAATTTCAAATATCAAAAGTTCATCGTGAATTACATCTTTTACGATGATCCATAAGTGAATTGAAAAGGACTATTAAGTTAAACGAATTCTAATCTTTTATAGAAAAAGAATTAAATATCACGACTTAATTTCTAAGAACACACATAATTCATGTACAATGTTAAAATTTTATTTTATTTTTTCCTTTCTGATATTTTGGGAAGGTTGTTGAGAGCCTTTTCATAGTAAATATAGGGTGCAATCTCCAATGGAGTCTCGAAAACTTTTATTGGAGTTTACCCAATTCAATAATTTACAGGGGTGTTTTCGATAAAACTAATAAAAATGGTGTCCATGTCGCTGCCGACAGAGGCCGGATGTTGCCATGACCCACGATACAAAACTAACCATCTCGACACGTAAATCATTAAATAAGATGCGAGATTACTTATAATTAATTTTTAGAAGAAAAAAAAGTAATTACATTTTACAATTTTTTTTTTGAATGAGAAAAGGTGGGAAAGGGATCAGTGGATGAAACTTCAACAGAAGATTTACGATCGAATCTTTTTGATCAAACGAATACCAATCAAGTCGATCGTCAATGTGTCGATCTGATTAATTCGGCTATGACTGATTTAAATCGGACGACTACTGAGCTTAGTCGACAAACCTTCGAAAGGTCAGGATATTCTTAGGTCGGTCTTTGCAAGATCAATTTTCTTCAGATTTGTTATCAGAATGGAGAATACTTCGAACTTGAAAGAACTCAAAATGAATGAGAAGGAGATCGAGACGTACCTCGACGAAACTCCTCCGACGCTCAAATAAGAAATGAAAAAAAATAAGACAGAGTCTTAAAGATTACTTAAACTTTGATCATTCTTAAAAAGAAGATCAGAGATGTATCTTTATGAATAGAAAACCAAAGACATGTCTTCGTGAAGAGAAAAATAACTGTCAAACCTCCTCACCTAATCAGCCCTATTGATCTAATTTAGCCGAACATAAATTGACTCGCACTTAGTTTGACCGGAGCACTTCCCCTTCCCCTTCCCCTTCAGTTTGACTATTGACCTGAGTGTCTCAAGAAACACAAAGGGATTAAAATAAAAAGCCATGAGTTTTTGGTAGGCATTAAAATGAGATAAGAGTGTACTTATCGAGCGAACGAAGTCAAAGATCGAATCAAAGTACTTATAGATAAGATAAGACGATTACGAAACATGTGAATCCTTTATGAGATGACGGAGTGAAGGGGGACTCATTGATAGTTACATGTACTTATAGGGCTCGAAATTCTCACCTCATGTTCGAATTTTTAGTTCTTTAGCGAACTTCAAAAGAAATCAATATTCAAAGTGAGCATGAGTCATGAGAATAATAAGTGCAACTTTTGGGCAGACATCCCTTGGCTTGGAAGGAAGTATTGTAATTTTGGATAAGAGTAAGCTCAAGAATCAACAAGTTGTCTCTCTCAAAAACTTCATATGTCAAATAACAGATTTTTTTTTTTTTTTTCAAAAAAAAAGGCCTCTTTGAGGACGATAGGATCCACTAACCTCATGATTCGGCAGGGAAAGTGTCGATGAACCTCACTGAAATTGGAGAGGGAAAGCTTCAAATGCCATAGTTACTGTGTGCATTGGCCATGGAAGCTCATTTGTATGCCTCATAAACAACCTTGATCATCAAATTTGTGAGCTATGATGTCAGTGGGAAAGCTGGTCCTTCGTTATTCCTCCTAAAAATGTTTTACTAATAACATTCTCATGCATTCAGTTATCTGAACTACGGATTATCAAATCACATAATGCAGTTGAAGTAGAAAGACCTGTAGAACATAATTGAATTGAGTAATAATAACCAAGGATAAAGCAAATACAGAAGAGGATTACAACAGAACATAGCTTTTGTGTGTAAGATCTGCACCACAGATTTCATGGTCCAAGGTCTCCATAATTCACCATGAAGCATGTTTCATCTCCATTATCATGTATCTACTTGATGAATTTGTGATGTAGACCTGCTCATTCTATGAAAAATGGTAGGTAACATATTCTAGATGAACATTTTAAGTGTGTTCCATGAACTGGAACAAGCTTCATAGAGCCAATCAAAAGAAAATAATTTCAGAGTCGATTCTTGATAAATACAATGCCAAATATTACATTTAATCAAGGAACTGCAATGTATAGGACTACTTTAAAAATTGTATTAGTTGTCATGGAATTGAAGAAAGCTCACTATTTAAGTTCTGTGCTATTGATCGGCCTTCACATGTGGTATAAAAAAAGAGTTCATATGAAGCATGATGGAGGTGGAAGAATCATAATCAGAACTATCGAACAAGGGTTTAACCTGATGTCATCAATGTGTTTGGGCTGTGTTTCCCATGTCCTCAACAAGACAAAAGACCCACACAAAAGTTCATTTAGATTATTGTGGCACTGGGTAACAAGAGAGGAAGAATGACAAGGCACCATGCACCTTTTCCAGTTTTCTGGAAAAATGACGGCTTCAAAAAAAGAAGATAAATTAGCAAAACTAAGTATGTATCACATGGGCCTAATAGCTTAAGCTTCAGAAACTAGAGCAAAAAGATTTTATCCTAGAATCCTAACAAAACTTACACACCAAGTTTCTTCCAATGAAAAACAAATTTTTCTGCTGTTCACAAAGCCCACAAATACAAATAACAATCTCATTATGTAGAATTTGCAAGCTTAAATGATAAGATAATAAAAGTACCACCTTGAAGAAAGCCCTAATGCAAGGAAAGGATCATGAATGCCACTTTTCACGTTATCTACTATGAAAGCTCAACTTGGGTGCTACAGCATAAGCGGGAGACCTTTACTTTAAATGTTTGTGTTTAGTAATTTGAAAACTTGAATTGTCATCAGCATAGCGTGATACGCCACACTGAAAAAACCAAAACATGTTGAGGTATTGGCACTCAAACAGCACAATATTACAACTCATCGTAGCAGAGTCAGTCAAACACAAAGCCTCTTTTAGATATGCACTATTGAATGAATATAATCATTAAACCTTGGGTACTGTCAGTTTGTTATAGCCCTTCTACTAATGTCTAGCAAAAATGGAGCCCTTTTCTTCTCTTCTGCAATTATGGAAGATGAGCTTCTTACTCTCAACTGAGCCCTAAACTCAGTCTGATCTAATGTACAGGTGATGGAAATATTCGTGGATGTCTCCACATGCAAACAATTAATCAAGATGTATCCTCCCTCAATGCAAATATTCATGCATATCAGTAAGTAATAGAAATTCCTTTTTCTGCCGCCTTTAGTGACAAATAGTAACCATGCAGAAGGTTAATTTATTTTTTTTAAGAGAAACCAATTAGTTTTTTTAATTCCTGTTATATCCATCAGTTTATATGAAAGAAAGAAAGGGACAATAGCAAAAAGGCGAGTTCCAAAGTTGACCGTAGCATGCTTATGTAGTTGCTAAATTACTAGTGTACCCTATAGATTGCGTAGTTTCATGAATGTATCTCCTGGAAGGAAATATTGAGACAAGGCACATTGGACCATAAAATTAGAGATCCATATGATTATCACTGGAAAAGCCTATGGAAAAAATTAGTGAGAATAATTTCATATTATATGATCTTAAAAGGTGATGTAAGAGTAACACTCATGAAATAATTCAACAGCACAGTACATATGGAATATCATGTCTCATGAGAAAATATGTAATATTTAAGCCAACATGCTTTACCTTTTAATTTAATCCTCAAACGAGTGTAGGTATCTTCAAATCATCGCCAGGAACATTCATCATATCAACTAATGCAATGGATTGTTTTACAATTTCTATATCTAAAAAAGAAGGCAGTTGGAATACGAGACTTTCATAACATAGAGTTGGTGCGGATGCAAAAGAAGCAGGCTTCCCTGCACACTAACAGGCTAGTTTTTAATGACCAAGCAGGGATAACCTAGCATTTGAACAATTTTACTCCTGCACAAAGCCGCCAAGGAACCCTCAAAAATATACATTCCTTAAGTTATAAGGGAAAACAGGCAAGTAGAGCTTGAAAATAAAAGAAACTTGAACACTGTGACAAAAATTGATTTTACCTGAGTTCATAAGTTGTTCACTGATAAAAAATTATTTTGGTAGATATTTATGCAGGGTTTTATGTTCCTTTATCTTATTCATAAGAAAACCAAACCATATCCAGAAAAGTAAGATAGTTTTAGAAACCACTGAAAAGACAAATCATAACTAGATGACCATAGTATATTTGACAATTCTCAAAATAAACCAAACGACTTTCCAGATCATTATCCAATACATGGAACATCAAAAACATACACGAAGTGTCTAAAGGCTTGGCTTATCTGGGAGCATTGAGACTGCTGCTTTATCAGTGAACCATGTCAACTCTCCATCTTCAAGGGAAATCATCTCAACAGGCAGCAAATCAGCGGTTTTCTCATTGGCCAGAGCTTTACCAACAACACCAGCTTTCCCAGCTCCAGCAACCACCATTGCAACATAAGAAGATGAATTGATTACAGGTAAAGTGAATGTAATCCTTTCTGGTGGTGGCTTTGGAGAGTCCTTTATGAAGGTAACCCACTTATCTGTAACATTAAGGAGAGGGTGGCTGGGAAAGAGAGAAGCAATATGACCATCTGGTCCCATGCCTAATAACATGAGATCGAATCTTGGATAACCAGTTGATGATTTGACAACCACACCAATGTTGACTAGATGCTTCAAAGCAGTCTCATAGTCTTCAGCAGCACCTGGGGCTGATAAGGCATCATTGATAGAACAAATTTGACCAGGTGGAATGGGGACCTGCCATTTGTGAGATAAATTGATTCCAATAAAATACTCACAGGTAAAACAATAGGTTCAGTTGTTACAGAGTCGTTATGCTCCAAGAACGTTAACAAGATATAATCACAAATGAGCTACTTTAGAAGAAACAAGAGAAAGAGCAATACTTGAGCTCTTCGCATTAATTCAAAGACTTGTTGTATACTGAAGATGAGAAACATAGTCACAGAAAGCAAATCATTAATCCATGTTTAAGAAAGTGAGCCAAGAAAAGAGATCAATTTTATTATTTGTATCTTTATGCCAAGGACTAACCAACATAAATGTACAAATTATTACTTGATTGAATCTCCACATTTGTAAGCAACATAAAACTACCAAACGCGGATAATCTTCAAGCTTCGAGATTCGGTCAAAGAGCTCGAGCAATAATCATGAAGACGAAGAGGCAAACCTTAATGGTTAAACATTTTCTCCCTGACAATTACTTCTCAATAAGATACATGACTAACGTGGAAGTTATGTTCTGCATGACTCAATAAGAATACTTTTGTTAGAATTCTGGTACCTTAGACAAAAATCCATCAAATGCAAGTTTATAGTTGCTATCTTCGTGATCCTTTGGAACCACTCGCTCATCCACCCAGAAAGTGTGCCATTTTGCCCACTCTATCGTTTCCAAATAAGGAGATTCCGTCAATTTCCTACAAAAGAGGCCTTTTTTCAACAAATCCAACCAACCAAGATATTAGAGATTGAGTCAACCAAAAAATGAACTTCATACCTGAGGGATTTGATGAGTGATCCACCGGATATGACAACAGTGAAGGCACCCCTCTCGCGGATGAACTTCTCCGACAGCTCCGCCGTATACTTCGCAAGCGATGCGGAGAGCTCCTCCTCGGTGTCGAAGACCAGCAAGCCTTGTCTCCCCTTCGAAGCGAGAGCCTTTTCGGAAGCCATGGCAGGAAGCGAGGACAACGGCCTGCGACGAGATCGGAGTGGAGTCGACCAGGCGACGGCGAGAGAAATCCTCCTTGAATGATCTAGCGTTGCTGATGACGAGGGAAGAAAGATGGTTGCCGAAAACCTCCCGATCGGTGACGGCCGCCGGCGGAGAGTGCCGTAGCTTAGTGCGGCAGGCGAGGCGGAGGTAGCAAAGGGAGCCATTATAGTGCGGAGCTCTTGCGATTGCTCGATTTAGGTTGCCGATTCATTAACTCCGTTGAGATGGAGATGGACGGTAGGAAAAAGGAGATCAAACTACGTCTTCTATGAGAAATAATAAATATAATTGGGCATGTGATGAATTTAAAATGAATTAGAACTTTCTAAATATTTAAGACGTCATAAACAATAACAGTAGCAAAAACTGGATAATATTATATATTTAAATAATTTTTAAGAAAAAATAATTTAATTTGGTAAAGATTATTTTTTTTAGAAAATAGAGATCTATGCCCCAACAAAATGATCGATTCCATGGGAAAAGTGAGATAACGTGGTATAGAATTATATTAATGTACAAAGATCAATTTTCATTCGGTAATTTATTAAAGAATGTAAGTGAAATTTAAAATTGTTCAAATAGTATCTCATATTTTCATATTTATCAAATAACGTACTTAATTCTCTTTTTATTCCTCTCCGCCAAACAGATCTGTACCACCGTAAAAATCCCGAACGTGGTGTTGGGAATTTAAATCTCAGTACCACAGTGGTGATGTTGGATACTGAGATTTGAATTTCCAATACCACAGTGGTGCAAGTCTGTTTGGCGGAAGAGATAAAAAGAGAATTAAGTGCGTTATTTGATAAATATAAAAGTATGAGGCGCTGTTTGGCCAATTCTAAACTTCACGTGCGCTGTTTGATAAATCGTCGATTTTCATTGAGCATGAAGTGCTGACTTTCTATCACATCCAAACATTAATAAGATAAAATTTTATCATAATTAATCTTTTTCATATTGACTATGAGATTGATTGGTGAAGTATTAAGGATGAATAAATCATATTTTATATCAATAAAATGATGAAGGACTACACTCTTATATATAGTCCTTAGGATTATCCCAATTGTTAAGTACAAAGAGATAACTTTTAAGTAAACATGAGTCAATTTTTTAAGATTTCATTGTCATATATTATTAATCGATCTCTTCCTTTTTTATTTGTCATTTGAGATCTTGATTTATTTTTTCCATCAATAAGAGCAGTTGAAAAGGACGACTAATAGGACGGTTCAATATATTTTCCAAATAATTTAAATTTGAACCATTGTAATCAAAATTGCTCCCAAATAAAGGAGATTTGAGAGAGAAAAATTATTTTAATGTGAAAGAATTAGAGCAACTCTAACTAAATTTATTTGGATTGAAGTAATTTTGACAAAACTTACTCTGATATAAACTAATTTTAATCAGAATTACGTTGAGTTAGTTGACATTAGGGCTGTAAACGAGTCTTCCAAATTAAATTTTATAGTGTTCAAATTTATTTGATAAGATAATTAAGTCGTGTCAAATTAAGTTTAAAATTAACTAAGCTATTAAAAAATTTATTTAAATTTAGCTTAGTTTCTTTTTTTGTTTTGAGATTGAATTTGAATTTAATTTGACTTGTTTAATGAATATTGAGTATCAAACTTTTAATTAAATTCGATTTAAATTTGAATCAAATTTTTTTAAATTTAATTTATTTAAATATTATCAAAGTCAAGTTTATTTGTTTATTTAAATTTTTTATATTTTTAATCTTTATTTATAAATTAGTATAAATAATTTTTAAATGAGTTTATTAATGAATATTATTTACGAATATTAACAAGTCAAATATATATATGTTCAAATTTATTTATTTAATTTATTAAATTGTTTAAGCTTGTTTATTAATTGACTTTAATGTATATTAAACGAACGTAAACGAGCTCTTATCGAATCGAATACTAAGCTTATTCATGAATACTAAATTCATTTACAACCCTAGTTGGCCTGGTAAACTATTTCAATTTAACCATTTTGATAAAAGTCGCTCTAAAAGTATTTAACTAATTTTAATTAAATTTAATCATTTTTTACTAACTTAAAATAATTTAATAATTTTAATAAATATTAATAATCGGTGTAAATGACGATTCATTCGCCCAACGTCCCAGTCAATCAATTTTATAACCGACGCAAATAAAATTAATCACGATAAATATTTATCTTACAAGCACTCTAATCATATTTTCTCTATTGATACTTATAATATTAACAACAATTTCACGAAAGTGGTTCCCCATCCTTCACGCTACTTAAGCATTACTCGAAGCCAAAGATCCACCGTGATTTACATCCCTTACTATGGTCCGGGGGCGGACCGGTAGGAACCGCTAGATTGACGGTTCCAATTTTTTTTTTTTTTTTTTTTTTTGTACAAATGAGTATATATATAGATTTTAGTTAAACTGCCAAAATATCTCTGAAGTAAAAATATTTTTAATATATAGATTTGATATTTTTTTAAAAATGAAACATCCTTTTATGAAATTTTTTATTTATTTTTATTTAAAAAAAAAAACCTCCACTTGCACTTCTATTATATAATTTTTTATTTTTATTTATATACTTAATTATCCTTCGCACCACCGACGCCGATTTAGCAGCCGATCTCACATCGTTTCCACCCCCCACTCCACTTCCCCTGCGCTATTTCTTCTTCTTCTTCTTCGGAGGCGTAGGGCGCTCGAGAATGGAGGTCTTCTACTGGCTTCTCTTTGGCGGGCTCGCCGTGGTGGTGGCCACCCTGGAGCTCAGCAAGACCACCCGCGATCGCGCCGCCACCTCCTCCGCCTTCAACTCCTTCAAGAACAACTATCTCCTCGTCTACTCCCTCATGATGGGTGAGCCCTCCTTCCCCTTCCTCTACATCTTTTCGCACCCACGGCAATGTGCAGATCTGATCTGTTCCCATCGGTTTAGGACCAGATCTCACTCTTCATTCCACGCGCTAGATTGTTTCACAATGATTTCTGTCTTTTGTTTGAGGCAGCTGGAGATTGGCTGCAGGGACCCTACGTCTACTACCTTTACACTACGTATGGCTACGGGAAGGGAGACATCGGCCGCCTTTTCATCGCCGGATTCGGATCTTCCATGCTGTTCGGTACCATTGTGGGTTCCCTGGCTGACAAACAGTGAGCGCTCTCCCAAATTGGAGCCGATCTAGTGTTTGTTTCACGTTTGCTATGTGAATCGAAGCTTTTTGTGTTTAAAATTACAGGGGTCGGAAGAGAGCTTCTGTGACCTACTGTATCACCTACATCCTTAGCTGCATCACCAAGCATTCCCCGCAATACAAGGTCTTGATGCTGGGACGCGTGTTAGGAGGGATCGCCACGTCGCTCCTGTTTTCTGCGTTCGAGTCCTGGCTTGTTGCAGAACACAACAAGGTTATTCTAAGTCACTACTTTTTCTTTTTGTTTTTGAAAAAAAAAATGTTTGCCTTATTTGTCAATTTTTTCCCTTAAGTAAGCTGATGCCAATTGCGTTTACCGGTTGGAAATAGTTTCATCTATGACTTTTTCGGGACTGTACTGCTGTACATACCCTATTTGCTTGGGTCTCCTGTTATTTTCTTTACTCTTTGTCACGTTGACACTCCCCATAACAAAGCAAATTGGAAGAGAATTCGGAATGGTGGTCAAGCAGATTTTGCAATTGTTACAGATTGCTAGACCCTTTCTAAATTCCCATCCACTCGCTGTTCATGCGCCTGCTTAGTTTTAGAGCTTCAAGAAAATTTTACTTGTCAGAATGTCTTCTCTCAATAACAGAATCATCCGGTCTGTACTATACTAGTGAGTCAATTTATTTGTTGACTCTCTGTCAGAATCGAAGTAAAGTGACTAACAGAAAAAGAAACGAAGGAACATTTCGCGAATGACTTTGCGAAAAGATGACGTGTAGCGCACACACAAAAAGACATCCAAGGATAATTTTATGAATGATTGCCTTTCAGTCCCCACGGGATTAGTACAGGACAAACTTACAAAAGAGAGCAAGGATAGATTCTTAACTATTAGATGAAAATGTCAGTTTGGATATTGTCATCTCTCGTACTAAAGTTTCACATTGCATTTATAGGTCATCCGCGATTTATTTTCTCTCATAGTACTGAGGGATCGAGGATCGACTATGAGGAGCCGCTAGATTGACAGTTCTAACTTTTGCAAAAGATGAGAATACTTCAAACCTTCTATTTGTTAAGAATTAGATATCCGTTGAGATCCAAGATTACAGCGGGAGAAAACTGTGTGGGTACATCATGTAAAATGTTGAACCCTCTTTATGAAATATAAGATCAATCTCAAGTAGGAAAATATATAATGAGGAACATTATCTTGATAATGGCATGAGACTTTTAAATATATGCGATATTGAAAATAATGCTTATCGTTTAATATGTGTACAAAAAATTCTATGCATGACATGTAGCTCCAGTATATGAAAATAAGAGGGAAAATTGGCATGATATGAATATGTTAAACCACAACCAATAAATTTTATAGTTAAAGGAGTTAAATCAATTTAAAAAAAATAAAAATCAGGGTTACAAACAAATTCCAATAAAAAATAATTAATGGGATAAAATTTTAATTTAAATATTACTAATGATATAATCTGTATAGAGCTTAACATAGAAATAAAATCCACGTAGCTAACTCCAAATAGTTAGGATAAAGACGGCTTGATAATAGTGACGGCAAATGCAACATGTATCAGTGTCACATCGATAAGTAAGAAACTGAGCAGTGAATCTAAAAACTTAAACTTCCTTTTGCAAATTTCAATTGGTTGTGCCCTTCTGAACAAACTCCACTCTGTTTATCTAAGATATATAACTTCTTTTTGGTTCTTAATAAGTGGACAAGTAGAATTTATACGAGTTGGAAGTATTATATTTGGTTGGCATGTCTTTCATAACTTATTAAGTTTCTCATATGTTTTTACTACGATTATACAGAGGGGTTTTGAACCACAATGGTTGTCCATAACTTTCTCCAAGGCCATTTTTCTTGGCAATGGGCTAGTCGCCATTATATCTGGGCTCTTTGCTAATTTACTGACAGATAACTTGGGTTTTGGACCTGTTGCTCCCTTTGATGCTGCTGCTTGCTTCCTCGCAATAGGCATGGCAATTATATTATCAACATGGACTGAGAACTATGGGGACGCTTCTGAAAGCAAAGATTTACTGGCCCAGTTTAAGGTTGCTGCATCAGCTATTTCTTCTGGTTAGTATTGCAGTTCAATTCAGTATTTAAAGGAAATATCAATATGACCCCCTTCAAAAGTATGATGTTGAGGTCTGCTGTGTTCTTGCAGATGAGAAAATTGCTTTACTGGGTGCAATACAGTCACTGTTCGAGGGTTCCATGTATACGTTTGTCTTCCTTTGGACTCCTGCTTTGAGTCCAAATGATGAGGACATTCCTCATGGTTTCATTTTTGCCACTTTCATGCTCTCATCAATGTTAGGCAGCTCCATAGCATCTCGGCTATTAGCCCGTGCAGTACCAAAAGTTGAATCTTACATGCAGCTTGTATTTGCTACATCTGCCATCACTCTCCTACTACCAGTTGTTACAAATGTGTGTCCTTGTTATTAGCCTACTACTGTTTTTTGCTTCCACTCTCTTTTCAACTTGCAGTCAGATGTCTTTTTTTTTTTAATTTTTTTTATGCTTTCCTGCAGTCCTTGATAACACCGTCCACAGTCAAAGGCGGGAGCATTTCTTTCGGGGGTTGTATTCAGCTCTTTGGATTCTGTACATTTGAAGCATGTGTTGGAATATTTTGGCCGTCCATTATGAAAATGAGATCCCAGTACATTCCTGAGGAGGCTAGGAGTACAATCATGAACTTCTTCCGCATTCCACTGAACATATTTGTGTGCATTGTTCTTTACAATGTAAGCTTCCCATTAACCTTTTTCCTCCCAATTTCAGCATATTCTCCACAAAAATTTAGTATTTCAAGGTTTACGATCCTTTTATTTTGCGGTATCATTACTGGGAAAGTCTTGATTGATTACTAAGTTCATTGACTCAAAAAGTCAACTAAACTGTCTATGTTTATATTATTTGTAGTAATAGTCTTCATCTGTAAAATTGTGGAATCACGTCGTAATGATTGTTGAAGTGCCAATTTATAGGTTAGCGCATTCCCTATGACTGTCATGTTTGGCATGTGCACTGCTTTCCTTTTCCTCGCCTCAATTCTACAAAGGAGGTTGATGAAGGTTGCTGAAGCCCACAGATCAAGTAAGATGAAACATCTCCAAGTTGTCCTTTCTTAATGAATTGAATTTGTAAACATTTGAATTTTCAGCATAATCTTCAAATATAACTAATGTTCTCCACATTGACCACAACTAGATATCATATTTCTAAGATTTGAAGTTTTCAGCAAAACGGTGGGATCAAATATAGAACAAATCAGGATTATCAGCTCTCTTCTTTTCTATATATATATAGAAAAGCAACATGGCTAATGTAACCATAAAAATTAAACAATCTCAATCTTATTCCTAGTGCGGATTCACCTAAACGGTTGATTAACATTGCTAACTGACGACACAAGCAAATTGTGTGTAACCTCCACCTTCGAAGAACTAATTCACTTACTGTTAATTACCTTTCTATTGTGTTCTTATCTTATGAACTTCATCCTATCAACCTCATGCATTGGAGAATAGCAACATCGACCCCCATATCAGAGAATAATATTTGAGATGTTATTTTAGTAGTATGTTTTCCTTCATTCAAATCATCACTAATATTCTGTGCAGAATTTTCAGATTGGACTTCCGTCAAGGAAAGAGACGGTGAGGAAGAGCCACTAAACATTTGATGAAGGTGGGATCTGAAAGACAAATGCAACAGTGTGTTTGCAGTGACCAGAACAACGGATATGCAAATACTTCGTATTGAGGTTCATCCTAGATTCTTATTATACAGTGGTAAAAACTGCAAAGTTTTACTAGTATCTCTGTGCTGCTTAATTAGTCGATTCCAGATAAGTTTTTTTTTTTTTTATATTACCTATCCATTTGCTGCTTCCTTCTGTATCTTCTTTACTCATAACTTGAGTTTCTAGACTGTAGAGTTCATCATCTTCAGAAAATAATCAATATTGTAAGTTTTCCGATTCAGTAAAATATATGAGGAGATATTAAAGATGATTGCATGATGTTTTCTTGCACATTTCTTTGAAAGTAGTTAAGCTACCCAAGATTCTCAAAGTTGCATGCTTTCCTTTCATTCAGCAATTATTTCATAACTAGAACTCTAGAAGCCATAATATTTTTCACGAAGAGCAATATTCATTCATTCATACATTCATTCATTCATTTTGACATCATGAATCAAGAAATTATTATTAAAGATAAAGAAAAGAAGAGTGAAGTGCACGAGTTCAGTGATAAAGAAAGGGTAGAATAGAGTTCAGGCAACAACCAAACGAACATGTCTCGGCATCATGACCTCGGTGGTTCCTTTCGCTTTCTACACCTCTCCGGCGATCTCCTTAAGCCGTTCCTGATCCATCTTCCCTCTCGTCCTCATCACCACTACGTGCGCCGCCCTCATCTCGTCGCAGATTCTCCCGATCTCCTCCATCACCTCCTCCACCAGCAGAGTTTTCCCCTTCGCCACCAGCATCCTCACCAGCACCACTAGATTCCGATAGAATCCCCCGCCCTCCGAGACCCTCCTCACCACCTTCCCCTTCGCCCTCTCCCCCAGCGCCGGGATCGCCCGCAGCCCCCGGAGGAGCCGCCTCGCATCCCTCTCGACGGCGTCGAGTACTCCGTCGCAGCAGGCAGCGTCTAGGAGGGCGGCGGCGTAGCCGGTGGACGCGGCCGCGCAGCGAGCAGGAAGGCAGAGGCGGCGGAGCGGGGAGGAGGAGGAGGGGCGGAGGAGTTTGGTGGGGCGAGTGGATTTTGGTTTGACGGCGGCAGCGGAAAGGACAGGGAACGAAGCGGGATGGGGCGGAGGGTGAAGGAGTTGAGTGGGGTGCGGGGCAGCGAGAAGGGCGGCGGCGGTGGCGGCGGCAGGTTTTAGGCCGGAGGCAGCGGACGGTGCGGAGAGGGCGTCCATGACGATTTTGTTGGATTCGCAACTGGAAATGCGGTGCTTTTCTAATTTTATATGGTCGAATTGTGCTCTTGAGATAGGCGTTGGCCTTATTAGATAATTATCTAATTCGGATTGCCTTCCAAGTTGATGAACCGAGCACCACCAAAATGCTTTTCCAAAAATAAAAATATATTTTTGCTTAAAAGATCGTTTAAAAGATTTTTTTTTTTTATATTTATTTACATCTTTAAGTATTTAAGTTGTACAAGGGATGTTGCGGCCTGCTCGAGATTGGGTCGTGCGTGACCAAACGTGCGTCAATAATGATATATAACAAAAGATAATTAAGATTATTTAGTTCTTAGTCATACGATAAAAAAAAATCATAGAGAATTATATCGACGATCAAATAAATCATAGAGAATTATACTCCTCGATAGTTGATCAGAACTTTTAAATTCGAATAACCCATCTGTGCTGCTGATAAGGATGATTTTTTAAAATAGGTTCAAATAGTAAATTTATTACCAAAATAGATAAATTTTAAACTATTTATCAAAATAGATGGGAGAGGATGAATTACTGGGATTTCAATCCCGGATTATATTTTATTTTATTTTATTTCCATTGCCGGGATTAAAATCCCTGCAATACTCTTTTTTTTTTATTGTCGGGATTAAAATCCCGATAATGTTCTTTTTTTTAAAAAAAAATTATTTTATTTCCATTTTTTTTAATTTTAAATTTCATATTTTTTGTTTTTAAATTTTTTTAAATAATCAAAATTTGAAATAATTGGATTACATTGTGTTTTATTTTTCGTAATTCGTCGTCGACCGACCACCACTCTCTCGTCGGTTAGTCACGATTCATTCATCGGTCGGCCATCACTCGTCCGTCGTTCGTTGCCCATTAGCCGACTAGCTGTCGTTCACTTGCCAATCGATCGATCATCGCCCTCCCGTTGGCGAGCCGTCGTTTGCCCATCGATCGGTCGGTTGATCGTCATTCGTCGATCGGCCAATCAATCGTCGCTCGTCGATCGATCGATCGTGGAAAATTTTTTAAAATAGAAGTGAATAGTAAACTTATTACAAATATAGATAAAATATAAATTTATTAATTATCGGGAATAAATTCCGACATTTATTTTTTAAAAAAATGACGTAACCATAAATTAAATATTTTTTAATTAATTCTAATATATTTTATTACAGTGAGGGCGGATGATGGTCGACGACGATGACAACGACGTGCGATTGCGACACATAAATTTATTTATTTTTTAAATTCATAATAAATTGTGGGATTTAACAAAGAGCTAAAGCTCATTAATTTTTATATTTTATCGGGCGAGAAACGGGCGACGAGCGAGAGGTGTCCTATCGGCGGCGATTGATCTGCCAACGGTGGCGGGCGGTCGGCGGCTACCGGCGACGGTCGTGTAGTGGCCGAAGGCCAATCGCGACCGGGCACTGACCGATGCCCGATCGCGACCGGACGCTGACCGATGCCCGATCGCGACCAGTGACCGACCGCGATAGATGGCGGGCGACGGTCAATGGTCGAATTTAAATCGCGATAATAAAATAAAAAAAATATTAATGGGGTGATGAGCTCGATTTTTATATTTTATCGGGCTCATCACCCCATTAATATTTTTTTTATTTCATTATCACGATTTAAATCCGACCATTGACCGTCGCCCGCCATCTATCGCGGTCGGTCACCGGTCAGGATCGGGCATCGGTCAGTGGTCGGACGCGATTGGCCTTCGGCCACTGCACGATCGCCGTCGGTAGCCGTACACCGCCCGCTGCAATCGATCGTCGTCGTCGACGGGCCGCCTCGCCGCGTCGCTCATCGCCGTCGTCGTTTGATAAAATATAAAAATTAATGAAACTTTCCTTCGTTAAATCCTACAATTTATTATGAATTTAAAAAATAAATAAATTCGTTCGATCATGTAATAAAATATATTAGAATTAATTAAAAAATATTTAATTTATGGCCACGTCATTTTTTTAAAAATTAAATGTCAGAATTTATTCCCGATAATTAATAAATTTATTTTTTTATCTATATTCGTAATAAGTTTACTATTTACTTTTATTTTAAAAAATTTTCCACGATCGACGAGCAGTGATCGATCGGATGATCGACGGATGACGACCAACCGACCGATCGATGGGCAAGCAATGGCTCGCCAACGGGAGGGCGGTGATCAACCGATTGGCAAGCGAACGGCAGCTAGTCGGCTGGTGGGCAACGAACGACGGACGAGTGATGATCGATCGATGAATGAGTCGTAACTAACCGACGAGAGGACGGTGGTCGATCAACGACGAGCTATAAAAAATAAAATACAACGTAATCCAATTATTTTAAATTTCAATTATTTAAAAAAATTTAAAAATAAAAAATAAAAACAAAAAATACGAAATTTAAAATTAAAAAAAAAAACCAGCAATGTAAATAAAAAAATTAAAAAAAAAAAGAGCATTGCCGGATTTTAATCTCGGCAATATAAATAAAAAAATTAAAAAAAAGAAAGAAAAGAGTATTGCCGGAATTTTAATCCCGACAATGGAAATAAAATAAAATAAAAATATAATCCGGGATTGAAATCCCGGTAATTCATCCCCTCTCATCTATTTTAGTAAATAATTTAAAATTTAACTATTTTGATAATAAATTTACTGTTTGAACCTATTTTAAAAAATTCCCCACCATATAATATAGCAAATGTTTGTCTTTGCGTTGAAATTTCAAAGATATTTAGTTAAGATGTCTTGATATATTACTTAGCAACACAAAATCGAATGAAAAGTTACAAACCCATTCCGAGGATTATTGTACGATTCCCTCTGGTATAAAAATATTTGACTCATCTCCAATCAAATCTAATAGAAAGCATCAGAAGTTCATGAATCTTGTGTTTTACATTTGCACAAAATTGATAAAGGACAGCAAGAAAAAAATGAATAAGACCAATAGAACTTCGATTCCGCCTAATTATTCCATTTTATTTTCCTCCGATTTCAAAGGAAATCAAGGGAAATGAACTTTAAGCATGCGTCTAACTAGTACATACAAATTAGTAACTAATATTGCAAAAAATTTGTCCAAGCTGCACACTCATAAAGTCATAATAGGCGTAGCTATGTAGGACTGTTTATGAGCAGAAAATTCATCATCGAAGCCTCCCTTTAATCCCTTGATTTGTTTTTCTTAATTATTTAAAAATATTTACCAATAACAGAGACTCCTCATTACATTTTTTGTAACATATGAATTCAGCCAAACTTGCAATTAAAAATTTTCTACTATATGTGCTTAATTAATTACAAAAAAAGATGAACAACACCTCTCTCGTATCATTTGGTGTAAGCAGGGCATTAATTTGGTGTTACAATCAGAAAAAGCTTATCTATTGTATCTAGTAAATCAGTGAAGTGCTTAACATCAAGTTAATAAGACAACCATTTTCATTCTTCCTTTTTTCCCATGCAGCAGGAACACACTTAAGACTACAATTTGGATACCTGAAGTGGTAGTAAGCCCTCCCCTTCCAGTTTCTTGTTTCTGTAAAAAGGAAAATTGAATGCAGAGGAACCTTCAGCTGTTGTTACTCTCTGCTTTTGACTCGCACATTAGTTCAATTTGGGAATGGTACAAGGATTAAGTTGGATCTTTGGAATCATATGTTGCTGCTGTTCTACTGAGTTCACCATAATTCGAGGACTTGGATAACCACTCTGATATGCTTCTTAAACTACTTTTATAATTTTAGGGACAATTGAAAACCACTGCAAGAAACCAACTCCATGCATAATCTAGGAGCTAGCGATGTTTGTATGTGTCTTTGGGTAGGGAATCTAGATGAATATGTAGTTATACCACTCAACGACTTGGCGAAAGCAATTAAGCATCTGAATCTTTTCTCATCATCTACAAATGTGTGATTTCAAGTCTGTTGTATCCATTTTCAATAGCCCTTGTACTTCACCATAGTAACACAAGTAAGAAAGTTAAGGTTTGATGATTTAGATTAGGAGACTGAACAAAGTAACACCTAGGATTTCAACTCCGGGAACTGAAGAAAGTCCAAGCAAACTTGATATCCAGTGAAACTTTGATTTGTACACACCCTAAACACTGAAACTTAAAGATCTATCTATACATGGAAGAATAAATATCAGTGTATCCAACTAAAAACATAGTACTACAAGTAAATTCTGATGCAGAAGGAAAAATCAAGAAATAATTAGATCGCAAGTAGAACAGCAAAATTCTAATTAGATTGTGAAAAGGGCACAAGGGTTACCAGAATAACAACACTGAGCACTTGATTGGGATAGAAATAACACAGGGAAAGTCGCATAGGACTGGATTCAGGGTCACTCAAAGCTCAAACTCTTCTTCACGGAGCACCATCTCGGCAGCCTCTTCTTCTTCATCGTCAAGCATGAAGTACTGGTTCTTCTCCACCGGCCTAAACATATAAAACATGAACACATAGAAGGCAAGGCTTGCTGTCTCCTCAGTTGCCACGCTGACCCAGTGATACTTGTAAGATGCTATTGTCCTGAGCGCATAAACCACAATCCTAGTAAAGTACAGATACCCAATCACTACTATGTAGAACTGCCGGAAAAGAGTGAGCTTGGCAAGGTTCTTCGCAGCTTTCCCATCGGTCTTTGAAGTCTCCCGCAGAGATCTGATTGACCAGATGATTGGGAAGAGGATGGCGCAGCAGCAAACAACGTCGATGAGGAGGAAGACCTGATTCCAGGTGACCCAATTCTGGATGAAAGGACCAGTCTCGCCGATCACAATGGAGGCGATGTTGGCTATCACCTGGAGAGGAATCACAATGATGAGCACCTTCTTCTCTCGCTCCTGCAGGAAGGGCTTCAGGAAAGACCACCCGGTGCCAATGAGGACGATGACGGTGAACAAGAGCACGCCTTTCAGGAACTGGAAGATGTAGAAGAGGACGTCCCACCCATGGGGAGTTCCGGTTTGGCGGATGTAGTGCTGGTCCTCAGCAGCGAAAACAAGATTGAGGGCCTTGGTGAGGAGGAGACAGGCCATGAGATGGTGGATCCATTGGGCAGCAAGGCGGTTTTGGAAGAGGGTGACGTAGATCCAGAAGGCAAAGAAGGCGACATAGACTATGGCGAAGAAAGCGTACAAGGAGGGGACGGGGTACTGACCGACTGAGAGGTAGTCGCGAGAACCATCGGAGCGGCCATTGTACATCTCGGTGCGAACGGACATAGAGACCGAGGTCTCGGGAGCGCAATTGGCGAAGAAGAGGCTGTACTCGTCCGGGCGAGTGATCGGGAACGAGCGGTTCAAGGACTTGTAGGACCGTTGGGAAATCTCGGCGAAGTTGAACAGGAAGATGACGTAGGTGCTGTGAAGGATACATCCGCCGTTAGGGTTAGGGTTGGAGTTAGCGCTGCTCACGTGCTGCGAGTCGTAGGCAGCCTGGATGAGACTCTCGTCGGCGAGGAGAAAGAAACCGAGGAGGGCAGGATCGGGTGTAGTGAGGGTGGAGGTGACCGAGACGTCGGATACGGTGATGTTCACCTCGCCGTGGGGGGTGAACCCGAACTTCTCGAAGAGGATGATCGGCCGGGAGTCCGAGGAGATCTTAAGGTTCTTGATCTCCGCTGACGACGACAAGATCGAAGCGAGGATGACGACGACGAAGAGCAGCGGAACAAAGGGGGATCCGGGAGGAAACCGCGCCATGGCGGCGAGATCCGATCTTGGACAGCGTCGGCGAGAGAGAGAGAGAGAGAGAGAGAGAGAGAAAAGAGTTTTTTTTTTCCCGATTGTTCGGCTCAAAAAGGGATTTTTACAGAGAGGAGAGCGACGGGCAAAGAAGCGGCGAGCGGCGGTGGTAGATCGCCATCGGCACCCCTTGACTTCGCTATTAAGCGAACACAAGCGTCGAGTTGTCCAAACTGTTTTTTGACCGTCCGATTGGTGTCAAAATTCGCGACTTTTGATGTGGTTTAGCCTTAAATGTGAAAGTGAAATAAATTTATCATAAAAAAATCGTTTTTTATTTCTATTTTTATTTTTTTTTAAATAAAAAAAAATTCTGAAAAATTGAAAAACATAAAAAATATTTTTTATTTTATGAAAAAAAAAAAAAAAAAATTCTACGAATCAAATATTTCCTAAAATTTTATATAATAAAAAAACTATTTACATTTTAACGCTTCAGTCGATTAGTACTTCATCATGAAATTATAAAATTGAAATATATTTATTAATTGCCTCAAATAAAAAAAAATGAGATAGTTGAACCCATGACTTTCTCAAAAAAAACATTATTCCTACGTGTGGTGGAGGGAGATAGTACATAAATATAAAATCATCAGTAGTTTAATCATCACTTTTAAAATTCAATCTCTTGTCCTTTCAAATCTGAGACTAACTCCTGACTTTCTCGGTTCCATTCCAGTTTGTCTGGTCCTTTTAAAGTGGAAAAAAAAAAAAAAAATAATAATAATAATAATAATGCGCAACGGACGGTCAAGTAGGAGACAGCGATAGCAGAACCAGAAGGACATTTGCGCTGCACCTGTTCTCAACGTAAAATTTAATAATTATTTAACCTTATTCTCAAATAGACCGTTAAAAATTAATTAAAATTGGAATTTATATTTAATTATTATTTACTTTTGTCTAAAATTTCAATTTTTTTTAATGTATTTGCGTTTTGCCCAGTTACAAGCCATTATTATCTCGTTGGATCTGCTCCGGGAATCCGTTGCGCGACGAGGCGCTTTCTGACGTCTGATCGATCTTCAACGGCTCGTGATCCGATGCTTTGATTCGGGTATTAAAGACTGAGACAAAGAGAGTTATGCACCTGGAGAGAGAGAGAGAGAGAGAGAGAGAGAGAGGGGAAGGCGAGGCGAAGCGAGATGGGTCTGCTGTCAAACAAGGTGGAGAGGGCGGAGATTAAGGCCGGCGATCACATTTACACCTGGAGAGCGGTCTATACTTACGCCCATCACGGTACTCCTCCAATCTCCTTCCCGTTCTTCGTAATTGTTTTGGGTCGTGTTCTCCGTTAATCGCCGTCAACGATTCTTCCATTTCTGTTTGTCCGCAGCTCAATTTGTTTTTTTTTTCATCTGGATTTTTGATCCGTCATGGTTTGCGTGTGATCTCCCAATCCATGCTTGATTTTCATATTTAACAGCATTATTTGGGGGGAAAAATAGGGAATCGTGATGGAACAGCACAAATTAGCCCCAATTGAATGATTTTCAGTACCGTGGTATCTTCGTCGTCTTTGTTTTATTAGATTTAACTTATCAGGCCATGCATTGGAATCGTTGACTTGGATGATAATGTAGAGGATTAAAATTCTTCCAGGAGAAAAAAAAATGTAGTTTTTACCTGCAAGTAAAATTCTTGCTCCAGTAATCGATCTTTGAATTTTTCTGACAATATATGTGAAGTAGCTTGCCTACTTCCAACTGTTTTTCTGATTCTTCAACTTTTGAATTGATTAGGTAGATGTGGTTTAGAAGATTTTAATTGGAACATCATGATGTTTCTTTGTTCTTACAAAATTCCTACCATCATGGTTTGGTTAACTGCCCGAGTACTGTATGCAAGTTTGGACTCTTCCACATTTAGTTCAGATTCTACATGCAATTCAGTGCTTAGATGAAAAGTACCTTCTCTGGTTGTGTCATATGCAGCATAACTTAAAGTCGTACTTGTGCATTATTTGTCAGAACATCTACCTTTTGTTATTGGTTACTGCCTTTGGTTATACATGATTTCCTCTATGGTATTTACTTAAGTACTGTGTTTGCTGATTCTTTCTCTGTCAATGCGTTTTCCTTTGGAAAACTAATCTTTTATTTTTTATTCCTTCAGTCTTACACTTCAGGCAGGTTCGTGTAATGCACTGGATAGATTAGTCAATTCAATATCAAGCAATTTATAGAACTGTTAATGGAAGTAATCAAGAAGGCTAAACTAGTCATCATCATCACAGGACAATGGTTTTCATTTTGGGCCTTCTTTGTTGGGGGGAGCATTTTTTGCTTTTCACATGTGATGTTCTTTTTGAGCTGTCCTGGTTTCTGCTTCTATGATTACTCCTTTAACTGAGATTCCTTCATGGTAAATAGTTTCTTTCGCTGCTTATGATAGTTTTTTTTCTCTCTCGATGTATTGAATTGCATGTTTAATTGCTGATTGTTCATCTATCAGTGGGACCAGCATAAATTTTGGTTCGGATGTAAACACAAAGTTGCAATTACAAACATCTCATAGAACTTGCCCACTTGATTGAAAAAGTTAAAGGTTGAAGAACTTCATTGAATTCTGACTGATTCTTCTTCTTGACAGTTCTGAAAACTTCTTCATTGTCTTTGCCAGGGCAAATAAAAACTTCATCTATTGTTTGAATTTTTCATGAAGAACATTCATCAGGACACCTACTAATCGTAGATGGGTTGATAAACTAGTTTAGTACAATACATGCAGGAATTTATGTAGGAGGAAACAAAGTGGTTCATTTTACCCGAAAAAAGGACACTTCCATGGCCGTTGATTCATCCGGTCCCTCGACCATTTCTTCTAGCTCAAGCTCAGGGGTTCCTGAGGTGTGCTCGACATTCCCCGATTGCGGATTCCACCAACCCAATAGCGGGGTCGTCCTCTCTTGCTTGGACTGCTTCCTTGGCAATGGCTCCCTCTATTCCTTCGAATATGGAGTGCCGGCGTCGGTTTTCCTAGCCAAAGTCCGGGGTGGCACATGCACCACCGCAGTATCTGATTCCCCAAACACCGTAATCGACCGAGCCATGTACTTGCTTCGGATTGGTTTCGGCAACTATGATGTCTTCGAGAACAACTGCGAAGACTTTGCTCTCTACTGCAAGACCGGCCTTCTATCCATTGAAGAGCTTGGAATTGGGAGAAGTGGACAAGCATCGTCCTTATTTGGCGTTCCTCTGGCAGCCTTGCTCTCTACCCCGTTCAAGTTGTTGGCAGCCGGGCCTGTGGGGATGGCCACCGTCACCGCCGGCATGTATTGTGCAAACAGATACATCACTGACATCGGGGTCAGAAGGGATGTCGTGAAGGTTTCAGTCGAAGACTTGGCTTCAAACATCAGTTTCCGACGAAGTTCGGAGGGAACAATTACAGAACAGTCTTCTGATGCCGCCATGAATGTAGCATCTATCCAAGAAGAAGCAAGGTGAGGAATGATGATAGACTACATTTAGCATAGTTCAACTTCTATTGTTTGCTGCTTGTTGGAGTCATTCATCAGGGAAATGTGATGTCAATAAATCCAAGTCTTTAAATTTCCAGGGTGATTAACGATTCTGTATGATAATTTATGTGATGAGCTAGAATGGGTGAAAAGCATCGAGGTGGTGTTTGGTTTGAACGTGGGAATATGAATGAGAATGAGTTTGATAATAGAGTGGAATGAGAATGAGTTTAGTCATTTCAATAACATTGTTTGATTTATAAGTTGGGAATGAAAGCGGAGACGATGTCGATATCGTTGTCGGCGGTTGCTGACTGTCCATCGTCGATCGACCTTCGTTGCCCATCAGTCGTCCATTGGCATCGATCGTCGGCCGCCGATCGTCGACTGTCGCCCATCGTCCACCACTCGTCGGCACCGATCGTCCGCTATTGATCGTCGATCAACGATCATTTATCATTTCCGTTCTCATTTTCAAATTCATCGTTTAAGGTCAGGTTTCGTCGATTTCCAAATATCTAGATATCATTCTCAACTCTCAATCTCAAACTCATTAACCAAATATCATATACCATTCTCATTCTCATTTCATTTCCTCATTTCAAACATTCCAATCAAACGCCACCTAAGTTTTTTGTTTTTTACTTAATTAATAAACTTTATGCCCATCAAAACGAAAGTATAAAATCATGATCAGTTTTAATTCGATAATTTACTTACATTTTTTTTCATTAAAATAATTGGCTAGTTAAATTTTTCAGTGCAGAACTAAATTTCCAGTGACTATTTTAAACTGATTTACAATTTGTAAAGAAATGAAAAATATGAATGAGCAAATAATTATTATTATTATTATTATTTCAATAAATTTGGAGGTTAACTTTCAAAATATTTCTCTCTATATTCTATAAGACTGTACTTTTATTTGTTCTTTTAGGTGTTACGGATTTTTCTTCGTTGATCGTTAATATAAATTTTATATTTCAAAATTAATCTATGAATTATAAATTTTGTTCACCTTTTTGAAGATATTAGGTAATATTTATTTAATTGCGACTTGTTCATGAGTAAATCAAATGAATGAGTCATGTAAATATTCTGACTCAATTAAGTGATTCACCCCGGGTTGAACCTCGATAAAAGTAGGATTGTAAATGAATCAAGTATTCATGAACAAATTTGATGTTCAATTCGATAAGAGCTCATTTATGTTTGCTCAATATGTATCAAAGTCAATTAATAAATAAGCTTAAACAGCTTAATAAATTAAATAAACAAGTTTGAATACATATGTATTCGTTTTGTTAATATTCGTGAACAGTATTTGCGAACGGTGTTTGTGAATATTAACAAGTTGATTTATGATTAGATTTTTTTAAAAATTATTTTTAAACTTATTTATACTCATTTATAAAATCAAGATTAAATTAGTAAAATTTTAAATAAACAAAAAAGTTTGACTTAAAAGCTTGATAACATTTAAATAAGGTAAATTTAAACCAGCTTGAATCAAACTTGATTAGGAGCTCGATATCAATTAAATAAGTCAAGCTCAAATTAAAAAAAAAAAAATCAAACCAAAATTGAACAAATTTTTCAATAGCTTCACTAATTTTAAACTTGACTCGACTTGACTTGCTTATTAAATAAATATGAACACTATAAAATTTGACTCGGCTCTTTTACAGTCCTCAATGAAAGGGAATGACAAGCCGGAGCTCATCCATGGGTCGAACGAAGGTGCCGGAGGGCGGATCCCGCCGGGAGAAGGGGAACTCAGCCTCCGCTAGCTCCGCCGTAGCGGTGGGGGAGCTAGTCTCCGCCTTGAACCGGCGAGGGCTCTATCGTGATTCGTGCATTTTCTGGGCTCAATTATTTAACAAATTATTTTCTAGTATTTGCCAAAATTTCATAAATTATTACTTTTGGAATTTTGTTAAATTGGGCCGACGATGCAGTTGAGGCCCAAGTTCCATGAGAAATTTTCTCTGCGGGAGAATCCGAGTTGAATGGTATCTATGTAATTTAATAGAGAAGCGGAGGTCCTAACAGTCAAATGATCCCCCATTCTCTTGTTCATATACTCTTCGCTAGGGTTTCCGCCTCAAGAGTGCGGGCGCAGCGGCAGCCACCATGGTTCTCAAGTACGTTTTCTTTCTCCTTCGTTCCTTTCCAGTAATTTCGATTCTCCATTTTCCAATCCTTCGCACTTGATGACATAAAAAGGGTTTTTTTTTTCCTTCTCTTTTTCTTCGGTGATTTCTTGGGAGTTTTTCTCAGATATCGAAATGGCACCTATTTTTTTCGGCGTTTTTTCTGGCACTGGCAGTTAGTTTGATTAGATGATCAAGGGGTGCATTAAACCACGCAGCTTTTCTATAGAGTAGCGTCGGATTTCGGGTGCTTGTTGAGATGCTGGTTTTGAGTTTCACGATAATTCAGTTTTGTAGGGAAGTATGGGAACCAATTGAAATAATCGATCTTAAGGAAAGTAAGCGTCCTTTGGCTGAGAGTGGAAGGATCTCGTCTGGTGACTGTTTTTATTTTACCCGTTGATCGTGTTCGTAGTTATTCATTTATGAGTTTTTGTTTTAGGAAACAAATTTTGTGTAGCATTGAAGGATTTGCTATTGTTGCTTTACTCTGATAAAATTTGTATTCACAAATTGCTAAATCTTATTCTTTTTTGAAAAAGAGTGAAGTAAGAGAAATCTTTGGATTTGCAAGTGTATAAGACAATATGGTGCTCCCGGTTCCTAGTGGTCTAGCTATACCTTATAATAGATACGATTGAGCATTTTTTTTTAGTGTGTTACTTGTATGTTCCTTGGAAAGATGTTGCACGCTTGTCGACTTATTAAGTGAAATTTGCTGGTTTACTAATAACTTTTTCTGTCTGATCTATCCATAGGACTGAACTCTGTCGTTTCAGTGGTGCCAAGATATATCCTGGAAAGGGTATTCGATTTGTGCGTTCAGATTCTCAGGTACTGAAATTTTAGTTCTATTCTTCTGTAGTTGAGCCATCTATCAGTATTCTCTTGTTCAAAAATTAAATTTTATACGTTCAGTATTCCAAGTGGATAAATTCCCACAGCAGCGAAAACTCTCTTCCTCAATGGATATTCTTAGTTTAAGTACTACCTCATTTATTTTGTTTGAAGTCTGCTTTGTGATAATTACGATTTCCTAATAGTTGTTTGAAAGTTGAATTTCTAGTTACTAATTAACACCTACAAATTTTTTTTAGGTCTTCCTTTTTTCCAATTCGAAATGCAAGAGGTACTTTCACAACCGGCTGAAGCCTGCAAAGCTTACCTGGACAGCAATGTACCGAAAACAACATAAGAAGGTGATTCTTCTTGTTTTGCTTGATACTGCATTCTATCGGCAATGATTGTTTGTTTACCATTTTTTTTTCCCCTACATATAAGGATATTCATGCTGAAGCTGTAAAGAAAAAGCGTCGGGCCACTAAAAAACCTTATTCTAGGTCAATTGTTGGTGCTACATTAGAAGTGATCCAGAAGAAGAGAAATGAAAAGCCAGAAGTCCGTGATGCTGCTAGGGAATCTGCTCTTCGGTATGTCAACCTTATCACTTTTCTATTTCTCATTGTTATACATACTAATTAAACTGTTTGTATTCATGTCCATGTTTCGTGCTTTTTGACATCCTACTTAAACTCTTTGTGTTCATGTCAATGTTTCACTAGTTATGTATTCGACTGTCTTTTGATCTGCTGAAGACATAGTCTGACTGATTTTAAAATTTTCTTGCTTCATAGTAAAATAGTTTCTTGCAGTAGCTATTATAGTTCAGGAATGTTGTTCCAGAAGGAGAGCTCTAAGCTGTGCAACGATACATGTTTGTCCTTTGACTATGCCGCTATTGATTTGGCTCATCTTGATATCCCTGACATTGAAAGTTCTTGCTAGGAAATTGATGTGATCATTCTTGCATGCCCCAAGGGGAAATGTGATAACCTCACTTGAATCATTCCGAAACTAGCTTAATCGTTAGCAATTTGGCTTCATTTGTGCAACCATGATCTAGAAGGAACTAACTAAATATTATGAGCATTTTTACCTTCAGAATGAACAGTGAAATTGATAATATAACACCTCTGTGAGGTAGCCAGGCTCCTTAACCATTCTTGTGAACATTGCATATATATGCACACACACACACAAAATGGTATCAGTGCACGATCAATAGGTAGTTTTATTGTTCTGTATTGCCGTTTCATTAGCTAATGATTAATGAATTAACTGTTTTCCTCAAATCTTTTGCAGTGAAATCAAAGAGAGAATCAAGAAAACCAAAGATGAGAAGAAGGCAAAAAAGGCTGAACTGGTTTCAAAGGCTCAAAAAACTCAGACAAAAAGTGCTCCAAAGGGTGCTGCACCAAAAGGCCCTAAGCTAGGTGGTGGTGGAGGAAAGCGTTAAAATTGCAGCAATTTACTGTTTTGGTCATCCTTTCAATGCAAAACTAATAGATCGTATGGCAGTACATCCTATGTTGAACGACACTTTTGCTTTCAAAACATTCTGGCATGATAGTTGACTTTTAATATTGATTTGGATTCAGTTTTGTGTTTTGGATTGGTGTTTCAGTAAAGGCTTTGAATTTTTAATTTGAATGTCTGTTTGCTTCCAAGGCTCAGCAAATTAATTGAAATCGATTAACTGCTATTGGGTTTGGTTTCTTACCGTGCAAATTTACTGTGTTTTTCTGAGTTCCATAACTCAGCTATTATATGCTTCACTTGCTAAATGGGTAGAGATGATAAATTAAGCTTGACATGTAAAAACTGCTGCTAAGATATTTGTGTCATTGGTTCAGGCAAGAGAAGAACAAAGTGGAAGAAAACAACACCAGGTATTTTGGCCAACAGCTGCATTTGAAACCTGTCTTTGAAAAATTCTGATGAAAAATTATAGGTAATTCAGACAAGGATCAAGATCAAATAATTGCAACAAAAACCAGCTTCTTAGCTGTACAAACTGTATCTGAGACGCAATAAACCAGAAAAAGAAAAATGTGATCTTGCTGTGTTGCAGCAACTTGTTGTCTTCCCTCTCTATGTTAAAGATCATTGTTGCTCAGTTTTCGCAGCTCCAACTCGACGTCGGCACACAATTAAGGTAGTGGCACCAATGGCAGTGGTCGTTGCCGTTCACTCCCCTAAAAAGCATGACTAAGCCGACGACAAATCTGCAAAGGGAACAAATCCTATGAATCAGATGCAAAATAGTAAGCACATAGTTGAGCCTCAATAACTCATTGAGTTCTAAAATCAAGCTTTCGCGTTACTGATTAGCAGATGAAATTTTGCAGTTATGGTTCCAGAACAATGTAGAATGGAACCTTGTGATCAAGAATGCTTACCCAGCTACAAATAAAACGAGTCCAAATACCAACAAGGCATATTGGCAGGCTTTGTACTTGGATGTAACTTGAGCTGAAGGGGGAAGATCATGGCGTTCCATCCATCCAAACTGAGGCCGGAGTAGCAGAACAAAACCGAGGAGGAAACCCGATAAGAATCCTCCAAGATGGGCAAAGCTATCAACACTAGGAAATAAACCAATGGTCAAGTTGATTACGATAACGATCATGAGAGTTAACAGAGCTGCAATCTGCGAAAGGGGAGATGCATTTTATCAGAACATGGTGACACGCTGAGCTATTTTTCTTTCGCGATTCGAGAATCTGAAGAAAAACAATAGGTTCACCCGATTGGAGTAGATAGTCCAGTTGGTAATGAGCTCTGAAAGCATTGATCCAAGAAGCCCAAATAAAGCTCCAGAAGCACCCACAGAAATGCTATTCCTTAATAGAAGAGATGAGAGAACAGCACCGCCAAAGCCTGACAGTATGTATATTGCTCCAATGCGGACTGCGAGGTAAAGGATTTGTCAAGCTGGATATGATTATACAACCATTTGAAGATTAAGAACGAGATGGATGTTTATTTTGGCCTGATGTTTCAAACGAAGGAACAGAAGCTTGGGTTGATAGTAAAAGATCTCACGGAATCCGAATTGCTGTTCAAGACGAATGCCGACGAATATCAAACTCAGCATGTTTGCAATCAAATGGACGAGGCCTGCGTGCAACCAGATACAAGATAGCAACCTCCAACCTTGATTCCGGTGGACTACTCTGTTCCATTCGAGAGCCCCCATCTTCTCCAAGCTGATGAAGAGGCAAGCGTGTGAGAGAGAGAACAAGTACCGTACAGGAATGTTTGATCTTGTTCGGATTTTTTTTACTCTTTAGTTTCGGATGGACAAAGAACGAAGATCAAAATTGGAGGGGATTTCAAGAACGGGGGGAGAAATTACGTGGAGGAGGAGGGCCCGAGGAGGGGGTTCTGCCGGATGGGCTGGAAGGAGAAGCGATGGAGGAAGCCGGCGACGCAGCGGCCGAGGGGATGAGAATGGGCGGGGCAGTTGTTGACGTACATCTCCGCCACGAAAACGCCGACGCACGCGAGCACGAAGACCGGGACCAGCCATGGCACCCAAGCCCGCTCCTCCTCCTCCGCTGTCTCGTAGTAATACGCTTCGCCGGCGGCTTGCCTCTTCGCGGCGGTGCCAGGCTCCACGTCGTCCATCTCGCTTGTGCTACCTACTACCTATCTCAAGGAGCGAGCTTTATCAAGGAGGTCGCTTGCTTGCTTGCTTGGCTTGGCTTGGCTTGGAAGAGACGGCGAGTGGAAACGGGATGGATGGGAGGATGTAATGATGGGCGGAAGGAGGGTTTGGTGGAGGTGGTGGAGGAGTGGGACAAGGAAGGATGATGGCGGCGGTTGGGTCGGGTCGTGTCGAGAGGTGGTGGAGTGGAGGAGGAAGAGAAATGGATTAGAAAATGGTTAACTGCTCGTCGTCATCCTCACACTTTCGCCCTGAAATTTTTATTAGAAAAGACGCCCGCGATTTGACCTTCCAAATCCTCAATCGCACATAGCAAAAGTTCCCTTTTGATCCGAGCTCAACTTGTTCATACCCTGAATTCCAAGATCAAGAATTTACCGCCGCCGTGAAATGTTCCTGCGCGGCTGTTCGCCGGCTTTGACGTACAAGAACTGCCTCTCACAAGAGGAAGCGGCGCCGCTACCGGAAAAGCCTGATGGTAAACCGAGTATGGAGTTTACTTTTCTCATTTTCTGACCGGCCTGGACTGGCGGCGCTCCGACATGACGACGGCGGGGGCGACGGATGCGTTCGCGATATCTGTGCCTGTGGCAGTGTGCGCCGGCATTGGCGGCGTTATTTTGGGAAACTCGCGAGCCACGTGGCTTAATTACATTTTTAAACCATGGATACATAAAAATAATAATAATAATAATAAATATTATAATTTTTTTTATTGACATTAAAATATCCGAATCTTTAATTTAATTAACCAATCATATTCTATAAATCTTTGAAACATCTAATTGAATCGGATAAAATCGAATCGAAACTCCAATAGCCTCCACCGACCGTCAAAAGTAAATAAAAAAAATGCTCATAAATTTTTTACAATCCAATCCGGACTTTACAATCGTATCATTCTTGAACGACGATCAAACGTTAAAATCGTACTCTATCCACTAAATAAATCATAATCTCAAGACTATCTGAATATATTTTTTTTTAAGTTCATCATCAAATAATATTACAGTAAATTAAATTCATAATAATATTACAATGAAAAATATGGATATAGTAAAAAATCGAACTGCGTCTCCAATATTACATATTTTTTCTTTTTATATAAAAGATAGTGAATTTTAATAATTTTGTCATTAATGTGTGAATTTATTTGGAATCCAATCTATTGAGCGTACTCCAAATCCAATAAAGGATTTATCTTCTTAAGGCAGAATAACTTCCAGAATGTTTAAATAGAGGGAGAAATGGAAGTAGATATAATAACAAAGCAACCATAAGTGGACATTGAAAAAGAAGGCGGCAAAATAAATGGCTCTATTCTAGTTGATATCATAATCCAACGACAACAATTTCGGCTAGTACAAATGCATCTAGAACACATTCCATAATTGCATGAAGAGCTTCTCTAGATTATCCACAAGTATTCGATTTGCTGATATAAAATGCAAGTGCATTGAAGGCAAAAGATGATCATCTAACCCAATTGAGTGGGGATAAGCACAATATCCAGTATCAATTCAACCATGTCCATTGGATAAGCAAGAGGATGTCAACAAACCATAGAAGACCTAAGTGATGGTGCATTGGAGAGGTGTGCGCATGATGCCCAACGTATGACCGACTCGGAGACCACGAGGTCGAGTTGATCGAGCTCTCCGAGACCGATGGCGTGACCGATCGTGTGGTTCCTTCTGCTGTGGATGCTAGATTTGGAGTTGCTCAAAATGCCTCTCCGGGCTTCGATCCCTTTGTGCTCCAGTTCTTTAAAGTCTCGACCAACACATGCAGCTGAGTCAGGTAAACCAGAGTGCTTCCTGGATTTGGAATCTGAGCACACCAGAATGACACAAATCAAGCTACAAAGATTATAAAAAGAATGGACTGACATCAAACTGAGAGCGGAAACCCACCCATCCGAAATGTGCTATTTTCTGGCGCATCGCTAGTAAAACTGAATGGTTTTTGTTGCTCGGTCGTGAAGAATGCAAAGCTCGGCATCACTTGTATCGGTCCGGAGAATCCCAGACTCTCAGACTCAAAGCTGTTCTGAAAAGAAAAATTGATTGTACAAGACAAAGGTGTTTCAACAGCAACAGAAGAAAATGATGATCTGCATGAGAAAACGGGGGAGGAATAATCATCAACTTCATGGTGGGCAATAAGGGAACTAGTGCTAAAGCTGACATCTCGACTTGCAGAAATAAGTGGTGTAGAAAATGAACAGCTTCCCACATCATCTTGGCTGAAACCAATTTCATGGCTCTGCCCACTCGACACTTGCGGCTGTTGCATATGCTCTTTTATCCAGGAATGATCTGAAAATGAGGCAGCTCAAGAGTTGGTAACAGAAAACAAATGTTGGATGTCATTCAGATAGTCCACTTTCGCAACTAGTGTGAATAAACAAGAGTTTCAAACAGCTCCAGTGGCATCCATACCATATCATACTTAGAATTGTAATTACATATTAAAAACAGTTGATGTCCCATGAATCAGTCTCACCTGGTAGTCTTTCTTCTCTAAATATGAACATTTCAAATTGCTTATTGCCTATTGACAATTCTTAGTAAATTACAGGAATGCTTAAACCATACCTAAAACTTGTTTAGAGGTGAGTCTCTGAGAAGGATCTCTACATAACATTCTTCTAATCAAGTCCTTTGCAGAGTTGGAGACACTTTGCCATGGATCAGAAGGAAATCGTAGCTCGTCAGACCTAACTGATTCAAATATCCTTGACTTGGTCTTTCCCCAAAATGGTGGCATCCCGCTAAGAAGAATATAAAGAATCACTCCGGCACTCCATACGTCAGCTGCCTCATTGTACCCCCCTGCCAATACCTCAGGTGCTATGTAAAATGGACTTCCAACAGTCCCAGACAAGGTTTGCCCTGTTAAGCAAGATCCAACTTGATAAGCAAAGAAAGAGATAGAATGATCTGGCCCAAACTGTAATGGACATGGATACCAATAAAAACTACCTGATTGTATATAAGTAGCTAGGCCAAAGTCGGCCAGTTTAATTGGCGAAGATAAAGATTTGGTAGCCAACAAAATGTTCTCTGGTTTGAGATCCCTGTGGACAACTCCCTTGTCATGGCAGTACATAACAACTTCCATGAGAGGCCGGAAGAGGGTAGCAGCTTCATTTTCAGAGAAGCAGCCATGCTTCTCTAGACGATGAAAAAGCTCCCCACCAGCACAAAGCTCCATCACAAGGTGGACGCAGTCATTATCCTCGTAGACAGCTTTGAGGTCGACAATGTTGGGATGACCTGAGAGTCGTGCCATGACCTCAATCTCAAGCTTGATGCTCTTAATATCCTCTGTGGTAACAAGGCGTTCCTTGGCGATTGACTTACAGGCAACTGACTCTCCAGTAAGCATGTCAGCACATGCCCTGATAACTCCAAATTGACCCCAGCCCAACTCTTCCTGTAACACATATCTATCTTCTAGGTAAGATATGTGGGGGGTTTCCAGGATAGGATTCCTAAGGCCAGGGACCTTGTAGCAACAGTACAGTAGATCTTTGCTGTTGCCTGGGGCAACAGCCATAACAAGGAGCACAAAGCTCCCTTGATTGATTTATTACAGCTCAATTTCTCTTACAATTAACTACAAATCTTAATTTCTGACGATAACTGATCTAGCATCAGAACCCTCTTATCCCCACGGCCAACACTGCGTGAGATCTGAAAATTCAAGGAGCAAAATGGTCAGCTTCATAAAAGTATCAACATACCAACTGATATACAAGACACAATTAGGCTCGTAAACTCACTAGTAGGGGAGTAGAAGACTTTAGTGTTTTAGAACTGCAAGAACAAGTGCAAAACAAACTTCCAACTTTTGTGAAAGGTAAAAGGGGAAAAAATTTACAACTTTCTCAAGAGTATCGCCAAAACCACCTAGATCGTAGAGCGCAAGGTCAACTCCAGCAACTACGAATATAAAATTTTGAGGTTCATAATCCAACAGGGAACCGAAGAAATACACAGCCTTTACCGATTTAAACAGCCAAAACACGGTTTTCCTCTAAAATTTCAGCTTTCTGAACCAAAAAGAACTAGCTAATAGCACCAAAATTTCCAAATCGTACAAAACCCCGAAACCCTAGAAAATCAAGAAATCTGCATAAAGGCCAAATCGATGGGGAAAACCCAAATCGACCAGTCCAACAAGCATAGCAAGGAAACCACCGACGCCTACCACAAACGCGAAGAAACGAACCGGTGCAGATTCACAGCACCGCACAAGAAAGTTTCGGATGACATCGAACGAGCCAACGAGAGAGACGCAGAAAAAAGACGGAGGAGGGAAGAACAAGCGAGGAGAATCAGTCACCTCACGCAGGGGGCAGGAAGAAAGCAAAGAGGAGAGGCGACCGGGAAGAGCCCAAACGTACGGCCCCCTGTCGCCGCCAGGAGAAGAGGAACGCTAGGCTACAGACGCCACTTCTTTTCCGGTGGCAAAAGTCTTTTGAACTCCTCGTTTTTGTTCTTCCACTTCGCCTTAATATTTATTTAATTAATTCTACGCCTTTCCGGAAACCACATAAAACCTCAAAATTACAATTTCTTCATAAATTTTACAAATATTGTCCATCAAAAAATAATAATAATAATAATAATAATTCGAAATTATACATGCGAACGTTGGGTATATATCACTTTGAATTTTATGGATGACATTTATCCATAAATACATCGGATTACTATTTTTTGATACCTCGTTAAGTTAATTTTGCAAAACAATTTACAATCTAATATACTAAAAGACAAACTAATTGTTTATGTTCTAATTGTCTTATGCGAATATGAATATATGATTATAGTTTTATTTAATTAATATACATTTTAAAAAGAGAATGAAAGAGATATTTAATAATAAGAAGATTATTATTAAATCACAAGGAAAGGAATGTCCATAAATATTTTACACAGTTTTTTTTTTCATGGGATATCTAAATCCTCCATCTGATTAATCTATAAAAATAATTAATCATATTTCACGGATCACCAAGATACCTCGTTACTAATTAAATTGGATATGATTAAGATCTAAATGGTTTCTATCATCTATTAAAAATAAATCAGAAAAATGTTTTTAATTTTTTTTAATTCAATTTGGATTTCACAGTCGTATCATTCTTGAACGATGATCTAACATCGAAATCGTATTCTTTCAATCGGATAAACTCCTGAGTTTCAAAATCATCTAAATAATTTTTTTTAAATTCATCGTCGAACAATATCACAGTAAAAAATCGAATTATATTCTCTTTTAGAATGTTTTACTATTTTTATCGATGCATCGGTATCCTAAATATTTACACTGTTCTTGTTTGTTCCCTAGCAGTCTTTTTCCAGATCAGTAAAACACAAATTAATGCATTTGAAAATTTATTCTCGATCGAGTTTGAATTTTTTTTAGGAAAAAAATGAGATTAAGCAATAGTTATAAAATAAAATAAATGGGATAAAGATTTAGATTTGAAAATGGAAGAAATTGACTTCCAAATCATCATCAGCAATTAGGTTTAGATGTATTAATTAATTAATTAATTAGCAGTGATTAAGAATAAGAATATAAAAAAAAAATCATATTTGGTCACCAGACTGGGGTTAGAATCCAATGCTATTGGTCAAATTTAGTTCCCCGTTGACCTTGCTGTTTGACTTTTTCTTTTTTTAGCAACTATGCATATACAAGTACTTTGAGAGAATAAATAAAAGATTATGATCGGCTATTGTTCAATTTGGAATTTCTTGGAATGATAAAACATTAAATTTTTTCCTCCTAAATTCTTTAAATATTATGATAACCGTGGTAAAGGCATTTTTAATTTGTGTTTCATTTTTTTTTTATTTTATAGGAAATGTCTTTTCATAAAATCATCCATTATTTATTTGGTGACGGGACAATGCCACATGGGTCGGCCATGTTTTGTTTCCCATTATTTGTAATGGAATTTCTTTTTATTAAAAAAATAATAATTTAGTTTTCTTTTTATTAAAAAAAAAAGAAGAAGAAAGATTAATCCATCGTATGCTAAACTTTTTTATATAAAAAAATAAATTAACTGATTTCTAATGGTATTATAAATCCGATCAAATGGTGGCTTGTATACAATAAAGCTATTATTATTTTTTCAATATTCAATAGATGACTCTTTTAATTATCCATGTTGGATATTAGATCTTTAAATATGACCAATACGATTTTGTAAGAAAAAATTGAGATGTCATTAATTGATGAAAGTTTGAATTGATTTTAAAATCGAAATCTATGTTTCACGTATATAAATCCAGATTATTAATTTGTTCAAAATCGATTACAAGTGAATGAGAAATTAATTATTTAAAGTCAGTCTAAAATAGTATTAATTGTAGATTAATGTTATAACGAGCGTAAAATTTCGTTTCTTTTCGTATAATTCGATTAAGATAAAAGTAAAGTATTGCAGCAAAAAAGTAAATGAAACAAAGATGTTTTACTTGGTTCACAATCTGACAGTTGCTAATCCAAAGCCCTTGCGATCCTAGATCGCGTACGAAGGACAAAACACTAAGTCTCCTCCTTGTTGGAGGTAGGAGACGACAATTACAAAATGATGAAAACTCGAGGTAAAGGGACAACCCCACCTCTCTTCGTTACGATTAAAAGCTCGAAAATCAAGATCGAATACAAGTATTTGAAATGACAACAAAAAATAATACCGACGACAAATATAACTTCAGGTTGAGGTCGTGTTGTCGACGTTGTGGCAACGTTTCGGCGTCGTAGCGTTGTCGTAGAGATGCAGCGTTGGAAGAGCATTTCGGAAGCATGAATTTATGTCAAATAGTGTGAATCCCTCCTCTTTTTATAGCCCTTTAACCCATTGAACGTTGAGATCGAGATTCACAAAAAAAAACCACCTCACCCTAAGATAAGGCGATCAATTTTGAACTTCATTGAAACTAGCAGTTTGAATAGCAGTCGACTGATAGCCTTCATCACCGATCGATAGCCTTCATCGATCGATGCCAACAACAATGATCGCTAATAGTCGTGATCGGTGATAAGCTAGGTTATTCGACTGCAATAAAGAATTAGTCTGAAACATACAAGTAGAGGTAAATTCGACAGTCACTTATCGTTCGATCTCGACCTAGATCTTCCACTGGAAGTCTTAGTGGGATCGCCGTCTAAAAACGTTCCCATACGGAGGACTCGGCCTCACCTTCACTCACACTTAAGCTTACCTCTGGTCCTTTGTGACTTGTAGCTTAGTTTCTAGTCTTCACCTGAGTTCTTCGACTCCATCCGAAGTTCTTCCGGTGTCCTCCGACCACCATGGTTTCTCGACTCGAGATTCACTGGGTGTCGCCAACCTTCAGCTCAACTTAATCATTTCTGCACATTAGGTTCAGCTCATAAAATAACAATATGGTCTTAACTTCAGACCTTTATCATAATTAAAATTTAAGTTCGATTATCTGGTATCACTGCTCAACAATTATTAGATGATATTTGATATTAAAAAAAAAGATTCTTAATTGACGAATAAAAAACAAGGATGATTTCCAATGAGAAAATGACACATTAACTTGGATTATAACGAGTGCAATGATGAAAGCCCAGTTCCTAATTTCTAGTGGGCCTTGTGTATACTTAAACATTTTAATGGGCCTCTAAATTATTTTGTGAACATTTATTTAACTAACAAATGGGATCCATGTCGAGCAACGCAATTTGTTATATAACATATATGATTAATAAGAATTTGTTCTTCCATTTAGAAGAGGGCTAGATCAAGATGGTTAGGCTAAATTTTTTTAGAGGTAATTAATGCAGTTTGAATATTAATCTAATAAATGAAAAATATTTTATTCTCCTTTCTACTGTGTTATAAATAATATAGAATATAATTTATAAAACCTTGTTTAGGTTTATTCATCCCTTGTTTAGGTTTTTTATAAATTATTGTACAAATAATTTATAAAACCTAAACAAGGGATGAGAGAGAGTTAATGAACTCAAATTTATTTATTGAATTGATTTTAATAATAAAGATATGTAAATAAAGCGAATGCTAACCTTATTCACAAATGTTAATCATCTAAGTGAATTTTATCTGGTTATAACAATATCCTGTCAAACCTAATATAGGTTAGAAGAGATCGGTACTTCAATGATTCTCCTTTGATGCATAAGTTAGATAAGAGAAGAATGAAAGTGAAATGTATTTTTATACCTAGTACAAGAAAAGTATAATCAGAGTTTTCTTTATCTCAATCTGTATTTATAGTACCTTCGAGAATTTTCGTCGACTAAGGTTACCTTCCAGTGGCACCCTTTGATGAATTGTTAAGGGTATACAATAGTTATAGAGAATCTCCACATATATTATGTGTTCATGAATTATCAGTAAGAGAAATTGTAAAAGGAATCAGATGTGATAGCTGTCGAAAAGAATTCCTTTGCCAGTCCTCGAGTTTCCTACTCCTTATGCTCTCGACTCTTGAGTTCTCTACTTCTTATAAGTTCCTTACTTCTCATGCTCTCAACTGATCTTCTATATTTCTCGAGTTGTTGAGCTTCTGATTCCTTCAACTTTTGACTTTTCAAGTTGTTGAGCTCCCGGCTCTCGAATTCAAACTTTCAATTTCTCATGCTCTCGACTCTCGAATTCTCCACTTCCAATCTCCCAACCTTTCATACTCTCGAATGTTCGAGATCCCGAGTACCTAAGCTCTAAGTATCTGCGCTCCCGCATCTTTTATTCTCTAATTCCACAAATATCTAATAGAGAACCCGTCGTCAACCGTATCAATAAGCTTTTTTAATATTATTTGGCACAACCGATGAACAATTAGAATATTCCCACCTCGCGTTGACAAATTGAACCAGTAAAAGAAAACACGCTCGAGTTTGACAATATACCAAAGTCAAATTTTGCACCTTCGCTCGGTACATGAAAAAGATATATAAGCTCAAGATAAACACAACAAAAGAATAATCAAACACAAATAGGCAACTATCCAAATGTTCTATTCTCAAAAAAAATAAAAAAAATAAAAAAGTCTTCATCAGAGAATCAGAGTTGGAACTGAACTATCAGAGTTGGATGGTCAATCGCCCAATCCTTATTGGAAAAACAATATTGGAATAATTTGTTATGATTGTGAGGAGAAAGAAATTTCGACCATAAACAAGATCAAGTCAAATGGATTTTTTTTCCCCCCTGAAGAAAAGGTTGCATTGCAATTTTAAATGTGAACTTTGGTCTGCAAATTCGGCTTAAATGTCAGAATAACAAGAAGAAAAAAATACATCAAAATTTTCACATATCGACGACCTTGATATTTGCTGATGAAAAGGCGTATTTGTGCTAGCTATTTTTCAGTAAACTACGTGATTTTCATTGGTTCATCCATTGCTATATTATTTATTCCAGAGAAGGTCTAAAATTGTTTTCTGAATTCAGATGACTCTCATATGTCTTGATCAGATCTATAAAATTCTTCGTGATTTATTTCTCTTATAATAATCGTGGAACAGATCGATAAGAATTGCTAGATTGACAATTCTAATCTTTTATGGATTTACATAGATTCAGATATTTGAGATCGACCTCGGTGACTAACAATGCAGGCAACTACTTCTTCAACCTGCTTATGCTAATACCAGATGGATGGATATCCCTGTGGCCATCTCAAGTCAACCGGTTGACTCGGAGTAGATACGCTGACTTTTGCCGCACATGAAACAGGCTCCATAATTTACCTCCCCGTGGCCGTGATATTCAGGGCGAATAGGAAACGTATGAATTCGACAAGGCACAGTGTACAGACAAAGCATCGTCACTGTTTATGCCTCGTGGTGGATCCCTGTCTCCACCTCCAGTCAACCCATTGACTTAGACTAGATCCGGTTGAGCATTACCGCGTATGAAATAGGCTCCATGGACTAGCTAGCACCCTATGTTGATTGGACGAAGTTGGAACACTCGCTGCGGACCCACCTGATGACCAATCAGACACCACAAGCAAAAGCATGGATCAACGAAAATTTTTCATGATTTATCTCGCTGCGGACCCACCTGATGACCAATCAGACACTAATCAGACATATTTTGATCATCATGTTAAAATCCATAAAATTTTTCATGATTTATCTCTCTCACAATAACTGTGTAACAGACAAATAAAAATCATTAGATTAACGATTTCAATCTTTTGCATAGAAAAAGGGCATGGGCAAGAGATACCTAGTTTTGAGCTGACCATGGAAGGTGCTTGGAAAAAATCTTATGCAAAGTTGTGTCCTAATCGGGCGAAGCTAGGACATTTATGAGGTACTACAGCTTGAATCAGGGATGATGCGGTATGAATTTTTTGTCTCATCTAGATGAAAATATTGAGGACTGGAATTCTCTCCGATCGCAACAGTAAAAATCTCTTTGACTTCCTTTCTGAACAAGTTAACACACGTCAGACCACTACCGACTTACTCAACGAATATTCGTTGATGTTTAAATAAGAATATGTCTGAAAAGAAATCAGCAGAGTTGCAGTGAATATAAACAAAATGAAAAAATATATCCAATCCCCTTCCTTCTCCGTCCTTTCTGTCTTTTATCCTCCTCTTCCCATTAGGACAAGTTGTCCTGTAACAAACTCTCTATCTCTCTCTCCACATGGAAGGTCACACAGACGAAGATGATCATGTTGCTAATCCGTTAGAAACTACTTGCTATCGGAAATCTTTTATGAGGCTCATGAGACACTTTCAATTTGTCACACGAAATGATGACGTCTATATCAAAACCATAACGAACATTCTTTACCTATTTTATGAGCTCCTCTTAACAAAATTAATATTCCGCCAAACTTCCATAAATTAATATTCCGCCAAACTTCCATCTAATTTCCTGAGCTATTACTCTTTCGCCTCAGCTCGACTTTTTTTACCCAAGCTGTCATCCTCTCAATTCGATTTATCTTTCCGAATTGCTATCTTCTTGACTCGACTTCTCTTTCCGAACTATTATCTTCTTGACTCAGCTTCTTCTTCCGAATTGTTATCTACTTGATTCGGCTCATGCTCCCAAGTTGCTGCCTACGGATTTGATAGGATAGGATGCTTCTTTATATTTATTCCTATTATAGCAGTATCTAGGGGGGAAATCAACAAAGCTTGTTTCCTGCACGCCATTAAGCAGCACCAGTAATTTCTTAAGAGAAGTAGAGTATTTGCTAAGAAGTTAGGACAATAATCAATCGTTCAAATGGATGAAGACTGGCTGGTGTGTTAGGTTAGAAGCACACATCGAGGGCCTTCCAGACTAACCGCTCGACGTAAAGGCACTCTGTCCTCTTCCTTACCTCTGGTAGTGTTTATGGTCTGAAACAATTACCAGACTAGCCGGCAGTTTTAGAGGCATTCAAAGAAGCCGCTACTGCTTACAAATGTGTACGGAAAGTTAAATCCATCAGCATTGAAATGGTCCATGCAGTCGAAGGCAGCAATAATTTCACAGTTGAAGATGGACCACAGATACAAGACCAAATGAGCATCGAGGAAGGAAGCAGTTAATCCATCCAAAACAATAAGAAGTGCTGCTCGGTGGCACCGAAAATGGTTGACTAATAAGAAGGTCGCTGTGAAGTTATAAAAATGCAATTTTTGGCGCAGGAAGAAGATGGAAGAGAGAGCGTGAGATTAAAGAATGCACAAGGCCTGCTTTGAAGAAATCAGAGAAGCAGAGGGATCATGTGCGTAGTTAGAGTAATCTGACCAGTTCCATGACCGCCCATCCCCTCCGGCCTATGAAACGCCATGTCCACCTTCCTCAAATACCTCAGAAGGCCACGAAGGGCTAATGGAAGAGACAAAGAAAGCCACGAGCAAGAACAAGGAGAGGATACAATCTCAGAGATGCAGTCTTCTTGCATCGAGGATAGATGTAGCCGGAGCTGCTTCCCAGTACCTTTGCGCAGCTTGGTCGAGCCTAGCAACAGTATGCGCCGAGAGAGAGCCACGAGCACAAGGATCTCGCGTTCGGATTTTGTGAAGTCAACGATGGATTCGATCTTCCCAAATACCCACTTCACCGATCATGAATCCGTGCCTCCTCTCCCAGAGGCCTTCTCAAACTTCATAGCAATTTATCCACAGTACGGTGAGACGCAGCAAGCAGACGAGATCAGGAACAGTGAATACTACCACTTGGCTAGACATGTCTGCCTCGACTACTACGGATTTAGCCTCTTCTCCCATGCACAAATGCATTCTGCCTTAGCATCTTCATCCGCTAATCCCCTGGTTTCAGGTCTCCTGCAGCCTCCTTTCTTCAACGTCTCTTACAAGTCAGCAAGCTTGAAATCACAAGTGCAGTCTAATGACCAAGATAATGTCCTGGAATCTGCAATTCGGACGAGGATTATGCATTTTCTCAACATACTGGATGGTGAATACAGTATGGTCTACACGGCCAGCAGGACTACGGCTTTCAGGCTGTTGGCAGAATCATATCCGTTCCAGGAGACCAAGGGCCTGCTAAGCGTCTATGATTATGAGAGCGAGGCTATGATTGCAATGGAAGAAAGCGCCCAGAGGAAAGGGGCCAAGGTTATGTCCGCCAGCTTCTCTTGGCCGAGCTTCAAGATTCATTCTGGTACATTGATGAAGAAGTTGAGCAAGAGAAGAAGGAAAAAAAGAGGATTGTTTGTGTTTCCACTTCAATCCAGAATCACTGGGGCAAGGTATCCTTACCTATGGATGACTCTGGCTAAAGAACATGGATGGCAAGTGGTGCTCGACGCATGTTGCTTGGCGCCGAAGGACCTCGATACCCTTGGACTTTCGCTGATCCAACCAGACTTCATCATCTGTTCTTTCTTCAAAGTGTTTGGAGAAAACCCATCCGGTTTTGCAGGTCTGTTTATCAAGAACTCCAGCATTGGCTCCTTGCAATCATCGATGATTGCCCGGAGCATTGGAATTGTGAGCATAGTACCAGCGAGAAAGCTCTCACAGCTAACTGATGATTATTCAGGAACAGATACCGATACTCATTCCTTCAGGCAGCAATTTGAGGGAGCTGATTTTGAGAACTCCAGTTCATTCTCCGGACCAATACCTGGCCAGATCTATAGTGGCTCTCTTAGCAATGACAACATGATTAGAGAAGCTGCTTCTGCGGAAAAACAAAAGCAAGTTATGATGCCTGAGCAGGGAGAGAGTTCCAAAGCACAACATGAAAAAGAAGAAACATCTGATGGTAATGAAGAAATCGAAAGTGAAAATTCTACGCCAGCACAGAAGACGACGACGAGCAACAGCGGAGCAAACAAGAGCTTGGAGGTTTTGTGCAGAGGATTAGACCATGCAGATTCTCTAGGTTTGTTGCTCATCAGTACCAGATTAAGATGCATCACCAATTGGCTAGTTACTGCTTTGATGAAACTGCAGCATCCTCACTCCGAGAGCGGTCATTCCCTGGTCAGAATCTACGGTCCAAGAGTAAAGTTTGACAGAGCGCCTTCCTTAGCTTTCAATGTGTTTGATTGGAAAGGAGATAAAATTGAGCCTGCTTTGGTACAAAAGCTTGCAGATAGAAGCAACATATCTCTTAGTTGTGGCTTCCTAAACAACATATGGTTCTCAAAGAAATACGAAGCCGAGAAGGATAATGTTTTGGAGAGGAGAGACTGTGAGACAGGAGCAGTTGTAAACAGAAGGAAAGAGAACAGTGATATGGGAATAAATGTCATAAATGCTTCCCTCAGTTTCCTTACCAATTTTGAGGATGCTTACAGGCTATGGATTTTCATTGCTAAATTTCTAGATGCTGACTTTGTCGAGAAGGAAAGGTGGAGGTACATCGCTTTGAATCAGAAAATGATTGAGGTCTAATGTGAATGAGTTGAACTTTCTGCAGCTGAAGCTTTCTGGTTGAAATTCCACGGAGAGCTGAGAATAGTTTCCCTCTGCTACCTTGTTCATATGAATGAGCAGCAACAACCATTCATTCTTTTTTCTTTTTCTTTCTCTTTCTCTTGATCAAAGAACTGGGCATGTAAATTGGTATTCATGAGATAGAATCAAATAAGTGCATGAAGCCAAATTTTCATTCAAGTTGTTTTAGCATTTGTCTTCTCAAATTGTCAACAAAAAAAAAAAATGGAAATTGCAAGGTAACGCAATAATACAATTCACAAATTGTCATGTTCAGTTCGTATAAAGCTGCCTTCTCCAATCCAACAATGATGCTTAAATGAGTATGAGACGAGAAGAATCGTCATAACGCTTTATTTTGACAATAATTTTCATGTAGAAGATTGCCAAATTACCAAGGAAAGGCTCATATAATGATTCAGATTTCATTACTGAATACTAGAGAGAGATTCTCATTCAGAATTGCCAATAGTCATCAGGACTCATATCACCAGTAGAATTTTAATTTTGGAGAACTAGAAGAAATGATGGAAACAGATCGATAATCATAAACAGAAGCTAGCTAAAGTAACAACGACCAGAGAAACAATCAACATTTAATGCTCTTCAAAATGGAGCATTGAAATTCATGAAATCTCCGTGGTCCACAATGTACGCATGTGATTCTTCTTCTCACAACTGCTTCAAACGATTAAATTAATCCTTCTGAACGCAAACATGGTTCACGATGCATCATACCATGTGATTGTTGTCCCCGACAACGAATGCCTCAAATAATTATACTGCTGCTATTATATAATTAAAACAGTGAAAACAAATCCTTGTCGAACTAAATGACTAAAAACATAATTGACCAGGAATAAAGAGCAACAAGTAATCGGCTCTAATTACACGCGCAAAAATTGAAGAGGAGATTTGGCACAATGATAAAATTATTGAGGTCATGGATTATAATAGACTTTTCTTCAAAATCCTACAACAGAACTGTGTTTTTTACGTGCATAAAAATTCATAGAGCATAAGGCCAACAACGATCTGGAACTAAAAGGATGCAACGTATTTATTTGCCCTCTTAGCCCCTTATATACATTGTAAAACAAAGCCTCTTCCAGCAGCTTCCACACCTTATTCTTTTATGGAAAAATGAATGCACTACAAGAAGTTCTAAATGCATCAACGTTCTTTTTATGGAGAAAGATTGTACACCTCTGTAGTATGGAAAAAAAAGACACTAGAATTAATATTCATGATTTGCCATTGTGTAATAATATTTTTGTCATTCTTCATCATAACAGAACTATAAACTGTGATGGCTGAATTATAACTATACAAAAAGAAAGAACAAAGAACCTCTTATAGTTGGTGCTCATGGAGGGAGATATTGGAAGCACACTGACTCAAAGGTTGAGACGCTAGAAATAACCCATATGTAGATTCTTTAACGTCATTATAATGGAGGAGACACTTCTAATGCCAGTTTGCACCCTTCCTTTTTTTTAGTTCTTTATGATCTTTGTAAATAGTATTTCAGTCATTTCATGTGCATGACTCTGAAAGGTCAGAAGGAATTAAAAAGAGAATAAAAAATTGAAAACCAATCACTTAAGAAGGAGAGTAACATATTTTCATTTATTACATTAATCTCCTACACGCGAAAATGTATAAAAGTTATTGCATATTATCATGACAAATCCCAAGATTGTTTCATCAATCAAATATCATCGATTTGCCCCACTATCGTGCAAATCTGAATTCTAATTAATCTCCTACACGCAAAAATCTAATTTTATTTTTAAAAAAAGGAAGCTTTCTTCATCACGCTATGCATTTAATATCACAAGAAATTTGCCACTCGTCGACACAATTAGTAATGTTGTTTATCCATAATGGTTCATTAACTCCACCTATTTGACTGTCTTTATTTAGCCCCAACCCAACCTTTAATTAATTAAGACAGTGACGCCTTTATCCCTATCTAATTAATGAAAAACAACAATATCCTTCCTCATAAGTGACATTTACAAGCAAGAACTAGCAAGCTACGTGGAGAAAACATATTATGGCAGATCAGATCAGGGAATTTGATGGGATGAAATCAAGAGCTCGAGTGCGCCACATATGACCACCTTGTCAGAAATCCCAAGGGGGTCAGAATTCCTTTCAGATCACAAAATTTCTCAAGGTCAAAGAATACTAAACCTGCTAAAGAATGATGTGGAGAATGTGCCTAGTGGTTTCATATTCCTATTAGCCATAACTTTCGAGAAAGTAAATTAAGGAGCTTAACTAGCATTCCTTCAAAGGTTAGAGAGTAGGGAGAACCCATAGTGTCCAACCAAGTATATACATCTCACCATATGCCTAAAGATCTTATTATGCCACATTTTGAGGCATAATTAAGTTCCTAACCTTTTAATTCCTCACACTATTTCCACATTTCAGAAAACTCATTTCATAATGTCCCTCAGAAATACGATAATGAGGCTCACTTAGGCTGAGATTTTCAAAGCCAATATAATGTGGGATTCTTGGTTGAAATTACTAATTGAAATAAAATATCAAGGCTCAGATCACCTCCCTTAACACTAGAACTCCAGAAAGGAGTCCTAACGCTTAAGATTAATCTTTACTGTTATTTTGCAGATTTAATCCCTCTGGGATTATGTTTGCAATTTACCCAACAGGGCTAGCTCAGAATCAAAATTTTGATCCCAACATAAATGGCGTTGAGAAATTTATAATAGGTGGTGTTGACAATGAGTGCTCATTCCCATAGGTCCTCCTTCAAGGAACTTTAGATCAGTTCAGGTCAGTAATTTACTTTTACAGGATGAGACGGCAAGAAAATGTCTCACAATCCCTTGTGACTTGTGATGGTTAGAAAATGCCAAGAATAAACCTCATTCTGGCCTAGGCCATCGTCGCACTTAGCACTCATAAGACACGAGGGAAGAGACCATCATGGGTCTTAACTCTCGGAAGAGTCAGAGGCTGCTGTCAAGTGCAACCCTTGTAATCACTAGAGGAAGCCATCAGCCTTGGCCCTTGAAAGGACTGAGGCAACATCAAAACCATAAATTGATTTGCAAAGCTTGCCAAGGAGTTTGTCGACATTAAAAAAGCTTACAGGATTACGACATATTTTCTAGAATTACTTAGGCTTTGGATGTTATAAATTTTTATAGGCTGACCCAGTTGAGTCTTTTCAACATATCTTGGATCCATCCTTCTATTGAAGGACCTTCCTCTGATGCTAATGGTAGACTAGAAATCTGAGTGGTTTGACTTGTGCCTTCAGCTAGAAGAAGTAATCCCACGGTTAAACCAAAGGAAGATTGGAGAAATTCCCTGCGGTATAATTTCTCAGGATCAAAATTTCCCGAGGATAAAAAAAAAAATTCGTAATCACTCAAGAAATCAACAGACGGATGTGCAAGGTTGCGCTTTGACGATCAAAGTAGCCATAACATTCAAGAAATTGAACTCAAGGAGTTCGAGAGATCGTATTTCGTATACATTCCGAAGTTTGGAGTGTGGTATCAAGCTAGTAGCAGACGAAGTTTGCAAGTCACTCCCCATGGCTTCCATGAAGAAAACTGCTCAGGCTGTGTGGATAAATTCTTAATGCGTACTTTGGAATCTAGACATTCTGTTCAAGAAAGCTCGGCCTCGCAAACAATATTGCCTCGACATTTTTATCGCGGCAAACTCCGACCTCTTCGTAGGCTCAGGCTCGGAATGAACAACGGAAAAACGAGTTCTTGCTCCAAACTATGAACAGAATAAAAAATCTGGCTTGGATCTTTGGTTATAACTTGCAACTATGGGGACATATTACATGAAAAAAAAATGCATCTTCTCCTTGCTACTTATTTTCAGGTATGTGCAGGGTGAAAGATCAAAAATCAACCAGAGCTACCAGGTTTATTAGGGTAAGAGAAGAAACCTTGTATTCCGCCGGAACTAGGAGAATGCACAGCTTCCATTGAAGAGACGCTTGCAATCAGGACGGAGCAGCGCCCTCCTGATGGATAATGAAGGTGAACTTGCGCTCTCTTAGGTAGGTGGCGACTGGTGAGGGAAGAGGAGGGAAGGATAAACAAAAAAGGGTTTGGAAAGAGCCAGAGAAAGATGAGATTTTCTTATCCTTCAATTTAGAAAGTAAAATAAAATAAATTAAATAAATAAATATTTTTTATTTTTATTTTAATATATTCTTCACTATATCAAATAAATTCATAATAATATTTAATTTTTTTAATCTTATTTTTCTCCTCTTTATAATGAATTCTCTCCTCGTTGTCATCTAATTTTTTTTTTAATTCAACGTCGACAAAGAACAACAAACTAATTAAATAAGCAACTATTTCACATGTGATCGACTCTCAAGCAATTATACGTGAGATTGTCATTTCATATGCGATCGATTTATGAGTGATTGTATAAGATGAGTTGTGGCTTCACAAGGAATAATCATGCGGAGTTGAACTTAATTATTTATCTTTATTTTTTTAATCTTTATTTCACTATAAAATAAATATTAATATTATAAAAAATAAATCAATATATAATTTAAAAAGTAAAAATATTTTTATAGTTTTATATATTTAATCTCCATTTTCTTTCCTTTTTCTCCCAAATAAGATAATATTACGTTAATTAATCTTCTCTTTTTTTACAAATCAAAAGAATATAAATATTTTACTTTTTTTAATCGGTTATTAATTGAGAATAAATGATTACATAATTTTTTTTATTGGCATCGAAATGTCAAATTTTCGGTCTGATTAATTTTTTAGAGTAATCGATCTTGTTCCATGAATCTTCGGGACGTCTGCACCAATAGCTGAGTCGGATAAGACCGAAGCCCAAGTAGTCTCCATCGACCACCAAAAATAAATCAGAAAAACACTCACAGTTTTTTCATGGTTCAGTTCGAACTCCGCAATCCGTTATCCATAAATGACGATCAAATATCGAAATTGTACTTCATCCATCGAGCAAACTCCTGCCCCTAAAACCACCTAAATATATTTTTCTTAAATTCGCCGTCAAATGATATCGCAACAAAGGATCGAACTATATTCTTCTATAGAATATCTCTTCGTTTTTATCGTTGCACCGTGCTCGTGGAACAAATGATTACATAGTTTGATAAATATAAAAATAGACTACTTGAACTAATCAATTCCAAAATTCGATAATTTCCTATCAGTACAGAACCGGAATAGCAATTGCAACTTGGTAAAAAAAATATAAATGCAATTTAGGTTTTTAAAAATATTTTAAGGGCATTTTAATATTTTTAATAAAACAAATTGATCAAATCCAAACCACTTTTGTGAACGAGTCAAATAGACTGCACAACAAGAAATAGATCATATCAATTGAATGGATCAAGTAAGTCAAATAATTCAATTCAACCTCAAAATAAATGAATATTCCTTTTCTTATCTACCATTTCATAAATCAAGAACTCAATACCAGAATAAAAACCGTCAACCTTTTCAGATGAAATTTGAATATCTGAATTATACAAAAAAAAACCATTAATTTTAAAAATTGACTAATAAGTTTATATAAGTGTATCTGGGACACTTGAATTTAAATTAAATAAAAAAAACAACACCAGAAAATCTGTCCAAGAATGTAATATCTAAACTACATTCAAGGATAAAGTTCTGTAATGAATACATTGCCTACAGAAGTAGGAAGGCAGCTCAAACAAATCGCTTGCCACTTCATATATCAGATTCATTTTATTAGAGTGCAAAGTCCAAAAGTCGCATCCACACTAAAACTATTCAACAACAGCATCAGCTGGTTCTTTGCAAGCTTCCTTACTTTTGGTAGCTCATCATCAATGACCATTGGCCAAAGGACCATTTTCACCATGTTCAGCTTCCTCCGCATCCTTCCTAGCATAATATCGACGGTACATGGAGTCGACCTTGGTGAGGTAGAAGGTTCCCAGTGTCAGTAAGCTTGTATCTCTGCTTGTTTCGAAATTCTTGGCTCCGTATCTATGTTCCATCAACTTCAGTGTCTCCACAAACTTTTCAGGTGGAACCTGAAGAAGCAAAGCAGCGTGTGAACAATTTGAACTAGTAGCGAGAAGAAAAAAAATACACTCACAGCGAACAAGGACATCAGTTGAAGGGTATGCAACTCAAACTGTTGGTTAGTCCTAGCAAATTCGAGATGATTCCAAATCATCTCTATATGTTTTGGTTGTTCAAATAATTATGAATTCTTTTTCAATTATTAATTAACTAGAAGTCACATCTTAACATTCTTGCTCATCCTCTATTGCCAGAATGGTTGCTCTAAGATTGCTTCAGAAGAACAAGAAGTTGGGGTTGAACCCGTGGTCTCTGATGGACTGTTTTCTTCAACTATTAGACGGGGTTACTAAAATGTACCAAAAACAGATGAAGGCATAGTCCTTCTCAACCTCCCGAGTTTGTTGTATGCATCAGATGGCTTAGAAAATTTGAACAAACATTGAGCATGCATCTATCTATGATAGCAGTTATGCAACTTGAGGATGAAACATGAAAAGATGAGACCACCGGGGTAGTAGGAACAGAAGCAAAAGGAATCATTATGTGCTTTTTAGATGAACACTATAATTATCTGCTAAAAGATTACCAGACAGAATATACAGAACCACTCGTGATGCAATATAAATAATGAGCTAGCAGAATTGAAATCCAAAATCAAACAACAGGCTACATACCACATGTCTTCTCTCAAGCTTTTCTGATACATCAAGAACGGAAGCAATATTTGGCAGGCTACATGGATGTTGGCCTTCCTGAAGCTTGAAAGAAAACATAGTTGATGTAAGGCCACTTCCATATGAGAACAGAACAATCCGCTGGCCAATCTACACAATAATTGAAAACCAAATAAATACCATTCATTTGAGTTCTTGAAAAATATGACAATAAAAGAAAATAGTGAAGTTACCAGAGTTTTATGTTTGTTGTGGATAACAGATGCAAATGCAGCATAAAGAGATGCAGTGTACATATTTCCAAGTTGTTTTGGCAACAAAGTAGATGGTTGAACTTTTGCATCATATAATGCTTTGGCAACTTGCTGAGAAACCTGAACAGTTTTAAGCAGGAATGAGCTAATAGGATCATAAATCTAAGATTTTATCAGATTTAACAATCCGATTAACTATACCTTTTCAAGATCACGACTTTGATAACTTTCATCACCAATCAAGTTTGAAAAAGGCTCAAGCCTCTCTTTTGCATCCTTCTCAACAGCACTAATGAGAAACAAGAAAACAGAACACAATAATCATCATTGCAGAAAGGATAAATTGCTATAATTATTATTTATAGTTATCTAAAATTAGTAAACAGTGAATATTTTCATCACATGTTGATCTCTTTTTAATGAGATTCTAAATTCAAGGATTTAAACTAGAATCTAGTATGAACAAATAAGTTTCACCTAAAACAGATTAGTCTCAAATTGTTCCATTTGATTCCAATGAGCACTGGAACAAGCTTATCTCTATCCTCAACATTGACAGCAGGGATCTATTGTCTAGATGAATTAAAATACTAGGCACAAATTTACCTCGAACATTTCTCTATGCAATGAGTTACTCAATTATCAACTGATAACATGTTCGACCATGAGAATGTTGTGCCTACCAAGTTCAGTTCATTTTGGTGATACCAATAATCACATTTGGGATGCAAATGGTATGGGTGCCCGGATTTAATTTCTCATGTGCCTCAGCACCGCACAAGTGAGGTGGGTGAGGAGCTGTGAGGAAAGTCTTCCCATCCATGTCCAGCAAGGAATGATGGGGTGGGATGGGATCAGATAAAGCAACATAAAAAAATATAATGAAAAAAGGGGGGAAAACAGAATAATTCAGATCTAGAATGATAGTTGTGCTAATGATAGTTGTTGTCGTGTGACCTAGAGGTCACAGGTTCAAGTTTCAGAAAAAAGGGGGGAAAACAGAATAATTCAGATCTAGAATGATAGTTGTGCTAATGATAGTTGTTGTCGTGTGACCTAGAGGTCACGGGTTCAAGTTTCAGAAATAGTCTTTTGTAAAAACAGGCTAAGACGGTACAATAGACTCTTCTCCGGTATCCACATTGGTGGGAGCTTTAGGCTGCCTTATTACATGCAGCAAAAGCAGTGAAAAATGGACATGGACAACAGGGCAGAAAATCCCAGGTTGACTCTGACCCTCTTGTGATTTTGTCTCTGTCCAATTCCTAGCAAACCCAATCAGCCACTTGGTGCAGGACACATTAAGTTACTATACATACCTAATGACGTTTTTGTTCTATATTGATATTGACACTCTTTTCTGCTTGGGAAGGATGAGAAACATTACATGGTATTCGAGGTTGAGAAGGCACTCATTTTCACTCACATTCTGTACGCTCTACTATCCAAAAATCTTGAAAAACATGGAAGAACAAATTGCAAAGTTATCTTTAGATTAGATAATAACCTACTAGTTTTGTTATTTTGAGCCCAGAAGGCAAAAACTGATAGGTACTTTTATCTGGTATCAAGGCATCCATGAACCAGAGATAGAAAAAAGTTCCAAATAGTATTAAGCTTCATATAATTATGTGACATAAGAACTGTGAACCTATAACTAGCATGAAAATCAATTAATGGCAAAAGGATACATCAAGCTCCTTTTAAGCATTTGCTGAGCACTCAATAAAGATATGAAGTCGGAAGCAAGAAAGGAAGCCCAATGCACGAAGCACTCGCCAGGCAGAGTCCAGAGAAGGATTTATTGTATGCAGCCTTACCTTGTTTTGTGATAGACTGTTTTTAGGATTCGAATCCGTGACCTCTAGGTCACAAGGCAACAATTTTACTATTGCACCAAGGCTCCTCTAGGTCACAAGTCGGAAGCAAGAAAATAGGAAAAAAATAAAGGAAGTTTTTAACAAGGTAAATGTATTGGGAATCAAACTAAGTGGTTCCATAAGAATGGTCAAGGAAATAAAAGGATAAGAAGTGTTGACAAGAAATAACCTTGTATTTCGCAGAAAGTCATTAAAGTAAAGACGAGCGAAGCTTTTCTGTACAAGCTGTTGTGAAACAATGAAAAAAAAAGTGGTTTAAATTTTGAAGAAAAAAAGAAATAATAAATTAAGAATAAAACTGATGTACCTTGTTATACGGAGAATGAAAAACAAAATAATCTGAATCAGAGATTGAGAACTGCTTTCCTTCAAACTTTTCAAACCTAAACAACATCAAATGACTCAACTGGAGCACTTCATGAAACAAAATAAGGGATGCTTTTAGAACAATATTCCATGACTTACTTGCTGCAGTACTGGTTATAACAAACATCAAGGGCCATGAGGTAGCATGTCTGTGATAGCTTGCCATCAACAACCTAGATAAGTGCAATTAATATGAGAACCTTGCATATCAAGATTTAATAACTAAACTTAGTTGAGATTAAAGCCTTGAAAGAGATGCTCAAGAAAATATTTAAGCCACTGGAAATAATAAAGGAGTTGGGAACTTAAAAACACCACTGATTCATCAAGGATCATGAGGTACCTGACAGAATAAAAGATAGATTAGGATTGAAAGAAAACAAACCGGATATTCACTTGCAAGGTTTGGCTTATAGAAATCATAGACATGACTCATATGTGTTCCCCTGTATTTACTTTCAAAAGAAATAGGGGCATTTGGTCCAATCAGCATTGCAATGGCAGCAGCACCACCAGTAGGCCGAGCTGGTCCATCTGCATAAACCTAGAGGAAAAGAACTAGTAAGTGCAGAATAAAAAACATCATACGATCACTAAAATTGGTTAGCATGAGAAAGTAAGCAGTTTCCAGAATCATACTGCACTATCTGTACAGACAACCAATCCATAGCGTCCATCCCACGAGCTACTTTCTACCCAGTTCACGCAATTAAACAAGGCAGCTGTTCCGCCATAGCATGCATTTGTCGAGTCAACGCCTTCAACATCAGTATTACCGTACTCCTGCATTTTTCAAGTTTAGGATGAGAAATAAATGTCCTTTGTAAGGAAACAGGAATAATTTGCATTTGACTAACTTTATATAACATGAAACAGAGAAATGGTTTGGCACATGGTTCCAAGAAACATAAAGAATAACTTGTAATTGATTAACTATATTTAACATTGAAAAAAAAAAGAAAGAATTTTTGGCTCTTGGTTCCAAACTGTGATCATCAAAACAATCTAATTCTCTTAAAAGATGTTTACTCTACAAATACAAATGTTAAGATGTGAAGAATAAAATTGATGCCTAAACAAGGAGAGAAACAAGCTTGCCAAAGAGATGCACCTCAAATATTTGCATTATCCAAGTCTTGATGGACTTGCTTTTGTCTATGACTGTCTCACTGCCAACTTCTAGACGGCCAATCTGTTTGGGATCGATCTGATATTTCTTTAGGAGGGATGTTACAACTGACAAGCTGAACAGAATATAATTAGTATTCAAACTTGAGCAAGCAAAATAAGATGTAAAAAAACTGTATAAATCCAATAATTTAGAACTGCCATTGTCATGTTTAAGTACAGCCAGCATGGAAGTGAACAATGCTATCTAGTAGTCAAGTGAGGTATATTGTAATGAGTCACTGTGCAGCAAAATTATCAAAGGTTACATAATTTTCAGAGGTTATGTGTATTAGTCTCCGAAAGAGCATAATTAGGTTGCATCCCTCGTAGCACAACAAATCAATGAAGAAAATAAACCTACAAATTGGCTACATCATGGAATCTTGATTGATTCTTCTATTTCTCAGCTATTTAGTTACTTCCAAAACTAATATAGATCAAACGACCAAAAAAACTCTTAGGTAGTGCACAATGACTACCTTTATAGACTACCTAAGGCATTAAGCAGACAATCTAACAGCATTTCATCCTTAAATTCAATATGAAAACCCTTACGTCCTTCCATTTTTATCTCGTCGGAACAGTACACAATAGGTGGCTTGTTACCTCATAGAAATCACATCTTCCACTTCAGTGCAGAAGGCCATACAATCTTGGCCAAGCCCAATAGTATACTTCCCTTTACTCGCCCCATCATGAGCCTCGAGCGCTTCCTGCAGCGAGAAAATGCAATATTAACATTAACAGAAATTACGATAAAGAACAATTTACAAGAAAAATTAAAGCATTCGCCAAGAATCCGAGAGGTAAATGCCAAGAACAATTGAAGAAAAGGTCGAGTTTTGCACAGGAAATCGAAATATATACTAAAACCTATCCGCCAGACACAAAACTAGTTACGACACACAGTTGTGTTCCCTATTTATCCAGTTGCTGCCACAAAGCGCTCTCTTTGAATTTGTTATCCATATATGCAAACATATTTCGATAAACAAAAACATGTTCCTCTAATCGCCAACTGAGAATAGAGCAAACGACCATAGATTAATAAGAAAATCCAACGAGAACCATTCGGCGCGGACAAATTGAAATCAAGAGAACGACAAAGACCCTAAAAAATCCAGTCCACAGAACCCCCTTCATCCTAAAAACTATCTCAAACTAACCCAACGACTGATGATCCACCCAGGATAAATCCATCTCTACAGCCCCAAATCGATCAAAATGAGACACAAAAAAGAACCCAAACCCCCGATCACGCCAAAGAAAGAACTCGAACCAGAAAAATCCACAGATTAGAACGACGCCGAATCGCAGGAAAAAAAAAAAAAAACCTCAAACTGGCTCCGAGAATCCGTACCTGTTGGACGCAAGTCGGAGGGAAGTAAATGTCCATCGCGAGAATGCCCACATCCTTCGGCCTTCCCGATTCCATCCCTAACAAGGTGCAAACCCTCGTCCACCTGCTCGCTGCTTCTTCCGATCAATCGAAGTGCGCCTCCCCGAAGCCAAAGCTCTCCGAGACCCGCACGAAACGTCGTACGCCAAGCTAGCGGATGTGGCCAGGAAAGGAGAGAAGCGGCGGCGAAATTTGTACTCCACGCGGCAGCTCCATGTCTACAACTCCGCCCACCAAACGTACCGTTAATAACCGTCGTGCCACCGATGGAAGTGCAGATCGAGGACCGCAACTATCGTGAGCCGGGCAATGTTCCTGTCCGTCGGATCAAAATCTGACGGACCATATGGGTCCAGATAGGCTGGTGGAGCATAAAGAGCGCTCGCAAACTCACAACGCCAACTGCCACAATTTTCGCCGGTGCGCACGTGGCCGAACTGTGCGCGTGGGCCGCCCTCCCTATTAACCAGGCCGACTTAAATTATTCCTAACTATTTACCCGTTATCATACTATACTCTCATAACACTATGGGTCCCATGGCCGACCATGGGGTGTTGCCGAATGTGGGGATGCGAAATCCTTTCCTGATTAAAGACCATCCTGGAAAAAATAAATGTACTGCATCTTTATTTTTATTTACCTAGAAAAGAAAAAATATATATAATCAATAAATTTAGCAAACAACAAATAATATTTTAATAAATTATGATTTTTTTATTTTAAAATATTCGAATTTTCGATCCGATTAATTTCTGAAAATATCGACTCTATTCCATGAACCTTCGAGAGTCTCACCAATAATTGAGTTGGATAAAATCGGAGTTCAAATGGTATTCATTGATCATCAAAAGTAAATCGGAAAAGCGCTCGTAGTTTTTTTACAGTTCAGTCTGGAGTCCATAATCATATTATTCATAAATAAAGGTCTAATATTGATATCGTACTTCGTCTACCAGATAAATTTCTAAAAATCAAAGTTATTCGAATGAATTTTTTTCTAAACTCATGTGAAATGCTTTTTCTTTTTTGCCCGGAAGGCATAAATTGTGAACTTTTAATTTTTGATAAATTTATGTGCATGCTTTTGATTTATTGGCAAAAGTAATTTATCATCAATTTAATATATTCCATACTTTTTAAAAATATATATATCAGGAATAAAAGTATTAATGTTTTGTTATTTAAAAAATCATATAAAATGTTATGTAATGGATAGTGATTAGTGAATCTGAGTTAGCATGAACCAAAACGCGCATGCATTGATTTCAATATTAAAACTTCATGATATATTTAGTAATTATTTATTTTTTGTTAGAAAATTTAATATCCTAATAAATGTAGTACGAACTTTTAATTTTTAATATTCCAACTAACAATTTTTATTTTTAATGAAATAATTAATTTAAAATATATAAATATATCAACACTATGCTATTAGAAGTATTTAATAAATTAAACTAAAATAATATACGGTAAATTCATTATAAAACTGAAAGTAGACGGTCGGTACTTAAAAATAAAAATTTATACCGAGTGTTATATATATATATATAGAGAGATGGATCTGCTGTGCACATGCTCGTGCGCTCGTGTGCTCCACGTCGACCCACCCTCGTTGTCGTCGTTGTTGCCGCGTCGCCTGTCGGATCGGACATGATCGACGCGCAACTCGTCGACGGTCTGATAGAACTCGGATTTCAACCGATTAGTGTTCGGAATCCGATGCAAATCCGCTGGAAAATACCAAATCACACAATCGACAATGGCGCCCCCACTACCAGGTGCGATCGTGTCGGATTCCGATCGAATTGTGGTTAGAATCCGGCAGCAGACGGACCGGCATGCGACGTCGACCCGTCCGCCGCTGGATTCTGACTGCAATTCGGTCGATCGCGGGCGACAATAGGCGCGCCACTGCAGATCACGTGATTTGGTATTTTCCGACAGTTTTACATCGGATTCCGAGCGTTAATCGGCCGGAATCCGAGCCCCGTCGGACCACCGGTGAGTTACACGTCGATCGCGCCCGGTCCGACGGGCGGACGATGCGGCGGCGACGGTGACAAGAGGGTGGGTCGACATAGAGCGCACGGGCGCACAGTAAATCGTAGCGCAACAAATCATATATATATATATATATATATATATATATATATATATATATATATAAATAATAAAAATGTTATTATTTTATTTTTTAAAAAAAAATTAACCAGAATAATTAAGGGTATTTTTTTTTTCCAATTTTTGACATTTTATTTGTTTAATCTAAATTTTTAAATTTTTGTCCTGATTATTTTTTGAATTGATAGTTCATAAAAAAAATTTCATCAAACTAAATTTAAATCATATATGTGTGTGCGCGCGCGGCACACCTCTCCTGTGCATGACAAATCAGTGCGTGAGGAAAATGGCTGATACGATAGTCAACTGCCACGTCAGCTATTCTCTCACGCGCACAGAGAAGGCGTGCGTTGGATTCCATCTCTCTCTATATATATATCGCGTAACATTATGCTTTAAGGGCATTTTTGATATTTTAAAATTGAACACGACGAAGTCCTTCGATCGTATGCAACACGAGCGATATAGAGCTTTCAAATTGAATTAGATCTCGAATTGATCTTCTCTATCAAATAATTTAATCAAGTTAAGTTGACACTTTATCAATCCATTATTTTGACGGACATAAATCGGACAATTTGTATGGATTAAGAAGACGAATCAACTCTTAATAAGCTTAGATTGGCCACGGGTTGAGATATATAAAAAAAAATGGAACATATAATAATGTGAAAGTAAAATTTTATAATTTTTTTTATTAATATTTTAATTTTAGCAAAGACAGATCATTGATAATCACAATCACAATATTTTTCTATATAATATATATAACTCAACGTACAAAAAGTTTTAAAAAATAAAAGAATCTCTAATCTAATACTCTAATATTTTTTTTATATATTCTAATTATTTTTATATTAATTTGGCATTATTATTTTAATTAATATAAAAAAAAATAACATATCAAAATATTTATATATTATTAATATTTAAATAATTTAGAACATTAAAAGAATTAAAAATATCAATATTCAATTTTATATATCAATAATTAAATTTAATTATAAGATTTTAATTATTTTAAATATTTATTTTTTTTATCATGGATTATATTTTATTATCGCCTCAAGCTTTTTAACGGTTCAATAATTTTAGATTTTTTTTATTTTTGCCCACGGATTGATCCATTTAATCTGCAATCAATCTTGGATGAAAACTTTTTTAATATGTTGAAATGACGGATCAATATATTCCTCTCCGTTAAATATTGAATTTACGATGAATTACCGCGCGGGCTCAAAATGTCGACCAATAACAATCCAGAACAGCCGAAAATGCTGTCTGAATTATAAAAACAAAAAACAAAAATGGCACCGATTTAATTATGGCAGTGAGGAAGAGGAGGAATAATCATTGGGGTCCAGTTGCCAATTTATCTTTAATTATGATTAATTATGTCGCCTTAATCCACCACCGACACCGTCTAACTCCCTGACCTGGCTGGGATCCTCTCCGTCTTCCTGCAGCATCCAGACGTCCACGTCTTCGAAGATCCAAAAGCATCACATTAATAGGAGACAGCGAGGGAGAGAGTACAGACTGACTGACTCAGCAGGTGTAACACAGGCCATGATGGACTCCGCCGGCACCACCACTCGCCGGAGCAGCAACCCCGGACGCCTCGATCCCACCTATCCGCTCCTCCTCGACATGCCGGCTACGCCGCCCGCTAAGCCGCCCACCACCTCCTCCTCCTCCTTTTTCTCCATTCTACTTCTCCCTTTCTTTTCCCCTTCTTCTTCGTCGTCGTCCTCCTCCTCCTCCACCGTCTTCACCGCCTTCATTATCGGCGCTTGGTACTTCTCCAACATCGGCGTGCTCCTCCTCAACAAGTACCTGCTCACCATCTACGGCTTCCGCTTCCCCATCTTCCTGACCGCGCTCCACATGGCTGCGTGCTCCGCCTACAGCCTCGCCGCTGTCCGCGGCCTCCGCCTCGTCCCTCACCAGCCGCTCTCCTCCCGCACCCACCTCTTCAAGGTCGCCGCCCTCGCCTCCATCTTCTCGCTCTCCGTCGTCTCCGGCAACGCCTCCCTCCGCTTCCTTCCCGTGTCGTTCAACCAGGCCGTCGGCGCCACCACCCCCTTCTTCACCGCCCTCTTCGCCCTCGCCCTCACGCGCCTCCGCGAGCCCGCCGCCGTCTACGCAGCCCTCCTCCCCGTCGTCCTCGGCATCGTGCTCGCCGCCAACAGCGAGCCGCTCTTCCACCCCCTCGGCTTCCTTCTCTGCCTCGCGTCCACCGCCGGCCGCGCCCTCAAGTCCGTCGTCCAGGGCATCCTCCTTTCCTCCTCCGACGTCGAACCCGCCGACAAGCTCAACTCCATGAATCTCCTCATGCACATGGCCCCCATCGCCGCTGCCATCCTCTTCCCCCTCGCGCTCTGCTACGAGCCCGGCGTCCTCTCCGCCGCCGCCGGCAAGGTCCGCGCCGACCCCTCCCTCGCCCTCCTCCTCTTTGCCAACGCCACCGTCGCCTACCTCGTCAACCTCACCAACTTCCTCGTCACCAAACACACCAGCGCGCTCACTCTCCAAGTGCTAGGCAACGCCAAGGCCGCCGTCGCCGCCCTTGTCTCCGTCCTCGTCTTCCGCAACCCCGTCACCGTCATGGGCGTGCTCGGCTTTGGCATTACAATCGCCGGCGTCGCCCTCTACAGCGAGGCCAAGAAGAGGTCCAAACCATCATCGTAATCGAATTAATTCTGAAGAAAAAGAGAGAAAATTGCAAAAATTTCCATTAATCGATTGGTGGTGTAGGCATTTCCATGATAAATTCGATCGATATCTCTTAAAAAGATAAGGGATAAGGACGAAGAATCTATTCCAGGAGACACTTCCTTCGATCACAAGATTGGGACTTCGATTTTCTATTCATTTTTCATTTTTTTTACAATTCTCACAATAAAAATTGCTCTTTGGCCAATAAATTATTTCTACTACATTCTTTGAGAGTGGCATCCAGAACAGAGTCCGTTCATGGCGATGAAAAACATTTTACTTTTTTTGTTCTTTCAATTTTTAATCGTCAATATTGAATTTGTATTGACACTGTTGAAACACCACGATAAAGAGAGAGAATTTTCAGGATGAAAAAGTATTTCAATCCTCTCTGGATTCCTTTAAATCAATACGAACAGATTTAAAAAAAAAAAAAAAAAAGTCAAAACCTCTCAATCATTGAGAAGTTCACAGTGCTATCTACCGCAACGCAAAATCATCTTGAAAATTATACCTATGTCACCCCCAAAAATAAAATAAAAATAAAATCACACAAAAAAAAGATTTACTCAATTCTATTATGTCTAGTGAATTGCAATGATTGTTCTTACCTCTAATATTTTTCAATCATTTTCTCTCGAATCTAACTCTTCTTTTCATCGAGGACTTTAGGTTGCACTAATTAACACAGTGTAACTCGCAACTTAACGAAGGCCATGTATCTAGCTAGTCGACTCCGATAACTCATCTCCTAACCCATGTATCTGGCCGTGCCAGTGAAGTCGTAGAACTCGTGGCGGTTCGACTGACACAGACCACCATGGCAGAGGAGTCCAAAATAATCTCTTGATCAACGAGGACGACGACGATATTTTTGATCCAATTCTCAGTCATTTATGTTGATCATGAATTCATTTTTGTTGATAGTCTTGAACTAAGAAGGTTTGAATGCCCTCACTATCAGGCAATCAGTATGGTTCAGGCCATGCAGCGTTTAAGCTTTTGCCTGGCCTGGGCATTGAGTGATGAACAATGGTGATGGTGATCAGTCTCTTCGCCATTAATGCTCGATCAATGAGGCATTGCTTTAGCTTGTGGTCTCCTTCAACTAGGAAAAATTCACCAGGTGACGATCGTGTGAGTTTTAATTGGAGACCAGAAAGAAATAAGGCATCATGTGGAATGTTCATCTCGTCTGATCATTAGACTTGAATAATGGAGGATGCTACTTGAAAATGGCCCCTCAAAATTCAACAAGAAGTCGTATGGTTTAAGCAAAAACAGTAATTAATTATTGCTAACAATTTTTTAAAAGCATTTCAAGTTGATGGAGAAAAATTCTCAACTTCTATAACTAAAATGTGCTTGTCATAGTTAAGACATAAGCAATGTACCAAACTAGACTTGTTATGATCTATTGTGTTATATGGTTTTGATCTTGTGATCTGTGATCGATGTTTAAAATGCAAATGACCAATGAAAATCTTTGCTTAAGCCTGGCTGGAACAAACCAGAAAAACTTCTTCATCAGAGAAGAAGAGGAATCAAACATATTCATCGAACATCAATATCAAACACAAACAGTAGTAATTTAAATTCAACATTCAATCTGAAATTAGGTTTACGTACTTGTTCATACAGCAATATCATCATTAAAGCAATACAGGCATAGCGTGTTTGACGGAAATCCCACGAGGGTAGATCATAGTGCCAAACCAGTGCCCATTTTAGAGGAATTCGTGTATTTATTTATTCATACAACTAAACTGTTGGTTCATTCATGGCGCCTTTAGTTTTGAAAGAGTCCGATCACGGCTGTGACTGCCACCGCATCCTTCCCGGGTCCTGTGGTTTCTCAGGGGGTAGAAGAAGTGCCTTTCCTCTTGCTGTTTGCTCCCTGCTACTGGTGGTTACTACATGATAAAAGACCAAATGGTGGAAATTAGGATTATATGACAACAAAGCAAATTAATCGTATCATGGCTAAAAAGAAAAAAGTTCATTTGGTTCTTTGTAGGTTTGCGGCGAAAAAAACTGGTATTAATATATATATATATTTAACAAATGTAATATTATTGGATAATTTTACAAGCTTTATCTATGCGCTGATGTTGAATTAAATATAAATTAAACCGCATGGACTGAAGTCTTCTATGGTAAATCTAGGCATACTAGTTAGTTTTCAGGCATTACCAGAAGATTCTTGAACGAACACAGTTAGGCTAAAACATTGCTGTTTTTCAAAACTCAAGCAAACAGCCTCTCAGTTTTACTACAGAAGCGATAATATTCTATGCTAGCGTATTAAACACCAACATTATCAGTTATCAGCACTAGTCTAGGTAGCCTTAGCAGAAGATGCCTGACTAACAAAGCTATGATGATAAAGCATTGCTTATCAGTTCAACTCAAAAACCCAACTAGAGAGTTCATTCAGTTCAGACCAGTGCACAAAAGCCAATAGATTCAGTATTTTGGACCTTGCTTATGTTATGTGTACATATAAAGTACATTTTAAGAAAAGGAACAAAGATATATTTGTTTTCATGTCTCATCTCACCCACCATGAAGTAGCAATAAACTTAAAGTCATATTGAGTCAGTTTGACTCCTTACTGGAGGAATTCTTCATGTTTAGGTATAGTTCATGACAACTGTATTTTTACAAGGAAACATGAATCTAACCTTTACTCCCAAGAAACAGCTTGATCATGAAATATTTTTAAGAAAACATGAAGAATTTAACCTTTACTCCCAAGAAACAGCATGATCACAAAGTACATACAATTAGTTCAAGTATACATTCCATAAAATCATGAAAAATATAACATTCGTGGAACTTCAATTACAGTAAAGAATTGAGAAGCAATTCAGCAAAAACTAAGACCGGCATATAAGAAACTAGACACTCATGTGCACAGACAGAAATGTCTTTTTCATATTTCTAAAATTGAGAACATATCTATTTAATTTTGGCTAGATGGTGAAAAAAACCATAATTCTTATATCACAAATTTATAGAAGAGAGCAAGTTTAACCTTTTAATGTGATCTAAAGAAACGGCAATAGATGGCTCATTTGAAACAGATTTTCATTTACTTTCCCAATATAATCAAAACGATCTTTTTGCTATGTTATGGTAGCCAACTTGAATGTTAGCTTATTTAACCAACTACTCGGTGATATACTAGTACTTTGATTATGCAACTTGCAAAGTCATCGACTAATGTCAAGACCATGTCAAATGCCTACTTAAATAGTGAAATCTACAAAATATAAGAAACATTGATGTAATAAAATGTTCATGAACTTATTCGAACTGAATCAAGAATTTATTCAAGGACCGAATTAGACTTGATGTCTCTCTTAAACTTTCCTTCTATGCCTAACTACAATGGTGTGTCTGCCACCAAAATCATAATGGAAACATTAGGTTATTACTGCACGGCGACAATAAGCCAAAGACAAGTTTTACTGTGATGCCAGATTCAAAGTTAATTCAATATTACATGGCAACTAGAAGATGAAGACCAGCTTTAATGTGATGTTGAATTAAAGTTGAATCACTATTGCATGACTACTAAAAAAATTATTCAGGAAAGAAAAAAATCACAAATAGTCTAAATCCATTGATAGAGAAAGGAGTTAAATTGCAGGTGCGAGATTCAAACAAATGTTGAAACAATTTTATATTTTTATCATGCCTTAATATGATTTATCATGTTTATCTCCTAATATCGAGTTCATGGTTGCACTTTGCATATATAATGATATTCCAACAATCACTTTATTCACACTTCATTCAGGGTGTCAAACAATGTAAACCTTTTCTCAATAACCATCTACCTTGGCAAGGAAATAATACTTTAAAAAAAAAATTCTATTCCACATGATAATAATTACAAGACCACAAATGAAAAAAAAATGGAATCAACTAATTAAAAAAAAAATGGAATCAACTAATTAAAAAAAAAAATGGAATCAACTAATTACTTACTAAAGCCTTTATTCTCAAACGAATCATGTCCCTGGTCCCATCCAGGCAAGTATTTCTTGGAATTCCCTTTCCAAGCATTCTCAAAAGCAGGAAGCTCATCTAATGTTAGGAACACAGTCAAAATAATCAAATTAGGAGAAAAAGAAAAATCATCCTCAAAGTTGTTCTAGAACAAAGCGTCTAACCTTCATTGAGATTATGTAACATCTGCACTGTGTCTACCCTCCCATCGGAATCCAGTTTTCTTGAGACTGAGTGACCCTGAAAATATAATTACCAGGTAATATTATAAAGTGATAAAACCTATGATGTACAACATTGTATCAGAAACTCAAAAAGGGGTCATGCAGCAAGTTCAGAAAATAATATTTATGAAGATTACATTCTAATTTTAATATTTTAGTGACTTCCATTTTCAGAAAACAAAGAAGATGGAGATTAGAATTCCAACGCCCCAACAACTTGAGGCTTGGAAACAAAATTAGGGGAATTCTTCCTGAGCATTACTAAAAATCATGAGACCAAATGATTCTGTAATGTAATTTTGTAATACCAAATATATCCATACGCTTCCATACATGAGAAACTGAATCACAAGTCACATTTAGCCATTTCCACACTTTAACCAAAATCTAAGAATTGAAATCACGATTCTAAAAAAACGAAATCATGACCCTTTAGAATTTGTCCAAACATATAATTTTCCACCGGTTCCAAACAAGTTCATAATCAAGAAAATAATGGCTATCCAAGTTGTGCATACTTTGTCATGAAGCCCACGAGAGAGCCTATGAGTAGCTCTACCAGTAGTGGTGTTGGCTTCCTTGCTCTCCTCCATAATAACCTGGCAAGATTACAAAGCACAGTAGTGTAAGTGGAATGTTGAGATAATTTGATATTCTGTTCCAATTCACAGCAGTGATAACTTACTCCATTGCCTCCCATTCTCCTTGTTGTGGATGAAGTGTAATATGCACCATTTGGACCACCATAAGTCACAGTTGAGCTTTGGAATGTAAAAGGGTTACCCTGTGATTGCATCATGCCGCGTTGATTGAAGTTGTTCGTATATTGTATATGCCTGCTCTTGTTTTCTGAAAGCAAACAAGCTTACTTAGTTTCCTTCATCATTAATAAACATTGACGCTTAATAGCCTACAAGAAGCTGAAGCTATCAGAAAGGTATCTGTGTACCTTCAACTGCTTCATCAGGTTCCTGAATAAATGGCTCTCCATATGGTCTAGAATGTTTTCTTGAGTTCTCTTTGTGCTCCTTGCCAGCCTTCTCTTCATCTCCATCATCATCAGAGAGCTCCTCGATTACAGGACCCTTCGACTTATTGGCTGGAGGAGCCTGCTCCAAGAACCAAGGGTTGCTAGTCTCCCCAAAGAGGGTTCCTTGATCAGGAAACATGCTAGGACCAAACATACTAGGTCCCAACATGCTTCTTCCCATTAAGCCTCCAAATGGCTGTGTGAAGAAAGGATCGTCAAAGGGATCCTTCCCACCGAAAAAACTAGACATCAAACTCCCTGGTCTGCGGAAGCCACCAAACCCAGCAAATGGATCCCCAAAACCAAAGAAGTCATCCATACCACCTCTTCCCCTCTTCATTTTCTAAGAGTATCACTCTGCGCGAGGAAAAATGAAATCTCCATCATGCATCAAGCAGACGATCTCAACAACGACTTAAAACTTACACAAGAAGTAAAGAACAGTAACTATAACACGATTAACAAGAAGAACAAAGCAAAAGCTCTTCTTTCCTTTAAAAAATAATGAACATCGATTACGAAGTTCCAAAATTTCCAGTGAGATAACATGCCAAGCACGATTTGTCTCAAAACTATAATTTCGGATATCAAACGACAAACATATCCACTAATCTGGCAAATTAACGTTCTGAAAAGTAAAACCCTAGATCATTTCCAAGAAATACGAAACTCTTCCCACAACACCGCGTCTAGAACAAGCACCGATCATGATATACAGTAAACCCTATAAATTGTCTGGAGACACGAACCGACAAAGCCTAATTGGATAAGGAGGGGAAAAAAAACACGCACCTCTCTCCAAGCTACCAACCGGGAACGGCGAGACCTACGGCGGCTGCGCGATCGGCTGCCCGAACGATGACGGAATTGAGAGGAATCGGCACCGACGCAAAGAGATCGCTTAAAGGGGCAGCAGAGAGAAAATTTTCATTTGCACCCCCGCCCCCATTCCTTTTCAAAATGACGCCTGAAGTTTTTAAATCACCATTTTACCTCCTGTAGCTTAGGTTAGTTATCAAAATACCCCCTCGACTGTTATTATCTTTCCATTATTTCTAATGGACAAAGTAATTCACAAATCATCTCACTTTAAGAAACAAAAATATTTTTTTATTTATTTATTTATTTATATTAGCATTAAAGTATCTGAATTTTTATCCAATTAATCTTTTAAAATGATCAATTTGACCCCATAATTCTTGGAAGACGTGTTTTTTTCGACAATTGAATCGAAAGAGATCGAAACTTCTGTGAATTTCCATCAATCATCTGATATAAGTACATCAGTAAAGCACTGCCAGTTTAACAGTTCAATTTGGATTTCATAAAAATTATCCAACATTAAAATTTTATTTTATCCATCGGATAAACTAATATACAAAGAATCATCTCCATTGATTTTTTTTTAAATTTATCGTCGAATATTATTTCAATAGAAAATCGAATTATATTTTTTTTTTAATGTAGAATGTCTTCTCATTTTTCGTCGTTGTACAATTATTAGTCTCATCGAGTTTGGCTTATCTTCTCGCAGGTTGGAATTGTCAATCTTGTAGCTCTCGTCTCACGTCCACTGTGAGAGAGGTAAATCACGGGAGATTCTATGAGTCTTGATGCGGTGACCAAAATATGTAGAGATCATCTGAATCCAGAAAAGAATTTTAGATTTCTTTCGAAATCGATTCTTATCTTATTCATAAACTCTATTTATCGTATCTTAGCAATCACGTTATCTGAACAAGTTTGGCTTATCTTGTGATATTCAGTCCGTCTCCAGACTATCGTAAGAAAGATAAATTATAATAGATCTTTGACTCTTGAGATTAGTAAATAATACATAGAGGGCGATATCCTTATATTTACGAAAGATTGATCCGTTGTATTACGATACAATATTTATATACGTTAGCCCCTAGATTCTTCACATTATCTGAATAAGTTTGGCTCATGCATGCAGTAGGACTGCACCAACCTCGGAATTCAAAAAATTGCAAGAGAAATGATCAGACAGTTGCAGTGGAATAGTTGGAACAGGAGTGGAGTGCTTTCTTTAATCATAATTTCGGTGGCAAAGGTGGCTGCCCAAAGCTGACATCGAAATCATTGAATTAAGCCTCACTGTGGATTAGCAGTGCGGCCCGTCTTTCGCGTGTTAGCTTCCCCCCGTTAGATCGAGCAATAATTTGGGATTAGCAGGCTTCTTGGGTGCCCCGATTGCTCGATATGGAGGCCCATTAACCGGATGCCAGCTGCTTCCGCTGTCGCCGCCGCCGTCTCCCTCTCGACCTCTCCCTTCGCTGATCACTCCCTGCTGCGGCAGGCGCTCGGGCGGCGCCACTCCTCCGCCGCGGTCCGAGGTCGCCATCCGTTGTTGCAGTTAAAAAAAAGGAGGAGGATCGCGAAACCCGAGGGCGGAGGAGCGGCGGCCGCCGGCGACGACCCCACAACCTTGCGCTCATCGCGATTCCCGGGCTCGTCGTCTTCGTTCCGGACGGAGAAGTGGGTAGATCGGGGTAGGTCGGTTCTGGCCCCCGTACGGACGGCGGGACCACGCGTTCGCCAAAGCCGATCGCTGCCGCGATGCGTCGGTCGGTCGGTCGGTCAACGACGGAGTGCGCGCTTTTACCGTACCACCGGACGAGACAATCAATTTGGTTTCATAAAAGTCGTTGCTCTGTTATATCCGTGCAAAAATTAGTATTGCCCGATACTTTTCACTTATTTTGTCTTTCACTGCGATTAATCCTGTTTATTTAGGAGGATGAAAATAAAAATTTATGAAAAAAATTTCAAGTGGAAATATTTCAATGTTTTATTTTATAAATAAAAAATAAAAAAATAAATTATTCATTTTTTTAAATCTGTTCGAATCAGATGAAATAATTTTTTCGTGACCAGGAGCCGTGGGAAAATATTATTTGTTTTTCTACTTCTTTTGTTTTTATTTCACTTCCTTTTATTCGGGATTTTTTCTTTCAGTTTTAATTTTTTTTCTTTCACTTTGAATTTGTTTCCATTCTCTTTTGGAGTAAAACGTAGGAATGAGTAAAAATTCGGTTAAACCGATTTGAGTCGAGCTTTTTGATTCAGTTTATTTGAAAATTTAGAATGCATTTGGTATGTAAAAAATGAAGTATTTTTTATTTTTATTTTTTAAGAAAATGATTCGCTTTTCAAAAAATGAAAGAGTATTTTTTAGAAAATTAGAAAATATGAAAAAAATATTTTACTAAAAATAGGAAAAGACTTGAACCAAATATTTTGATTTAGAAACAAAAATAATTGATTAAATCGAACTGGAATCCATCAGTTGATTGATTATTTCGAGTTCTATAATTTTTATTATCATCAATTGATTGAATATTTCACTTAGGTCAATTGACTACTATGATAATAAAAAATTTTAATTTATTTAATTTTCAATCGAATTAATTAATTTTATTGAAAAGTTCTACCGATCCGTTTGTTAAAAAAAATTAATTTATTAGGGTTTAATCGATCTTAGCAAAATTGATCTTTCAAATTTACCATTATACCCTCTTCCCCAAACACCGTCCCGTAGAAACCTCCTTTTGGATTCGCGCCGAGCTTCAGCCTTCAGCTACGATCACGATCGAGACGATTCTCTGCCTCGCGCACAAACATCGCACAGTTAGCGAAAACAGAACAACAATTTGATAGGAACTGCAGCACTGGGCGATCGATCAAGATGGCAAGCTCTCGTGACTGGTAGAGAGAAAGGGTGGGGGGGCTGCTGACAGTGAGAAAGCAAAAGGCGAGCGCCGGGAGACAGAAAGGGCATATGGTCTCGCTCGTCAGAGAAAAGCCACCCAAAGATGATGTGAAAGAGAAGCCCTTTATGAGCTTTTGCTGAACTGCAACAGGCGCACTAGGGTTGAGATTGCGCTTTCCATCTCCCCGGTGGGCCTTAATTATCGGCTGGACTTTGAATCGCTGCTCCGGCGGTGGGTCTCAAAGGAGATTCAGTTTTTCTTTCCCCACCTTCTCCGGCGGTTGTCCTCTTCTGAAGTTGACCTCCGGATCAGCCATGGCCTATCGATTAGTAGTTTGGCAGCGGAACAACCGATCGACTCCTCTCTTCTCTCTGTTTCGTCTCGATCTCGACGGTCATCGTCTCCTAGCTAGAAAAGCTTCGTGCATGGCATACATGTTGCAGGTCCCAGTGCAGCTGCAGTTGCAGAAGATGATGATGATGATGATGAACTAAAGTGTTAGATCATTGATAAAGCTGGCAGGAACAGTACCTTCTTCTTAATTAATCAATAGTGCAGCTAGCAGTTGATAGAATCCAAAGACGCTAACATATGTGCATGCAAATATCGCCGGGCCTATGTTACCTCGCCTTTAAGCAAGGGTCACCACGATTTTGAAATAGTCCTTTTTTATTTTAAAATTGTCGATTTCTATTTATCATTCAATGGAATCGAAATTGAATTGTTCATCAATAATTTCAATTCTGATTCTTTAGGATTCGATTTTGATATCGAAACCATCGATTTCAATTTATTATCCATTGAAATTAAAACCAAACCGTTAATTGACAATTTAAAATTTTTACACTTCAATTTGAGTTCAAACGATTTAGAACTAAAATTTAAATTATTTAATTTTAAATCTCTCAATTTAAATATATTTATTTTTCAATTCATTAATTTAATCGATTTATTATATTTAAATTTAAGTTTTATTTAGATTTATCGATTTATTTATTTTATATAATTTTTTAAATTAATTTTTTATTATAAAAAATTATAATGAAAACATATTTAATTAATAAATTCATATCAACAAATTATATATATATATATATATATATATATATATATATATAAAATAAATTACGCTTCTCATTCATTAATCTAACAATAAAAAAAAATTTAAACTTAATTTATATAAATTAAATTGTCTATGTATTTTTTCTTACGATCTAAAAAAATTAAAGTCCTTGTAATTTATTTACCATTTAAATATAATCCCTTATCTTAATTTAATCTGAAATATTATCAAAGACATTTGATGTCGTATAAATTTTCATTATCTCTTATTATCTAAGATCTATTTTTAAAAAATCAATTCTGATTTCAATTTCGATTCCGATTCAATTTCAATTTCATTTTGAATCGTAACCGAAAAAACAATTTTGATTTGATTTTTGAGCAATCGATTTTGATTCGATTCACTGTTCGAATCAAACCATAGTCACCCCCATTTCAAGGTCATTCGAGGATTTTAGAATGAGCGTAGAAATATGCCCTGTGCAAGTGAATTGTTTGTCCTGCGTTCTTGATCTGCAAACTCGAGAAGATGATCACGCGTCGTGAAATTTAGTTGGAAGATTTTAAGTTTCTTCTCCTTGGAATGTCGAGTAAGGCGTCGCTCTCAGCCAAGAAATGCAACGACCGACTACTAAACAGAACGACTGCACGTTGTCACATTTATTGAGCAAAAGATCTTGCACGAAAAATTTCGACAGGACCACTAGATCCGTGATTCTCTAAAGTTTACTGCATGATATAGAAAAGAGCGAATGAATCAAAAATAGCCGACGGAAGTTGCATAGGAGACATGGCCAAGACTAGAGAAAGCTTTCACTGAACAATGCGTGCCGATATCTTCTGCAAACTGATCGAATTCGAAGTTCATTAAACATAATCGCTCGAACAAATTGTACTGGTTCTTTATGTTTCTACTCCCCACTGCAAACAAAATCTCGAGTAGATGTTAGAAGAACAAGGCTGATGATCGAGAGCTCAAGCAAAGAATCATGAGCATTCCTGCGATCCTAGTCTACACTCAGCGACATGGAAATCAACGAGCGAAGAAGAAAAGAAAAAGAAAAAGAAAAAAAAAAAATGCAGAAAACAGATGTTACAGAACTGATCAGGAGGCACGGGCACCGGCAGCGAAGTCTCCGAGTGCCTCGTCGTCGTCGTCGTCTAGCATGTGCAGAACGTCCACGTCCATCGTCTCCGACGAGAAATCCATCTTCGCGATCTTTGAATGGGCGTTGAGAAAAGTCATCTTCTTCGCCGGCTCGGAGTGAGCATGCGCGTGCATCCAGCGCATCAGCGACGAGTCGCGCTTGATCCCGCAGGAAGTGGCGTGGAGGAAAATGAGCCTCACGGCGACCTTCCGGAGGCATTTGAACTCGCTCAAGCAGGTCTCCCACACCAGCCTGCGGCTCTGTGGATTGGCAACCTTCATCTTCCCCGTCGAGGGGTCGTGCTGCTTCGCCTGGACTGCTTGGGCATAGAAGGGATCCAGTCCTTCTGACCTCCACTTCATGAGCTCCATCAGCGCAATGTGAGCTTCCTCCGGCGACACCGACCGCGTGATCAGCCGGCCGACGTCCTTATCTTGCTCCGGGGACAAGCGCTTGAACGGGGGGAGGTACTTGCCGCTGGCGTCCTTGATCAAGAAGAGTGGATCCAACACGAACGCTGCTGACCATGCAGGGTGGTAGTTCTTCAGGAATCTCGTCTCGATAACTTTCTCCACCGCCGCGCTGCTCATGCCGTGCTTGACGGCCCATTCTCTGACCCTGGTCCTCAGCTCGTCCCAGAGAGGTAGGCATTGACCGATCAGTGGCCGCTCCAGCTCGATTTCATGGGCCATGGCCGTCACTAGCTTCACTAATGAGTGAATGGACTCCAGTTCACTCCAAAAGCCACCATTTTGAATCAATTCCGCCATTTCTCCGGCGAGATGTTCCTCGCGGTAAGCCAGCTTGTAGTCCTCGTCGAGAGCAGCCATTTGGATTGGACGGGCGAATTCCATCACATCCTCCATCACTGCTAGTTCGTCTGAGGCTCGATGAGCACCAATGGAGGCAGTTCTCGGAAGGCGAGCGTGGCCGCGCTCTTCGAGCTGATACCTGAGAAAAATTCTTCGGACTTGGGACTGGACGTTGATGAAGTTGGACAACTTGAGGCAGTGGCCGGAGACTTTTCGAAACAGGGGGAGTTGTCGAGCGAAGTCCTTGATCAGGCCGTTGAATGCCTCGAGTTGGCAGGAGAGGTTGACCATGCGTTCGTTCTGGGTCTCGAGGTTGAGGAGCGCCGTCTTCTTGAAGCGGTCGGCGACAATGCCGGCGCACCGTTCGGTGAAACCTCCACATAGTTTGGCGACGGCGTCGCGCAGCACCTCCTCGGCGTAGCTTGAGGGCGCTCTAGTGACGGTGAGAATGCAGCGGTGGAACAATGTTTTCCCGTTGGGGAGGTTCACCGCAAAGCTCACAATCGCGTGGTCGGATGACGTGGATGACGACTTCCAGCCGTCGGAGGAGAGCTGGAAAAAGGCGGCGTCGCGGATTCTGGCCTCGGAGTCGGAGAGGACCTCGAGGTATCGCGCGTGCAGTTGAGATAGGACGAGCCGGCGGGGGAAAACAGACGGGAGGCCGACCTGGTTGAGGAACGACCGGAACTTTGGGTGGTCGAGGGAGGAAGGGGAGACAGAGCCGCTTGACTCTAAAAGCCAGTCGGCGAGGAGAGCGAGTGCGGCGTCGGCCCGTGATTTGGGAAGAGCGGCGGTGGCGTCGGCCATGGGGCTCTTGAGCTTCTTCACGCTATCCTCAAGCCTCGCAAGCGCGATGAGGTCCTCCTTCCCTCCCGAGAGAACGAGGGCCGGCTTGGCCCGAGGCAGCGGCGGCGGCGGCGGCGGCAGAGCGGGCCATCTCATAGCCTGGGGGCAGCGTCGGGGCGAAGCGGGCGGGAGCGAGGAGATGGGCAGGGGATCGACCGCAGCGGCCGCGGAGGAAGGCGACGATAAGTTGGGGCAGCCGCCGCGCTTCAGATGCTCAGAAGCAGTCCGCGAGGGGTTCGAGGCGGAGAACAGAGCGGAGCAAAGACCGCACCGGAGCTTCGTCTCCGCGGCCTGCCCCGCCCCGGCAGGCGTCACCATGACCGGCTCCAAGTGGGACCAGTACCACGCCCCCTTCCCCCTCGTCGCCTTGCTCCTCACTGCCACCAGCCTCTCGTACCGCTTCCGCGCTGCATCCGCAACCATCCCCTCCTCCGCCACCGCCTCATCACCGGCGACCTCCTTCCCCTCCACCTCCACCTCCACCTCCATCCAACTCCCCTCTTCCTCAGTTCCTCTCCCTATATATACCTCCACAACGTAACAGACCTCAAAGACAACGATCAGTCCTCACGCAACAGTAGCGGAGTCTCGCCCCTCCATGCGACGCCATGAACCTCAACTAACAAACACTATCACTGTCTCCATCCATCATTCAATTCCTTTCCGCCTCTCATCAAAGACTTCCCTTTCCTTCTCTTCTTCTTCTTCTTCTCTCCTCCACGAAAGAAGGATTCAATCTCGATCCCTCCAGCTCGTAACGATGCATCAGGCAAACCGAGAATTTAAGGAAGCGAATGTTGCCTCTGCAAAAAAATAGGCGTCTAGTAGCAATAGTAGGTGATTGTCCATCCTAGCTCACCGCCACCATTGCCGTCGCCGTCGCCGCCGCCGCCGCCGCCGCTGCACCATGCATCAGACGCAGCGCTAAAGCAGAGGGACACAGCCTTTCTTGTAAGCTGCAATAACTCGTCCTCCCACAGGGAGATTTGGTAGATTTATACATCACCCGAGCCACTCCTCTTGCGAGGCCTGCTCCTTCCGGCTCCACTCCTCTTCCACCTCGTGTACTGTTGTCCGTTCCTGCGTCATCTTCTACCCTTTTTACTGATCCATACGATCGCTTCCTGTCCTCCACGTAAACTCACTTCATGCATGGTCAAGGTCGAGCCCGGCAAAAGATGAAAACTGGATCCAAAATCCTCGTTGCTATTTTTAAGCCCTGTACCGTTTAACAAACCAAACCATCAGTTCCTGTGGAAGGGCACGGGAGCTAAAATACGACCATATTTATAAAAATAATATGAATCAATTTTAAAAGAGATTTATTTTTTTTTTAAATTTAAATAATTTTTAGTCTTGATCACCACATCAAAATTTATAAGACTCTCCATAATTTATCTTTCTTACGGTATCATAAAATAGACCATGAAAATTATTAGATTCACACGTATGCATAAATTGAAATCATGACATCGCCACCGGAACATTTTAATTATTGAGCCAATTACTATTAGACATTTACAATGAGTTTTTTTCCCCTTTTTCCTTTTAATCTTAGAAACATGATATAATGATTTTCAGCTGTGCTAAGCTGGTGTAATTGTCGACAGCAAATACCTTTTTATTTATTCATAAAAAAAAAATTATTAATTAATAGACTCGAGTTGAATATTAAAAAGAAAAAGAAATTCGATTTTATTTAATTATTTTATTATATTTTTCAGCGAAAATGGAAGGAGAACTAATTTAGAATTTTAATAAATAGGTAAACTAGTTTCTGAACAATTTTAAAAGTAAATCAAAAAAAGGAACCAAAGGCTCCTCTTTTAAGCGGAGTTTGAATGTTAAAAAGTATATATTCAAGAAAATGAAACTTTGCACGGAAAGGAATAGATGAAGCGTTTTGATAAGAATTCTTATAAAATCGAGAATATATTTTTTTATTCTGCATATGTAATCATGAATTAATGACTGCATCTAATTTCTGTAAAGACTTAAATGCTAATCATGACTTACTGCATTAAATCTCACGAAAAAAACAAAAGAATTGATTGACTTCCAAAATTACTTTTTTTTTTGTAACATTCCAAATATATAGTTTAATTTTTTTTTTTTTCTTCTCGAGTATGGCAAATGTTATCTCGAGTGGGTTAGATAATTTTTTAGAGAAAAAAAAAATGAAAATTTGTCAAATTTTGGTGGTATATGAGCTTGTAAGTTTCTTCTTCAATGAAGATTTTTTGTCCTGTATGCATGGAATAAAGTGGAAAAGAAAGGAAAGGAAAGGAATAACTAGCTATTTTTTTAGTTGGCATTAGGTTATAAGTCTTATGTTCGACTTGCAGAATTTTTCTATTAATCATCTGAATAAATCGAAAAGTTCAAATAACGGACAGCCAATTGCGTCATGCTCCTGGTTTTTATCTTATTACTAGGAAGTAAATTAAGTCATAATCAAAACAATTTCATCCAATAAACTACTTTCATTTTGTCAAATTTGTTTCCTTGTAACTATAAACCTGGATTAAATAGATTATATTCTTAAAATAAGGATAAGATAAAACAATAAATAGGGAATGGTGGAAGTAACTTTCTAACCTCCAAGTTTTCATCTCATTTCCACATTAGAAATGGCGTCGTATATTTGTATCATGACAGTCATTCCGCTTGGGCTTCTGATTTACATTCTGCAGTGGATTCATGAGACGAAGAAAACTCATTCGATTAACTACGCCATCGTCTTTGCACTCTTCTTCATCTTGCCCTTTGTCATCGTCGCAAGCAGCATCGTGATTTCATCTGATCTTCATGCCAATGGCCAAACAAGTGATCAATGATGGAAATCAAGAAGAAAAGCCATACAAATTATGTAGGAAGTGCATGCTCATGGTTTGTATGTTTCTCACATACTGTTACATGAGCTTTCATTATGCATTATACTATTATATATACAAGATGAGTTTGATAGGCAATATATATATTGTTGTTGGAGACTAATATGTACATGAAAACTGGAAAAAGAAAAAGAAAAAAGGATAAAAATATAAACTTCAATGGTTTCTTTCTTCTTAGATAAGCAGATTCATTTTTCACTCGAGTTGAGTCAAAATGGAAGGAAAATTAGTTTAGACTGCAATAAGCAAAACAAGTAGGTGATAATATCATCAATTATTAAGTCTTTAACGTGAGTAATATCCTAAAAATAAAATTATGGAATAGACAAGTCACAAAATAATGAGCATATACACATCTCATCGAATTATTAAAGGAGGTAGAAAGGGAGATGCAATATGATGATCCTCCATGAAAGAAGAGATTGAGTACGTACCCAAATCCATCAGATTAATTTATTATTGCCACTTACTTTTTCATTGATGTGATTGTCCTGCTGCTCCATGTTCCACTCTGGTAATGGTGCAACACTCTGCAGCCCTAATCATAGAGATCTTACCTTAACTAATCGCCCAAATCCATCCGTCCATCCATCCTCCCATGCAGCTGCAATCAATTTATTGTTCCAAAACAGAAGAATTGATATGTACGATTGCTCTCAAAATAATGTTCAAATTCAATATTATTGGCTGGTGCACTGCATTCCATCCACAACCCATGATTACCCCTTGAAAAATGATGGCACCAGGTTGTTTGATGAGAATTATAACTTGGGAGAAGTGCAAGTTCATTTTTATGGAAGTCTATATGATAGAGGTAATTTTATTTTATTTTTTAATGTGATGGAGATTGAATTATGACTTGGGAGAAGTGTTAGCATTACAATCACAAAACATGAACAAAATACTAAAAGAGAATAAAGCAGTGATCAAGTAGAATCATGCGACGGATTGAACAGCTCTATCGAAGTTATCTTCGGCTGTTGCTAGGCGTTTAGCAAGCATATGGTCCGGATGTGACAGCTTCAGCTGACTGCATAATCAAAGAATAAGGGAATGAACAAGTGATCTGAAGCTGGGTGATTCTATAAATGGGTCTGATTTGCTAGAAAGTAATATATACTTTGAAATAAATAAATGGATGTGATCTGATTAAAAGTATTAACACAAACACAAGATTCATCCTTAAAAAGTATCTTCAGAAATCTCGAATAATTTGGAAGAGATTGCAGTTCAATTTAGTGAACATTGCTGCTGCATGCCAGACACTATAAATGAGAGCTTATGGTAAGACAATTTAACCTTCAAGTGACTGCTTCAATAGTAAACAGTTACAATTCAAGCTACAATTTTATCTGAGATTTAGGATCAATACAAGTTAAGAAAATAGGGTTCAGATAGTAATATACTTGGAGTAGGTTTGAATTTACATTGGATATTTATGACTCCAACCAATATCTGGATCAGAAAGGTATTTAGTTTGATTTCTGATAGAAAATAATCTACTTATTTCTACAAAAAAGTAACTTAGTGATTGCAATTTGCAATGGTAACAGTTGGCCAATCACCGCTTTTATTTTACTCAAATCTAGTTAACTACCTCCCGAAGCTTAATTACCCTGCATACTCAATCCAAGCATGTAATCTAACTATATTATGTCTCGAGCCCTTAGAGCCCTTCTTCAAAATTTGAAGAAGAAGGTTCATTTAAAATAATAATGATAATGAGAAGAAGAAAGTTTATTTGTAATAATAATAATAATGAGAAAGAAGAGGAGGAGAAGAAGGTTTATTTATAAAAATAATAATAATAATAATTAAAAAGGAGAAGAAAAAGAAACAAACCTGAGGAAAAAGTAGAAGGAGAATGAGAACAAGCAGCAGAAGAGGAAGAAGGTCAGCCAATCTCAATCTAAGCAAACCTCAAAATAAAATGTGTTCAAGTTTATTTATTAAAAGTTGTTGTAAAGTTTGAACTTAGCTCAAGTTTTTCTTAAGCATAAGTACTCAACAATATGCAACTTTTGCATATCTTAAGTTAAAATGCAATTCTGAAAATGAAACATATTTTATCTGTTTGTTTTCAAACATAATACGAATCATTTCAAATAGATTTTTTCCTTGAATTTGCTTATAAGATTGTTGATAGATTTCTATAACATACTAATGCTACAGTGTTCATATCAACTAGAAAAGATTATTTAGATTAGTTATGCGAGCTTAATATGTATTAAATGCAATTATAATGTCGAACTGAGAAAAAAAAATCAAGTGTATGTTGTGTTGAAAACCTAAACAAGTCCAAATTGTCTGCCAACATTATTTAGGAACAAGCTTTGACAATTTTTTAAATTTTGATATGAGCATTGTCCAAGAACACTAACAAGCCAAATTTTGTCATGTTCTTGTTATAATTGTTCACTAAGTCAATACAAAATGAGCATTCAAGTTTATACACTCACTGTTCTAAACAAACATAAATTAGCTTTTATCTCAAGGTATTAGATACTGAACATTTTGTTTGTATACATCCTCTAAGCCTTAAGAATTGGGTAATCCTTTGACTATGTGACAACATTAGTCCTCCCAAAACAATGCCTTTATATCTTAGAATTTCTTTAACATTGTCTTTGTTAGCAGTCCCCCAATGTGTTGACATGACACAGACCTGGTAGTGTATCTAGTATTGGAAACATATATCTACTTGACCCCACATTCCCACTAATAGAAAATGACATGTTGTGCACCTAGATTAGTATCTAGGTAAGTTACTCATATCCAAATCTGAGAAACATAGCATATGGTTCGAGAAAACGGTGTCATGCTTACTTGAGAAACCTTGTGGAAGACTTGCCAAGGTGAAGACTGCATACAACAAGGTTGGCCAAGGTCTCTGCATCCTGAAATCAAATTCTCATGTTCATCTACCGTATAGCTTGCAGTGGAATTTAAAATGACATTATCATCCATGAAAATATAACTGACAAAGTGCTTGATTAACGGAGACGAATAAAAAGATTTTAAAGTCTACCTTGTTCAGTGCTTCAAGCAGTAAGGACTCAGCTTCATCAAAGCGACCCATGTGAATACAACAAACAGCCTTACCATTTAAAACCATTCCAGTCATCTGATATTTCTCAGAGAAGTCTTGGAAAATTAGATAAGCTTCCTGTATCTTAGAACCGCCCTGAAACAGAAAATAATTAGGTGAATTCATGAAAGCTGAATATCAGAATTTGCTGTGATCATTAATTACTAAGCTTACCACTGCCAAATCTAACCACGCATTTGCAAGTTGTGTCAGTGTATGATCCTCATCAATTTGTTGCATGATTTTAAGTTGTTTCTCTGCATAATCTGACCTATGTATCTTAATGAATATCTGAACATTCAGTGCATGGCTGCAAAAGGCATTAAAAACCCAACCCTACCTCAGAAACTATTAACAGCTAGCTATAATAAAGAAGCTGCATCGAACTTTAGTAGCCACCTTTATGCCATATTACTTAGCTGTTCTACTGTTTTCTAAAAGGATAGTCTGGTGAAAACGACTACAGATTTCACCTACATCTAATTAGATTCTTTAGCATGCTAAAATTTTAATCTTTGGGAACATGTGAAAGTAAAGAAACCAAGTTATATATTTATTATGAATCAATTACAAACAAGGTCATCCAGTTGTCACAGCCAAATATGTTTTAAATCCCCAAAAAAAATCTAAATAAAAAAAAGAAACTCACTGAGAAGGAAATTTATAAGAAGTAGAAATTCTAGATACAAATGGTAAACGGATCAGTAAATTTTCATGAACAAAGCATGCAATTTCAAGAAAATCACCATCTAGCCGATTTGCCAAGAAGTTTTAGTTTTTGGGTGAAATATAGAAGAGAACATAAACTACAGGTCATAAAATTCATACTAAGAACCAAATAATACAAGATAAGCATTTCTTTAGATTTGATGAAAGTCGTCACTCACAGTTCCATTGTTCCACCAGCAATGGTATGTTTGAGTGCCTCATTGTAGTCTTGTTCATGCATGTGTATTATTCCAGCAATCAAACGAAGGACAGGATTGTTTCCTATTGCAGCATCGGTTAACCATTCCTGGATACTTGAAATAGCAGCTTCCTAGATAACAAAAATAAGATACAATGAGAATCCATCAGGGCATATTTATCCTGATGAGGCATACAAAAATTATGAAATAGCTTAATCCCCATATACTGAGAAATCCCTGAACCTTAAAATACATTTTTTATCCCCAATATAATCAATTGTAAACAAAAAAAAAAAAAAGGGTCTGCATGGAGAATCAGTCTCTTGCCCCTTGACATAAGAGATTAAATCCAGATGTTTAAAAGCTTGAGATAACAAGTCTGTGCCAAAAAAAAAAAAAAGAAGATAAAATTTTGCTTCTTTATCTCCATTTCTATTGTCATCCATTCTTCTTCCCACCTACTGATTCAAACATATGGAAATAGGACTTGTTTACAAGGAGGTATTCATGGAGAAAACTTTGAATTTCCAACATTTGTAGATTTTGAACAGATAAGAGACCACATCAAAAATAATTTTCATCAAAATTTCAATAGATAGTTAGAAAGTGTACGGTTGGTTGCTAAATGGATTTTATCAATCATTGCGCACTTCTTATTTGACATATCTATAACATCCTATCAAAATTAGAACAAATATATACAGTTAACTTTTTCATCCACCCTGCAAAAGATTGGAACCGTCAATTTAGTGGTCTCCACCGGTTTATCCCACGACCATTGTGAGAGAGAGAAATCACGGAGAGCTCTATGTACTTTGGCGTGATGGCCAAGACACGTGAAAATCATTTGAATCCAGAAAAAAATTTTAGATCTCCTCTGGAATCGACTCATGTACTTCTATAAATACCGTTGTGTCTACCCATCATGTCCCACGGGACTTAACTTTTTTATCCACAAACCTTTAGATTATGACATGGAAATTAAATACTGTACTTTTAATCAAAATAATACCTATAATGATCCAAGTTCCTCATTCCACTAACCCACTGACAAGGTTGCCTCCGACATAATTATTATGACTAAAATACTTTGTATCAATCTCAAGTCCATATGTCAATAATTTGATTTATGAGAGAAATTAGTAATCATATCATACGTCGAGCATAATCTGACAACAGAAAAAAAAAGAAAAGAAAAGGTCCTCTGTTGCCAATTAAAATTTAGATTTAGAGTTCCAATGACAAGAGCAAAAAGGAAGAGTAGCACAACTGCCGATGGGAATGTCTCAAAAATCTAACCTATCCAATTCAAGATCTGATCGCCACATAAGAAGAAATGAATCGAAAAAAACTCAAACCTTGCTGCCGGATAGGTAAAGGGCAAGCAATTTGACGGCTTGGAGAGCCGTAGGAGCCGAAGAATCGATCTCATTTATGACAAGCTGCAAAGAAACGGAGATGCATGCAGTCAGAGATCCAAATCTTCGGGCAAATAAGAACAGATCCAAAGGAAAAGAGCAAGCGAGCAAGCATCAGGAGGGGGAGGCAGACCTGGTAGGATCCAAGGGCGATGTAGGAGCGATGGACGATGACGTCGCGCTCGAGGGCGTCTTCGGCGGAGAGATTTGGAATGTCGCTGTTGTTGACGGCGGATTGATATGCACCCAAGTAAAAGCTGTTCCGGAGTCCGAACAGGAGGTCGGGCGTGGCCGCCATCACCGTCTTCGAGTTCTCGACGACGACTGAGATCGGAGATCGATGGAAGCTCAAAGGCCCAGTTAACGATTCGTTTTAGCACTTTCTATATATCTATACGTCCACGTGGGAACCGATTCAAAATCTATTCCAAACCCATTATTATTTCAAAATTTTAACTTTGAAATCTCCGAATTGTTCCGAAAGAGTTCCGAATCATTTTCTTAAAATTTTAGTTTTCAAATTTATTTAATGTGCTGATAATTTTAATTTTTTTATCGCAAAATAAATTTATAAATATATTAACATGCTAAAAATTTTCACTTTTAATTAATAATCGGATCAGATCCACATCGGAACTAGTTCCACATCGAAACCAGAACCGATTCCAAAACGATTCCGAATCGATTCCGATTCCGGTTCGATTCTAAAATCGATTCATCCGAATCGATTCCGATTCCGATTCGATTCTAAAACCGATTCATCCGAATCGATTTCAATTTCGAATTTAACGAATTGATTTCGATTCGATTCAGAATCGAATCGGTTAGTTAAGCATGTTTATATTTAGCTAAGTTTTCATTTTTGACTTAAATAATGGACTTAATCACAGGCACAATAAATTTTGATAGTTTTAAGTGGAGTTCTGGGCGGGGAGTTATTAAACCGAGTTATTAAACCAACCACTTCATATGTATAAACGGGCTGGGATCGATTCTGGATATGGGGTCTAAAAATTCCCTCTGACGTCAGATGACCCCTCTGCCTTGCCATCGTGTTCAGGAACATAATCTCCCCTGTAATTTACCTCTCTCTAGTCACAGCCCTAGGACGAATGGCAGGGGGCTGCTAGTTGGACAGATTCATAACTTTTTAGAAGTATTGTCCAAGGGCACAGCGCGTTGATTACAAATGAAACTCTCTTTTGAAAAGGTCTGGGTCAATTTCGCCCTAACTATGCACGATGCACGGATGATAGTGCACGATGCCCCTTTGTCCCAACATGATCGGTCCATCAGGTGCCCACGAGATCCTCTTGCGATGGGTCATACGTCATCCTAATTTATCTTCGCCGGTCGATGGAAAAATTTTGTGAGATCGGACTGATCGACCTAAGGATGAGTGGTCGTAAGTCCGATGCCTCATATTAATAAAAAAATATATTCTAAAACTGATATAAGATTTTTAATAAATAAATTTAAATATGAACTCTACGAGCACTTGAAATCTTTAGTACGTACCATGGTGTAGGCGGATTTAGCATTTATCATGTTCAAAGATGAAGGATAAATTATCGCCCAATAATTTAATGATGAAAATCAAACAAATGCCATAAAAGAAAAGCAATGTTTCTTAATAATCTATTATACATCAATTGAGGGATAATTATAAGAGCTAAGATTAAAAAGATAATGAAAATATTTAATGGACTAATTGGAGATGTTAAAGCTAATGTTATAATTGAAACATATAAAAGAAAGAGTAAACTATACGAATTAGTCAACCTGATTGAAGTTTTAGATGAGATTAATTAGCTACTTAAATTTCATTTCTACATTATAGAAATAATTATCATTTGTAGGCTCAATTTTTAACTTTTATTTGAGTTGCCATAACGACTTAAATTCAAATTGACTATCTATCTTTTTTAAAAATGAATTTTCTTAGGATTTTTAAGCCATCCTATAACTATTAATAAAAAGTTTCATGTATCTTTTGACTTGTTTCAATCTAAAACGGTCACTTATCGATTTTTCATTAAATTAAAATTTAACAGGACTATCTCTTGTAACATTCAAAAATTTATTAATCTAAATTTTAAAATTATGACATTTTCCATCTAGGAGTGTTGAAGAATGAATTAAAATTAGTGAGTTTTTTTTTTATCTCCACGTGATGGCGTGGTGGCTAAGGCATAGTGGAGTTTGCGGATAAAGTAAAAATTGATTTCGGAAGAGGTTTAAATTTTTTTTTAATTCAGATGACCCCTACATGTCTTGACCATTACGACAAGACCCATAAGACCCTCCGTGATTTATCTCTCTCACAATAACTATGGAACAGATCAATAGAGACCGCTAAATTGACAGATTCCAACTTTTTTTGCAGATGCAGAATGTGTACTTTTTTAAACATTGAATCGAGATTTTTTCATTCATCTTATCAATTTTTTTTTTATTTTTTTTTTTAATTTCTTCAATTTATCATGGATTCATAAAATATCCTTCTCTTTGTATTCACATCGCCAATATTGGTATTCACACACACAATTTTATTGGAGAAGAAATCATCATCCTATTTTGATCAGCAAGGATATAGAACATGTTCATAGTAGTAGAACATATGGTTCGGACAACTGTTCCAAGCTCCCTGTTAAGAAAGTTGGGATTTAGGAGAAAGCCCAAGCAAGAGTACTAAAATGACTATATTCGACTGCATATCCAACAAGCTGGAGACTCGTGTTTACAAACTGAACCAAATCAATTAACAGAATTTGCACGGAAGCTGACTCGATTGAGAATCAACTTGGCCCAGTAGCTGGTGGCTTGTACGAAAGCCTCACCATATTGAATATAGCATGAGGTTCCACCATTGCACCGTTTCCATGATCTCCACATGCCGGCATCCTGGCGATGGGATCGGCGATGGATAGCAAACGGAAACCAAATTGTTTAAGTACTTCCAGATGATGCTTTGTGAAAGGGCTATTCCACATGCAGCTGTTCATAGCAGGAGCAACATATATAGGCTTGCGGTAATCCCATGCTCTCACGACGCATGTTAGTAGGTTGTCGCACAGCCCTCCAGCAATCTGTAAAAAATAAATCACTGAATAAATAAATATGCTCGAAACGACCAAAAGATGAAACAAATAGAACAAGGATATAGCCCACGGGACTACGATGCAACAGTAGAGTCCAGCTCAGCTCTCAAATATTTTTAAATATTTATGATTCGATCCTCCAAATGGGATGACAAATTAAGAACATTGCAACTATTGAAAATCCCCACACGAACACTTCCTGTTGTATCCGGGTAACCGATGAAATATTTTGTGGGGGCATAACCGATCATCTTCAGAATTAATTGAGCCTAAGATTTGGATACCTAATTCCAGTAAAAAAAAACAAGGATATACATCTAAGCAAAGAGTCGCTAATCCTTTCACTTTTTACCTTAGAAAGAGTATTTGCTGAAAGTGGCGCGATCACCATGATATCGGCCCATTTTCGAAGCTGAATGTGCAACACCTCATCTCCAATTTTTTGCCAACTAGTCCATTCATCCTCGTCGGTGTAAAAAGGCACATTACTAGGTAGTGTTCTTCTGTCAATAAAATGCAAGGATGATTTGGTGGCAACTGCCCTAATTTCTGCCCACTCCAAAAAGCAACGACACAAAATCTCAAATTTAATAGCAGCAACACTTCCAGAAACAGCTAAAAGGATCCTTGGTTTAGCAGGCTTAATGTTGTGATGCTCCATATATATTGTCCAAGGTTGAATCACATTAAAGAAAAATTTTCCTTCCACTGCGTCAAATACAAATGGACAAAAAAGGTGAACAATGATCGACTTTTGCAAATTGAATAGGCAATAATCATACCTTATAAAATTTGTGCATGGAAAACCATTTCAATCGTATATACAAGAGAGAGATAAAGTGATGACTTCATACAATCTTTTGAGTTTTGAGAATAACATCGTTTATTATATTTATGCAGACTTCAAGGAATTGGTACAGATTTCCCCGATGCCACAAACTTTAGGAACCATTTTACACTCCAAGCCAGCCAGCTTCTATGTTGCTACCATGTAGCATTGAACCAGTTTGAAGGGAAAAAAACAATGTGAAAACTTTCCCAAGAAAGAGTATCCTCGAAGATAGGTGAAACTTTTAAATCCACAAACTGTACAATAATAGGAAGGGGCGAACAAATCGACAAACCATAAACTGTTTTAGTCTTCATTTAACAGGCATGCAATGGATCCAACAAGTCTTTCGTCATACTGAAGCTAAAAATATTGTGTACACACGGGAAGAAGGATATGTAGATGGAATATAAGCTAACTAGGAAAAGGAAGTACAAAAGAGAGGGGAAGTGAGACATCAATCCCCCCATTTGTTAATTTGCAAGGTAAGACATTGAAGGATGAAAAAGTAAGAAAGATATCCTTTGCCTTGTTTACTAGGGAAGTGTAAGATGATCGAAATTTAAAGTCCCAATTTATACTAGCCTCTTTTTCAAAAACAAGCATCAACTGAAAGATGTATCGTACAAATTCACTGAGTTTTCACTTGTTTTCTCTTTCATTTGCTAAGATGGCAAAAAAGGCAGGTAAATCATTAAATTGATTAAGTTAACAAAGGAAGCATGGTTCAGATTGTTAACTTGGGTTTAGATAGAACAATCACTGTTCAGATTTAATATAGAGAATTTCAATAAGGTCCTAATGCACCAGTAGATATTCAATGACAACTCTACCTCAAACATCATCTAGCAAATGAGAGTGGCACATTCAAAATGAGAAGGATTGGACTGCTTTTCAGCTGTTCTAATGCCAGTAAGAGGATGTGGATAGATAGAAACAGTTTGTCCAGTTGAGAAAGTATTCCTTGTTCGTTCTTATGAATTTATGGGGAAGTAGGGAAAGATTTGTAGGTAAGTAACTTATAGTCATTCTCCAAATATTTCCTGCTTGCATGGATCTAAATTACGGACTGTTATTTTAATTTACAAGAAATTAATATTTATCGAAACAAATTATACATGCCAAAATTCTTCACTTTATAAACCTAAATGCGCAGCAACTATTAGCTTTTTCTTGAGCTCTAAGGATGCTCTAAAGACAAGCGCGGAGCAGAAATTTGCTTCACTTCAAAATTAGGGAACAGCTTACAGATCAACCAATTAATCTGACACAACCCCTGTATTCGACCTTATTTCTAAAAAAGGATAAAGAATCTAACCTAAATTTTACTGGACAATAAAATTAACTAGGGAACCGAACATAATTAGGCATCGAAGAGAATTAGATTTTTTTTTCTTGCAAAATAACTAGATCATGGATCGCCCAACACATGATGTAAACAAAAGAACAAGCGAAAATACTCGCGATAACTAGCTGGAGTAGGGAATCCACCAACCTCAGAAGGAATCGCGGACGCGATGAGGAACATCGTACAAGTCACACCGATCGATTGAGCGAGAGGGAGAGAGGGAGGGAGCGATCGAGCGACAGAGAAGAGGAGGAGCGGGAGGGGCTCGTGGCTAATAGAGGCCAAGGTGGATCGAACTGGGCGAGCTACTCGAATCCGCATCCGTTGCCCGGGCGGGCCGGGATAATAAAAGGCTGAGTTATTTTTATTTTATTTTTTGTTTTTGAAAAAACAAAAATATTATTTAGATTTCTTATATTTGATAGAAATAGCTATTGACGTGTAGAAAGTTGAATTGTTGCATCATTTGTTATAAATATTTTTTGATTTATCTTCGCCACGAGTTGACGTGGTAGTTAAAACACGATGATATTTACAGAAATGATATAGATCGATTTCGGAGGAGATCTAAAATTCTTTTTTGAATTCAAATAACCCCATATATTTTAGTCATCACTTCAAGATCTATAGAACCTTTTTTAATTTATTTCCCTCCTAATAATCGCTAGATTAGCAGAAGCAAAAAGGCTTTAAAACAATGCCAATAAGTAGAAGAGTCAGTGACTGAGGAGAAAAGTTAAAAACTAGGAAATGAATAAAAAAATCAAAAATCGACTTGCATGTTTAGGTAGACAAAAGAAAGAAAAACAGTTCAATTTTTTTTACTGAATAAATATGAATTTTTTTTGTAAATTTTTATTGCCGTCCTTCCAAATAAACAGGAGATAAAGATTCATACAGGAAAGGTAGAGATCTCCAAACAAAATTCATTCACTCTTATTTCTAAAGCTTGAATTTACAAACAAGACAAACACAATCTCATGGCTTGCTTGGCGGCACAGAGGTTAGTCAAATTCCACAGATCAGTTTCAGAGTCCCTCTGATTTAAGTTTTAAAGATACAGTAAGACATCCACTTTGAAATAAGTTGTGACTGATGAAAATTGTTTGGAAAAAAACCAACATAATTAACCACTCGATAGATCACTCCTGCATGCTCATATTTCATAATTCCAGGTACTCTCCACCATCAGTTTGGGAGTCACCTGCTTCTCTGCCAGATTGAATGATGCTGATATCTGCAGACGCAAACAAGAAAAAAGAACTCATGAGAAGAAGAAGCCACTGTATTTTGCATCCAAACTACTAATCGAGTCATGAGCATTAGTGCTTCCAGATATAAGTTTGCAGTTCAAATACTCCGTCGTCCTCCTCATCTAAAATTCAGTGATAAAATCACTGCGACGACCTCCTCATCTAAAATTCAGTGATAAAATCACTGCGACGACGAACCAAAATATTAAACTACCATGGCATAATGCCCTAGTGGTTACACTGTTAATGTCTCGTTTGTTCGAAGTAATAGCAATGTAACAGTCAACAGTTTTTACTGTCATCCTGTTGAGACAAGCACTGAGTTTAATTCACTTGTCAGCCTATCCTGGAGTATGAGAAATATGAATAGCTGCTAGTAGATCAGAATGGACGAAAGAGATGCATGCAAAGAAAAACATCGGGTTTTCCACAACCATAAGATTTTTAATTCAGGGACTCCTAAAGAATAAAGGGTCAAGAAAAACCCAAAAAAGTTGGTCGAGATGAGGACTGCAGCACCTTGGTGGCACAGTGTTACATCTTCACACACATGACTGATTCCCTATTGGCAAATCTTGCAGCACCATGGGTAATTTTATTTATTTAAGGACCATAATTTATGTGCTAGTGGAGAATAAGAACTCACTGTAATTTTTTGGTTTACAACTATAGACGGTTAAAAGCCACAAGTACCGACTCTCTCGAGACAATACTGAGGTATCAAGCATTGTAGGTTATTGTAACTTTCTTTGTAATGTGAATGGAACTCACTTTGTATGGGCAACAGTGGTGGATGAAGAATATCACAAGAATCATAACAGAGATCATGTTGTCAATTATACCAGTTAAAAATGAGAACCCAGAAACTATACTCAAGGTAAATATAATTCACGAGTTTAACAAATTAGGAAAAGACACAATAAATTGGTTTAATATTCAATCTTCCCTCACGGCAAAACCAAACTAAATCTGAACATATTTTGAAGGACTAAATTGCAAGTGAGTGCAAACCATACACCTATGGACTTTGTATGAATAGGCCCATGAAGGGAAAATGAAATCAATACAGGGCAATGATGTCTTATAGTATGTCAACTCATTTATGAATATGACATGAAAATAGGCCAAGATTCAAAGCACACTAGGCTGAGTACAGTAGTTCAGTAGTCTCAAGGTGTTTCACTGGTTGGCTAGCAAGAAGCACCCTGACAAAAATATAATATCAATAAGTCATTTTGCTAACGTTGGATCTTCAATATGACAAGTTTAATTATAAGGTGAGTTTGCTAAAACTACATGTCCCAGCACCATGTCATGTGTCATGAAACATGAACCAACATGACCAGTGTTGATAAGTCATTCTTCCAAAGAGGAAGAATATGATTGGGTTTACAAGATGAGTGGCACAATATGACAGCATTAACCCAAATACTAAATCAAAATGCAAAGAGATACGGAGCAGCTGGATCGTAAGAGAGAAGCCGTCAACTACTAGATCTCGGTTTCAATCATTTGCCTCCGACTAGAGAAAGAGGAATCTACCATTTACTGTAATAAATTTAGAAAGGAAAAATAGCATGATTTGTATTTCTGAAATGCATCTCCAAACACTAGAGATAAGCTTTGACTAATTTCTGAAATTCCATCAAGGAGAACATAATGCTGTGTTAGTGGAGCATAAAGAATTCAGATAGTATAGTAACATTTAAATCACAAATTCAACTTTTGCAAGTGTCTTCTCAAAGAATTACCTTGAAGCAGCCTTTCTCCAGGGAATCCCTGTTCCACTCCAATCCAAGATTATCAGTTGTCGTATGATAAAAGGCTTTCAGGGAGTCACCACCATCGAGCTTCCTTGTCAAGGCAAAATCCCAAGCGTTCTTCGACACATCATAGCAAGGCTCCAGCACCGTCCTCTTAAGCTCCCCGTGGGCGTACCAATACTTTACCTTGCAGTTCCCCGACCCGAATGCATAATACAAAGAAACCTTATTCGCCGGATCGAACACCAACGACCCATCCACCACAGTTCGGTTGGCCGCTCTGGCGTGCGTGTAGGTCAACTTAACGACCTTATCCGCCGCCTTGAACGAGTTCATGAACTGAAACCTCACATCCTGAATAGGAAATAACGACAAACAGTTGGCGGGCAGATCGGATACCAGGCAATTTTAAATCGGAGGAAAGGGGAAGAGAAGGGGTTAATTTGCCTTATCGGCGACGTAGTAATCGAGGATGAAGGCGTCGGGCTTCTCGAGGGAGAGGACGAGGCCGTCGAAGGACGGACCGTTGGCGAAAGTGGCCTCTGTCACTGAGGCCTTAAGGCGCGCGTCGCCGGCGTGGAGGGCGACGGTGGCGGCGGCGGCGCTCTTGTTGACCTCGTAACGGCCCTTTACCGTGGCCTTCATCTTCTTCCTCTCCACCTTCTGCTCCTTATCCGTATGGTAAGAAGCCGCTATCGAGACGGAGTTGGAGGAGGGAGCAGGCGGCGGTCGCAATGAATCGGCCATCGTATCGTCGGAACTGGACGGTTGGTTGGACCACCCATTCCTCGGGTAAGACAAGGCCTGGTGCGGGTCCAACATCGTGAGTCCCGGCCAGATCAGACACGTGGGGATCGCCTGCGTTGGCTCAGACACGGAACAGAATTTTTATAGCCACGTGCATCAAACCATCATCGTATTAATAGAAGGTAAATTAAGAATTTAAATGATAAATATAAAAAAGAAAATCGATCGATAATTTAAAATCATGATTTTTTAACCAAGCATTGAATGCACCGAGCTATATAGCCACGTGCATTCGTTTTCAACCCTAATCGAAACCACACTTTATCCCAGCTTAATATTTTTTTATTATTAAAAATACTCTTTTTTTTAATATTGACAAAGCAACTACATAATATAATTGCTAAAATTATACGATTATAACAATTATAATTTCGCAGTTACTATAATTCCATAGCAATTATATTGTAGCTACTGCACTTGCATAGTTGTAACAACTAAAATTTAATTGTAACCGCTATAATCTTATAACTATTACAATTATGTAATAGCTACAATAACACAGCGATAACAATTATAATCTCATAACTACTACAACTATATGATTACTACGTGACTATAGCAATTCCAATCTTATAATTACTATTAACTGTGCAGCAGTTATAATCATTGCTGCATCAACTACACAATTATAACAATTAAACTCTCATAACTACTACAACTGTTTAAATTGTATTGCTTACAATTCATAGCTATTATAATATAATACTATTAGTATTGAAATATCTATATGTAACAATTATAAATCATACTTACTATAACAAAGGTAATAAAGATATTTTCAAAAAAAAAAAAAAAAGAGCCGAAAGGGAATGAGATAATATTTTGATAACTATTAGCCATGCATCGGAATGCATTTCATTAGCAGTGGAGGCAACTCTCTCCCTTGGAACAGGCATAATTGGAGCCTATTTTAAGATGAAGATCTGAAGTCTCAACTCACTTATCCATACATAATGAGCTCCTACGGGCAGTCCCAATCTGGTGCTGCCATTCTGACTCTTGTTGTCCTATCTGAAGACAGTGCCACGGCAGAGTGTGCCCAGAAAAACAGTAACATCACTGTGGATGGAGAGACAAATACAACAGAAAACAAATATATACATTGGAATGAAGCAGTTCCATCCAGGGATCACTCGCACTCTTCATCACCAGTGTTCTTAGAGACATAAATATGTTTGCAGGATGTTTCAAGCAGCAGCAGCAAAGAGTGCGCATTTAGCAGCTGAGGCATTAGAGCTAGACAACTTCAATAGAATCCATTGACGCCTGAAGACTAAGAATGTGTCAGTTAGAATGTACAGATGCATGACCAACCTGCAATTAGATTTTTTTTTTCTAATCAAATGTGTAAGAGAAAATGGTTGCACAAGAAACTCGTATCATGGTGATGATGCATAAAAAGGCATTATCGTTGTGAAGTTGAAGTACGCGCACTGTGTGATAATATGGAGATTTCAATGCTTGTGCTAACATATACAAAGTGCAACAGTCTGAATAGAGAAAAAAACAAATTTACAGAATAATGTGATGCGTCTTCACAGATAAGACCTCATACATTGCAAATGCCAGCAAGCTCAGACTGGCGCAATTGTCGTGTGTGGGTTGTTGTGCCTGGCCTTGTGCGCAATTGTTTGCATCTCCAGGCACACGTTTTCAAAAAGATCTAAGATCGCACACTTGCAGCATGGTTCCCTTATTCTATTGCTAGCAAGTTATGTATTTTTTAGTAATGGATTGGATCTTCTAGTTCCTTAGTTCCCTGTTATATTCTGTTAGAATATTGTAGATATGATTAGGGATAATTGTTATCCCTAAATATCATTAGGAATAATTATTACTTAGAATAGAATTTTGATTTATTCCTAAGATAGGGTTTGATTTATTCTTTTGAATAAGCCCTAAAATTGTCTATAAATAGGGTTTCTTTCATGTAAGTTAGGTATCCTGAATTACAAAATAACATGGTATCAGAGCTTTAGGTTTCTTTTTAGGTTTCCACGTTTTTTTTTCTCTCTCCCGCGTTTCTCTCCCGAACGCGCCTCTTCTTCTTTCTTTTCCGCAGCAGCTCGACAGCTGCTCGTGTTCTTCTCCGCGACATCCTTCAGCGTCTTCTCCGCGTCGAGCGCATCCAGCGCCTCCAACACGTCGAGCGCGTCCGCGCCTCCAGCAAGTCCAGTCTACGGCAACGACGAGCTCCTCCGAACCGCCTCCCGCCTCGGCAGCGTCTGAGTCGCCCCGGGCAACCACCGCGTCGCCTCGTCCTCGGTAGCGTCCACGATGCGGCGCCTCCGGCGCCGACCCCTCGCCGCCTTAAACTCCCTTTGCTCGCGGCGCCGATATCGCCAAGTCTCTTCTCCTTTGTCTTAGATCATGTTCGCGGTCTCCGGTGGGCGTCGTCGTCCGCCGTGCCATCGCTTGCGTTTGCTTGAGAATTGAGTGCTGCCACAGGCGACCTCCTGTGTATCCTCCAGATTTTCCTCTCAGTTCTCTCAAGCTTTGAATCGCGGCATCACCTCATGGCTGTGATCCCTTCTTGATCTGTGGAGCTCAATCCCGGAGTGGCATCCACTCTAATCTTCCTTAGCAGTTAGTAGCAGCGCGGATCAACAGGACCGTTATGGTGGAGCTTCTTCAAGCAGCCGGGGGAGTTCTTTTCTCCCCGGAATCGTACGCACCTTATCCCAATTTCCCAGTTTCCCACAAAGGCGGCTTCTCCGGTACTTCCGGCTACTTTCTTTCGAACCATCCAGTCTTCCTCGGTCATGGCTACCTCAAAGCCAGATTTCCCAGTTTTTACTAACCACGTTACGGCGCCGCTCTCGTCCGAGCTCTTGGATGGTAAGAACTACTCCTCTTGGGCCTCTCACATTGAACTTTGGCTTGTTGGACAGGGTTATGAAACACATCTCATACAAACTGAAGAGGATATTCAAGTGGTCGATCGTCCTTTATGGAGAAAGGTTGATGCTCAGTTGTGTTGCATTATCCGAGCCACCATCCATCCATCTCTTCGGGATGTCTTCCGGACTCATAAGACCTGCAAGGATGTTTGGATACAAGCTCAACAACTTTTTACGAATACTTCTCGGCGACTCTATCAAGTTTGTGACGACCTTATGATCATTCTTAATGCCCATCAGATCAAGGAGTCTATATCAACTTATTTTGTTATAGCTTCTTACTATATTCGCGGATCGATCCTAGAAATCCATGTGGCTTACCACCATGGACTGTACTCCGGCGATCCTCCGTGTCCCTACTAAAGTCTTGACATTACCATCTTCCGTTCCAGTTGACTTTTCAGCATTGGTTTCTGGAAACAATAACAAACCTCCACCGCGTAAGAATGACAAAGGACGTCCTTGGTGTAATCATTGTCACCGACCAGGACACACGATTGATAAATGTTGGAGTCTCCATGGTCGACCTCCTCAGATCGCTCGGATCGCGGGAGTTACATCGCCTTGACTTAGTTGCGATTGACATCGGCTCGACTCCACCGCCTCGGCCAACACACCAAACTCCATCGCCTTCCTATGATGACTTTCTGAAGTGGTATGAGGATCGACGAGAGTCTAATTCCCTTCACGCCATTACATTAAACCAGTAATTCCTTCACGACATATCTCGTCTTGGTCCTTGGGTACTTGACTCTGGGCCACCGATCATATCACCGGTAATAAATCTCTTTTTTTCTCACTATTTACTTCCGGTTATTTACCCTTTGTCACCATGGAAAATGGTTCTCAAACTCAGTCCCAAGGTGTTGTTATTGTTCATTCTTCTCCATCTCTTCCCATTCAGAATGTTCTTTATGTTCCCGGAGCTCCCTTTAATTTATTATCAATAAGTCAGCTCACTCGGTCTCTTGATTGTATCTCATTTACTAAATCTTACGTTTTCAGAGGACCGAGATGGGAGGATGATTAGCTCTGGATGCGAAGTCTCACGGTCTATATCAACTTCACCAAAACTCTCTTGTTGGCGGCCAAAGATCTCCACTAATTATCCATGCTCGATTGGGACATCCCGGTCTTGATAAGTTAAAACAATTACATTCTAGTCTATCTCACTTAATCTTTGTCTTGTGAGTCAGGGTTAAAATACGACGTAGTTCGTTTTCTCCTCGCATTATAAGTCGGGCTACGTCTCTTTTTGCTTTGGTTCATTCCGATATTTGGGGTCCGAGTCGTGTTGCCTCTACATTGGGGTCACGATATTTTGTTACTTTTGTAGACGAATTTTCCCGTTGTACTTGGTTATATCTAATGAAGGATCGCTCGAAATTATTTTCTATTTTTCAATCTTTTTTTTATGAAGTCAAAACACAATTTGGTATTCCTCTTCGATCCTTGCAGAGTGATAATGCACGTGAATATCTATCTACTCCGTTTCAAACATTTTTGGCATCTCACGGCATATTACATCGGAAGTCTTGTCCTCATACCCCCAACAGAATGGAGTCGCAGAACGCAAGAATCGACATCTTCTCGAGACCATCCGGACTCTTCTCCTCCACTCTCACGTTCCTCTTCGTTTTTGGGTGGGCTGTGCATGTTATCTCATCAATCGTGATGCCTTCCTCTACTTTACAGGTCAAATACCTCATCATACTTTATCCGGGCGTCCTTCATCCTTTACCACCTAGGGTCTTTGGTTCTATATGTTTTGCTTTCATCTTGATCTCAGTATTGATAAACTCTCTCCTCGATCGCGATAAATGTGTTTTCCTTGGGTACGAAAGGGTAAGTGATATTCTCCTACTCTCGGTAGATTTCATCTCTGATGTCACATTCTTTTGATTCGATTCCTTTCTTTGGGCTTTAGAGTCATCGTCTGAGTTTCATCCTTCTACTCAGATCTTTGATCCTCGGAAGTTTCTCTATCACCCCATCCCAATTCCTCCTCCGAGGTTTATCGCGTCCTCGTTCTTCTTTCTTCAACACCGACTGCCATGGAATCATCTCTCGGAGCCAGTCCTCCGCTCCCTCCTCCGATCGATTACGAATCGATATTCCATTGCCCTTCGAAAAGGTATCGTTCCACTCGTAATCCTTCTCGCATTATATTTCTTTGAGTTACCATCGTCTTTCTCCTTCCTATTATTCTTGTCTTTCCTCTTTGTCTGCTTTCTTCCAAAGCGCAGGGGAGATGCATTTGCTCATCCGGGATAAAAGCTATGTTAAATGAGTGCTTTCTGAGTTGTGGGACTTGGGATCTCGTTCTCTACCGCTGAGAAAGTCATGTTGGTTGTCGATGGGTATATCTGATGGTGAAGGTCGGAGACGGAGCAGTTGATCGGCTTAAGGCTCGTCGTTCGTTGCTAAAGGTTATACTCGAGATCTTGGATTGGATTATGGAGACACGTTTTCTCTATTGCAAGATGTCTCTATACGCTTACTCATGTCCATTGATGCGATTCAACATTCTCTTTATCGATTGGATATCAAAAATGCTTCTACTGACTCGAAGAAGTCTACGTGGAGCGACCTCCGTGTTTTTGTTGAGGAAATCTTACGGTCTGTCGCTTTAAAATCTTTATACGGTCTCAGCATCACCGAGCGGTTTCGGTAGATTTAGTATTGTAATTCAACAATGGCGGCGACTCGAGCGAGGCCGACCATTCATCTTTTATCACCACTCATCGGGTGCATCTACCTAGTGGTTTTTATGTTGATGATATATCGTAGTAGTGATCATCTCGGGATCTCGGTGAGGTGAAACAACATCTTTTCAAACATTTCAGAAAAGGATCTGGACTTAAATACTTCTTGGGAATAAGTAGACATCAAAATGGGATCATTATATCTCGAAGGAAGTATGATGGATATTCTAGAAGACAGCGAAAATGTTTAAACTTCGAGGCGATTGACAACCCTATGGATCCTAATGTCAAGCTCCTACCAAATGGAGCCTCTACTAGATCTGAACGATGCGATTAGTAGGAAGACTAAGTTACCTTCTATCATACTCGTCGGATATCTCATTTGCGAGAAGTGTAGTAAGTCGGTTTCTCGACTCCGAGTGTAAAGAACATTGGGATCTTTGTGATTCGCATTGTTCGATATATCGAGGCGCTCGAGAAAAGGTTTTTGTATGAAGACAAAAGGGCGTATACTCGAGTTATAGGATATTACGACGCAGATCGCGGATCTCCCGATAGGAGATCTGCCGACTTTTGTATATTTGTTCGGAGATAACCTTGTTTCTTGGAAAGAAAAGCGAATGTGTGGCAAGATCGGTCGAGGCAGAGATCGAGCTATGGCCATACCAAGAACTTATATGGCTCAAATGCTTCAGAGCTAAAATTTAGAGCGTTACACAAATGTCACTTATATGATAACTGCCGCCACATATCGTCTCAAATCCAGTTTTTCGAGAGAATAAAGCAGTATAGAAGTCGATGTCACTTAGAGAAAGTCATATCTGGAGAAATATCTACTTAGTTTTGTTAACTCATGATCTAGCGGATATATTTACTTAAGTCAAGAGGTCGAATCGATTACATATGTATAAACCCGTGCATATAATTTATATTCTTCAGCTTGAGGGGGAGTGTTAGAATATTGTAGATATGATTAGGGATAATTGTTATCCCTAAATATCATTAGGAATAATTATTACTTAGGATAGAATTTTGATTTATTCCTAGGATAGGGTTTGATTTATTCTTTTGAATAAGCCATAATCTTGTCTATAAATAGGGTTTCTTTCATGTAAGTTAGGTATCCTGAATTACAAAATAACATATTCAATCATAGAAAGTAGGTCTAAGATCACACCATTAACTGAACGGTTCCTTATTTTATGGCTAGCAAGTCATGCAATTTTTAGCAATGGATTGCATCTTCCAGTTCCCTGTTATATTTAGTCTTTCTTTGTTCCTATGATCAAGATTCATTCTCTTCATGAAAAATAGGAGGTAGGTTGGTCCACAGACGAAAAAAAAATACCTTGGACGATGACACATGGCATTCGGTCAGTCACTTCTAAATTCCTCATAATTGACTCCTTCAGATTTGGTGTCGAGCCTTCCGGAGTCTTCCTCTTAAAAAGATTAACAGAGACACAACACATAATTCATGGTGGGAAAATGCATAGACATGAACGGGGAAAGAAGGAAACATATAGCAACCTAATACCTTTAAATTCCCTTGATGGAGAACTGGAAAAGTTATTTGAATCAGGTGGAATATAAGGAGACCTTGCGTAATTCTCTAATATATCTAGAACAGAAAAGGGCAAATAAATCAGTAGAATTTCATTAAAAATATATAATATATATGTGTTGTGGTTGGAAGAAACCAGCACAATGATTGAAATCATCTGTTAGGTCTAAAAAGCTGAAGTTTCTGGGCATCTGACTAAACCCAAGCGAAGATATATCCGTATCGAGGAGAAAATTGTGTATATGTTGTCCACTCAACTCTGAGCTACTAAAGGATCCAACTGAAGCATCTGCAAGTGGTTGTGGTTCCAAGATGCCATTATCATTAGCATAGGGAAATTCAGGGATTGAATAGATTGGCTCTGACTTTACTGTCATCCCATTCATTTCAGGAATCCTCCCAATGCGATCTTTATGTGACGAAAACACACTTCTAGAGGCATTCATGCTCCCAACAAGAATTGATGGATCATTGCCTAGACAGGTTTCAGGTTGCCCTGAAGGCCTAGCATTTACAAAAGCGCTAGAAAAATCGCCATTGAAAGGCATGGAATCTGGCCTTGAAGAAGTGGATGCAGGATGAGACAAATAGCATGATGGAGTTTGATGAGCTGGAAAAAAAAATAATAGAATTAGATTTCTACAATGAAATAATGTCATGTGACTGGTTGAAACTTCTCTTGATAATGATTGACAGACAACTGATTTATTTAATTTGTTAAAAGTTTTTAGCGAAGATGCCCCTTCAATAGCAGAATAGTCTTATTACCAACTCAGATGTTCTCCATTCAGGCATTTAAATCTTTCTAGCACATATAATGTCTCTATGATATTCCATGTATCATTATACAATTACAATGCCTAATATGATTCTCATATGTCCCTTTTGTTTCAAAATCACAACCACAAACTTTAAGAACCTCCCAGCCATGATGACACCTATAATTCATCGAAGAACATTACTATTGTCAACGTCAAATTACTACAATTCATTAACATTCTAAACATAGAAATGCAATTTCAATATGTCAAGCCATAGTCAACGTCCACATTGATTATAATACTTTATGAAACATACATTTAGATTTAAAAAAAAACGATCAGAAAATTCAAGAGGTAAATTGTAGAAGAATGAGATAGTCTGAACTTCGAACCCAAGAAAGTCAGAAAGTATCGTGTTTACTCTAGCTCCTTGATGCTGTTGCTATGCGATACTGTTGAGCTATTGCTCCCAGAATTCTTTTAAATTTTAGAAAATTTTGCGGTGTTTATAGAGTGACAATTTTTCTAACTAAAATATTAGCAGGTTAATTAAGAAAGGACTTCAATTTCTTCTTCGATAGCCTGCAGTTAAATTCCACTTCTTTTAACAATGTTTTTCACTGTTTCCCAAACCTAATGAACTGTTAACAATATTGATTTATATATTTCAGTGAATAGCCATTACGAAGCAAGTAGAAATAGTGTCCATATGACATCCTATCTGTTCTTCGATAATGGTGAAATCTTTCTTTTTCCTGTAACAAGAATAGTCAGGACTAATGGCTTAAGAGTGGCGACCATGATCAAATGGTTGATTATAGATGAAACCAAGCAAATCAAATTATGTACAAAAAATATCCAAATATTTGAGCTTGCATCCATACTAGGGTAAAACTCTTTGGAATTTTCCAAGATCACTTTTAAATTTTAACAACATTTGACTATGCTATGTGTTTCGTTTCACTTTAACTTCAACTCTTTGTCTAACTAGAGAATTTAGAAAACAGTGACATGAAGGCAAATTCCATATAGTAGCAAACGGAATTAACAAAAAATATATAAAAAAATGTAACAAAACATGAAATAGACATACAAGATAGAGAATTAGAGCCATTGGTAAAGGGTAAGGCAGCAACTGCTGGAGGGCATGTTTTCTGCATAAGCTCAACCTGTTTCTCAAGAAGGTTATTGAACACCACTATTTGGTTTTTAAGGATCAATCTAAGATGATATGCTTTGAAAAACTCTTGGTTCTCCTCCTCAAGCTTTTGCCAGACTGTACAGCAAAAAAACATGAAGCTCAATTAAAACGGACACTAATTAAAAATTTGAATCAAATAAAATATGTCAAAACTGGTGATTTTAATCGCAATATTAACAAGTTGTTTTGCAAGACAACAGTATGGCAGTCATACTTTCTAAATCAGGCTGTTGGACAGTTAGGGAATAGCATGCATAAGAAAGAATAACAAAGATTGAGATAAGTGGAGTTTCTGGACATGACAAAATCAAAAAATTGCTGCCATGAAGCAATCTATAAAAGGGGATAAAATGAGAGCAAAAAGAAGCTAGGAATGCATGGATATGTTGATGACCTATGGACACAATAATTAGACAAAATTAATTGAAGATGTGAGGCATAGAGAAACCAAAGAAAATTCTAGATAACATAACTAAAAACAATATAAAGAGGTTTGGTTGTCACTAAAAATATAGAATTATAGGAGTAAAGACTAGGTCCTTGTAGCTGACTCCTTGTGCAAAAGGTTGGAACCGCTGACCTAGCAGTCCCCTCACCCTAGCCCCACAAGTATCAGAGGGAATTAATCACGGATGGTCATTGACTTTGATGTGATGGTAAGTGCGGTGGAGGACGTGGTCCGACGCAAGCATTAACCAGCCCGCTAATACAGGGGATCAAACCTTGCTCCTTGTGCAAATTCTGCACCGCATTTACTAACGCACCATCTCCGTGGGGACCTTGTAGCTGACTCCTCGACAATTGGGACAAACACAGATTATTATTGATCAGAAAAGTGGATATAAATGCTGAAAAATAACAAAACACTAGACAGATATGAATGCCACAAGTGTGGAAATAAACTATATATTGAATGATTTGTCGAATCCACATAAATAACCAGGCAAACACAATTCCATAAAAAGATGAATTTCAACAAAATAGGATGATCTGTTCATAATTACCAAGTTCAGTGAAACTAGGCTCTATCTTTGCTTGGAGAGACAAAGTGTCAACCACTTCTTTCTGGTTCATGTATAGTTGAAGGCATCGTTCAATAAGATTCTGAACCTGAAAATTCACAAGGCAAGATAGAGCAGATGAAACCTTTCGCTCAGAAAAGGAATGTAAAACAACTATTTATCTATCATTAAAAAAAGCAAAGAAGGTGCATATATTTTATACTCAACCTATCTTCTCTATGTGGTTATCTTAAAGTATAAAAGTAATCAGGCAAGTCAGATTTAGAAATCCAATAGAGCTAACAGAATTGTTCATCATGCTCATCCATCTGCCCATAAAAAAACGTTTGCGTGTCACTAAAGCATGGCAAATAAATCATATTATCTGGTAGTGAGTAACAAGAAAACATAAAACTCTATTCTAACAAGAATAATATTTGGTTGTCATTTGACACGAATCCACAAAAGAACCAATAGGATATTATGCACTTAATCAGATTACTAATAGCACAACAATTGAACAGAATTTAATTGCTTGTTTCTGACCAAATATAAGATGTAATGTAAATTCAAGTATATTGCACACCTAATGAACAGACACGGCATATCCATGTGAATATTACAGGTAGAAATGATACTGATGTTCTATTTGACATTGTGAGTCCTTCAGTTCCTTGAGAAATCAGACGCAAAAAGACTCAATGTTTAAGGCAGGAGGACAAACACTCTAACATGATTTCAGTATTTGGCATACCAAAGATGAGTGCCAAACATTATGGTATTAGTTGTTTTCAGTAGAAAATAGCAATATACTCCAAACATAAGCATAAACTAGCAAATCGACAGGACTGTGTTATGTCACTCTCTTGTCAATCACCATCATTTTCACAACCAAACTACACACGCCAAATATAGAAGCATCATGGAAAATGAAGGAATTTTGTCCTGTAGACTTGGTTGTTGAGTGTAATATTTAGAGGCTTACAATTTAAATACTACCAAAATTTAAGGTTAACCATTTAAAGTAGCCTTGAATGGAGCATTTAATGGATTGCACATTTCAATTTATGGAAATATTTAGAGATAGGAATTTTATCAAGTTTCTCATTTTATCTAGTAGACCAATCCTCTCTTCCAGAATGGAAGTATCTTCAATTTGCATTGAGCATGGATGAGGATTATTAGACATCAAATTTTCTAGACCACCAAACCTAGATTGAACGACACAATTTGTCCAACATAATCTGCACAAACTTCAAACGGTGGAATATCTATAACATGTCCATGGATTTCAAACTGTTACCTGATGCGAGATTGGTTGACCCACATGGTCCATGGATTATCCAGACGTCTTAGTGGATGATGAGAGAATTTTCAAAGAAATCATTTGATGATGCACATTGATGATACTGACAACTATTCCAGTTGGAGTAAGAGAAACAATGGAGGATGGGTAGGTCACCAGAGAAGTAGGCGCTAGCATGAGTGCATTGGGAAGGATCTTGGCAAGCAAGTGATGCACATAGATGACAATTATGAGGAATAGATCTAGCAATTTTGGTGACTGGCACCGGTTGTGTGGTTACATAGAGGGAAGCAGTGGGCATTCTCCAACAGCGAGGCAGAGGACCAAGTCCTTGAACTGGGTGATGCAGTCACCAGGCAACAGCAAGAGTTTAGTGTGAAGTTTTGGGTAGAAGAGGCCAAGAAGGATCGGGAGAGATGGAGTGATTTGGTGTGGGAGAGGAAGGTAGATTTGAAGGAAAGTGAGGGTGGATGCAATCAGAGAATGTAGTGTCCGGCAAAATAAGCTGCTTGATCAAGCCAGAAGATGATGACAAAGGCAGGAATGACCTCAGAGAAGAGGTCAGCCAAGGATTCACGGATCACATTGACCCAATAGAGAGCTTCATGAGCAAACTTACGAGAACACAAGGGAAGTGTTGAGGGTCAAAATTGGCTCTGATCATGTAAAGACTATGGGGAAATTGCTATATGCCTTGATTGAATTGTATGTTATAGTATACATAATTTATAGAATACATAGCAAGATTTCAAAAGTTCAAATTTTGCAAGGTAAATAAGCAAGTGATGCAAGAACCACTTCAGCTCACAATCGGCGACCAGAAGATTAAAAGAAGCAATGATAGCCAGTGAACAAGTTTTTTGATCACTTGATAGACTAAATTTAGAAACAGCAACCAGGGAAAACCCAAATTAACTGCTAATATCGCCGAACCAAATTCAAAAGTGAGCTTACTAGTTGTATATCCCGACGGGAAACCTTCCTGACTTCTCCGCTCGACATCTTGCCCTTCCAACCCAGAGGCTTCAAAATTCGAATCTCGCGCAAAACACAGCGTCCCGATACGCGCTCAATCACATACCAGTCACGATCACAGATAACGAAGACCTGATGGGCGCACAGCAAACAAGAATAACCACGCTGAACCACGAATGACAACGATAAGATAATCCACCGGACACGAAGGGTCGCTTTACCTTCCGGCGAGAGCGCGAGATTCTCGATCCGGCCTCGCTGATTCGTAGGTTTCTGATTCACGGCGAGCATTTAGGCCTGGAATCAGGGGCAGTGGGCGGGTAGGGCATCGAGCGGGATGGGATCACGGGAAGCAGACGAAGCCGAGGAAAGTGCGGAAGGAAGTGACGTCGTCGAGCTTCCCGGGTGGAGAGTACAACAGACCTGATCGAGCCACGTAGACTACGAGCCAGTGAGGCGGAGATTGGACGGTGGCGATGGAAGATTCATATTATCGGGAATAAATTGCCTGCCGATTTTTAAAATTTTTACGCTTCCTCTCCTTTTATTTGTGGTCCTGGTTGCCTAATAATGGCGGCGTGCGTGGACCCCACAGAAACTTCCTGTTACGAGCTGGGTAAACAAATTGCCTGGGCGCCTTATTTTAAAAATATTAAAGGAATCAATTTATTTTTTCTTTTAATCCAGTCCATTTCAAATTATATTATAAAATTGATTTATTTTTTTTATTATTATTTTAAAATTATAATATAATATAATCTGGATATTAAAAATTTTTAATTAGATTATAAAATAATATATATATAATTCGATTACATTCTAAATCGTAATTTGAAAAGTGTTGAACGTTCAACAATCGACGTCGATTGTCGTCTGTTGCTCATTATCGTCGATGACCATCACCCATCATCTCCGACGACCACCGTCCATCGGAGACAACGATCATCGTTGGCGACCACTGTCAGGCGTCGGGCGTCGTCGACGACCCCCATCGATTTCCATCCACAATCACTGTCGATCGCCGTCGACGATTGCCATCGCCGACCGACAACCAACATCGACGACTGCAATCGATCATCGAGTGACGTCGATGATCACCGGCGATCGCCACTCGACGATGTCGATGGGCGTCATCGATGTTCATCGACGACTATCGCCCATTGTAATTGGTCGTTCAACAATCACCATCATCGTCGTCGCCATCTCTGACCACTATTCGTTGTTGATCATCTTTGTTATTTTTATAATCGATAAATTAATTATTTTTGTAATAAAATTTTATATATAATTTTTTAATCAAATATGATAACATAGTCAAATTTACATTATGTCTATCAAAACTAGCCTTAATAGTTAATACGTAGGGTAATATTTCCATAATTCTGTCTCAAGAATTATGGAAGGAAAATAAATTAGAGAACCGAACAACTTTTCAAGTGGGAGCTTCAGTTATTCATAGAAAATTTAATTTAAGAAAGAATCGAACATTATTTACTCTTACTCATGATAATTCTATTATCTCACTCCATTATCTTAAAAAAAAATAGAAAAGGCATAAGCTTCATGATTATCTCTAATGACTTGTTTCCGCTGGGTGAGAATCAGCACCTGTGCCACCTTCTCCCGCTGCTCTGCTTGCAGAAGTCGCATCCATCAATCTCGCGATCGAACACCAATCAGGTTCCACCGCTGCTCTAAAATTCAACTTCGAAGGTGGCAATCTCGCGAACAGCGCTTCCTTCGTGTTCCTCAGAACTCCCTTGTCGTAAGGATTGGCAGCATGGGCATACCTCTGCTTAAAATTCTCACGAGCAGTCTTTTTTTTTTTTTTTTTTTTTTTTTTTTTTTTGCAGAAATGAATTCAACTTCTCCGTAAGCACAGAAAGCTATTGGATGTTCAAAGACAACTCACCTGATTCGAGGCGATAAGATAAGAATGGAAGATGATGATCCCTCCGAGAAAGCAGATCACCATGAAGCTAAAAAGAGCCAACAGAAAAGTTGCAGGTGCGTCGCCCAGTAACTGAAGCAAGCCCATGCGAGCGTCGAGCCAGTTTTTCCTAATCTCCCGCCATGTAAACGCTAATATGTAGACGAAGAGCACCAGAGTCGATGATACAGACACCAGGTAATACCTGTAATTCCTCTGCGAGGAAGGATCGATCAATCTGTGCTGAATGAATCCACCAGAAAAATCACTGTTTTACCCAAAAAAAAAATTCATTTTTTGTGCAAAGTCCTACCAGTCCAATGCATTGGTTGATCCATGGGCAATGGTGGTGGAACTTTTCGACACAATTGTCACATACAGCACAGTGGCAGCTTCTCGGGGGTCTATAAATCTTGCAGATTCTGCAATATTTGATCTTCACCATGGTGCCGCCGATGCTGACCATCCGGCTCCTTGTCCCAACGCCGATGCCAAGTTCAAGTTCCAGTGTAGAAGCTTCGTTCCTCGCAACAATTCCTGGGTCTCTGGTGCTGGCCAAGATCAGATTGGCCATAACCTGTTCGATCATATTCCAATTCCAGTACTCAGAGAGGCTGATCGAGATGCATGTGTGTGTGCTACTTACAATTGAGGTGAGCACCGTGGAGATGGCCGCTCTGATTGAGCCACCATCTGCTGTGACATTTGTAGGCGCAAAAGACATAGTCGGCGAGGGCGATGGCGACGATGGTTAAGATGAGGCCTAGCGGGTCAGGGCCGCAGATCATGCGTCCCCGGAAGAAGAACACCTGAAGTAACATTGGATGCAGAACAAATTCAGCTTTCTGAAGAAAGTATTCATTTGTTTCGAAGGTGACTGCCTACATTTTTCCCTGGCCAGACATGATACAATCTGGTCGCAGAACTGTAGGATCCCAACCGGAAGAGGAGACTGCAACAAGGAGGAACTGGGACGGAGGTCTTCAACCAGTTGATGAATTTACTTGGATAATTACGCGATTCCTTTCTGGTGCAGTCGTTTGGGGGAGGGCAATTTACTCGAGGGCTTTGGCTACTGATGCTGTCTCGATGAGAAGAAGCCAAGTCTACGGTCTCAAACTCACCGGTAACTTCCATGGCCATGGCTTTGAGAGTGTTCTTTCCCTGTGGCAATTCAATTTGGAACTTTTTAACTGCCACTTGGAACTGCAAGGGAGAAGCATTCTTATGGCAAGTAACTGTCGGAGTTACTTGTAAAAACTATTTTGTTTATATTGTTCGAGTAACAAAAATCTCATATTTATACAAAATTACTGGAACACATTCATTACCAGCGCTAGATTTACACACCCAAGAGAAGATTGCCAAAATCCACGAAACAACAAAATAAACAGGGGGCTCGGCATGGAGAAATCATTATTTAACATCCAATCACTGTCATTTCCTTCCTTGTCCTCATCATCTCACATGTTGCCTGTCTCTTAGTCTTAGTTGACCAAATAATCCTCTGAATCATGTTTGCGCCCTTGGACTAGAAAACAGTAATCAGATTTTTTTTTTTTTTTTTCTTATTGTGAGAATCCATTTAGTTCTTTGTACACAAGAACACGCGCATATATATATATATATATATATATATATATATATATATATATATATATATATATATATATATATATATATATATATATATATATATATATATATATATATATATATATATAATATCTGTGATCGATTCGTCCTCGCGCTCTGGCGACCAGCGTCCTTTGCGTCGTCAGGCCGTCCCATCGCCGACTTACGGGCCGGACACGATCGGCCGCCGCTCGCCGAAGGTCGACGGAGTTCTGCGCCGGTTAGCGGCGAGAATCCGACGCTAACCGGTGAAATCACAAAAATCACAACCCACGATTTTGGCCGCGATTCGACCGGATTCCGAATGGATGGCCGATTACACCGAACGGTCGGCGTCACGCCGGTCCATCCGGCCGGATTCGGCCCGTCGCGGGCGGCGATGGTCGCGCCACTGTCGGCCGCGATCTTTGGTGATTTTCGGCCGGTTAGCGTCGGATTCCGGCCGGTAAACTCCCCCCGTTGGACCGCCGGCGAGTGGCACGTCGTCCGGCGGCGATGGTCGACGGCGCCGTGGCGGCAACAGCGCGCGATTGATCAGACGGGGAGTCGTCGCTGCAGGCGTCAGATCGATCGCCGCAGATATCAATTCCCTATATATATATATATGCACATATCGAAATCCTGTGCGTCCGTGTGCTTCATGTGATTTACCGTTCGATCCATGCACAATGTTGATGTCACCACCGCATCGTCCTACCACCAACGATCGCCGGACCAAGCGCGATTGACATGCAACTCCTCGGCGACCCGACGAGACTCGGCTTCCGGCCGATTAGCGCTGGGAATCCGGTACAAAACGATCGAAAATAACCAAATCACACAATCGATAATGGCGCGCCTACTGCCGGCTGCGATTGGGCCGAATTCCGACCGAATTGTAGCCAGAATTCGACGGTGGACGAACTGACAAGCGATGTCGACATCGAATTCCGATTGCAATTCGATAGAATCCAATGGTGTAGCGGTCGAAATCGAACGTCCGATTCTGGCGGTCGAGTATAGCGGACTGACCGACATTGATTGTCGGTCCGTTCGCCGTCGGATTTGAGCTGCGATTTGATCGAAATCCGATCCGATCACGGTCGACAGTGGCGCGCCACTGTTGGCCGCGTGATTTGGTCATTTCCGACCATTTTGTATCGGACTCCGGACGTTAACTGGTTGGAAGTTGAGTTTCGTCAGACTGCCAACGAGTTGCACGTCCATCACGCCCGATCCAACGGCCAACGAGAGTTGGACGACACGGTAGCGATGCTGGCATCGTGCATGTGTCAAATGGTGGATCACGTGGAGTGCACAAGCGCACAGAATTTCGACACGTAAAACATCAGAATCGTATATATATATATATATATATATATATATATATATATATATATATATATATATATATATATATATATATATATATATATATATATATATATCCAGAAAATGAACTCTAGTGTTCTCTATTCATAATCAAACATGCAGCAAATTAAAACAATAGGACAAAAACAGGCTCTTTTCCCGAGAATCTTTCGAAGTAAACACCCATCTGATTCCAATGCATGTTTCCCACTTTTCTTCGGCAAATTTGAGGGAATCTGCCACCTACAGACGCGATGCTCTTCTCGCCACTTTGGACGTGTAGAGGCCGATATAGTTTGAGTTTGACCGACCGAGAGGACTCGAAATTCCTTTAGTTCCATTTTTTTCTCTCGCCAGAAGTCGTCGACACATCTTATTTATATACGAAGAAAAGATATACACGAGTATTTGATAGAAGTAATCATACGGCATTAGCAAAATAATTAGTGAAATAGTCCAGCTAATATGGGCACACACTGACCTCGGCACCAGTTTGCACTGCACACCAAAATTGAAAATCATCGTAATCAACTTCGAGTTGGTTTCTGTCTCTGTCTATGGCTTAAGACCCTATTTGAGCATGCCTAACCGATGTATCTATCGCTGACACTCAGCCTGTTTAGAGCTCAAACCTAATTCTTAAAGAGGAGATTTCAATCGTATGAAACTGCAATCGAATTGGAAGGCACAAGTGGTACATTCTGATGCAGGTCCAAGATTTGGAAGGCATTGTGAGCCCCCCCCTAAAGACTTCATCTGGTGCAGGAGCCAGATGCTGGCAGGTCTCACATTCTGGTGGATCTTGTGCAGGAGGAGGAGCATCTGTGGTCCATTGGCTTGTATTTTTCTCCTCCCTGCCAATCTGCCATGGACTTGAAAAGGCAGCTGCTGGCCTCCTCCCTCTCAAATTTTCAAAGCCTTGGCTTTCTTCTTCACCTCTAACTCTTAACTCTAGTCTCTAAGCATGGTCGTTGCGAGGTCTCAGAGAATTTGATTGCGTCCTTAATGGCTTCGGGGCTCCCAAGGCAGGCAATTAAGTCAGAGAGGAGACTGCTGCCCCTCAACTCTCTCTCTCTCTCTCTCTCTCTCGGAGATCGTAAAGGGAAGCGTTCGTGAAATGGTATGGGCATTGCTCTTGTTATAACTCGCGTGGGGCTTAATTACTCAGGTAGGAGAAATCGAACCAAAGCTTTGTTGCGCGTGATGTGCCATGGCAGGTGGAGGAGCGTTGAAGGAGCGGAGGAGAGCAGAGGAGAAGATGGAGAAGGAGAAGATGCCCGGCACCGTGTGGTTTGCACTTAAGAAGTCCCTCCACTGTAAGCCCGAGCGCTCCGATGTGTACGACCCCAAGGGCAGGGGGAACAACCATCACCTGGGCGCCATCCTCACCAGGAAGTCAGGCAGGTCCGGCTGTTCTAGATCCATAGCCAACCTCAAGGACGTCATCCATGGCAGCAAGAGGCACCTCGAGAAGCCCCCCAGTTGCAGCCCCAGGTCGATCGGCAGCAGCGAGTTCCTCAACCCCATCACCCACGAGGTGATCCTTAGCAACTCCAGGTGCGAGCTCAGGATCACCGGCTTCGGCGCCTACCCGGACGGCGACCACCACCATTCCTACGTGGGAACCCTCCGTCCGGGCACGCCCGGTCCTGGCGGCCATCACTACGCCCTCCAAAGCTACGCTTCCAGCAGGGGAGGACCCAACCCCACTCCTCCGAGAAAGTGCTTTGGGGCTACCTCTGTTTCCAGCTCTGCACTGCTCGGCGATGGAGGAGGAGCTCAGTGCCATGCCGCTGTTCTGGCGCAGAGATTTTCCCACGAGGCAGAGTCACCAATGCAAGCGAAGAAGCCTTCCACCGGGCTGATGTGCCACAAGTGCGGCGAGCAGTTTGGCAAGCTGGAAGCCTTGGAGTCACACCACCTCTCCAAGCACGCAGGTGCAGTGCAGTTTGATGTTATTTCATGGATTAGGATTTCAGTTCTTGGATCTTGTCATGGAATTGAAGAACGTGCAGTGACCGAGCTGGTGGAAGGCGACTCGTCGCGGAAGATCGTGGAGATCATCTGCCGGGCGAGCTGGGCGAAGGCGGAGAGCCGCAGCATCCGCATCGACCGCGTCCTCAAGGTCCACAACACGCAGAAGACGCTCGCCCGTTTCGAGGAGTACCGCGAGGCGGTGAAGGCGAGGGCGAGCAAGCTGGCGAAGAAGCACTCCCGCTGCCTCGCCGACGGCAACGAGCTGCTTCGGTTCCACGGCACCACCATCGCCTGCGGCCTCGGCGCCGGCGGCTCCTCCACCCTCTGCTCCTCCGACAAGTGCAACGTGTGCCGGATCGTCCGCCACGGCTTCTCGTCGGCCAGGAAGGAGGGCGTGGCCAAGGGCGGCGGAGTGGGCGTGTTCACGACCTCCACCAGCTGCCGGGCGTTCGGGGCGATCGACGACGCCGGCGAAGGGGACGCGGGCGGCGCCGTCAAGAAGGCGTTGCTGGTGTGCAGGGTGATCGCCGGGAGAGTCCACAGGCCGTTGGACAACTACCAGGAGCTGGCGAAGCAGACCGGGTTCGACTCGGTTGCCGGAAAAGTTGGGCTCTACGCCAACATCGAGGAGCTCTACCTGTTGAATCCGATGGCTCTGCTTCCATGCTTTGTGGTGATTTGCAAAGCTTGAAGCCATTAATTGGTCAAAATTTCTTCTTCTTCTTTTCTCCCTCTCTTCATTTCTTCACTCTAGTCCTCAAGAATCAATTGAAGCGGAAGAAAGTCACAGAGTCGTTGGTTTGTGGGCTTACAATCAGATTTGTATTTATTACTTGTGTCACTTTTCGCCAGCGAAATCAAAATGGCAACGCCATGCTCATCCAAATGCTTCATGGTTCCGTCTTTTTCATCGACGTGAGGCTGCTGTCGCCTCTGTTTGATTAAATGCTGCGTGTACTCTCTCAGGAAGAAGAGACATCACGCTCGCCGGCAATTTCGAAGAACGAGTTCTGCAACTTCTGCCGAGTAATTATATTTCGGCAAGAAAATCAATGTCTATGAGATTTGAAAATGCCAATTTTACAAAGAGCGTCGACAATTGAGATAAAATCTGCTCTTATCAGACAGTTGACTCGAATAGCGCAATCCTAGAAGATCTTCTGCATGGCCCCTCCGAAGATTTGGGTTCTATAAAAGTGGGAAACAACTAAAATTTAGGTCCCCCGTTGACCTAAATTACATTAAACATCTTAGAACAGATCCATTAAACACTGCTGAAGGAGAGTTGAGCTCACTGCGATTCAGTCTTCTCGAGCAAAATAGTTTTTTCTTTCTTCAGTAAGAGAATTGTCAATGTTTGTGTTATTTATCAGTCCCTCACCTCAATTATTGTGATTACACGATCCACTCCGGGTCAGGCGCTAGCAATAAAGTCATATTAATGATCTTGACACTGCAAACTCAAATATTGTTAATTGAACAATTGGCCAATTGCTAAGAAAAAAAGTCTACTTTTAACTTTTTTCTGAAAACGGTCCATTCCTCAACCTTCAACTCTCTACTTGTACACTTAAAAAGCTTTTCTTCCAGCTGATCCGAAGAAACTTTCGATGGAGAAGAGAAGACCATAGACGCCCTAAAACAGCAAGTTGCGCTCGTGTGTTTCTGTAATTTGTCTGAAATCTATGTTTTTTCATTCACTCAAACAGTCTCTTGCATGGACTATGATAGCTGTAATTGCGTTGAATTAGAGGCAAATGCATGTTCCTCTCAAGACTTGTTCATGACGGCAATATTGATATCATTAAATAGCGTTGAATCCAAATGAGCCAAGCAAGCAAAACCAACGAGATATAGACTTCAACCAAACGGCAAAGGCAATGCTGATCGATAACTTTAAATTTGTTTGTACACTACCATGCATAAAATGCGTCCAAGATGTGAGATTTTCCTTTTATTTCTTCTTGCACGCTCCCAAAATTATCCAGGTGATGGTGGGGATGGATAGGTGGAAAGGAAGACAAGGGAAGGAGACCACATTGAATTCTGTTACTCCAACAGTGGCACATGATAGATTGCAGTGGAAGGACAAGTATGGTGACGAGATTGTGGAGTTGTAGGGGGGATCTAATTATTGTCATAGCTGCTGGAATCTATCTCTCCTAGCTCCTGCCGTCGAGCTCTGCAAGGCGAAGAGAGAAACGATTGAGATGGTGAGGTTTGTATTGAATGATCAGTTAAATCATTGTTTCTTGATGCATGGTAAAATTGTAGCAGGATGGAGCAGTTAAATCTGGAGAGGAGTGTTGATTTGTGTTTGTTTGATAAAAGTTGGCACAAAATTGACGCAAGCAAAGGACACTAGGACATGAAGCAAACACGGGGAGCTCTGAAACTGAGATTTTGGAGGAGAAATACGAAAATTCTGATCGGAAAAGAGGAGTTTTCTAGAGTTTAGTCAAGATCCGATCTTTTAAAGTTCTCTCACCTCCTCCGACGAGATCACCTCGGCGTCCGGTTGACAGTCCGGCGGATCCTCGAAGACCGACGCGGAAAGCTGCTTGTGCGCCAGGCCGATGTCGAAGAGGATGACGCCGGAGGCGGGATCGTCGACGAGGATGCCCTTCACCGGGAGCCACAGGAAGAGCTCCTCCTGCGACCACCCGACGACGCCCCCGAGCGCGCCGTAGCTGAGGTTACCGCTCACGACGCTGTCGAAGTAGGCGAGTCCGCCGCCGGAGTAGCGGGCGTAGCAAGCGCCGCGGAGCCGGACCTCGAGGAGGCCGGAGGCTGGGTCCAGGGCGAAGGAATCGACAGCCTTGGGGAGGAGCCCGGCGGGGAGGCCGTAGCTGCGGAGCAGGCCGCGCAAGGACCCACCGGCATCGGCGTCGGCGCCGGAAACAAGAGCGAGGAGGGTTAATAGAGGCAGAAAAGCAGGAATCACGAGGAAAGGCGACGCCTTTGCCATCGGATCGGGTTTAAGGAGGGGTTTGTCGTTCAGACATGGAATCTTTCGCGAGAATTCGGCAAGAGGAGGATTCAAAGAGGAAGACAGGGCAGCTTTAGATCAACTAACTTGTTTGTCCATCTCACATTAAAATATTCCTCACAAACAGCCAATAACATTAATAAATGTCACTTCAATTGTTCTTCCTATTGGAACTACTAAATTATTTGTGATGTACAGTTGGTTGGCTGCTCTACTATTGAAGCAATCATAGAACTACCTTCCTTGCATTCCAACAAAAAACGATGGCAGCTTTGTATTTTGTCATTATTAGCATACTGAAGAAGGAGAAGAAAAGCAAGATCCATTAGTTATGATTCTTCTTCACCAAACCAATAATAATCAAACAAATGGTGTTCTTCGTCTCCTTCACATGTCCCTCCAATGCTTCTTCCACTGTAATAAGAGAAAAACTAGGTAGCATTTTGTCTCAAGGGGAGCGAGTGAAGAACAGAGACAGTTGAGGCAATTGAAATACACCCTTTTGTCCCCACTCCTAAGAGAATCTTTAGGGTATGTCTTTGAAGCATTGAGCTCTCCATTTGATGGCCTAATTTACGATGATCTTTCATGTGTTTGGGACGGAGATGCAGAGGTTTTCAATAGCGAGGGTGGCTTGGTGCTTGATGATTCAGATTTATCCGGTGATTTGGCTAGACTTGTCGAAGTGACTTATTCATCGACTCGGGGTGGATCTATGGAGTTATCTCGGCTAGGGTCGAATGACGTACTACGGATGAGCGAGAGGAGAACTGCAAATAAAACACCGTTAAAGGGATGCCAAGAGAGATCTTGACTAAGTTCTTTCGACGTTCAAGTCAGAGATTAATGGAGGAGAAGAGAAACAATGAATGCGAAAAATGAATGATTAGAAGATTTCCGAACTTGGATACCCTCAATCTCCTTAAGTTACCTTTATATGAATGAATTCATGTCACGCCCCGAGGGTGTCAGTCTGGTACCCTACTCGGTGACATGTATGTAAGGGAATCTAAGGACCATATAATAGAAGAAACTCCAAAAATTCCATAAAATGTCTATATTAATGAAGATAGATTTTTCTACATAAGCTGAAAATACATCTAAATAGAAAATCAATGAAACTAAACAAAATACATCGAAATAAAACCAAACCGGGAAGATGGTAAACCGATATCTACGAACGACTCTATGTATGGAAATCGGTGAACTATCGAAAAGGGTGCTCAGTCTGCAAAGCGGAGGCAAAGCGGACATTAGCCTGAATTGCTAAGCGGGTAATAAAGAAAGATGTATGAATTTAATCTTGTTTAAGAGGTCAAAGGAGCTTATAAATTTCAATTTATTCTTTCATTTCGCTTTTAAGTCTTTTAACTTGTTCCAAGTTCTTATACATACATATATATGTATATATCATCTTAATAAACCTTATCAATAATGTGAATCTGATAAATCAACTACAACTGATCGATAGATCAACAATAATCGATAAATCAACTAAATACTAAATAGTGAATAAGCTGGGCCAATATCATCGAGTGTATATAGCGTCTAAATGACGTATGGGCTAAAAGCCTCATCAGATGGAATACAACAAGGAATAACATACGCAGCGTAAATAAAATCTTGTGCATGGGCGACACGCTACCATAACGGATATGGCGGTCGGTACTGGTATCAAGTCAGGCTCAAGGTTTTCACTTTTAGTTTTTCTCCTTCATTTCTTTAATATTCAAATTAAATTCTTTATCATACTTGTTCAACTATATGTGTACACTTATGATAAATCTGCATGATCAACCTAATTCAAGTTATTTAATCACCAACATAAAATTTATATCTACATATTGTATCTTTAAAAGGTACAAGTATCAATGAGATGAAATAATCATGAGTAAGGAAGGTCAAGCAATATAAATAAACAATGTATCAAGCGGAAGAGTAGGTCGAGTATCCATTTAAAATTTGTAAAACAACCCATCCCATGTTTACCCCATATAAAACCCGTATACGACAGTAAGTAATCAATTATTTACCCTCCATCAGTTTAATTATTTATTACCCATTTCGCTATTTGTAAATATCATTTTTATCCCTAATTTTGAAAACAATTATACAAATATAAATAAATCAATTATCTTATTTATTCATGCACAAGGAACATGTAGAGTCCAAGGATCGAATGTACTACTCTATATACAAGAAAGTCGTCGAATCTCGATTGATCAGAGCTCACTCGAACTCGTATCTACAAAATAAAATATAACATAACACAAATGCTAATTATTATCAAAAAGAAAATAACATAATATCTTAACATTATCTATGACTCGAGTTGATAGGCATTTTAAATCCTACCACCTTACAATATTTCTTATTTTGAAATAGAACATCCACTTTATTGTCAATTAATAATTTCAATTTAACTAATCTATTTATGCTTAATAAACCAAAATAGGGAAGGCTTGAGTATTGCTAAGGAAAGGAAGCTTATCATTCCAACGACTGTGTTGTGTTGGGAAAACAAAATATAAAGGGAAAATACTCATTGCTAGCTTCGATCGGCTCAAGTAGGCATTGCAAAGGCTATGGTGATGCAAGAAGAGCAAAATAACAAGAAATCAAGACCTAACAACACTTTAAAGTCAGCTGTTTGTTGTTGTAAGGAGAAAAAGAAAGAGGAACTCTTACCCTCTTATAGGTGGTCGGAGCTTCGATAAGCCTTTGCTAGCTTTGGTGAGCTCGTCATCCAGAATAATGCAAGGAGAGCAACAAGGGAAACAAGGCTACAATTGGTGGAGAAATTAGCAATTAGGGTCTATCGTGAAATGAAGAAAAAGAAGGCAACGGCTGGGAAAACATGGGAAATGAGAGGAATAAGAAAAACCTTGTCCTCGACCTTGCTTCGTCTCGGTGCAAGCCCACGATAGGGAAGGCTGCTGCGTTTGGGAAGCAAAACCCTAGAAGAGAGGTCATGTGTTGTCATTTGGAAAGGGCGGAAGAGGAGAGGGCACTAGTCTATACTGGAAAAATCAAAACAAAGAAGGAAGAAGAATAAGAAGAAAGGGGTGCACGAGGATCGAGGCGCATGGGTTGTATGTGCTTTAGTATGGGCTCGAGGATGGCTGGGTGCGGGGGAAAAAGAGAGAGAAGAGAAGTTTTTTTTTTTTTTTTCCATACTTAACATCCTTCTCCCCTAAAAGAAATTTGGTCCCCAAATTTAAAAATTAAGGAATGTTAGTACCTGAGGAAAACAGGTGAGGATATCTGCTACGCATTTCATCCTCACGCTCCCAGGTTGCTTCCTGGTTAGAATGATGTTGCCATCCAATTTTCACAAGATTGATGTTTTTGTTCCGTAATCGATGTTCCTTGCGATCCAAAATACGAACAGGAAATTCTTCGTATGACACATCGGGTTGCAAAGGTACAGAAAGATCCTTCAAGACATGAGTCGGATCTGGAACATACTTCCGCAACATAGATACATGGAAGACGTTATGTACTCCTGCTAAAGCTGGGGGTAAAGCAAGTCGATATGCGACTGCACCAATCCGCTCTAGGATCTCAAAAGGTCCGATATATCTAGGAGTTAACTTTCCTTTCAAACCAAATCTTTTAACTCCTTTGATGGGCGAAACACGGAGAAATACATGATCACCTATTGTGAATTCCAATTGTCTCCGCTTCACGATCCGCATAGCTTTTCTCTACTCGGCTCGTGACCTCTGCCTAATAATGCGTACTAGCTCGATCCTCTTAATACTCGGGCCTAGAAGTTGGCGTTCACGCTCACCCACTTCATCCCATAAGATAGGAGATCTACATGCTCTGCCATAAAGTGCCTCAAAAGGTGCCATCTGGATAGCAGAGTGGTAACTATTATTATAAGCAAATTCTACCAAATGTAGATGATCCTCCCACCTACCGCCAAAATCTAAAACACAAGCACGCAAAAGATCCTCTAAAGTCTGGATAGTACGCTCCGATCCCATCACCGAGGATGAAAAGATGCTAAAATGCGATTCGGTACCCAACGCTCAAAACTTTGCGAATCTCAAGTAAAGCGTGGGTCTCGATCGTAAATAATATCTTGAGAGGAATACCATGAAGTTTAGTGATTTCTTTGCAATATAACTCAGCTAAGCGATCCAAGGAATCCCTTTTCTGATCGATAGAAAATGAGCCGATTTGGTCAATCGATCAACAATAACCCAAATCGAATCATGTCCCTTCTGAGTCCTTGGTAATCACGTGATGAAATCCATAGTAATATGCTCCCATTTCCATTCTGGCACTGTGATCTTTTGAGTAACCTTTGGTCTCACGATGTTACGCCTTAATTTTGCAAACCAAACATCGAGCTACAAAATCTGCAATATCTCTTTTCATTCCTTTCCACCAATAAGATCGCTTCAGATCTTGATACATTCGAGTGCCACCAGGATGCACTGCAAATTTTGATCGATGTGCTTCTTGAAGAAGATCTTCCTTAACAGGATGTACCTCAGGGATGCACAACCTGCCTCGGAATCGAAGGGATCCATCCACATCTCGAGAAAATTCTGGCTTGGGACCAACTTCCAATTCACCGCTAGGCTTCGAGATACACGTCATCATCGACTTTCCTTGATTCGCTCTACTAAGGGGATCGTGCGATCAAGGAGACCAATATACCATGTTGTGTCTACTTCAGTCAAATCTAACTCTGAAAATTGTCTGACTATTTCAGTAACTGCCACCCGATGACATGCCAATACACTTCTGGACTTTCTACTTAAGGCATCTGCTACAACATTAGCTTTCCCAGGGTGATAGTTGATAGTACAATCATAGTCCTTCAGAAATTCCATCCACCTTCTCGCCTAATAATGTTTAACTCCTTTTGTGTGAAGAGATACTTCAAACTCTTATGATCGGTGAATATCTCAAAAGTAACGCCGCATAAATAATGTCTCCGGATCTTTAGAGCGAAGATAATAGCTACTAACTCCAGATCATGAACAGGATAATTCTTCTCATGATCTTTCAGTTGTCGAGAAGCATATGCTACCACTCGATCATGCTGCATCAAAACTGCTCCTAATCCTTGAAGAGATGCATCCGTATACAATACAAATCCATCATCTCCGGAGGGAATAATTAAAATCGGAGCACTCACCAATCTTTGCTTGAGTTCCTGAAAGCTTGCTTCACAAGCATCAGACCAAATAAACTTGACTCCTTTCTAGTCAATCGAGTCAAGGCGCAAAGAATCCGGAAAATCCTTCTACAAATCTCCGATAATATTTGGCCAATCCAAGGAAACTACGAATTTCTTGTATGGATTTTGGTGGTTCCCATCGACCACCGCTTGATCTTCTGAGGATCTACTGAAATTCCGTTGCTAGAAATTGTATGCCCTAGAAATCCCACAGAAGTAAGCCAGAAAGAACATTTACTGAACTTTGCATATAGACGTTCCTTCCGCAACACTTCCAAAACCATTCGGAGATGATGTTCATGCTCTTCTTCTGATCGAGAATACACCAAAATATCATCAATAAAAATAATTACAAATCGGTCCAAATATTCCAAGAATACCCGATTCATCAGATCCATAAAAGCTGCAGGAGCATTAGTGAGTCCAAATGGCATTACCAAAAACTCATAATGTCCATATCTAGTACGAATATCGGTATCTCGAACCCGTAGTTGGTAATAGCCTGATCTCAGATCAATCTTCGAGTATACACAGGTACCTCTAAGCCGATCAAATAAATCATCTATTCTGGGAAGAGGATACTTGTTCTTGATAGTCACTGAATTTAGCGCCTATAATCCATACAAAGCCTTAAGGATCTATCCTTCTTCTTCTGAATAAATCGGAGTGCCCCAAGGGGAAACGCTAGGACGGATGAAACCCTTGTCTAGTAATTCTTGGAGTTGAACTTTTAATTCCTCCAACTCCTTAGGTGCCATTCGATATGGTGCTTTCGATATTGGAGTTGTGCCAGGGAGTAACTCGATAGCAAACTCAACTTGTCGTTGAGGTGGCAAACCAGGGAGTTCTTCAGGAAATACATCCAGATACTCTCGAATTATATGGACATCAGAAGGGTGTGCTAGACTATTCACATCAGAACTTATCAAAGATAGGAGATATCCCTCACATCCTCGTGCTAACAATTGTTGAGCTTGGAGAGCTGAAATGATAGATATCCCTCGATCGCTTATCCCAACAAATTTCCATGATGGCTGGTCTGAGGGTTTAAAAGTTACCACCTTAGCTCGACAATCGACGGTGGCATGATGCTCTGACAGCCAATCCATTCCGAGAATAATATCAAATTCAGTCATCTGTAACACATGCAGATCTACTGCAAGGACATGACTATCAAAATTCAAGGGACAACTTTTGACCTCTTGACTTGACATCAATACCCCACCTGATGGTGTCATTACTGCTAACCCATATGAGCGTAGAGTTGGACACCTCCCAATTTTCGCTACGAACTCAGGAGAAATAAAAGAATGCGAGCTACCAGTATCTATCAACATTTCAGCAGGAATATTACAAACTAAAATAGTACCTCGGATAACTGATCCTCCAGCTCGCTGTGCCTCCTCACGAGTCAAAGCATACACGTGTCCTGTCTCAGGACCTGAGTGCTGACCCCCCTGGGTAGAAGATGGATGACTCTGATCCTGTGACTGTGCTGAGGACTGATAAATCGGAGGCAGTACATATTGCTGAGGTGCAGGCAGCAGATACTGCTGTGGTGGAGGGATCAAATACTGCTGAGGTAAGGATGATGCATACTGCTGAGGTGGAGATGTCAAATACTGAGGTGTACTCTGGGATTGCAAATGATAAACTTGCGGCTTTTGGGTGGACTGGATAGATGAAGAATTCCGTTGTTGTCCTGATTGAGATTTCCGTGATCCTCTCTGCTGTCGAGAATGTGGGGGTCGTGGTGTAGGTCGACGACCGCAGTCCGAGATCCTACTACCGATGTTGTGCTCTCGTGGTACAATCTCTACTCATGTGTCTGGAAGTTTACAATAGTAACAGATACTACGATCTAGTGGGCATTCCAACACAGCACCACATCTATAACACCTCTTAATAGTGCTCACTGGCCGAGAAGACGTAAATCTGTCTCACGAGGCACTGTGGACGAGCAGATCCCTGTGATATCCTGGCCACCTTCTGTGGCTGTGAAGAATCTCTACTCGTACCCTGGCTATTGGGTCGACGACCTCGATTCTGCTGTCTAGGGTGTGAGGTCAGGTGACTAGCTTCCCTTTCCTGTGAGACTTCACGAGTCATCTCAATGAATATAGCTCGTCAAGTGCATCTCGATAACTAGCAACAGGGGAACCCGGACATCCTAATCCGAATATATGGCGCAAGTCCTCGTAAATCAATCATACGGTCATGATCCTGTGCTATCAAGTGGGGACAAAACTCAGCAAGTCGACTAAATTCTGCATTATATTGCATCACACTTCGGTCGCCTTGCTTGAGACTCAAAAACTCTTGGCGTCTAGCAATACAAAAGGCGGCAGGAAAATACTGTCTTTCAAATGCCTCTCTGAACGACTGCCAAGAGATAACTTGATCTCCAAAAATGGTATTTTGCATTTTCCACCAGGTGGATGCTTGTCCTCGAAAATGATAGGCGGCTAACTCCACCTTCTCTGTATCTGAACAGGACATGTACTCGAAGGTACCCTCAATATCATCTAACCAAGTTCGAGCCTCCCAAGGGTCGGTGGCTCCTTGGAATAATATAAAACGATCCCTAGCTGAACTAGCAAGCAGAGGAATACGAGCTTTGTCCATGATACTGGATGTCGTGGAAATGACTGGATCAACTACAGGTGTCTCTGGTACCGACTGGGGTAGGTGAATGGGTGTCTCGTCTACACCATGATCACCTCTCTGAGTGCGAAGGCGTCGGCTGCGACCACGACTACGAGCACGACTACTACCCCAACCCCGACCACGTGTACGTGGCATTGCCTACAAAATCAAATAAAATTTTATAACCCTTTATAATCAAAAGAAATTTAAAACAGCAATAAAAGACTCATAAATCCTATAGCTCAGAGATATTAATTGTCTCACATTTAAATCTCTTGTTGTTCAAAATAAATCTCCGGATTAAAACAAAACAAAGATCCAAGACACAAAATCCACCAAGAAATCGAAATTGGGCTCTGATACCACTAAATTGTCACGCCCCGAGGGTGTCAGTCTGGTACCCTACTCGGTGACATGTATGTAAGGGAATCTAAGGACCATATAATAGAATAAACTCCAAAAATTCCATAAAATGTCTATATTAATGAAGATAGATTTTTCTACATAAGCTGAAAATACATCTAAATAGAAAATCAATGAAACTAAACAAAATACATCGAAATAAAACCAAACCGGGAAGATGGTAGACCGATATCTCTGAGCAACTCTATGTACAGCGAAATCAGTGAACTATCAAAAGGGTGCTCGAGTCTGCAAAACTGGAGGCCAAAGAAAGCAGACATTAGCACAGATTGCTAAGCAGGTAATAAAGAAAGATGTGCATGAATTTAATCTTGTTTAAGAGGTCAAAGGAGCTTGTAAATTTCAATTTATTCTTTCATTTCTGTTTTAAGTCTTTTAACTTGTTCCAAGTTCTTATACATACATATATATGTATATATCATCTTTATAGACATTATCAATAATGTGAAGCGATAAATCAACTACAACGATAGATCAACAATAACTGATAAATCAACTAAATCGATAAATCAACTAAATAGTGAATAAGGAGCCAATATCATCGAGTGTATATAACGTCTATCGACGTATAGGCTAAAAGCCTCATCACGGTGGAATACAACAAGGAATAACAATAAAGCGAAGCGTAAATAAAATCTTGCATGGCGACAACACGCTACCATAACAGCATATGGGCGTCAGTACTAGTATCAAGTCAGGCTCAAGGTTTTCACTTTTAGTTTTTCTCCTTCATTTCTTTAATATTCAAATTAAATTCTTTATCATACTTGTTCAACTATATGTGTACACTTATGATAAATCTGCATGATCAACCTAATTCAAGTTATTTAATCACCAACATAAAATTTATATCTACATATTGTATCTTTAAAAGGTACAAGTATCAACAAATGAAAAAAATCATGAGTAAGGAAGGTCAAGCAATATAAACAGACAAGTATCAACGGAAGAGTAGGTCAGAGTATCCATTTAAAATTTGTAAAACAACCCATCCCATGTTTACCCCATATAAAACCCGCATATGAACAGAAAGTAATATCAATTATTTACCCTCCATCAGTTTAATTATTTATTACCCATTTCGCTATTTGTAAATATCATTTTTATCCCTAATTTTGAAAACAATTATACAAATATAAATAAATCAATTATCTTATTTATTCATGCACAAGGAACATGTAGAGTCCAAGGATCGAATGTACCCGCCTCTATATACGAAAAGTCGTCGAATCTCGGTCGATCACCGAGCTCCGCTCGAACTCGTATCTACAAAATAAAATATAACATAACACAAATGCTCATAATTATTATCAAAAAAGAAAATAACATAATATCTTAACATTATCTATGACTCGAGTTGATAGGCATTTTAAATCCTACCACCTTACAATATTTCTTATTTTCGAAATAGAACATCCACTGTTGTCAATTAATAATTTCAATTTAACTAATCTATTTATACTTAATAAACCAAAATAGGGAAGGCTTGAGTATTGCTAAGGAAAGGAAGCTTATCATTCCAACGAACTGTGTTGGCCACTGTTGGGAAAACAAAATATAAAGGGAAAATACTTCTGTTGCTAGCTTCGATCGGCTCAAGTAGGCATTGGCAAAGGCTATGGTGATGCAAGAAGAGCAAAATAACAAGAAATCAAGACCTAACAACACTTTAAAGTCGCTTTGTTGTTGTAAGGAGAAAAGAAAGAGGGAACTCTTACCTCTTTATAGGTGGTCTCGCGAGCTTGATAAGCCTTTGCTAGCTTTGGTGAGCTCGTCATCACTGAATAATGCAAGGAGAGCAACAAACGGGGGAAACAAGGCTACAATTGGTGGAGAAATTAGCAATTAGGGTTGCTATCGGCGAAATGAAGAAAAAGAAGGCAACGGCTGGGAAAACATGGGAAATGAGAGGAATAAGAAAAACCTTGTCCTCGACCTTGCTTCGTCTCGGTGCAAGCCCACGATAGGGAAGGCTGCTGCGTTTGGGAAGCAAAACCCTAGAAGAGAGGCTGTGTTGGTCGCTGGAAAGGGCGGAAGAGGAGAGGGCAAAGCTAGTAGTTCATACCGGAAAAATCAAAACAAAGAAGGAAGAAGAATAAGAAGAAAGGGGTGCACGAGGATCGAGGCGCATGGGTTGTATGTGCTTTAGTAATGGGCTCGAGGATGGTCAAAAGGGGGAAAAGAGAGATAAGAGAAGTTTTTTTTTTTTTTTCCATACTTAACATCCTTCTCCCCTAAAAGAAATTTGGTCCCCAAATTTAAAAATTAAGGAATGTTAGTACCTGAGGAAAACAGGTGAGGATATCTGCTACGCATTTCATCCTCACGCTCCCAGGTTGCTTCCTGGTTAGAATGATGTTGCCATCCAATTTTCACAAGATTGATGTTTTTGTTCCGTAATCGATGTTCCTTGCGATCCAAAATACGAACAGGAAATTCTTCGTATGACACATCGGGTTGCAAAGGTACAGAAAGATCCTTCAAGACATGAGTCGGATCGAACATACTTCCGCAACATAGATACATGGAAGACGTTATGTACTCCTGCTAAAGCTGGGGGTAAAGCAAGTCGATATGCGACTGCACCAATCCGCTCTAGGATCTCAAAAGGTCCGATATATCTAGGAGTTAACTTTCCTTTCAAACCAAATCTTTTAACTCCTTTGATGGGTGAAACACGGAGAAATACATGATCACCTACTGTGAATTCCAATTGTCTCGTCTACGATCCGCATAGCTTTTCTGCCTACTAGCAGCCACTGTCTAATAATGCGTACTAGCTCAAAGATCTCTGAATACTCTGCGGGCCTAGAGTTCGACGCTCACCCACTTCATCCCATAAGATAGGAGATCTACATGCTCTGCCATAAAGTGCCTCAAAAGGTGCCATCTGGATAGCAGAGTGGTAACTATTATTATAAGCAAATTCTACCAAATGTAGATGATCCTCCCACCTACCGCCAAAATCTAAAACACAAGCACGCAAAAGATCCTCTAAAGTCTGGATAGTACGCTCGCCCATCGATCCCGAGGATGAAAAGCAGTGCTAAAACGTAGTTCGGTACCCAACGCCTTCTGAAAACTCTGCCAGAATCTCGAAGTAAAGCGTGGGTCTCGATCAGAAATAATACTGAGAGGAATACCATGGAGTTTAGTGATCTCTTTGCAATATAACTCAGCTAAGCGATCCAAGGAATCCCTTTTTCGGATCGATAGAAAATGAGCCGATTTGGTCAATCGATCAACAATAACCCAAATCGAATCATGTCCCTTCTGAGTCCTTGGTAATCCCGTGATGAAATCCATAGTAATATGCTCCCATTTCCATTCTGGCACTGTGATCTTTTGGAGTAACCCAGCTGGTCTCTGATGTTCTGCCTTAATTTGCTGGCAAACCAAACATCGAGCTACAAAATCTGCAATATCTCTTTTCATTCCTTTCCACCAATAAGATCGCTTCAGATCTTGATACATTCGAGTGCCACCAGGATGCACTGCAAATTTTGATCGATGTGCTTCTTGAAGAAGATCTTCCTTAACAGGATGTACCTCAGGGATGCACAACCTGCCTCGGAATCGAAGGGATCCATCCACATCTCGAGAAAATTCTGGCTTGGGACCAACTTCCAATTCACTGGCTAGGCTTCTGAGATACTGATCTGTCATCTGACTTTCCTTGATTCGCTCTACTAAGGGGGATCGTGCGATCAAGGAGACCAATATACCATGTTGTGTTTGTCCTACTTCAATCAAATCTAACTCTGAAAATTGTCTGACTATTTCAGTAACCGCCACCCGATGACATGCTAATACACCTCTGGACTTTCTACTTAAGGCATCTGCTACAACATTAGCTTTCCCAGGGTGATAGTTGATAGTACAATCATAGTCCTTCAGAAATTCTATCCACCTTCTCTGTCTAATGTTTAACTCCTTTTGTGTGAAGAGATACTTCAAACTCTTATGATCAGTGAATATCTCAAAAGTAACGCCGTACAAATAATGTCTCCAGATCTTTAGAGCGAAGATAATAGCTGCTAACTCCAGATCATGAACAGGATAATTCTTCTCATGATCTTTGGAGAAGCATATGCTACCCGATCATTTTGCATCAAAACTGCTCCTAATCCTTGAAGAGATGCATCCGTATACAATACAAATCCATCATCTCCGGAGGGAATAATTAAAATCGGAGCACTCACCAATCTTTGCTTGAGTTCCTGAAAGCTTGCTTCACAAGCATCAGACCAAATAAACTTGACTCCTTTTCTAGTCAACTGAGTCAAGGGCGCGAATCTTTGGAAAATCCTTCTACAAATCTCCGATAATAGCTGGCCAATCCAAGGAAACTACGAATTTCTTGTATGGATTTTGGTGGTTCCCATCTGACCACCGCTTCAATCTTCTGAGGATCTACTGAAATTCCGTTGCTAGAAATTGTATGCCCTAGAAATCCGCAAGTAAGCGGAAAAAGAACATTTACTGAACTTTGCATATAGACGTTCCTTCCGCAACACTTCCAAAACCATTCGGAGATGATGTTCATGCTCTTCTTCTGATCGAGAATACACCAAAATATCATCAATAAAAATAATTACAAATCGGTCCAAATATTCCAAGAATACCCGATTCATCAGATCCATAAAAGCTGCAGGAGCATTAGTGAGTCCAAATGGCATTACCAAAAACTCATAATGTCCATATCTAGTACGAAAGGCAGTCTTCTGAATATCGGTATCTCGAACCCGTAGTTGGTAATAGCCTGATCTCAGATCAATCTTCGAGTATACACAGGTACCTCTAAGCTGATCAAATAAATCATCTATTCTGGGAAGAGGATACTTGTTCTTGATAGTCACTGAATTTAACTGCCTATAATCCATACAAAGCCTTAAGGATCTATCCTTCTTCTTTACGAATAAAACTGGAGTGCCCCAAGGGGAAACGCTAGGACGGATGAAACCCTTGTCTAGTAATTCTTGGAGTTGAACTTTTAATTCCTCCAACTCCTTAGGTGCCATTCGATATGGTGCTTTCGATATTGGAGTTGTGCCAGGGAGTAACTCGATAGCAAACTCAACTTGTCGTTGAGGTGGCAAACCAGGGAGTTCTTCAGGAAATACATCCAGATACTCTCGAATTATATGGACATCAGAAGGGTGTGCTAGACTATTCACATCAGAACTTATCAAAGATAGGAGATATCCCTCACATCCTCGTGCTAACAATTGTTGAGCTTGGAGAGCTGAAATGATAGATATCCCTCGATCGCTTATCCCAACAAATTTCCATGATGGCTGGTCTGAGGGTTTAAAAGTTACCACCTTAGCTCGACAATCGACGGTGGCATGATGCTCTGACAGCCAATCCATTCCGAGAATAATATCAAATTCAGTCATCTGTAACACATGCAGATCTACTGCAAGGACATGACTATCAAAATTCAAGGGACAACTTTTGACCTCTTGACTTGACATCAATACCCCACCTGATGGTGTCATTACTGCTAACCCATATGAGCGTAGAGTTGGACACCTCCCAATTTTCGCTACGAACTCAGGAGAAATAAAAGAATCACGAGCTACGATGTATATCAACATTTCAGCAGGAATATTACAAACTAAAATAGTACCTCGGATAACTGATCCTCCAGCTCGCTGTGCCTCCTCACGAGTCAAAGCATACCGTGTCTTCTCGGGACTGAGTCTTGACCCCACAGGTAGAAGATGGATGACTCGATCCTGTGGTATCTTTGAGGTCGATAAATCGGAGGCGTACATATTCTTGAGGTGCAGCGGCGAGATCTTTGTGGTGGAGGCATCAGATACTGCTGAGGTAAGGATGATGCATACTGCTGAGGTGGAGCTGTCAAATACTGAGGTGTACTCTGGGATTGCAAATGATAAACTTGCGGCTTTTGGGTGGACTGGATAGATGAAGAATTCCGTTGTTGTCCTGATTGAGATTTCCGTGATCCTCTCTCATCCGAGAATGTGGGGAGTCGTGGTGTAGGTCGACCTGTGAGTCCGAGATCCTACTACGATGTTGTGCTCTCGGTACAATCTCTACTAGTATGATACTCTGATCTAGTGGGCATTCCGACACTTGGTGATTCCGTGCACCACATCTATAACACCTCAGAGTGCTCGTCGAAGGCTGCAGATCGTAAATCTGTCGCCGAGGCCGGTGGACGAGCGGATCCTGTGATATCCTCGGCCACCTTACGTGGGTCGTGAAGAATCTCTAATCGTACCCTGGCTATTGGGTCGACGACCTCGGTCTCAGCCTAGGGTGTGAGGTCGGTGACTAGCTTCCCTTTCTGTGAGACTTTGTGAGTCATCTCAATGAATATAGCTCGCTCAAGTGCATCTCGACTAGCAACAGGGAACCCGGACATCCTAATCCGAATATATGGCGCAAGTCCTGTGTAAACCAATCATACGGCCATGATCTGTGCTATCAAGTGGGGATAAAACTTCGAAGTCGACTAAATTCTGCATTATATTGCATCACACTTCGGTCGCCTTGCTTGAGACTCAAAAACTCTTGGCGTCTAGCAATACAAAAGGCGGCAGGAAAATACTGTCTTTCAAATGCCTCTCGAGCATCGCTAAGAGATAACTTGATCTCAAAATGGTATTTTGCATTTTCCACGGTGGATGCTTGTCCTCGAAAATGATAGGCTAACTCCACCTTCTCCAGTATCTGAGCAGGACATGTACTCGAAGGTACCCTCAATATCATCTAACCAAGTTCGAGCCTCCCAGGGTCGGTGGCTCCTGGAATAATATAAAGCGATCCTAGGTGAACTAGCAAGCGGAGGAATACGAGCTTTGTCCATGATCTGGATGTCGTGGAAATGGTGGATCAACTACAGTGTGTCTCAGTACGTGGGGTAGGTGAATGGGTGTCTCGTCTACACCATGATCACCTCTCACGAGTGCGAGTGCGTCGGCTGCGACCACGACTACGAGCACGACTACTACTGACCCGACCACGTGTACGCGTGGCATTGCCTACAAAATCAAATAAAATTTTATAACCCTTTATAATCAAAAGAAATTTAAAACAAAGAATAAAAGACTCATAAATCCTATAGCTCGGAGATATTAATTGTCTCACATTTAAATCTCTTGTTGTTCAAAAATAAATCTCGGATTAAAACAAAACAAAGATCCAAGACACAAAATCCACCAAGAAATCGAAATTGGGCTCTGATACCACTAAATTGTCACGCCCCGAGGGTGTCAGTCTGGTACCCTACTCGGTGACATGTATGTAAGGGAATCTAAGGACCATATAATAGAATAAACTCCAAAAATTCCATAAAATGTCTATATTAATGAAGATAGATTTTTCTACATAAACTGAAAATACATCTAAATAGAAAATCAATGAAACTAAACAAAATACATCGAAATAAAACCAAACCGGGAAGATGGTAGACCGATATCTCTGAGCAACTCTATGTACAGCAAAATCAGTGAACTATCAAAAGGGTGCTCGAGTCTGCAAAACTGGAGGCCAAAGAAAGCAGACATTAGCACAGATTGCTAAGCGGGTAATAAAGAAAGATGTGCATGAATTTAATCTTGTTTAAGAGGTCAAAGGAGCTTGTAAATTTCAATTTATTCTTTCATTTCTGTTTTAAGTCTTTTAACTTGTTCCAAGTTCTTATACATACATATATATGTATATATCATCTTTATAGACATTATCAATAATGTGAAACTGATAAATCAACTACAATCTGATAGATCAACAATAATCTGATAAATCAACTAAATCTGATAAATCAACTAAATAGTGAATAACTGGAGCCAATATCATCAGAGTGTATATAACGTCATCTGACGTATAGGCTAAAAGCCTCATCACCGGTGGAATACAACAAGGAATAACAATAAATCGCAGGCGTAAATAAAATGTCGATCATGGCGACAACACGCTACCATAACAGCATATGGGCGGTCAGGTACTCTGGTATCAAGTCAGGCTCAAGGTTTTCACTTTTAGTTTTTCTCCTTCATTTCTTTAATATTCAAATTAAATTCTTTATCATACTTGTTCAACTATATGTGTACACTTATGATAAATCTGCATGATCAACCTAATTCAAGTTATTTAATCACCAACATAAAATTTATATCTACATATTGTATCTTTAAAAGGTACAAGTATCAACAGATGAAATAATCATGAGTAAGGAAGGTCAAGCAATATAAATAGACAAGTATCAGCGGAAGAGTAGGTCGAGTATCCATTTAAAATTTGTAAAACAACCCATCCCATGTTTACCCATATAAAACCCGCATATGAACAGAAAGTAATATCAATTATTTACCCTCCATCAGTTTAATTATTTATTACCCATTTCGCTATTTGTAAATATCATTTTTATCCCTAATTTTGAAAACAATTATACAAATATAAATAAATCAATTATCTTATTTATTCATGCACAAGGAACATGTAGAGTCCAAGGATCGAATGTACCCGCCTCTATATACAGCAAAAGTCGTCGAATCTCGGTCGATCACCGAGCTCCGCTCGAACTCGTATCTACAAAATAAAATATAACATAACACAAATGCTCATAATTATTATCAAAAAAGAAAATAACATAATATCTTAACATTATCTATGACTCGAGTTGATAGGCATTTTAAATCCTACCACCTTACAATATTTCTTATTTTCGAAATAGAACATCCACTGTTGTCAATTAATAATTTCAATTTAACTAATCTATTTATACTTAATAAACCAAAATAGGGAAGGCTTGAGTATTGCTAAGGAAAGGAAGCTTATCATTCCAACGAACTGTGTTGGCCACTGTTGGGAAAACAAAATATAAAGGGAAAATACTTCTGTTGCTAGCTTCGATCGGCTCAAGTAGGCATTGGCAAAGGCTATGGTGATGCAAGAAGAGCAAAATAACAAGAAATCAAGACCTAACAACACTTTAAAGTCACATTCTTTGTTGTTGTAAGGAGAAAAGAAAGAGGGAACTCTTACCCTCTTTATAGGTGGTCTCGTGAGCTCGATAAGCCTTTGCTAGCTTTGGTGAGCTCGATCACTTTGTAATAATGCAAGGAGAGCAACAAACGGGAGAACACGGCTAATATTGGTGGAGAAATTAGCAATCTGGGTTGCTATCGGCGAAATGAAGAAAAAGATGGTAACGGCTGGGAAAACATGGGAAATGAGAGGAATAAGAAAACCTTGTCCTGCAAGCCCACGATAGGGAAGGCTGCTGCGTTTGGGAAGCAAAACCCTAGAAGAGAGGCTGTGTTGGTCGCTGGAAAGGGCGGAAGAGGAGAGGGCAGCAGCTAGTTGCGGCTGGAAAAATCAAAACAAAGAAGGAAGAAGAATAAGAAGAAAGGGGTGCACGAGGATCGAGGCGCATGGGTTGTATGTGCTTTAGTATGGGCTCGAGGATGGGTAGTGGGGAAAAGAGAGAGAAGAGAAGTTTTTTTTCCATACTTTACATCCTTCTCCCCTAAAAGAAATTTGGTCCCCAAATTTAAAAATTAAGGAATGTTAGTACCTGAGGAAAACAGGTGAGGATATCTGCTACGCATTTCATCCTCACGCTCCCAGGTTGCTTCCTGGTTAGAATGATGTTGCCATCCAATTTTCACAAGATTGATGTTTTTGTTCCGTAATCGATGTTCCTTGCGATCCAAAATACGAACAGGAAATTCTTCGTATGACACATCGGGTTGCAAAGGTACAGAAAGATCCTTCAAGACATGAGTCGGATCTGGAACATACTTCCGCAACATAGATACATGGAAGACGTTATGTACTCCTGCTAAAGCTGGGGGTAAAGCAAGTCGATATGCGACTGCACCAATCCGCTCTAGGATCTCAAAAGGTCCGATATATCTAGGAGTTAACTTTCCTTTCAAACCAAATCTTTTAACTCCTTTGATGGGTAAACACGGAGAAATACATGATCACCTATTGTGAATTCCAATTGTCTCCGCTCACGATCCGCATAGCTTCGTCTACTCCGGCAACAAGAACCTCTGTCTAATAATGCGTACTAGCTCAGCATCCTGCTGAATACTCTGCGGGCCTAGAAGTTGACGTTCACCCACTTCATCCCATAAGATAGGAGATCTACATGCTCTGCCATAAAGTGCCTCAAAAGGTGCCATCTGGATAGCAGAGTGGTAACTATTATTATAAGCAAATTCTACCAAATGTAGATGATCCTCCCACCTACCGCCAAAATCTAAAACACAAGCACGCAAAAGATCCACGCTCCCATCGATCCGAGGATGGCGATGCTAAAATGCAGTTCGGTACCCAACGCCTTCTGAAAACTTTGCCAGAATCTCGAAGTAAAGCGTGGGTCTCGATCAGAAATAATACTGAGAGGAATACCATGGAGTTTAGTGATCTCTTTGCAATATAACTCAGCTAAGCGATCCAAGGAATCCCTTTTTCGGATCGATAGAAAATGAGCCGATTTGGTCAATCGATCAACAATAACCCAAATCGAATCATGTCCCTTCTGAGTCCTTGGTAATCCCGTGATGAAATCCATAGTAATATGCTCCCATTTCCATTCTGGCACTGTGATCTTTTGGAGTAACCCAGCTGGTCTCTGATGTTCTGCCTTAATTTGCTGGCAAACCAAACATCGAGCTACAAAATCTGCAATATCTCTTTTCATTCCTTTCCACCAATAAGATCGCCGGATCTTGATACATTCGAGTGCCACCAGGATGCACTGCAAATTTTGATCGATGTGCTTCTTGAAGAAGATCTTCCTTAACAGGATGTACCTCAGGGATGCACAACCTGCCTCGGAATCGAAGGGATCCATCCACATCTCGAGAAAATTCTGGCTTGGGACCAACTTCCAATTCAAGCTAGGCTTGAGATCTTGATCATCATCTGACTTTCCTTGATTCGCTCTACTAAGGGGGATCGTGCGATCAAGGAGACCAATATACCATGTTGTGTTTGTCCTACTTCAATCAAATCTAACTCTGAAAATTGTCTGACTATTTCAGTAACCGCCACCCGATGACATGCTAATACACCTCTGGACTTTCTACTTAAGGCATCTGCTACAACATTAGCTTTCCCAGGGTGATAGTTGATAGTACAATCATAGTCCTTCAGAAATTCTATCCACCTTCTCTCAATGTTTAACTCCTTTTGTGTGAAGAGATACTTCAAACTCTTATGATCGTGAATATCTCAAAAGTAACAAATAATGTCTCGGATCTTTAGAGCGAAGATAATAGCTGCTAACTCCAGATCATGAACAGGATAATTCTTCTCATGATCTTTCAGTTGTCGAGAAGCATATGCTACCACTCGATCATGCTGCATCAAAACTGCTCCTAATCCTTGAAGAGATGCATCCGTATACAATACAAATCCATCATCTCCGGAGGGAATAATTAAAATCGGAGCACTCACCAATCTTGAGTTCAAAGCTTGCTTCACAAGCATCGGACCAAATAAACTTGACTCCTTTTCTAGTCAATCGAGTCCAAGGGCGCAATCTTTGGAAAATCCTTCTACAAATCTCCGATAATAGCTGGCCAATCCAAGGAAACTACGAATTTCTTGTATGGATTTTGGTGGTTCCCATCTGACCACCGCTTCAATCTTCTGAGGATCTACTGAAATTCCGTTGCTAGAAATTGTATGCCCTAGAAATCCCACAGAAGCCAGAAAGAACATTTACTGAACTTTGCATATAGGCGTTCCGCAACACTTCCAAAACCATTCGGAGATGATGTTCATGCTCTTCTTCTGATCGAGAATACACCAAAATATCATCAATAAAAATAATTACAAATCGGTCCAAATATTCCAAGAATACCCGATTCATCAGATCCATAAAAGGCCGCAGGAGCATTAGTGAGTCCAAATGGCATTACCAAAAACTCATAATGTCCATATCTAGTCACGAAAGCGGTCTTACGAATATCGGTATCTCGAACCCGTAGTTGGTAATAGCGATCTCGGATCAATCTTCGAGTATACACAGGTACCTCTAAGCTGATCAAATAAATCATCTATTCTGGGAAGAGGATACTTGTTCTTGATAGTCACTGAATTTAACTGCCTATAATCCATACAAAGCCTTAAGGATCTATCCTTCTTCTTTACGAATAAAACTGGAGTGCCCCAAGGGGAAACGCTAGGACGGATGAAACCCTTGTCTAGTAATTCTTGGAGTTGAACTTTTAATTCCTCCAACTCCTTAGGTGCCATTCGATATGGTGCTTTCGATATTGGAGTTGTGCCAGGGAGTAACTCGATAGCAAACTCAACTTGTCGTTGAGGTGGCAAACCAGGGAGTTCTTCAGGAAATACATCCAGATACTCTCGAATTATATGGACATCAGAAGGGTGTGCTAGACTATTCACATCAGAACTTATCAAAGATAGGAGATATCCCTCACATCCTCGTGCTAACAATTGTTGAGCTTGGAGAGTGAAATGATAGATATCCTCGATCGCTTATCCCAACAAATTTCCATGATGGTGTGCGAGGGTTTAAAAGTTACCACCTTAGCTCGACAAATCGACGGTGGCATGATGCTCGATACCAATCCATTCCGAGAATAATATCAAATTCAGTCATCTGTAACACATGCAGATCTACTGCAAGGACATGACTATCAAAATTCAAGGGACAACTTTTGACCTCTTGACTTGACATCAATACCCCACCTGATGGTGTCATTACTGCTAACCCATATGAGCGTAGAGTTGGACACCTCCCAATTTTCGCTACGAACTCAGGAGAAATAAAAGAATGCGAGCTACCAGTATCTATCAACATTTCAGCAGGAATATTACAAACTAAAATAGTACCTCGGATAACTGATCCTCCAGCTCGCTGTGCCTCCTCACGAGTCAAAGCATACACGTGTCCTGTCTCAGACTGATGACCGACCCTGGTAGAAGATGGATGACTCGATCCGTGGATCTTTGAGAGGACTGATAAATCGGAGGCAGTACATATTGCTGAGGTGCAGGCAGCAGATACTGCTGTGGTGGAGGGATCAAATACTGCTGAGGTAAGGATGATGCATACTGCTGAGGTGGAGATGTCAAATACTGAGGTGTACTCTGGGATTGCAAATGATAAACTTGCGGCTTTTGGGTGGACTGGATAGATGAAGAATTCCGTTGTTGTCCTGATTGAGATTTCGATCCTCTCTGCCGAGAATGTGGGGTCGTGGTGTAGGTCGACCTGCCGAGTCCGAGATCCTACTACGATGTTGTGCTCTCGTGGTACAATCTCTACTCATGTGTCTGAAGTTTACAATAGTAGATACTACGATCTAGTGGGCATTCCGACACTTGGTGATTGTGCACCACATCTATAACACCTCAGTGCTCGCTGCCGCAGACGTAAATCATCTCGAGGCGTGTGGACGAGCAGATCCCTGTGATATCCTGGCCACCTTCTGTGGCTGTGAAGAATCTCTACTCGTACCCTGGCTATTGGGTCGACGACCTCGATTCTGCTGTCTAGGGTGTGAGGTCAGGTGACTAGCTTCCCTTTCCTGTGAGACTTGCTGCTGAGTCATCTCAATGAATATAGCTCGTTCAAGTGCATCTCGATAACTAGCAACAGGGAACCCAGACATCCTAATCCGAATATATGGCGCAAGTCCCTGTGTAAACTGAATCATACGGTCATGATCCTGTGCTATCAAGTGGGGACAAAACTCAGCAAGTCGACTAAATTCTGCATTATATTGCATCACACTTCGGTTGCCTTGCTTGAGACTCAAAAACTCTTGGTGTCTAGCAATACAAAAGGCGGGGGAAAATCATCTTTCAAATGCCTCTCTACGAGCGATTGCTAAGAGATAACTTGATCTCCAAAATGGTATTTTGCATTTTCCACGTGGATGCTTGTCCTCGAAAATGATAGGCGCTAACTCCACCTTCAGATTCAACAGACAGGACATGTACTCGAAGGTACCCTCAATATCATCTAACCAAGTTCGAGCCTCCCAAGGGTCGGTGGCTCCTTGGAATAATATAAAACGATCCCTAGCTGAACTAGCAAGCAGAGGAATACGAGCTTTGTCCATGATACTGGATGTCGTGGAAATGACTGGATCAACTACAGGTGTCTCTGATACCGACTGGGGTAGGTGAATGGGTGTCTCGTCTACACCATGATCACCTCTCTGAGTGCCAGGGGTACGTCGGCCTGCACGACCACGACTACGAGCACGACTACTACCCCAACCCCGACCACGTGTACGTGGCATTGCCTACAAAATCAAATAAAATTTTATAACCCTTTATAATCAAAAGAAATTTAAAACAGCAATAAAAGACTCATAAATCCTATAGCTCAGAGATATTAATTGTCTCACATTTAAATCTCTTGTTGTTCAAAATAAATCTCCGGATTAAAACAAAACAAAGATCCAAGACACAAAATCCACCAAGAAATCGAAATTGGGCTCTGATACCACTAAATTGTCACGCCCCGAGGGTGTCAGTCTGGTACCCTACTCGGTGACATGTATGTAAGGGAATCTAAGGACCATATAATAGAATAAACTCCAAAAATTCCATAAAATGTCTATATTAATGAAGATAGATTTTTCTACATAAGCTGAAAATACATCTAAATAGAAAATCAATGAAACTAAACAAAATACATCGAAATAAAACCAAACCGGGAAGATGGTAGACCGATATCTCTGAGCAACTCTATGTACAGCAAAATCAGTGAACTATCAAAAGGGTGCTCGAGTCTGCAAAACTGGAGGCCAAAGAAAGCAGACATTAGCACAGATTGCTAAGCGGGTAATAAAGAAAGATGTGCATGAATTTAATCTTGTTTAAGAGGTCAAAGGAGCTTGTAAATTTCAATTTATTCTTTCATTTCTGTTTTAAGTCTTTTAACTTGTTCCAAGTTCTTATACATACATATATATGTATATATCATCTTTATAGACATTATCAATAATGTGAAACTGATAAATCAACTACAATCTGATAGATCAACAATAATCTGATAAATCAACTAAATCTGATAAATCAACTAAATAGTGAATAACTGGAGCCAATATCATCAGAGTGTATATAACGTCATCTGACGTATAGGCTAAAAGCCTCATCACCGGTGGAATACAACAAGGAATAACAACAAAGCGCCGAAGCGTAAATAAAATGCTGACCGCGGGCGACAACACGCTACCATAACAGCATATGGGCGGTCAGGTACTCTGGTATCAAGTCAGGCTCAAGGTTTTCACTTTTAGTTTTTCTCCTTCATTTCTTTAATATTCAAATTAAATTCTTTATCATACTTGTTCAACTATATGTGTACACTTATGATAAATCTGCATGATCAACCTAATTCAAGTTATTTAATCACCAACATAAAATTTATATCTACATATTGTATCTTTAAAAGGTACAAGTATCAACAGATGAAATAATCATGAGTAAGGAAGGTCAAGCAATATAAACAGACAAGTATCAACGGAAGAGTAGGTCAGAGTATCCATTTAAAATTTGTAAAACAACCCATCCCATGTTTACCCCATATAAAACCCGCATATGAACAGAAAGTAATATCAATTATTTACCCTCCATCAGTTTAATTATTTATTACCCATTTCGCTATTTGTAAATATCATTTTTATCCCTAATTTTGAAAATAATTATACAAATATAAATAAATCAATTATCTTATTTATTCATGCACAAGGAACATGTAGAGTCCAAGGATCGAATGTACCCGCCTCTATATCAAAAAAAGTCGTTAATCTTGTCGATCAGAGCTCGCTCGAACTCGTATCTACAAAATAAAATATAACATAACACAAATGCTCATAATTATTATCAAAAGAAAATAACATAATATCTTAACATTATCTATGACGAGTTGATAGGCATTTTAAATCCTACCACCTTACAATATTTCTTATTTTGAAATAGAACATCCACTTGTTGTCAATTAATAATTTCACTTTTACTCAGCTATTTATACTTAAATAACCAAAATATGGAATGCTTGAGTATTTATTAGGAAATGAAGCTTATCATTCCAACGAACTGTGTTGGCCACTGTTGGGAAAACAAAATATAAAGGGAAAATACTTCTGTTGCTAGCTTCGATCGGCTCAAGTAGGCATTGGCAAAGGCTATGGTGATGCAAGAAGAGCAAAATAACAAGAAATCAAGACCTAACAACACTTTAAAGTCTTTATTCTTGTTTGTAAGGAGAAAAAGAACGAGGGAACTCTTACCCTCTTTATAGGTGGTCTCGGCGAGCTTCGATAAGCCTTTGCTAGCTTTGGTGAGCTCGTCGACTGCTGTAACAATGCAAGGAGAGCAACAAACGGGGGAAACAAGGCTACAATTGGTGGAGAAATTAGCAATTAGGGTTGCTATCGGCGAAATGAAGAAAAAGAAGGCAACGGCTGGGAAAACATGGGAAATGAGAGGAATAAGAAAAACCTTGTCCTCGACCTTGCTTCGTCTCGGTGCAAGCCCACGATAGGGAAGGCTGCTGCGTTTGGGAAGCAAAACCCTAGAAGAGAGGCTGTGTTGGTCGCTGGAAAGGGCGGAAGAGGAGAGGGCAGCAGCTAGTTGCGGCTGGAAAAATCAAAACAAAGAAGGAAGAAGAATAAGAAGAAAGGGGTGCACGAGGATCGAGGCGCATGGGTTGTATGTGCTTTAGTATGGGCTCGAGGATGGCTGGGTGCGGGGAAAAAGAGAGAGAAGAGAAGTTTTTTTTTTTTTTTTTTCCATACTTAACAATTCATCCCTTGTGGAGCGGTACGAAAGGTATGAACGACATGACTTTTTGAGATGATGGTCTATCGTTTTTAGAAGTAATAGTGGACATTAGCTTCATGAATGATGCAGGCGTATCGAGCATAATTAATATCATTTGAATGGTTGATGAGAGACAGAGCTCTATTAATACAACGGACATGCTTATTTGAAGTAGACATGAACATATATTTTTTTATCGCATGGAGCCTTTGACAGAGGATATCTCGTTGGATATCTTGACTGATCACCATATCATTTGATTGACCGAGATAAAAATTGACCGAGATATATTTTGCAATGTCTTCCAAAGTATAATATTTCCATTATATCATACGATCGTACTCGAGATATAATACTTTCAAAATATCATACTAATATATTATCGAGCCGAAATATAATTATAAATATAATGCGATGTAATCTTAATCAATTTCAACCGGCATCATTTCATATTTTTATATAATTTAAAAAAAAAACACACGCACAACTAAAAACACACACAGATAGACTGCTGCAACATGGAGTTTGTTTCGTTGTTTTGTGCCTAAAAAACAGTGGAGGATAAGCCTGACACTGTGCCTGGACTGGGCATGTTTATGGGAAGTCTGTCACATGGAAGAGGCCTCCCCCTGACACCCCTCGCCGTGCCTGCATAATTCAAACTGACCTGCAGGCTTTGACAAAACTGATCGACGTTGAAGAAGGTGCCATTAGTGACTTTTTTCTTCCTGGGTCGATGTCACCGCAAACCAACTATCCACGCAAATGGCCATCTTTGACCAGCAACCCGATTGTCCGTTTGCATTTTCTTGCAGCATCTCTTGTTTAGTTTAGCATCGCCATCACAGAGACTAGCTACGTGACTTTTAGATTTCCAAAAGTACTATCGATTCTACAAAAGTCATCCAAAATGTACATATCACGTATTGGTATGCTGGCACAGTAAACACGTAGCTAGCCAATGCTTCTATCTCCCTGTGAGGATGGTGATCGAAACGCCTGTCGATATGGCCTTCAGCTCCATGGTCGACGAGGACTCCGTTTCACTGAAGCTTCTATCTGTGGTGAAGGTCGGCTGCCTCGGGGGAGCAGGAACCGCAATGTCACTCTCCAGCATCACCACGATCGATGCCATGCTCGGTCGGTCATTCGGGTGATCTTGCAGGCATAGAAGTGCTACGTTCATGCATTTGCTCACTGATGATCGGAGAGTAGTTGGGTTAGCTGATTCCGCGACGACAGGGTCGATGAATTCCATGGCTCTTCCTTCGTTCCAAAGCTTCCAAGCCTGCATTACGGTGAGAGTGCGGCACTTAGCTTACTGAATGCTCGAGGGGAAGAATTCTAGCAGAATAAAGGGGGGTTTACAGTAGGTGCTTACTAATGTTATGAGGTTTAAGCGCCATTCTGGATGATGATACGAGTTGTTTCTTTTTCCACTGAGAATCTCTAGCACTAAAACGCCGAAGCTATAGACATCAGATTTCGCTGAGAAATAACCTTGCATTGCATACTCAGGAGCCATGTAACCGCTGCGTGTTGTGCAAAGTTTACGCATGAATAAGGTGATTGATCGAACAAGATATGGCTATCTAAGTCGTCGGAGCAAATTTTACTCACAATGTTCCGACCACTCGCTTTGTGCTCGTCTCATCGTCGTTTCCGAATATCCTTGCCATGCCGAAATCCGAGATCTTAGGATTCATCTCTCTGTCGAGCAAAATATTGCTAGCTTTCAGATCGCGATGGATGATTCGTAGCCTCGAGTCCCTGTGGAGGTATACTAGCCCCCGGGCAATCCCTTCGATGATGGTGTACCTTGTGTTCCAATCCAGAAGGGTCTTCTTCATCGAGTCTGCAACGATGATCGAGCTGCAGATGACAAAAATGAAGCTGCTGGAGTTTTACACAGCAAGAAGTGCACTGACCGTAGAGGAAAGCATCTAGGCTTTTGTTGGGCATGTATTCATAGATAAGTATCTTCTCCTGCTCGTGAATGCAACAGCCCAAGAGCCTGACAAGGTTCCTGTGCTGTAGCTTGGAGATCAGCTTCACCTCATTCTTGAATTCCTCATTGCCTTGTCCTGAGCTCCTAGAAAGCCTTTTTACTGCTAGTTCTTTGCCATCAAAGCTTGTTCCCTACGATCTCACGACAAAACATTAATCACGAGTTTTTTTTTTCTTTCTTTTCTCTTTGGAAATGATGAACATATATCACTTTTAGTGCACCTTATAAACAGGGCCAAAACCTCCTTCGCCAATCAATTCAGAGTCTGAGAATCCTTTGGTAGCCAACGAGACAGAATCAAAACTCCACAATTGTAGCTCAGACAACTCCTCCTCGTTGCTTTCATCGTTGATTCTAATCGAGTCTGAGACGCTCGCAGCAGCTCCACCGAAGCTCGAATACGTTAATGCTGTTTCAGTTGAGGATTTTCCGAGTCCATCTGCGTAAATTATTTTGCATATCAGTTTACGTTAATCGATGGACTGAGCGAGTGATTTGCCATGGATACCTTGAATTCTCCTCCTGCACTTCCATAGCAAGAAGAGGGATCCCAAGGAAATCAAAACTACGAATACAACGATCACAGCTATGATTATTGTCGGAGTTCTCGTTTTGCTGTTTGCTGAAGCTGAAAGAATGAAATTGCTTAGAAATGTGATTTTGAAAAAGAAGAGCGAGTTGGAGAAGGTCACTCACTGAGGTCCGATTCGGCGAGTCGGATGAACAAGTCCTCTCCGCCGCCGCCGGAAAACACATGGATGTCCAACAAGTCCACCCCCCACACCAAGCACCCGATGCCGTTCGCGTAAGCATAGGCCGTGCAGGAGCAATTCCTCAAACACCTGTCGGCGCACGAAGAGTTGTCCAAAACGTCAGGGAACCAGTCCGACAAGTCCGGCAATTTTATACCCTCGAGTCGGATAAACCCATCTCCACCGCTTCCGGCGGCGGAGCAATCTAGCGCCGTCTTCCTCACGCACCCACTCGACCAATTGCCGGCGTCCCACTCGTCGCCGGAGGCCGGCCGGAACCCTGCGAGGCAACTGCAGATGGGAGAGGTCTCGTTGGTGCAACCCGCGTTCCTGCCGCACGTGTTGTAGATGTCGCACGCCGTCAGCGGCTGCGCCCAATACTCGAACCACTCGCTGGTGTCGTTCCTCCAGATCATGTGCCGCTCGACGCCGTCCCAGGAGAGGACGTAGCGGTGGGAGCTGTTGAACTGGTCGTAGTAGAAGTACATTCTCTGCTCCTGGACGAAGTTGTTGAGCTTGAAGCCGTAGATGTACTGCGGCACCATGCCCTGTATCCCGATGAATACCTGCCCGTTCCACCGCCCGGAGCGCCACCGCGGCCGGTCTCCGTCCCACATGAATATCTGCGTCGACCCTCGCGGGTCCATGCTCAGCGAGAAGTTCCCCGGCGCCGGGTCGTTCTCGCTCGTCCAAGATGAGATATTTTGGTTCACCCCCGTTCGGAGATCGAGACCCACCCTCATCCCTGGCATGTACGTGTCGCTCGGGTAGTCGAAGCTCTGCCACAGGACGTTGCCGGAGCTGTTGAGGATCAAGTTGCCGGAATCCGTCAGCTGGACCACGGAGTCGTTGGAGGGCAGGGCGGCGCCGGAGGACCAGAGGGTTCGGTTAGCGGCGTCGAGGACGACGAGGTTGCCGTCGGCGGCGATGCCGAAGGCGCCTCCATCGTCGAGGACCGGTTCCCGGCGGTTGGCGACCCAGAGGACGGTGTCAGTGGAGAAGTCGTGGTACCAGATTCCGAGGTAGCGGCGGGACGACTGCCCCGGCCTGAAGAATCCCAGCTCGAAGATGCTCTCCGACGAGATGAGCCTATCCCCGTCACGAAGGAACTCTCCCGGATTGATGGTGTCAGCAGCTTGCGGAATCAGCGGCAACAGAAGTACTATCGCAAGTGGGAGCAGCCAAGCAACAGCCATGGAGGAACACGACAGCTTCTCTTCTTCCTTAATTAATACAAGAAATTGTACTGAAGCCCCAATCAAACTTCTTCTTCCTCCTTTACGGTGAGGAGGAATCTAGCAAAAAGTAGAGGTTGGGCAGGTATGAAAAGGGTGTCGGCGAAGTCTTCTCCAATCTGAAAGCGGACACAAATAGTGGCCATGAACCTTCTTTTAAACCAATTCTTGTGCAGAAAGGAGCTTACTTTATCAGTATCTCGATCATAATAACTACGGAAGGAAGAAGACGAGGCTAAAAAGACAGTATTTGGTAAGAATTATATATTCATATGATCACAGAGAAAGGATTTCGACAATTTATTCATGTTTTTTGGGGCAGAACAATATTCTTCTCATTTGGTAAAGTGGAATTGATTGAGACTTCAGAAAAAGGATTAGGTGGATTCAGGTCGGAGACGAGACATCCAAAGACTCGTGCGTGCCCACATGCCCAAGGCTTTGACCAAAATGGTCCAAAACGAAGAAGGAAGGAAGAACTGTAGTCGTCAAGATTAGTCAACGCATGTTTTTAGATCATAGATTTAGATTTTTCTCTTTGGTGAGTCGTGGCATCGCTGTGGCTTCGTGGTTCAAGACAACTTTTAAGAATTTATTTCTGATTTAAAATATGAAAAAATTCAAAATGATAATTTTATGTATATATTTCTCAATAAATCTGATTCAATGCTCTCCTGATAATGTGTATTTTTTACAGATTAGATCGTACACATATATATGTTATTTAATTAAATTAATCAATTATTCGGAAATTTGAACAAATTCGTGATGGGATTATGATTGAGGCGGCTGGTAACTAATCCCTGCCTTGCGATTGCTCTGTGGTTAGGGTTTATCCTTGAATCACCTCCATTAGGTTTCTTCCATAAATAGCCGAGGCTGCCTCTCTTCCACCCGAATACTCCTCGCTCGCGTCTCCTCTTCTTGAATCCGGCTCGTTTCGTTCTCCTCTCTTCGCGATCCAATCTCGAGGAGGCAAGTGTGATCTCTTTTCTCCGTTTCCTTGTTGGCGATTTTGCCGATTCTCTGTGATTTGTTGACAATTTTTTTTCTTCGGTTGGTGGATGAAACTGTTATGGGTAAGATGTCTCTTTCGATAGTGATTTTTCAACCCTGTTTTTGCCAGATTTCGATTAGGGGGCGTCTATTTCATCATTAAATTCAAAATTTTTTTTGCTGTCGTTGAGTTTTTTCTGATTGAAGTTGCGAAGAATCTGGTAAATCTGGTGCGGAGAAGCTCGATATAGCTCTTAAGGGTTTTGCTTTCCTCTGGCAACTTTCCTGCTTAGCTTTGTAAACTTGGATGCTATTTTGGTATTACTTGTTCATCATGGAAATTATTTACAATATTTTATGTGGAAATCTATCAATTTTTTTCAGTTCAGAAGTTTCATGAGCCTATCTACAATCGTGTGTTTATTTATATATTGCAACGTTACTGTTTCTATCAGCTTCTTCCTTTTAATGTTATCTCACAAATTTTGTGGTTGCAGGATTTTGACTGGTCTTTGTTTTTGGTTAGCCTTCTCTAGTCGATAAAAGCCTTCCTACACTCTGGCCGCTGTTGAAAAACCATTTTCTTCTCGCACCTCTCTGTGGGTGTGGGGTTTTGATGGTAATGCAAACATACTGATTTCATTGTGGGTATCCAATGCATCAAGCATTTGGAGACTTTGTCGTGCGCTAGTAGGTCGTTCTCTTGACTACGGCTAATGTCAAGGTGGGCTAAGACTTGATTTGGGCGGTAGATTAATTTCCGCCTTTTAGTTAGTCGCATATAGCTTATATTATGCAATCTCGGTCCCTCCGTTGTACATGAATGAAACCTGCGTAGCCTTGCCTCTTTAGTCAAATGGTCAAGTTTTCCCGACTCTTCAGTTCTTTGCCGATTCATAAATCGAAGGTACATGGGAAAGATCCTTGTTTTTGTTTCTAATAGATTCTGTCTCACGTGTGTGTGTGTGTCTATGTTAGTACTGAAATTTATGTTTTGAATACTAGAAAGTTGTTCAAGAGGCTAGTGGAACAATGCAATTCAATTCTGCAAAATATTCTGAAGATCAAGAAGCCGTTCTTGCTAGTTCCAATTGGAAGGCAGATGAATTTAGTAGTTCAGTATCCCAACTGGAGAAAATAACACCCTCATCTTTGCTCGATACTGATTCTAAGGAAGATGATTGTTCTGAGGATAGTCAAGAACTCCATTCCAAGGCACAGAAGGATGTTATTCTTATGGCAAAAATTAGAAAAAGTAAGTCTATTGGAAATATGTTGGACAAGGAAAGAGGTTCTCCTTGTAATATTATGATTCAGGAGAACAAATCAGAAGCAGGGTTTTTAATTTGCGGGATAAACCAAACTGGTAACATTAGTGGTAAGAAACTAGATGAATGCCACACTGCTGATGAAAATTGCTCACAGAAACAGGTTCTTGAATTCACTGAGTTTGACGATCAAAGCAAAACATTGGCGGAAACAGTTCAACATGAATGCCTCTTTTCCATTGGGATCCATGACCAGTCCAATGCAGAGTATAATGACTATGCTGATGATGAGTCTCCTGACGATGTCTCATATGGACAGATATCATCAAATGGCCCGTTCATTAGTAGAAAGTCTTGTTCTCTAACTAACCTCAGAGAACAAACTATTGACATCAATGGCAGCACTGTCAAGCTGGCGCTAATGGGGCCTCATTCAAACTCAGTTGAAAATCTATTATCTGTAGATTCTGGGAGAGGTCTGTTTTTAGATGGCAACGCAGCAACTGTCTCTAGGGTAGTGCAAAAAGCTGAATTACATTACATTTCTGATTGTTGTCAGAGTAATGAGCTTTCAGATTCAGACAAAGATGGAAAATGCTTGATTATGAAGTCGAAAAGTGGTAATCAGTTGGTTGACGTCATGGGTTCACCTTGTGATACGGATTCTGGAGAGACATGCCACCATTCCAACTATAATCTCAAATTCAAGGAGATTGATGATCAGGAAAGAGAGGGGGTTAGTCGTTCTGAGAAGATAATTTTTGATGTTTCATCGGCTGATGAGGATTACCCTGATTGCAGTGATCATGCAAATGGGACACTGCAACCTGATAGTGCAGTGACGTTAGGTGTTAAAAATTTGGATGGGTCAAGTCCTGAAAATTTTAATATTAGGCGGATTGCATCTTGGATTAGTGAACTTGATGTTCAGAATTTTAACTATGCCAAAGAATTGGGTAAAAATCCTCATCCAATTTCTGACAAGAAGCCGAGTAAAAAAGCTAGCAAAGTGGGAAGCAAAAAGCTTGATGCTAAAAGTAGTCTCGGAATGATAGCAGCTTACAATTACACTTCATCCCTTAGTCCTGCTTCATCGACTGCACAGATGACAAATCTTGGCTTGGTTGTAATCCCAATTCTCGGTTCTTTTGTTAATTTAAAGATGCTGAATTTATCAGCCAACTTTATAGGTATGTATTGGATGCATTCTAGCTCATTGGACCATTTTTGTTTTGCATGTTATGCCTCCAGGTTATGCACACAATATTTTTATTTGGCATTTCTTTTTTATTTTATGTTTAATAATCTGTGATTTTTTTTCCAGTTAGGATAACTTCAGGGTCTCTTCCAAAAGGCCTTCACATGTTAAATCTGTCAAAGAATCATATATCAGCCATTGAAGGTCTCAAAGAACTTACACGGCTCCGCGTACTGGATTTGAGTTATAACAAAATAAGTAGGATTGGCCATGGTATGAACTTGTTTGTTTGTTTAATAATGTTTTTCTTTTTAATTTTTTTTCCTTACTGTGATATATCATCTAGCCTAAATTTGCTATATTTTTCTTAGTTGTAAAATTAATGTAGGACAAATGATAATAATAAGATGAATTTGTGTAATTATTGTTAAATATGTTTGCAGATGATATTGTTTTGGTAGATAAAATACATGAAGGAGTAAATGTTAAACTAAAATATTAGTGCGAAACACTAGAAGTGAAAGATTTTAAACTTAGTAGAGTAAAGACAGAATATATGAAATTTAAGTTTAACAATATTAGATGTAATGAGATAAGTGTTAAGGTATGAGATGACGAGTTGTCTGGAACTAAGAGCTTTAAGTATTTAAGATTATTTTTGCAAGACGATGGAGAAATTGAGAGAGATGTCTTACATAGAATAAAAAAGACCTAAGGACCATATAATACAAGTAACTCCAAAAATTCCATAAAATGTCTATATTAATGAAGATAGATTTTTCTACATAAGCTGAAAATACATCTAAATAGAAAATCAATGAAACTAAACAAAATACATCGAAATAAAACCAAACCGGGAAGATGGTAGACCGATATCTCTGAGCAACTCTATGTACAGCAAAATCAGTGAACTATCAAAAAGGTGCTCGAGTCTGCAAAACTGGAGGCCAAAGAAAGCAGACATTAGCACAGATTGCTAAGCGGGTAATAAAGAAAGATGTGCATGAATTTAATCTTGTTTAAGAGGTCAAAGGAGCTTGTAAAATTTCAATTTGTTCTTTCATTTCTGTTTTAAGTCTTTTAACTTGTTCCAAGTTCTTATACATACATATATATGTATATATCATCTTTATAAACATTATAAATAATGTGAATCCGATAAATCAACTATAATTTGATAGATCAACAATAATCTGATAAATCAACTAAATAGTGAATAACTGGAGCCAATATCATCAGAGTGTATATAACGTCATCTGACGTATAGGCTAAAAGCCTCATCACCGGTGGAATACAACAAGGGATAACAATAAGGTGCCGAAGCGCAAATGAAATGATGACCGCGGGCGACAACACGCTACCATAACAGCATATGGGCGGTCAGGTACTCTGGTATCAAGTCAGGCTCAAAGTTTTCACATTCATTTTTTTAATATTCAACTTTAATTCTTTTATCACACTTGTTCAACTATATATGTACATCTTATGATAAATCTGCATGATCAACTTAATTCAAGTTATTTAATCACCAACATAAAAGTTATATCTACATGTTGTATCATTAAAAGGTACAAGTATCAACAGATGAAATAATCATGAGTAAGGAAGGTCAAACAATATAAACAGACAAGTATCAACGGAAGAGTAGATCAGAGTATCCATTTAAATTTGTAAAACAACCCATCCCATGTTTACCCCATATAAAATCCGCATATGAACATAAAGTAATATCAATTATTTATCCTCCATCAGTTTAATTATTTATTACCCATTTCGCTATTTGTAATTACCATTTTTATCCCTAATTTTGAAAATAATTATACAAATATAAATAAATTAATTATCTTATTTATTCATGCACAAGGAACATGTAGAGTTCAAGGATCGAATGTACCCGCCTCTATATATAGCAAAAGTCGTCGAATCTCAGTCGATCACCGAGCTCCGCTCGAACTAGTATCTACAAATACAATAAAAATGGTTCAAAATTCAATATAATATCCAATAATGATAATAACACAATATTTATAAATTTACTCGAAATCCACGGTTAATGGATCATTTATGATCTCGCTATCTTATAATATTAATTCCTCATTCCTATCTAACACCTCCACTAATATTAATTAATAACCTCCATCTAACAATCTACCTTGTAAACTTAATACCCAAACTATGAACTGCTTGAGTATTTGCTAAAGGAAGAAAATTAGGAAATGAAGGTTTACTGTGATTGCTAGAAAATAAACAAAATGAAAAAGGGAAGGCATGCACTTATATTGCTAGCTTCGGTAAGCACTGGTGATACCTTAGTTGGGTTCCAATGTGGAGGTTGGCGACCTCCGATGAAGGCTGCAATAACCCAGAAGTTGTTGCGAAGAAAGTAGAACAAGAGATGAAGAGGAGGAAAACTTTCTCTTCTTCCCGTGGCTAACTTCGGCGAGCTCGATGCTTGTTGTCGCCACACACAAAGAGCCACGAGATGGAGAAGGAAGGTTGTTGTTGGCGGCAAAGTTCGTCGCTCTATGCTGCTCCTTGCTGCGCTTGAGAAGAGAAGGAGAAGGCTAGGGCAGCAGCTGGAAAACACGGGAAGGTAGGGAAGAGGAAAGGAAAAAAGAAGAGAGAGGCTACACGTGCGTGGGATGGCTTGAGGTATGGCTCCATTGTGAGGTAATAAAGAGAGGGAGATAAAGGATTTTATTTATTTATTATTATTTTTTTTTAAAACTTAACATCCTCTCCCCCTAAAAGAAATTTGGTCCCCAAATTTAAATTTAAGGGATTTTCGTACCCGAGAAAAACAGATGAGGATATTTGCTACGCATTTCATCCTCATGCTCCCAAGTTGCTTCTTGGTCGGAATGGTGTTGCCATCCAATTTTCACAAGATTGATGCTTTTATTCCGTAATCGATGTTCCTTGCGATCCAGAATACGAACAGGAAATTCTTCGTATGACACATCGGGTTGCAAAGGAACAGAAAGATCCTTCAAGACATGAGTCGGATCTGGAACATACTTCCGCAACATAGATATATGGAAGACGTTATGCACTCCAGCTAAGGCTGGGGGTAAGGCAAGTCGATATGCAACTGCACCAATCCGCTCTAGGATCTCAAAAGGTCCGATATATCTAGGAGCTAACTTTCCTTTCAAACCAAATCTTTTAACTCCTTTAATAGGTGAAACACGAAGAAATACATGATCACCTATTGTGAATTCCAACTGTCTTCGTCTACGATCTGCATAGCTTTTCTGTCTACTCTAAGCCGTAGCGATCGCCTAATAATACGTACTAGCTCAGTATCTTGTTGAATACTCTGCGGGCCTAAGAGTTGTCGTTCACCAACTTCATCCCATAAGATAGGAGATCTACATGCTCTGCCATAGAGTGCCTCAAACGGTGCCATCTGGATAGCAGAGTGGTAACTATTATTGTAAGCAAATTCTACCAAATGTAGATGATCCTCCCAACTACCGCCAAAATCTAAAACACAAGCACGCAAAAGATCCTCTAAAGTCTGGATAGTACGCTCTGACTGTCCATCAGTCTGAGGATGAAAAGCAGTGCTAAAACGTAATTCGGTATCCAATGCTTTCTGAAAACTCTGCCAGAATCTCGAAGTAAAGCGTGGGTCTCGATCAGAAATAATACTGAGAGGAATACCATGGAGTTTAGTGATCTCTTTGCAATATAACTCAGCTAAACGATCCCTTTTTCGGAAAGATAGAAAATGAGCCGATTTGGTCAATCGATCAACAATAATCCAAATCGAATCATGTCCCTTCTGAGTCCTTGGTAATCCCGTGATGAAATCCATAGTAATATGTTCTCATTTCCATTCTGGCACTGATCTGAGTAACCTACCGGTCTCTGATGTTCTGCCTTAATTTGCTGGCAAACCAAACATCGAGCTACAAAATCTGCAATATCTCTTTTCATTCCTTTCCACCAATAAGATCGCTTCAGATCTTGATACATTCGAGTGCCACCAGGATGTACTGCAAATTTTGATCGATGTGCTTCTTGAAGGAGATCTTCCTTAACAGGATGCACCTCAGGGACGTACAACCTGCCTCGGAATCGAAGGGATCCATCCACATCTCGAGAAAATTCTGACTTGGGACCAACTTCTAATTCACTGGCTAGGCTTCTGAGATACTGATCTGTCATCTGACTTTCCTTGATTCGCTCTACTAAGGGGGACTGTGCGATCAAAAAGACCAATATACCATGTTGTGTTTGTCCTACTTCAGTCAAATCTAACTCTGAAAATTGTCTGACTATCTCAGTAACTGCCACCCGATGACATGCCAATACGCCTCTGGACTTTCTACTTAAGGCATCTGCTACAACATTAGCTTTCCCAGGGTGGTAGTTGATAGTACAATCATAGTCCTTCAGAAATTCCATCCACCTTCTCTGTCTAATGTTTAATTCCTTTTGTGTGAAGAGATACTTCAAACTCTTATGATCAGTGAATATCTCAAAAGTAACACCGTACAAATAATGTCTCCAGATCTTCAGAGAGAAAATAATAGCTGCTAACTCCAGATCATGAACGGGATAATTCTTCTCGTGATCTTTGATTGTCGAGAAGCATAAGCTACCACTCGATCACTGCATCAAATCGCTTCCTCTAATCTCAAGAGATGCATCCGTATGATACAATACAAATCCATCATTCCGGAGGGAATAATTAAAATCGAGCACTCACCAATCTTTGCTTGAGTTCTGAAAGCTTGCTTTCACAAGCATCGGACGAAATAAACTTGACTCCTTTTCTAGTCAGTAGTCAAGGCGCGAATCTGGAAAATCCTTCTACAAATCTCCGATAATACGATCCAAGGAAACTACGAATTTCTTGTATGGATTTTGGTGGTTCCCATCGACCACCGCTTGATCTTCCGAGGATCTGAAATTCCGTTGCTAGAAATTGTATGCCCTAGAAATCCCACAGAAGTAAGCCAGAAAGAACATTTACTGAACTTTGTATATAGACGTTCCTTCCGCAACACTTCCAAAACCATTCGGAGATGATGTTCATGCTCTTCTTCTGATCGAGAATACACCAAAATATCATCAATAAAAATAATTACAAATCGGTCCAAATATTCCAAGAATACCCGATTCATCAGATCCATAAAAGCTGCAGGAGCATTAGTGAGTCCAAATGGCATTACCAAAAACTCATAATGTCCATATCTAGTACGAAAGGCAGTCTTCTGAATATCGGTATCTCGAACCCGTAGTTGGTGATAGCCTGATCTCAGATCAATCTTCGAGTATACACAGGTACCTCTAAGCTGATCAAATAAATCATCTATTCTGGGAAGAGGATACTTGTTCTTGATAGTCACTGAATTTAACTGCCTATAATCCATACAAAGCCTTAAGGATCCATCCTTCTTCTTCACGAATAAAACTGGAGCACCCCAAGGGGAAACGCTAGGACGGATGAAACCCTTGTCTAGTAATTCTTGGAGTTGAACTTTTAATTCCTCCAACTCCTTAGGTGCCATTCGATATGGTGCTTTCGATATTGGAGTTGTGCCAGGGAGTAACTCGATAGCAAACTCAACTTGTCGTTGAGGTGGCAAACCAGGGAGTTCTTCAGGAAATACATCCAGATACTCTCGAATTATATGGACATCAGAAGGGTGTGCTAGACTATTCACATCAGAACTTATCAAAGATAGGAGATATCCCTCACATCCTCGTGCTAACAATTGTTGAGCTTGGAGAGCTGAAATGATAGATATCCCTCGATCGCTTATCCCAACAAATTTCCATGATGGGCCGGTCCGAGGGTTTAAAAGTTACCACCTTAGCTCCGATCCATTCCGAGAATAATATCAAATTCGATCATCGTAACACATGCGGATCTGCGGATACATGACTATCAAAATTCAAGGGACAACTTTTGACCACTTGACTTGACATCAACACCCCTCCTGATGGTGTCATTACTGCTAACCCATATGAGCGAAGAGTTGGACACCTCCCAATTTTCACTACGAACTCAGGAGAAATAAAAGAATGCGAGCTACCAGTATCTATCAATATTTCAGCAGGAATATTACAAACTGAAATGGTACCTCGAATAACTGATCCTCCAGCTCGCTGTGCCTCCTCACGAGTCAAAGCATACACGTGTCTGTCTCAGACTGAGTCGACCCCCTCCCAGGGTAGAAGGCGGATGACTCGATCCTGTGGTATCTTTGAGGATCGATAAGTTGGAGGCAATACATATCATTGGGGTGCAGTAGCGACATCACGCGTGGTGGAGGCATCGAGATCACGAGGTAAGGATGATGCATCTTCTTTGAGGTGAGGTAGCAAATCGAGGTGGAGTCGAATCAGGTGTACTCGGGATCGCAATGATAAACTTGCGGCTTTTGGGTGGTCGGATAGATGAAGAATTCCGTTGTTGTCTGATTGAGATTTGTGATCCTCTCTGCCGAGAATGTGGGGGTCGTGGTGTAGGTCCTCACAGTCCGAGATCCTACTACGATGTTGTGCTCTGGTCAATCTCTACTCATGTGTCCTGGAAGTTTACAATAGTAACAGATACTCTGATCTAGTGGGCATTTCGACACTTGGTGATTTCGTGCACCACATCTATAACACCTCAAAGTGCTCGTCGAAGCTGCAGTATCAGAAATCTGTCTCTGCTGAGGCACAGGTGGACGAGCAGATCCCTGTGATATCCTGGCCACCTTCTGTGGCTGTGAAGAATCTCTACTAGTACACTCTCGGGTCGACCTCGATTCTGCTGTCTAGGGTGTGAGGTCGGGTGACTAGCTTCCCTTTCCTGTGAGATTTGCTGCTGAGTCATCTCAATGAATATAGCTCGGTCAAGTGCATCTCGATAACTAGCAACAGGGAACCCAGACATCCTAATCCGAATATATGGCGCAAGTCACGGGTAAACCAATCATACGTGATCTGATCCAGCTATCAAGTGGGAAAAAACTCTAAGTCGACTAAATTCTGCGTTATATTCCATCACACCGGTCGCCTTGAGACTCAAAACTCTTGACGTCCTAGCAATACAAAAGGCGGCAGAAAATATCTTTCAAACGCCTCAACGAGCATGCGAGATAACTGATCCTCAAAATGGTCTTTTGCATTTTCCACCGGTGGATGCTTGTGAAAATGATGATAGCGCTAACTCCACATTCTCAGATCCGAACAGACATGTACTCGAAGGTACCAATATTATCTAACCAGTTCGAGCCTCCGGGCTCTGGTGGGCTCGAATAATGTAAAACGATCCCTAGTGAACTAGTAAGCAAAGGAATACGAGCTTTGTCACATGGATGTCGTGGAAATTGGATCAAGATTAATGTGTGTATCCGCAACTGAGGGTAGGTGAATGGGTGTCTCATCTACACCATGATCACCTCTCTGAATACCAAGACGGTCGACTACGACTACGTGCGGCTCTACTGACCCGACCACGTGTACGTGGCATTGCCTACAAAATCAAATAAATTTTTTTTACAACCCTTTATAATCAAAAGAAATTAAAACAACAATAAGGGACTCATAAATCCTATAGCTCAGAGATATCATTCGACTTGCATTTAAATCTCTTTTTGTTCAAAACAAAACTCGGATTAAAACAAAACAAAGATCCAAGACACAAAAATCCACCGAGAAATTAGGCTCGATACCACTAAATTGTCACGCCCAGGGTGTCGGTCAGACTACTACCTCGGTGACATGTGAATGAATAAAGAAGACCTAAGGACCATATAATACAAGTAACTCCAAAAATTCCATAAAATGTCTATATTAATGAAGATAGATTTTTCTACATAAGCTGAAAATACATCTAAATAGAAAATCAATGAAACTAAACAAAATACATCGAAATAAAACCAAACCGGGAAGATGGTAGACCGATATCTCTGAGCAACTCTATATGCAAAATCAAATAACTATCAAAAGGTGCTCGAGTCTAAAACGGAGGCCAAAAGCATTGCATTAGTGTATTGGCGGTAATAAAGAAAGATGTGAATTTAATTTAATTTTGTTTAAGAGGTCAAAGGAGCTTGTAAAATTTCAATTTGTTCTTTCATTTCGTTTTTAAGTCTTTTAACTTGTTCCAAGTTCTTATACATACATATATATGTATATATCATCTTTATAAACATTATAAATAATGTGAATCCGATAAATCAACTATAATTTGATAGATCAACAATAATCGATAAATCAACTAAATAGTGAATAAGCCAATATATCATGAGTGTATATAACGCCATCTAAAAGCAAAAATCACCGGTGGAATACAACAAGGATAACAATAAGGTCTTAGAAAGAAATGAAATGATCATGGGCGACACGCTACCATATATAGATATACAAGTCAGTACTCGGTATCAAGTCAAGCTCAAAGTTTTCACTTTTAGTTTTCACATTCATTTTTTTAATATTCAACTTTAATTCTTTTATCACACTTGTTCAACTATATATGTACATCTTATGATAAATCTGCATGATCAACTTAATTCAAGTTATTTAATCACCAACATAAAAGTTATATCTGTATGTTGTATCATTAAAAGGTACAAGTATCAACAGATGAAATAATCATGAGTAAGGAAGCAATATAAACCGATATAAGTATCAAGTATCAGAAGAGATCAGAGTATCCATTTAAATTTGTAAAACAACCCATCCCATGTTTACCCCATATAAAACTCGCATATGAACAGAAAGTAATATCAATTATTTACCCTCTATCAGTTTAATTATTTATTACCCATTTCGCTATTTGTAATTACCATTTTTATCCCTAATTTTGAAAATAATTATACAAATATAAATAAATTAATTATCTTATTTATTCATGCACAAGGAACATGTAGAGTCCAAGGATCGAATGTACCCGCCTCTATATATAGCAAAAGTCGTCGAATCTCAGTCGATCACCGAGCTCCGCTCGAACTAGTATCTACAAATACAATAAAAATGGTTCAAAATTCAATATAATATCCAATAATGATAATAACACAATATTTATAAATTTACTCGAAATCCACGGTTAATGGATCATTTATGATCTCGCTATCTTATAATATTAATTCCTCATTCCTATCTAACACCTCCACTAATATTAATTAATAACCTCCATCTAACAATCTACCTTGTAAACTTAATAACCCAAACTATGAACTGCTTGAGTATTTGCTAAAGGAAGAAAATTAGGAAATGAAGGTTTACTGTGATTGCTAGAAAATAAACAAAATGAAAAAGGGAAGGCATGCACTTATATTGCTAGCTTCGGTAAGCACTGGCGATACCTTAGTTGGGTTCCAATGTGGAGGTTGGCGACCTCCGATGAAGGCTGCAATAAACCAGAAGTTGTTGCGAAGAAAGTAGAACAAGAGATGAAGAGGAGGAAACCTTTCTTTTCTTCCCGTGGCTAACTTCGGCGAGCTCGATGCTTGTTGTAGCCACACACAAAGAGCCACGCGATGGAGAAGGAAGGTTGCTGTTGGCGGAGAAGTTCGTCGCTCTGTGCTGCTCCTTGTTGCGCTTGAGAAGAGAAGGAGAAGGCTAGGGCAGCAGCTGGAAAACACGAGAAGGTAGGGAAGAGGAAAGGAAAAAGAAGAGAGAGGCTACATGTGCGTGAGATGGTTTGAGGTATGGCTCCATTGTGAGGTAATAAAGAGAGGGAGAGAAAGGATTTTATTTATTTATTATTATTTTTTTTTAAAACTTAACAAGAGAAGTTTTACAAAATGACAGTTAGACCTGCTATGTTATATGACATTGAATGTTGGACTATAACTTGAGCACATTAGCAAAAGATGAGAATTGCAGAGATGACGATGTTAAGATGGATGTGTGGACACATGAGGATGGACAGAATAAGAAATGAGAGACACGATTAAGGTGGTACAGATTAAGGTGCATCTAACTGAAGAAAAATTTCGAGAGACACGATTAAGGTGGTACAGATATGTACTTAGACAACCAATAAATATTTCGGTTAGGCGATATGAAACTATGATAAATACGCATATCAAATGAGGAAGAGGAAGATCAAAAAAGACTTGGTTAACAATAATAAAACAAGATAAAATTTATTTAAGTATAGATGATGATATAGTAGGAGATAGAGTCCAATGACGTAGAAGGATCTATATAGCCGATCTCACCTAGTGGGATAAGGTTTAATTGTTATTGTTGTACTACTAGAAATACAATAACAACAACAAACAAGTCTTTGTCCCATTAAGTGACGTTGGCTATATGGATCCTTCTATATCATTAGTCTTGATTCTCTATTATATCGTCGTCTATATTTAAATGAAGTTTATTTATTTTTATCGTTGTTAGCTAAGTCCATTTTAGTCTCTCTCTTTCTTTATTAATGTGCATATTTGTTATGACTTCATATCATCTAACTTGAATATTTATTGGACGCTTAAATATGTGCTCATATCATTTCAAACGTATCTCTTAGAGTTTTTCCTCAATAAGTGAATCTCAAATTTTTTCTCTAATATTCTTGTTTCTTATCAATGCATCTTTTGTATGTTCGCACATTCATTTTAATATTCTCATCTCTCTTACTCTTATTTTTTACTTGTGTGCTCTAATACAATTAGATGATGATGGTGAGAGAAAATATATTAAGATAATATACATATTCATAGGTGACTAATAGATTCTTTAGTAGAATAGTGTTCAAAACATGAGAGATAGAAAGATAGTAAAGAAGGCGATTTCATACTTCCTCCTTTAGGATTATGAAATAGCATATATACACATTGAAATTTACAACTCTCTTGTAAGCATCTTCATTGAAACTGAAGTCATATTAATGAAGTTTAGGCAATTAACATATCTGTCATACAAAATCTTAATTTAAAATATTATATTCTTTGAAATATATAAATCTCTCTAAAACACCATGATTTAAACTAAACTCATGTTAATGAAGTTTGGTTAATTTCATCATTCTTTTCTTGTTTTCTTTATTTTGTTTGCATTTTATTTCCTTATGTTCATCTTTCTTCGTATCCATATTTCATTCAAACAAAGTTAATTATTATACATCAAAAGATTAATAAATACTTTGATAAAATGAATTAATTCAAAAGCCACATAGCCTTGGAAGCCAAAGGGCAATATTATTGATTTTAATCATTGAGTCAAGACAGATAAACCTACCAAGGACATAAACATAAGAATTTTGAGTAATTCTGAAGTGCAAGTATGCAAAATAGTATGTTTTACAAAGTAATGACATATGAACATTTATCTTACGTAATTAATGATATATATGCACATGTTTGCAAATGAGATATACGCAAAACATTATTTGATTACAAAGCAACGATACATATGCAAATAAAAGGATATCTGTGCAAGTTTGCATTGACTAAATGGAATGATGAAATCCATTTAGTCGGGTCACAACTCGTGGCTTATTGTTTTCATGAACGCGTATATGTATATATATGACTCAGTTACTACATTCTTAGTTCATCGAAACATGTTTGTACCGCATCATCTTGATATAATTTACATAAAATAAAAAGAAACTGAAGGTCAAATTAGCATATTTTTTATCTTAACTTTCAAGGAACTGTTCCTCAAAGAAAATGCTTATCCATTCCACACAAAGTGAAAAACTTAGAAAATATGCATGTTGTACAAATCAATAAAAATTGCCTACAATAATTGTTTTGATGTACCTGTGTGCTTCATGAGATCTAAGGGCCTCTCTGCTAAATTGAGAAGTAACTTTTATGCAAACTTCTCGAAATTGTTATATTTCCTTAGCAATTTAATGCTTGTTGGAGCCTACTATTCTATCATGGGCACATGTGATTCTCTCTATGATATAAAAGGTTGGAATCCGTCAATCTAGCGGCCTCTACTAATTCACTCTCAGACCATCGTAAGGGAGGTAAATCACGGTAGGTCTTTGGCCCTTGAGATTAGTAACTAGTGCATGGAGGGACGACATCTTCGCATTTGCAAGGGATTGACCCATTGTCCTATGATACAATATATATATGTACTAGTCATTAGGCTCTCTCTGCGGGGGCTCACATGTGATTCTCTCCGCTGGCTATTCTTTGTGGTTCTATTTTGGATGTTGCTTGATGGCATTTTATCCCTTGTTTCTGGTACAAGAGCAATGACTTTTTTTTCTCTCTCAAAATTTACTCTTTTTTGTCTTTTCAATTTCCTTTGAAGGTTTGGCTTCTTGTTCGACGCTAAAGGAACTGTATTTAGCTGGGAACAAGGTCAGTGAAATCGAAGGCCTGCATCGTCTCCTCAAACTAACCGTTCTCGACCTGCGCTCAAATCGAATAGCGACTTCAAAAGGCCTCGGTCAACTGGCAGCTAATTATGCTTCCTTGCAAGCGGTTATCCTGGAAGGCAATCCTGCCCAGAAGAATGTCGGAGACGAGCAACTTAAGAAGTACTTGCATTATCTTCTGCCTCGTCTTGCTTCCTATAACAGGCTGCCCATCCGTGCAACTGGCGCAAAGGAAGTTGCAGACCGGTCGAGTCGATCCTTCTCGTCTCATCAGTTTGACCGGGCTTTCAGATCAAAACACAAAGATTTGCTTCGTGGAAATCACAGTGCAGGGAACAATTCATCGTATGGGCGAACGAAGTCTGTCAGCGCCCTGAACTCATTGGTTGCACTTCCATCATCCAGGAGCAAGCAGAAGCCTGTAACCTCCAAGCCAACCAATAATCTTCCAAGTGCGAGACTGCGAGGCCTAGTTTCGGATAATTCTTTACGGAGAATCCAGAGCGAGGGATCGTTCTGAGAATGGTAAGGTCGGTTGGCAGTTTGAGCACCAATTGAAGGGATACTCCAAGATTGAGTTATCGTCCTTGTCGAAAATAATCTCTCGCCAGTCTTATTGAACTGAGCTGTTAACTTAGTCGTTTCTTCATATAATTGTGCTTGTATCGACTTTTAAGTAGAGTTGTTGATGGAATTTCTATGTAGCAATAAATCGTCAGTATTGTTTTACGTCTTCCTGCCTTCATTATCGTCATCCTCCTATCGGTAAACAGCATGGAAGATTCTTTTAGCTCTTTCCCTGCTCTCCCAATTCCCTACCATTCTTCTTTATCCGTCATTCTCTGCGTCTCCCTCGAAGTAAACATGTTTTTAGCGATGTATTTACTATTTAAGATGGTGGAATGGAATTGTCTGTTTTTTTGAATCAATGATTTTGTTTTTGAATGAACAAAGAAAATACTGATTTGATTTTAGTTTTTGCAGTTTAATCGATGTAAAGCAATTTTTAATGGAAAAAAGATGCGCGTAATCTTTTTCATTTTAGAAATATTTTTTAATTATATATATATATATATATATATATATAATGTCTTTTCGGGGATAATAAAAATATTAGCATTTTATATTGAAAAAAATATCAAAATTATATTTCACCTTAATTTTTATCCTCCTTTTTCTCGTATTGGCCTACAAGTTGATTAACAATATTATAATATAATATACTAGACTGATCAGAAATTATTGTTTAGATTTTCTTTTAACGTGAAAGATCCTTAACGATAATAATTTTTTATTATTTTTGTCTGATACGACAAACAAAAAAAACTTTCAGATTCTAATAAAAAGTATTAGTGCAGATATTAAATAATAATTATAATAATTCGTGGAAATAAATAGGAGTGCAAATGAAGAATAAAGTTCAAATTTATTTAATAAAATAATTAAGTTGAGCAAATTTGATAGAGTTTATCCATCCATTGATAATAGTGCTCGAGTAAGTATTGAATTTGGGATTCGATTGTCAACTCGACTGACTAAGAACAGTCGATTGATGGTTATATTAGTCGATTGATGGAATCAAACGATCGACTAGTATCATTAGTTGAGGAGTCGTGGTCCTGTGGAGGTCGAAACTCGACTGGCTAAAAGCAATCGATTGATGGATTGATTAGTCGACTGATAATACTGTATCAGGACAAAAAAGAATTATATTCGATATAATTATTGTTCAAGGAGCAGTTGACACATGGATCAGTCAACTGATGACTTAACAATTGACTGATGGATCAGAATTCGATGTAAATTATATCGTTGGAGCGGTAGGTCGCACAACAGTCTATTTACCAGTCGATTGAGGGTAAAGTCAGTCGACTGATAGACGAAAATCAGTCTGATGGAGACCTTACGAAAGAGGATTTCAGGTAGATTTCAAGGTGTCAAATCTTAGAAACTTTAAAAGAAATTTATTGTTGCATTATAGACTTTCCAAATCATTTCACAATAACCAACAAACATTTAAACAAGATTGCAATCATGTAAAATATTTTTATTTGTATTTTCCTTCGTACTTCTTATATTTGTATTTGATTGTTTGTGTTATATAAGAAATAAATTGTAAGAGATTTCTCCCTCTCTGGAAGATTTTCAAGGAGAAAGTGATAGTGGGACTATCATAGGAGCTAAGTTGTAAAGTAGGAATCGAGGATTTCGAACCACGTAAAACTTATGAGATGTGCTTTGTTGTTTATTGTTTTGTTTATGTGTTTGTTTCCGCTGCACATAACGCTTTGTAGGTAAGCACACTGACGGAGAATAAATTTAAAGATCAAATTGAGTTATTATTCATCCTCTTCTAGTGCGCCAAGATCCTAACAAATCCGAGTTTGAATTAACTGATGTCAAATTTTTAAATTAAATTTGAATCAAGGTATTCAAATTTATTTAAACATTATCAAACACAGTGAAACTGATTTATTTGAAATTTTAATATTTTAATATTTATTTAATTGATTAATATAAATAATTCAAACTCATAAATAAATTTATATGAACATAGTTTATAAATTTTATTCGTTAATATAATTTATGTTGTGTATAAAAATACTATTAATGATTCAAGAATATTATTCATGAAACAGAAAGTAGTATCACTATATTGACATCTCTTTTTCATGTTTTTAGAAGGGAGATAAATCAAGAATCATATTGGAAAATACATAGATAAGAAGTATCCTGGTTGAGAATCGAATTTTAAATTTTTACAATCCACTCTCATACTTATCGACTAGGCTGAGTCATGGAAATAAAAATATTATTTAAGAAAGCATTTGTAAATATTAATAAATTGAATATATTTAAATTTATTTATTAATTGATTTTGACATATTGAATAAATATAAATAAATGTTTATCCGATAGAATATTAAATTTATTCATGAATATTTAATTTAATAATGTAAAAATCAATTCACTTAGTCAGTGTCAATATAACGAGCGTTTGTTATTTGTGTGCCCATGTTTGAAAAAAAAATACACAGTAATTACGTCGCGATGGTAGTTCGGAATTACCGATGGAAGGTTGAATTTCGATCGCGATCTAACCGCAGTCCGATCGACATAGGAGTTTAACTGAATCACGATCGGATTCAAGTCGATTGCGATCGAAATTAGCACGGTCGTTGGTGACCACAATTCAATCGGATTTCGATTATAATCTGATCAAAATCCAATCGAATTGTGACTCTTAGTGCCTGTGATTCGATCGATATTGGAGTTCAATCGTACTGTGACCGGATCCAACGAGAATTTGATCGGCACGATTTCAAATTAGGGCGACAAAAGAAAATATTGTGTGATGGATCGGAAGACGAAAAAAATCGTCTATCACTTATGTATATATATATATATATGGTTATAAAAATATCTCTAAGTTTTGCGTAGTAAATTTTCCGACATTTTAATTAATAAATAGTCTAAATCAAGTGAAAGCCCGCAAGCCTGTCTCCTGTTCTTCCTCCTTTAACGCCCTGCCCTTCCCTGCTTTCTCTTCTCTCTCTCTCTCTCTCTCTCTCTCTGCTTCTCAATCGCGACACGGAAGAAGAAGAAGAAGAAGACAACGACGGATTCATAGCGGACGGTTCCATGGACCGATGCCCCTTCGTCCAGATAATCGTCGGTAACCTCGCGCTAAAGGTTCCTGTGCCGCCGGCGCCCACCGCCTCCCTCTGCTTCGCAAAAATCCGCTTTGGCAAGTTCCCTCAACAGACCGCCAACGTCCCAATCGTCGGGTTCGACGGAAACTCCGTCGTAGACAACACGGATTCCGTTTCCTGCCTGTTCCACCTATCAAAGGCTGATCTTGATAGAATCGCTGGAAAATCGTCGATTTTCGCCTCCTCCGCCAGCCGCGATAAACTCAATGTCTCCATCTACATCGGTTCTCAGGGGGGCTCCTTCTGGCTGAGCTCCGAGAAGCTTCTAGGCAAGTTCACGATGCGGCTGGACCTGAAGGGAATCGCAAAGGACGGCGGGACGAGCGAGGCGATGGAGTTCCACAGCGGGTGGGTCTCCATCGGTAAGAAGACGGCCAAGATTGGAAAATCCTCCCCTTCATCCTCCTGGCCATCGGAGGCGCTGCTATATCTGATGGTGAAGGTCGAGCCCGACCCTCGGTTTGTGTTCGAGTTCGACGGCGTGCCGGAATGTAGCCCTCAGGTTTTTCAAGTAAAGGGCAAAATGAGGCAGCCTATCTTCACCTGCAAATTTAGCTGCCGCAATGCCGTCGACCGCGGCGTATGCTCCAGGTCTCGCCGTCACTCGCCCCCTGCATCAATCCTGTGTTCCTATCTTTCCTTCAAAATTTAATTTTGATTTCTCGGTTTGGTCGCAATTGGTCGCAGGGCGGCGATTTCGGTGTCACAGAGCACCAGAAAATGGCTTTCGTCGTTCGGGTCGGAGCGGGAACAGCTGGGGAAGGAGCGGAAAGGGTGGTCGGTGACCATCCACGACCTCTCCGGGTCGCCTGTGGCTCTCGCTTCCATGGTGACCCCCTTCGTGGCCACCCCCGGAACCGACCGAGTGAACCGCTCCAACCCCGGTGCATGGCTCGTACTCCGCCCCGGGGACGGCACCTGGACCCCGTGGGGGCGTCTCGAAGCCTGGCGCGAGCGCGGAGGCGCCGGCGACAGCCTCGGCTACCGCTTCGAGCTCCTCCCTGACGACACCGTAGGAACCAGCATCAACCTGTCGGAGTCCACCATCAGCACCGTCAAGGGAGGGCAATTCGTCATCGACCTGACTGGCGCAACCAGCAAGTCGGCCACACCCGACCCCGCCCGCCGCGTCTCGAGCTACCGCGGGTTTGTGATGTCGGTGACGGTGGCGGGGGAGGGGCGGGGCGGGCGGCCGACGGTGGAAGTCGGGGCGCAGCACATCGGGTACTCGGAGGACGCGGCGGTGTTCGTGGCGCTGGCCGCCGCCGTGGACTTGAGCATGGACGCCTGCCGCCTTTTCTCTCAGAGGCTGAGGAAGGGGCTGAGCGCACCGGACTTGCTGCGGTGACCCCAACTCAAGCACAAACACAGCAAAAACAAGTATAGCTTCTCTATCATCTCCTCCTCTCCTTGTACAGTACAGTCATGGCGTATGCCATTCTGCTAACACAAGCTCTTCAGCTTGTAATCGGCATTCTCACAACATTTTTTTTGCCCAATTGTATAATCAACCAGCCGCTTTAGATTCAATCTTCCAAACTGTAATGGATAAACGCACAAAGTTACTGTAATTTTTTACTCACTTGGCTTCGCTCAATTGTACCAAGGAATCATGCTAGCGGATGAGATTTGTATTTTATTTTATTTTTATTTTTTTTTGTATATGTCCGAAAACTGATAATAAAAAAAATCCCTGCACCGCCAATTGCAGTGCCATTAAATTCTGCACACTTCTGTTCTTTGTCTCTGTCATAAATCGACTGTAGCAGCAGGCAATCTAGCCCTCTTCCCCACCCACCATGTTAACCTAAATCCCTGCATGGACGGAGAAGTTCTGATAGGAGGAGGAGACTTCTTCAGGTGAGGCACCTCGCTCTGTTGCGCTTTTCATTCATAGCGTGGTTCTATCTTCATCAGAAAGATCCTTAATTTTGCTGCTTCTCTCTTATGAGCTTCATGGATCTTTAACGAACGCTTTGAAATAAGGTGGGGGTTTTATATCCTTTTTCCCTTTTGCTAGTCTCGGTTACTGCTTGCGATCATGTTTATATTTTTCTTCTTTCTGATCGATCGATCTGGGTTATATTTCTCCTGTTTATTTTGTTTTCCCCCTATAATCAATATGATTTTCTTCTTTTTTTCTATGTTTTTATTGAGGATTGCTGTGCTTTGGCTGATTCTAAAACTACAGACTGGCAGCACAAAACCTTCTTGGACATCACGATGATCAGGCAGGCTTCCATCAGGAATCAAAGGAACAAAGGACTGAGGTTAAACAATTTCCTTCAGATTTGCATCTCGACTCTTGTGTTCTTCTGGTTGCTTTATCAGTTGAAACACTCTTTTGACAAGAAGAAGGGACCGGATGAACACAGATCGAGAAGTTTAAACAACGGCATTGACAGCCATTCAGATTTTGTAGTCCTTGGCCGGAAAGCCCTTCCGCATGACCAGGGCATCGTTTCTGAAGGCAAAGTCAGCAACGACGATAAAGAAAACGAAGAAGAAGAAGAAGAAGAAGTCGAGAAAGGCATGGACGATGAAGAGGTCAAGGAGATTCCGGAAGCTGGGATTGATGAGCTAGATAATGAGCAAGAAGATGAGTAGGATGATCAAGAGTTGGGAGATGAGGAAGCTGAGGAGGAGGCTGAGTTCCTGGATGATGAAGACCCTGAGGAGGCACATGAAAAAGGCTATGAGAATGAGGATGAATTTAGTTCCTTACATCAGGACCCGTCGACCGGAATTGGAGATCGGAATAACCGTGTCGACGAGGAGCAGCCGGAGAAAAGGAAGAAAGGTGTCGAGGCAGAAGGTAAAACAGGGAGAAGCAGGAAAGCCGGGGACAATTCTACTATAGAAGTTTCTCCTATCGATCATTCAAAGCAAGAGGGCAACCTTCTTACAGCACGAGTGTTGGATATTCAAGCGAAATATCGACGACCCAATGAAACTCTAGCAAAGAACGACCTTCTTCCACTCGACGACGAAGCTCTCATCGAGAGCCTAGGCAATACTCAAAAGATGAATCCACTCTGAAGAGGATATCAATCAGAGGACAAAGATGACAAGTCGAACACAACTTTGGCCTAAACTCTCTAATGCTTCTCTTGTTGCAAATGACAATGGTGATCGGCTAAAGATTCGCGAAGTGTTCTATATATCGACCTTACTCGACACGTAAAGCAGGCGGCTGGGCGGGTTGGAACATGGTTTCTAATAGGCATATTTATCGGTTCTTTGGTTTCAGTTCCGATTCGATTTTAATTAGTTTTTGGATCCGTCGATGTTAGAACCGATTCAAAATCGATTCCGAATCGGTTCCGATTCTAAAATTTTAACTTTAAAAAAATTCAATCCGGACTGATTTCGAATTGGTTTCAAATCGGTTTCGAAATAGTTTCGGACTGATTCCGAAACGGTTCTGAATCATCTTCCTCAAACTTGAGCTTCCAAATTCATCTATCGCGTCGGTTATTCTATTCTTTTTTCCGTCGCAAAATAATTTTATAGACATATTAGCATGCTAAGAGTTTCCACCTTTAAATTAGGAACCAGATCTAAATCGGAACTAGAATCGATTCCGAATCGGTTCCAAATCAATTCGAATCGAAAATCGATTGAACCAACCGAACAGAATAGTTCGGTTCGATTCGAATCGTTCATTTGAATCGGTTGCTCAATTTATGATTGGTTCGACTTGCTCGAATTATGCAGTCCGTTAAACATGCCTAATTTCGAGTTATGTAAAGTAAAAGATATAAGTTTGTAGATTGTGCTTTCTCACTGTTTGTCTTGCTCTTTGAAAAAAAAATGTGGAGTCGTCACATTAACGATCATCTTCGATTGTCTCTATCGGTGAAGGAAGTAAATTAGGATATCACATAGTAGGTACAAAAGGAGAGGGTCAATCGATAGTCCAAGACGATAAAATCTTTGGAAATTGCTCCTTGACCACTTAAAAATTATCCCTTTACACTTATCAACTGGGACAACTTTAAGGTTGTCTGGCTCCTTCAGGTTTGCATATGTGTTGGTTATGCCAAGTGATACGGAAATACTCTTCGTTAAATGAAAAAATCAAGTCAATAGTCAAACTGAAAAAAAAAATTAAATTTCGAAGTCGATCAAAATAAATACGAGTCAATTCAAATCCATCTAAAGTGAACCTGAGTTCAGTTAGATAGTTAAATCGGTACGTTTCCACGAGCTCTTTTAGGAAGTCACATCCCCATGTCATGTATCCATGATCTCCTCTAGAAAGTTATATCTCAATGTCATATCTTCACGGTCTCTTTTTAGGAAGTCACATCTCCACGTTATTTTTTTTCTTTCTATATAAAGCTAAGAGAAAAGAAATACAGGAATCAAATAAACTACAATTTTCTATTTTCTCTCTCTCTCTATTTTATTCATTTTCTGATTTAGTATCTGAGGAGCTCCGTCGAAATACTCTTTGACTTTCTGCTCATCCATTTTAGAGGTCTTTCAAATCCGAAGTACTTTCTATTTCGACGATCAATCTAAGGAAGGTCGACTTTGTAAAAGCCGATCTACAGACATCTGACCATTCGAAGTCATACATACGTCTGACCTGATAAAGTTCTGAAAAAGATTGATTTAACTAGTTCATCACAATTAAGATCGATTTGATTTATATTCAATCGGTTGAAAAAGTTTGGTCACGAATAGTTGAGTCCTCCCAATAGAAAAAGATCCAGATGTCAATGAAAGCCCAGTTTGACTATTCTCATTGCTGCTGCTGCTTCTTCTTCTTCTTCATTTGAATATTCAAACAACAGAATGAATCGAAAGCACAGTTCACACACTTTCAGATATTATTATTACTATTACATTCAGTAATGAATTTGCCAAATGGGCTCGGCCCAGCAATGACACACAAAACAAAATAATGGCCCATCGGCAGTTGGCTTGAAACAATCTACTGTTTTCTTAAATATTAACCTTTTTTTTTTTTAAATAAATAAATTAGATGATCGAAGTATGCGAGTCCACGAGAAAGGGAGAACAAAAAACGACTATTAGATACATGTCCGGTTACCGCGAGCATCGTCGTCTCGCTCTCATTCTAACTCTAGATCCTCTTGTATACGCTATTGGGAAGATGGTTCCGTCATTTTTCTATAGTCAAAGTCGAACGAAAGTGGCTAAACTTTTCCGAATTCTAAAGAAGTTGAAGTAGGTAGAAATTTCATAAAGTTAAGTTTGTGTTGAACTTCGGGTGGCTACACCTACACTCTTCTTAGTTCTTGTCGAATGCAATCATATCGATATTGTCGTGAGCTGGTTCCCATCCATCTTTTGAGGAAGTTGTTGGAGATCAATATCAATCGATATCTAATCTACCACGCCGACTTAACAAATCCTTTCGTTAATCCACTAAACTATACATTAATTAGGACTAAGTTCCTTGTTAATCTATTCGTATATATGATCAATCTCGTACCATAATTTTTCTCAATTATTGTTAATTGTGCAACAATTAACAAATACGTATAATACTCGTGTATTCTAGTTGACTAATGAAGTTCTTTTTTTAAATCTAATGAAGTATTATGACTTTGTAGAAAGGTGTTGAAGATAATAATGATAATTAAATTCGATGGCGTATTAAGGGGAAATTTAATTAAAGAGGGATATCGTGCGCGACATTAACCAATTAATTAAAGACAAATTGTTGCAATCCAATTATTATGTTGGCTATTGAATTATTAAATCAAACACAATAAACATGGTTTCACGTATGGAATAAATCCTTTAAACACTTATTTAATTATATATATATATATATAAATAAAAAGACAAAATAAATGCGGAATTAATCGCCGGGTCGTCCCGTCTAAATAGGACGTGACCAATTTTTTTTTGTTAAATTAAAAATTTAAAAAAAAACTGGATGGGAATTTTAAATAAATTCTCAATTTATAATAAAATTAATTATCAGAAAGTCTGAAAAATTATCCAATTATTCACCGATATTAATTTTTAAAAAAACCAATAATATTTGGAAAAGGTTTGTGTCGGTGGCGGTGAGAATATTCCCTTCTGCTGGTTTGCCCCCACGTGGAATACATGTATATTCGAGAATTAATAATTGTTTGTCGGTGATTATGCGAGCGAAAAATTTGATATTATTATTATTATTAATCGAGCGTTAAGCGAATAAGCTAGTTAATTAATTTAGGTTATCGAGTGAAAAATTGAAATAGAGAGTATTTTATTTTAAAATAATAATAATAAAAATAAAAATAAAAATTAAAAAAAGGGCTTAAACTTAAAATGTAAAGGAGGAGGCTGGTGCGTTTGAAGTGTTAATGGAATGAATAATTGTGGAATGCAATGATAGAATCTGCTTATGAGCTGGTTGCCATACACTCAATACACGCCTTGAGGTGGACGCAGATCCATATCGCTCCACCTACTGCAACCCATTTCTAGAGTTTACCTCCTCTATATATTCAATAATTATCATAAACAAGTAATAGTAAAAATAAAAATAAAAACTAACTTTATCTTCCATTACAATCAAAAGGTTTTAAAAAATAAAATAATTATAGTTTAAAAACAACAGATCTTCGATTAATCTTCGACCAAAATAATAAATGAGAACAGTGTGTCCCTCTCTCCGAAAGAGCGACCGATAAGATTAGGCATGCTTATTGATTCCGCGGTTTCGGTTTCGGTTCGATTCTGATCGGTTCCGGATCTGTCAACGTTAGAATTGATCCGAACCGGTTTAAAACCGATTCTGATTCCGAATCGGTTCTAGATCACTTTCCTCAAACCTGAGCTTTCAAATTAATCCTATTCTTTTTTTTTATCGTAAAATAATCTTGTAGACGCGACGCTAAGAATTTCACCTTTAAATTAAGAATCAAACTAAATCCAATCGAATCGATCCGCTCAATCGATTCAAGCCTAAACCGCTTGAAACCGAATCAATCGAATCGAATCTGCTTGTTCGATTTCGGAACCGCTTCATCCGAATCGATTCTAGTTCCGAATTTAATGGATTGATTCCAACTCAATTCCGAATTGATCCAATCTGTTAAGCATGCGATAAGACTGTCAAATAATAATCATGCAATCGCCGTTCAATTCAATTGTTCTTCCAAATTTAATTTTATTTTTGATGATTGATAATATTTTTTTTTGTAGAATCAAAAAAATAAGAGTATTTCTTTTTATCGATCATGAGAATAAAACTAAATACTACCGACAGAATAAAAATAAATACTACCGACAAAATACATATTATGTATGAATGTCACCTCTTGAGGCTCAGTAGTAATACGATGATTAGGATGGAAAGATGATAATCATACATTGTTGTTTGAAATTTTAAACTAAATTTATTTTTTGGCCTTTTAAATGTGAGTTCTAGAGATTTGAGTTTGAATCTTTTGATTGATATAAAAAGACGCAGTCGATTTCATAATCAATACGAAAGAAATAAATTATAGAAAATATATTATCTAACTCAAGACTAGCACGATAAAAAAATAAATATTTCGAAAAATTTATAATTCTTAAAAATTAATTCTTATTCATTAATACAACTCTACTACGACGCTAATCACAAAGACTCCCTTTGATTTATCTTAGTAGATAATACATCAGAAAATAAAAAATAATCGGTCAACAGATTTGGATACGTGAATTATTAAAAAAAAATGTCAATGGGCGGAAGGCAGTCAACAAGTAAACAACGAAACTGGACTGAAAATCCGTGGGTGGTACCGAGCCCATCGCCTCGCCAAATGTATGCGACAGGCGAAGGCGAAGAAGAAGGCGAAGGTGGAAGTGGATGGGCTGCACTAATTTACCAAACAAAAAAATTTCAATTCCTAGTTTAATGCCCGAAAAAAGAGATGAAAAATGATAAAAGAAAAGCAACGAATTGGCAAAAGTAAACGGGAAAAAGCAAGCGACAGCCGTCGATTGATTCCGCCACGACGAGGAGGTGACAGGCCGCCGGCAAAACCGGGCCGGCCGGAGACCCAACCGCCGAACTTGAGCGAGACCCGCCCGAGTCACAGCGCCGAACGCGGAGTGAGATTTAATGCGGCAAAAAAAAAAAAATTTAAATAATTTTAGAGATTTAGATATGCATGTTTCGTAAGTAAAATGGAAAATTTATCTCGAATTTAATAGGATTAAAATAATGAAACTGCGTTCGCGTAATTAGGCGCTGTGAATGCATTAAGGGATCCAACTTTTTTTATTTTTTTTTTTAAATTTCGTTGTTTATTAGTATTATTGCTGGCGCAGTCGGCTTCTTCTCCTCTTTCCTTCCTTCCTTGTCACTGTCGAGACGTGTTGAGCTGTTCTTTTTATTCGCATCTTCTGGTGCACTTTGTCGTGCTCTTCTTATTGCGGGAAGCAGCGCAGCAGCCTCTCTACCTCCTCCAACCTGTACTCGGTTCCCACACTGCGCTAGATCACGCCTCCGACGAATCCCCTGCTTCCTCCTTAAATTTCCGCCTTCACCTCGCTCAAAAATCCCTCCTCGGCTTTGCTGGCGCCGACGGAGTACGCCGCATTGCCGCCGGAACCGTTTTTGTACCCGAAGTCGCTGTGGTTCTTGCCCGGAACCGGTCGGCGACGCAGGATTTACGAAAAAGGTGGGATCTTGATTGCGGTTTGGGGGTGGTGTAGGTAATGGCGCCGCCGTTCGGTTGGTGGGACTCCGAGGGCCAAAGGGGGACGCCGGTGATCGTCAAGATGGAAAACCCTAACTGGTCCATCTCCGAGATATCCTCTCTCGACGACGACGAGGAAGAGTACCAGTTCCCCGCTGTGGCCCCGCGGAAGAAGGGCGCGCGGGAGAAGAACGCAAAGCAGATCACCTGGGTGCTCCTTCTCAAGGCCCACCGCGCCGCGGGGTGCCTCACCCAGCTGGCATCTGGCGCCGTCGGCCTCGCGGCCGCCGTGCGCCGCCGGATCGCCTCCGGGCGGACGGACTCCGACGCCGTCGCCTGCCCACAGGAGGAAAGCCCCGTGCTGGGCTCGCGGTTCTACTCCTTCATAAAGGCCTTCCTTTGGCTCTCCCTTGTCTTGCTCGCCTTCGAGGTCCTGGCGTACTTCAACGGCTGGCACTTGACCGCTGCCGAGATGCCGCGCCTGCTTCTCCCCTCATCCTTTGATTTCCAAGGCCTCTTAGTGTCGCTCTACGCCGGTTGGTTAAGCTTCCGGGTGGACTACATCGTGGCGCCGCTTCAGTTCCTCGCCGACGCCTGCGTCATTCTCTTCCTCATCCAGAGTGCCGACCGCCTAATCCTCTGCCTCGGCTGCTTCTGGATCCGCTTCAGAGGGATTAAGCCAGTGCCCAAGAGCGCCACCGGCGACTCCAAGGATCTCGAGTCCGGCAGTGACGAGTACTATCCCATGGTTCTGATCCAGATACCAATGTGTAACGAGAAAGAGGTAAGCCTCGCATAAACCAGCTCGAGTCTTTTGCTCGTTAGATTTTGGGAGCATTGGCCTAAATTCGCCGTCTTTTCCAACTTTTTCTTGCTATTTGTAGGTGTACCAGCAATCGATTGCGGCAGTGTGCAATTTGGACTGGCCGAGATCCAATATGCTGATTCAGGTGTTGGACGACTCCAGCGACCCTGCGACGCAGGCTTTGATCAGGGAGGAGGTGGAGAAGTGGAAGCAGAACGGTGCCCCGATCTCGTACCGCCACCGTGTTCTTCGCGATGGTTACAAAGCCGGCAATCTCAAGTCAGCGATGAATTGTAGCTACGTCAAGGATTATGAGTTCGTCACCATCTTCGATGCCGACTTCCAGCCGGCGCCGGACTTCTTGAAGCGCACCGTGCCTCATTTCAAGGTGCGCAGAACTCAGGATTTTGTTCATAACCTTCGTCGGAAACTTAATTCCTCAGGAAAGAACTAAATCCATCTACCGTCGTCATTTACAGGACAACGAGGAGTTGGGATTGGTGCAGGCAAGATGGTCCTTCGTCAACAAAGATGAGAACTTGCTGACCCGACTTCAGAACATCAACCTGTGCTTCCACTTTGAGGTGGAGCAGCAGGTGAACGGGGCGTTCCTCAACTTCTTTGGGTTCAACGGAACCGCCGGAGTTTGGAGGATCAAGGCACTGGAAGAGGCGGGAGGGTGGCTGGAGAGGACCACAGTCGAGGACATGGACATTGCAGTCCGAGCTCACCTCGGCGGATGGAAGTTCATTTACCTCAACGACGTGGAGGTGCGGCAAGGATTTTGAATCGCACTGCATTTCTTTACCTTACAGCATCGATTGTTCACCTATCTCACGGTCGAATCATCTGTTCAGTGCCAATGCGAGTTGCCGGAGTCCTACGAGGCTTACAGGAAGCAGCAGCACCGGTGGCACTCCGGCCCTATGCAGCTATTCAGGCTTTGCTTGCCGGACATTATCAGATCCGAGGTATAAATCCAGTCGAACAATTGAACTCACTGATGTTCAGACAGTTATCCGGCAATTTACATGTTGTTTTCATTTTTCAGATTGGATTCTGGAAGAAGTCCAACTTGATATTTCTGTTCTTCCTGCTCCGGAAACTGATATTGCCTTTCTATTCCTTCACGTTGTTCTGTATCATTCTCCCATTGACCATGTTCGTCCCGGAGGCAGAGCTCCCGGCGTGGGTCGTCTGTTACATTCCGGCGACCATGTCGTTACTCAACATTCTCCCTGCCCCCAAATCCTTCCCCTTCATCGTCCCTTACCTTCTCTTCGAGAACACGATGTCCGTGACCAAGTTCAATGCGATGATCTCGGGTCTCTTCCAGCTCGGCAGCGCCTACGAGTGGGTGGTCACTAAGAAATCCGGCCGCTCGTCGGAGGGTGATCTTACTTCTCTAGCGAAGGAGGAACCCAAGCACCAACGAGGCTCCTCCATGCCCAACCTCGAATCCATCGTAAAGGAAGATCTCAAGCCGAAAAGGGAGTCGAAGCGCCGGCATAACAGGATCTACCGGAAGGAGCTAGCCCTCGCATTCCTTCTCTTAACTGCGGCCGCGCGCAGCTTGCTCTCGGCCCAGGGCATCCACTTCTACTTTCTCCTGTTCCAGGGGATCGCTTTTCTGCTGGTCGGTCTGGATTTGATAGGCGAACAGATTGACTGAGAATTTGTGCGAGTTGCTTTACAAGATCAGATCAAATGTTAGTTTGGAGCAGCAAACACAAAACTGTATGTTCGTTCCTTCGACGCTAGTAATTCCCTTCCAACAGAGGTTCTGAGAACACTTTCCAATTGAAGATGTAGATAGTTCCAGTCTGCAGTCCTTGGGTGCCGGAATTCCTTCAAGTATCATCGTTCATCTTAAATCGAAATTTTGATGTTGCGACGGGAATTCTGATCGATCGATGTCCCCTAATGATCACAAGAAGTAGATTGTTTTCGTAATGAGAATGTGTTACAGTTTCCAGTTTACCTTTACAAAAAAGATTCAGTTTTTTTTTTAAAGCAGAACCAATGCTTTCTTTCATATCTTCCTGATGTAGTTTCCGTCCATCTTCAGATATACTTAATTTCTCATTGTTTGTCATCGTCTACAAATGTTTCAAGTTTCCAGGCGAAGAACACAGCCTAAAGAATGCAATTCAATTAGTTTTTTTTTTTAACTTGAGGCGAAATTGTTAAAAAGGTGCTCATATTCTATGGGTGTAAATTGAGTCTGTCATGCCGATCGATCTCGACAGCATTCAGAACGAGGAATTATGTTTATAATCACAGCACCAACGCCACCATTCGACCATCAGAAACACGAACGAATCCAAGATCGAGAAGTTTAAGATCGACAAAATAAATCCAAAATCGAAAGAAAACACGAACGATTGAAATTTAGAGGCGTGCGTAACCCAAAAAATAAGATACAGAAGTCTAGGGCCTTAAGCGCCTCCCATCCATTTGGGAGTCGAAGCATTTGCCTGCGCCTTCGATTGCAGCAGCGAAGAACAGGCGTATAATTCTCCAACTCCATTCCAGAGATTAAAAAAAAAAAAACAGAGAAAACAACTTACGAACTATGAACGCAATCGAAGACAGATCGAGTGGAGGCGATCTTTCAATGCGGATTGCAAATCTCTTCGCGTTGCCAGTTATATAGGAAAGGAAGAAAACCTAACCCTAGATTCGGTTGAAAAGGGGTTGGTTATTGGGCCGTTAGCAGATTGAGCAGGCCGCATAAGATAATTGTGCATGCAATTCTCTCTCGCGCATAAACAGTAGTTTCCCTCTCGTCATTGAACTTGCACATGGTTTGATAGAACTCTGTGGCCATGGCGTTTTGTAATTTTCGCAAACATCCAACTCAAATTAACACATTCCACCTACCTACCTCTTGCTCACGGCTCACCGTCACACAACGCACAATGTCAATGGAGAACTCATGTCCCCTTCGACACGCATGGCCCTCGTAACCATGAGGGTGCCCATTTATAAGCTTCATCTCATGCCCTGGCGTTCAGGGAACCGATTTACCATCGACTCAGAGGACAGTTCAGTGATGAAGAAGAAGTGAAGAACAATTGGCAGATGCAAGGGATTATTATTGATTTATTGTATACTACTGTTTATGGCCCTGTTACATGTTTGGAGTTTACTGAGCTGGAGGAAGTGGGCGCATCTTGCACACTGATTTGGAGTAATGTAATAAATCGATTAAAAACAAAGACTGGAATCGACTGGAGTTTGCAGTGTGCAGTTACAATGGAGGAGAAGATCGAGTGCAGTTTCTCGTCTGATCTCTTCGAAGATGATGTGCTCAATCTCAGTTCCGACCTCCCTTCTCTCGTGCTCGAACTGGGCCCATTCTTTCTTCGACTTTGAGAGATCACGATCTATCAACTCGGAGATGGCGATGCTTTCGTTACATCCTGGGAGGCTTTCTTCGAACTCCCTCGTGCAATCTTCCTGGATGCTGCTGGAATTCTTCGTCTCTTGCGTCGAGTCAGAACTGGAGGGCGATGTCGATTCTTCCTCGACTGCGTTAGGAACGAAATTATTAACCAATAGAGGAAACGAAAAGCAGTAGAAGTCGCAGAAGATCGAAACCTTCATGAGAATGCAGAGCAAGAACTGACACGGGGCTCCTCTCCTCCTTGTCCATCTCAGCATCGTCAGTGACGGCAGACGAAGAGAGCCTGTGGAATTTTACACCGTGCCTGTTGCCCTTCATCGCCCTGTCAATGGCCGCAGCATTCCATCTCCAAGCTCTCTTGATCAGAAGCCACATGACCTTGGTTTTCTTCTTCCTCTTCTTGAACCCGTCGTCGGAGAGCCTCTTCAGCCTTCTGCAAGCACTGCCAAGCCAGCAAATGCACGCAGCAGAATTAACTGCTCTGTCCGAGTAGCCATGCTCCAGGAGCTCCTGCTGCTCTTCAAGTAGCTCACACAGCCTTCTTCCACGTTGGCGCTGTGACTCGGGAACAACATCCATGCAGAAAGGCAGACAGCAGCTCGCCCGCTCACTTCCAAGTCACAAAGGCATCAGACAGTAATCAGAGGCAACGAATCCAGTACATCATGCATTCCCTTTCAGTGAAAGCAGATTAATAAGGCAGAGGCAGAGAATGCCCAAATGGCCGAACCCTGGACAAAGAAGAGGCTCGAGGAGCACCTGTTTGTCCCCACTTGTCTCTGCCTGGCAGCTGCGACCATGTGCCATGCCAAGAGGCAGTGGAAGTGGAAAAGATTGAACTGCATGATTTGGTGTTGGGAATTGTGTTTAGTGTGCTACTGCCTTGCCTTCTCTACTCAAGGACTACAACTAGTAGTTCATCACTGCGCTCGGAAGTGTTGGGAGGCCAGGAATTCGTCTTCTTTGCTCCTCTCCTCGTGGACAAGGACATGGACAGTCCTATCCATCCTGTTTCAACCAGCCTATGTAGCTTCCACAGAGGCTACGCGACAACGGGAGCTAGCTACACCTCTCTCTCGCATTGATTAAGATCGGAGGGGGAAAAAAAAACATGTCTTCGACTCAAGCATGGTCCCAACACGATCAACAGATTGCTGGGGGAAAGAATCCTATGTTCTTATGAGACCCTTCTGCTTCTTTATATCGGCATCGTCTCTGTTCTCTCGGCCAAATCTGGCTAGCTGAAGCTCCGAGAAGGCTAGAAGAGTTCTCTGTTTGGACGAACCGGAGCGAGGATTACAGATTAACAGTCCAGGAATCAAGTCGAAACGTAGAATCGACAGAAAAACTGCTCAAACGGGAAAGGATCTGCTGCTCCTCGTGTCTGAAGGCTTTTCGTGACCTTCCCAGGTAGCGTCAGCTCCAGTGAACGTCCATGCTCCTAGTTTTTTTTTTAATTTTCTTTTTTAATGAATAATTAAAAAAAAAATTATAGCCCCGTACGGACTAACCTCTATCAATTAATTTGCAAAGTAGCTTAATTAGTTAAATACTGCACAATTAATCTAACGAGGCCATTAAAAAGGCGAAGGAATGTGGGTCCCAGGGAGGACGGTGCATTTTGTCCGGTTTGCGCGTTTAGATTCGTGCGTCGATTTATTTATAATAATTATTTTCTTAAAGAGGGGGAGAAAAGTCGTGACGGCGGTCAAAACCCTAGTTGGTTCCGGGACGAGTGGACTCGCTGGTCGCTTCTTTGCTCTCCGAGTTATGGTCTGGCGGCATGCTCTCTTCTCCCTCAGAAGATGTCTACGAACCTTCGACGGCCCCGAGAGCATCGTCTACAAGCAGTCCATGTTTCACCGTCCTCCGACGGTGGCTCGCCAGACCGTGCGCCGACTCCGATGCTCGTGCAGCGTCATAGGAACTGTGGTTCTCGCTCCGCAGAAGGGAGACAACTCATATCGGTGTGTCTACACCTATCTCGAAGTGAAAGAGCCTTCTGTCAGTTCGAGCCCTGCGAAATTCCGGTGAGATTAATGTTTTCTCTCTCACCCGTCTTGCGTTTTCCCTCTCAGTATGAAATCGGTCGCCTGTGACGAGCTATTTCATCCATGCCGTACGGTAGGTTATGAAATCCAAACGAAGATTTTTTTTGGGTCTGTATTAATTTTTGATATCACAAATGATGTTATTGACGCTGTGGTCTTGGGATTTCGGGGAAACTGATGAGGACCATATATTACTTTTCTTTGATCCGAAAACCGTGCTCGCACAGACTTTGCGCATGACCTTGTGTCAGCGTAAACGATGTTTATCGCTTAATTAAATTCAGGATCCCTGTTTTTGCCAGATAATAGTTAATTAGTGAATGAAACAAAAGCGTGTGATTGAGTAAGACTAACCTGTTAAGGTTTTACATAGAAACTGAATCAATTGGAATCTATCTGATAATTCTTTGGCTGATGTCAATTCGCTCTGTTCCAATGTTCATAACTGTAGTTCTGCAATTTGTTTTGATATGTCAACATGTGAACTCGTCGGCACAGGAGACATTTTTTTTTGTTTTTTTGTTTACTTTGTTTAATCTTTATTGTCGTATTCTTCAAAAATCAACTCAAAGTCATTCTTATGGAACTGATCTTGCAGTTCTATTTTTTTATTCATTTTTAGCATATAACACGCTATCTTCCCTTTTTATTAGTCTTGCAATGTTTATGTGTCTGCATAATGTTTGTAGTAGAAGACGTTATCTCAGCTACTTTCAACTGGTAATTCTGGAGCAGGATATTACTGAACATGTTTGACCGGCTGGCAGATATCTCTTTAGAACACCTAAAAGTAGATGATTTTATATATGTTCGTGGCCCTTTACGTTCTTACAAGAAGCTCAATATTAATGGACAGCTTGAAAATGTGTACAAGGTACTGTATCGTTACCATTCCTTTTAATATTCCTTCTTGTTTTCTTGTTAAGTACTTACAGGGCATGTATCAGGAATAATTTTTTTTTTGAAGTTTTAGGAATTCTTTTAATCCTTTGCTGGCACGTCTGTTGATTCTCAATCCTCTTAGAGTTTGAGAAGTGTTAACTTTCTACACAGTTCTTTCTTGATAATTTCTTATATTGTCATGACACATCTTCTTGATAAATTTGTTAATTGCTAAATGCTAAGTGCTAAATGATGCCTGTCTTAAATTGCTTTGGAGCTAATTTAATGAGCTTAAAGTACTAACTTTGGATTGTTTGATTGTTACTATGTTCCATTTCCAAGTGCTTATTTTTTTCTAGATACACTTAGAAGAGCTCCCTTTTACCATTGTTGAAGATTTGAATTTAATCTAATATTATAGGCTTTTTTCTTTTTCAGATAGTTGTTGAAGATCTGAATTTCGTCTATCGTATTGGAGAGAATAAAAAGCTTATGAACCCTGACAGATTAATAAAAGAAGAATCCGCAGCACCCATTTCCTGTATGCTTCTTCCTTTCCTAGAAAACTTGGTCTCACTGTTTTGCAGCGATAGAAGTCATAATAGTGCTGTACTTTTAAAAGGTGCTTGCCATATGTGTTATATCTTTATTAATGGCCATGGGCATACATTTTTTTGCAGTAGACACTGTAGAGGAAGAAATGCCTCGCCTGCGTCTATGGCAGGTATTCTTTGCAAATCCACATGAATGGTGGGATAATAGGGAGGATAAACTATATCCAAATTCACCCGATTTTGTACACAAGGACACTCGTGAGCGCCTGCGGCTCATGCCGAATGATCCTCCTTGGATAAAAAGGCAGCTGCAACTGTATGACTCAAGTGCAGCAACTATATCTACTTGCTCAAAGGTGCGACGGTGGAACATACAGGATCTATAATGAAGTTGTTGCTGTGCAAGAAGTGGTTTATCAATTTGATACTGATTAGCCTTGCATGATGGAGTAGGATTTTATTTACTATGCTGCAGTCGTTGATTGGGCAAAAGGAGACTAGTTTTGTTTGGTAAACATCTTATCTGTCATAACAGTGGCTGTAAGTCGAAGCTGAATTGAACACTGAACAAAAGGGACGTGGCAATACATTTTCTCTGAGAGTGGCCAAATAGAAACCATAATGATGCTGTTTGTATGTACTAAGAACCAGTAGGTAGTAGTAATTTTTATAGGACCATGGATAGAAGTATCTGCATTGAATGTATAGTTTCAAATGATATCAGCTCTATATGTTGATCCGTAACAAATGGTTCTCGTAGTCAATTTTGTTGAATTTATTACTCCATATTCTTAATTGCTGAATTTTCATAGATTTCCAGTAACTTTGCTTGTGACCTGACTGCATTGTTGAGGTTCTATCTCTACAAGTATGCAGAACAAATGCCACATGAGATGGTAAAATCTTCAATCTTCTTCTAATTTTTCATTATTTTACTTCCACGTTACCCGTTTGTTTCAAACTTGCATGTACCTTTATTTATTTCATAGATCTCAAAATGACTGAATCATAATGCAGTATCTGGGTCTCCATGGGAGGGTCCTATGTCTAGTACGATAGCAGAGGTAAATCAATGAGCAAGGGATAATTTCTGGAGGCTAAAGTCTTTTGGAATGTTTGTCCCTCCATTGCATTAGTTTTTATTGATAATATATTCTCTATAATTTATCTTTTTCGCGTTGACTATGAAATTTATTGGTGGAAGTATTGAGGACGAGTGAATCGTTTTTTTCATCAATAATATAAGTATCTACGCTCTCAATCCACCCCTTCTAAATAGACCTTAGAAGCAGGGTTTTTTTTTTTTTTTGGGTGCAATCGTGAATTTAAGGTTCCAATATCAGAAATTTGAAACTCCAGAGACATTTTGTTTGGAGTAGGCATATTTATCGGTTTTTCGGTTTCGATTTGATTCTGATAGATTTTAAATTCGTTGATATTGGAACTGATCCAAATCGGTTCAAAATTAGTTTCGAATTGATATCAATTTTAAAGTTTTAACTTTGGAACTAATTCAATCCGGACTTGTTCTGAATCGATTTCGAAACAGTTTCGGATTGATTCGAAAATAGTTTCAGATCATTTTTTTTTAACTTGAACTTTCAAATTTATCTAACATATTAGTGATCTTATTTTTTTTCTATCATAAAATAATCTTGTAAATACGTTAGCATGTTAAGAATTTTTATTTTTAAATTAAAAATCGAAATCAGAATCGATTCCGAATCGGTTTCGAAACGGTTCCGAAATCGATCGGAATCGGAACGGTTTTGGTTTAATTTCAAAATCAATTCATTTGAATTGGTTTGGATTTTGAATTTAACGAATTAGTTTTGACTCGGTTCTGGATCGAAGAGCTATAATTTCGAAAAACACCTTGTTCTTTGATTTATCCAAATCAAGGTTCAATCAAACCAATTTGACAATTAAAGTCCCAATCTATTTAGGTGCTTATTCTCTTCTTTTAAATCAATTTTAATGTGGCAGTTAAAAAATTAATTATGTGATAAAAGAAAATTACCATACTAACTAAAAGAAATTAAAGAAAGTGAGAGATGAAAACAAATTATGAATATACGTTTTAAAAAATTGGAGTAACTTAAAAATGTAAAAAATATATATATTAAATAAAATTTTAAAAAATATATTATATAATCCTAGTGTTGGTTCCTTGGTCCTCGTACGCTTTCTAAAACAATTGTTAAAAATAAAGTCAACTCTTATGTCTCAATCTTAGCCAATTGTAGGTGAGTGAATTCAACGTGCGGTTGCACCTAACAATTGTAGGTGAGTGAAGTGATCACTCGACATTGAATTGCTTTGTTTTACGGAGACAACTAAAACCTCTTATTATGAACTCACGTGAGTTAGGGGTATCTGTATCACGTGCTTCTCTCGTGTCACATGAACTTTCACGTGATTTAAGGGGGTGTCTCACGTGCTACGTGATTTGTTCGAATTTATGGATGGAAAAAGTTAATTGACATATTACCTATGATATTTAGGAATAAGACATGTCTGAAATAGATTTAAATTTTTTTTCTAAATTCAAAAGATTTCTATGTGTCTTGAACGATAAAGTTCTCTGTAATTTATCTTCCTCACAATGATTATGGAATAGATCAGTGGAGATCACTAAATTGACGATTCTAATTTTTTTGCATATGGATAAAAAAGTTTTGAATTTCTCATTTTAGACTTCTGATTAAAAATAATAATTTTTTCGATAATTTACTAAACATCGCACGTGAAGTTTAGAAATTGTCTAAACAGCGTCTCATACTTTCATATTTATTAAATAGCGCACTTAATTCTCTTTTTATCCCTCCCGCCAAACAGACCTGTACCACAGTGAAAATCTCGAACGTGGAGAATTCAAATTTCAGTATCACAGTGGTATTACAATTTCAACATTCTTTGTGGTCTTTGGAATTTATAATCTGATATCATTTATGGTGTTGGGATTATGTCGTGTAATCTTTGGAATTCTGATTTAATCTACGATTAGTGCAATTTATTGTGGAAGGAATAAAAAGAAAATTAAGTGTACTATTTGATAAATATAAAAATATAAAGTGTTGTTTGGACAATTCTAAATTTCACGCGTGTTGTTTAATAAATTGCCATAATTTTTTTTTATACTTTGATGGAGCTTACAGATCATTCGAAACGATCCGTTAATTAAAACGACGTATATATTATTATAAATAAATATAGGTCGAATTTCCACATGAAACAAAAAGTTTTCATTTAAATTTAAAATTCTTTATTATTTTTACCAACAGATCATAACACAATCTCTTCCTGATTTATTTTGTTATCATTAATGAAAAATTGACGATCAGTAATATTGAAAACGAAAACAATCGTTTTTTACTATAAATTAAAATTACAGGGCTCTCTTTACGAACTACCCGACAAAGAGGGGCATTTTTGTAAATTTGTGCATCCGGATGGAAGGATCCGGCGAAATATCTTGCTGACTCGCTTTCTATTGCGTTGCCACGCAACAACGCCCGTACTTATCTTAAAGCACGAATTTAAAAAAAAAAAAGAAAAAAAAAAAGGAAAGTTTTAATCTTATATTCAACTATTTTTTGCACAAAAAGTCTAATTAGTTTGCTGATAGATTTTGCTAAATATACAAATAGATTGATGTATATTTTTAGGAAATAACGGCTGATGGATTTCTCATTTTATTTGGAAAATGTTTGGACATGCAATTTTATTATTAACAAAATTATTTTTTTATTCTTTATCCACTAAATTGTATATATATATATATATATAATTAGATACTTTTGTTCGCTTTATATGTTGTTCCCGAGAGAGAGAGAGAGAGAGAGAGAGAGCAGAGCTGGGGAAGCGGATCAATATCAGCTCCCGAACGATTCACGGGGACGGCGCATCTCTTTCCGGTGCAGAAAGTTCCGTCGAGTAGCCGAATCGAGGAGGCGCTTGATCTGATCGGGCTGCGGTTGGAATCGGGAGGAAAGTTGATGCGAAAGCCATGGATCGCGCTGCGCTGACGGTCGGTCCGGCGATGGACCTGCCGATAATGCACGACAGCGATAGGTACGAGCTGGTGAAGGACATCGGGTCGGGGAACTTCGGGATCGCCAGGCTGATGAGGGACAAGCAGACCAGGGAGCTTGTCGCCGTCAAGTACATCGAGAGAGGCGAGAAGGTTTGTCGCTTGCTGATTCCGTACCGTTTCTGTTCGTCTTTATCTTGTAACAAATTCCTGCCTTTGCTGGATTTGTAGCTAGTTCAGTTGATTTAGGGAGTCGTGATATGGGCCTTCAACTCCTTTCTCGTTGAAAGTTATTTTTTGGGGGTAATTTGATACTTGAATGCTCTAATTTCTAGCAAATTTGATCCTGGAGATTAACAGTTGCAAGGTTTAAGAATTCTTTTTATCTAGTTAATTATTCTGTCAAGGTGCTGCTACTTTTGTTAAAATCGATTATCACCGTGTTTTATGTATCTTGCTGAATCTGTGTAGTTGTAGTAGTAGTCTGCTTTCTGCAGAGCTGACCTAATAGCAAACCTGCTGTTCTGTCCCTTTTTAACTTGCTCGTTCAAGGTATAAAGATAGTATCATGCTAGGTAAATTCTTCTTTTCTCATTGCGCAAGTAGTTGGGTTATCCAAGTCAGGTTGGTTTTTCTTTCCAGTATATTTGTTTTTCTTCTTTTTGTAGGACTTGTAGGCTTGAGCTATATATGAACTTCATTGTATTTAATCTTTAACTGCAAGGCCTAAATATCAAGTGCACTGTCTTTGATTAAGTTATGTTTGATAGGTTTTTAGAATTTTCTAGGCCTAGTAGCAGTGGTAGCATATTTACAGAAAAATGAAGAATGGTTTATGTATCACCATCCTTTGTCACAATTTAACTTTCATTTTTCTCGATTTATGAAGAAGTCACAATTTAACTTTCATTTTTCTCGATTTATGAAGAAGTCTTGGCCCTTAAGTTCATGAATCCTGATGGCAGCGATGGCCTAGAAAATCCTTATGTATCACCGTCTTTTGTGCACAATCATTGTTTTTCAATTTTATTTGCTATTACATGATGTCCAAAGGGTAAGATTTTGTATTTGGTCGGGAACAATACAAGTTAAGTGCTCTTCTACACAAAGGCTCTTGAATAGTGACATGAGCTTGTTTTCATCTTTGAAGAATACCAATGCTCATGTTTTCTGAATCTCTTTATAGATGTATAAATTAATTTCTTAAGTGATTTATTGCCTAATAGATGGTGGTCAAATGGGATGGACAGTTAGATTGGTTTAGAGTTTTGGCACAATTACTTCATTTTGGTCTCTAGCAATGGCCCTTCCATTCCTATTGTATTGATTTCATATCATGAAAATCCCCACCATCATTTGAACGAGTGAATTTTATGGGAATAGTTACCTTCATTGGGTTGCAAAATGAACTAGAGAATTGTTGTTATCCCTAAAATTATTACTTTCTCACTCTGGTTCAGTAATTATTATTCTTTCTCAATCCTTCTTAGCTAATCCTCGAATCAAGTCTGAGCATATTTATTCTTATATGTTGAAATTGTTATTCCATGAACCAACAGGAGTATTTATCCCTATTTTGTTCCTACTTTATTCCGTCTCCTAAGAATAAATATCATATTCCTTGTCAATTCCATTTGATGAAACAAACGCAGCATTATGGAAATTCTTTTTGTCAAGTTTTTTGCTATATGCTTGATTAGCTAAATCATGGTGTGATTTCTAACAAACACATTTTTATGATGTCTTGATTAATTTTTTTTTCCTTTGTGCAGATAGATGAAAATGTCAAAAGAGAGATAATTAACCATCGGTTGTTGAGGCATCCTAATATCATCAGATTCAGAGAGGTAAGTTTATATCTGAGATTATAATTTTCTTGCTTTTGGAGGAAATCTAAATCTTCATTAGTTTTCTCTGCTCCAAATATCGTCAGGTTATTTTAACTCCAACTCATCTGGCTATTGTTATGGAATATGCTTCTGGTGGTGAGCTTTTTGAACGTATTTGTGATGCGGGACGCTTCAGTGAGGATGAGGTTCTATTTCATCCTATTTTTGTTGTTACATATATTTTACTTCATCATAAATTGGCCCCAATTTTGTTTTTCTTGAAGGCGCGGTTCTTCTTCCAGCAACTTATATCCGGAGTAAGCTACTGTCATTCAATGGTATGCCAACGAAACTATTGTTGAGTTCAGTATGCACACTATCCACCTAACTGTTTTTTTTTTTAAATCTTTTATTTTCAAGCAAGTATGTCACCGGGATTTGAAGCTTGAGAACACTTTGTTAGATGGAAGCGATGCACCTCGTCTGAAGATATGCGATTTTGGATATTCAAAGGTACAAATCAGTATTAGGTTATCTTTTAGTAGGATTAGATTCTCAAACAAGGGACTATATCTTCCACATTCAGCTACTGGCTTTTTTTTTCTCTTCACCGAGTTGCCAATTTTCTGTATTCCAGTCATCGGTTCTGCATTCACAACCAAAGTCGACTGTGGGTACTCCTGCATATATTGCTCCTGAAGTGCTGCTCAAGAAAGAATATGATGGCAAGGTAAGTAATGTATACTTATCTATATTTTGTCATGACTGTATTTCAGTTTTATGCTAAATAAGTTAGTATATGTCTCAACTATTTGGGCATGGCTAATGGATCTTATCCCTCTTAATCTCCTCTGATGATAAAGATATATTACTTGTAATATTCAAATTAAAAAAATCATCTTTTTTTATATGGACTAGAATTTTATTAGGTTAACTTCTTTCCTTTCTACCTTTCACTACAATCGATTCAAATTTTCTAGCTAGAGAATTGAGTTGTCAATTTTGAAAGTGTACATACTTCATGCCATAATAGTATTTCTAATATTCTGTTAGCCTTTATATCCATTTTAGTGTTCTTATCATTATATAATTATTTATTTTGTTAGCCTTAAACATATTTAAAATGCCTATTTTTTTACATTGCTTTTGCTACCTACATTCGGTGCATGATGAAAGCATCCAAATCAAGTAGCTGAATAAGTAAAAGACAATTCATCACCAGAAAATTCTTTAATTCTACACTTGGGCTTGCACGTATGGATGCTGCTGTTTTAGATCATTGTGTCATGTACTCTTTCTCTCAATATACTTTATTAACAGTGCTATTGCTAATGATAATTTTGTCTCATTCCTTGCGGTCGAACCATGTTAAAGAAAGAACCGCCTTGATTGATTTCTTAAAAACTCTGACCCATATGTTTGCAGCCTTGTAATAATAGGAACCATTAAACATCTTATTCTAAATCTAAACTCTAAATCTTGCAGTTGTTACAAAGTAAAATATCAACTTAAGCTTGTGGTTATACTTATCACTAAGCATAATACTTTTCTTTTTTAATAAGAACAAATCAGCACATAAAGATAACAAATTTGGGTTGTTGAAGGTGCCCCATTTATCATTTTAATGTCTCTGTTCCATAAGTTGTTACTTCAAGAGCTAATATTTTGTTTGTTCTGATGACTCTGTTGTCTTGGTGTATCGAATACATAAGCATACATCTAATAATTAAGAAATTTTCAATTGTGTCACCTCTTTGTTGTTAGTGTAATCCCTCAATTCTAACTTCTACAAACTTCATAATATCTGTAGATAGCTGATGTGTGGTCTTGTGGAGTTACTTTATACGTAATGTTGGTCGGGGCGTATCCCTTTGAGGATCCAGACGAGCCTAAAAATTTCCGAAAAACAATACTGGTAAAATTTGTTTACATGTTCCTACATGGATATTGCGATTGCATCGTCAAACTTAATCATGACCCGTTGCAGCGTATATTGAGCGTACAATATTCAATTCCAGACTACATTCACATATCGCCGGAATGCCAACACTTGATCTCAAGGATTTTTGTTGGCAATCCTGCCATGGTAAGTTCTTTTGTGACTGTAATTATTTGGGAACACAAGCAGTAACTTCATCTAGTTCATTTTATGAATGTTCTTCGCACTCGTGACGACCGCTGTTTCCGACACAGAGAATAACAATCCCTGAGATTTGCAACCATGAGTGGTTCCTGAAGAACCTTCCTACTGACCTGATGGATGAGAGCACAACGAGCAGCCAATACGAGGAGCCCGACCAACCAATGCAAAGCAGCGATGTGATAATGCAGATCCTAGCTGAAGCGACGGTCCCTGTAGCTTGCACCGCCACCGGTGGACTGAACCAGCAGCTGATTGGCAGTCTTGATCTCGACGACGATGATATGGAGGACTTGGACTCCGATCCTGACCTTGACGTCGACAGCAGTGGCGAGATGATCTATGCCCTGTAAATACTTTGGCTGCGCCATGACACCCGAAGAAGTCTACCAAAGCAAAAAATAGGCAATAAGATGAATGTTTCGATCTTTTTGCAGTGAGTGAAATGTCAATTAGTTTTCCCTTGGGATGGCAAGGGGGCATAATATATTAGTGTTTCACGACCTTGATTTCCATATGCTGGAAATTGGTTGCTTAGTATCGTAAGTACTGTAATATATAAAATATGATCTACTTTGTTAATCTATCTATTTGCGTTGTCAGTTTCAGTAAATATAACTTTTGAATCTAGAGTCAATCATTTAATGCAGTGGCGTTTGTTTGATTGTTTGCAATCCAACTATTATGTAAGAAACTATGGAACCATACTTGATAAAAGAAAGTTTACATGAAGATGGGAAAAAAAAAAAAGACTTTTAGAAAACGAGCTATAGATTCTTGTGTCTGCTATTTGACACGATTGCTATTGATAGACACAAGAGACACCATAAATCTTTTAATGAACTGGAGAAAGAATACTCCTTGATTAAGGAATAGTGCATAGTGCTACAAGAAGAAATATTGTTTAAAATCTTGGTTTTGTCAAACATCTTTTTTCACACAAGGGGAAGTTTACTTATTCATGCACAGGCAGTGTGAAAGTTAAAAATAAAAAAAAATCACTAGTAGTCCTACTCTTCCATTCCCAAAATGATAATCCAGATCTTGTACGATGCCAAACCAAAATCCTCCTCTTGGAAGCACAGCTAATCCTTAATTCCTCAAGTACCTGCACACATTACAACTTGTTTTCAGGGGGCAATCACATTGTTATCAGAAAAAATTGCAGCTGAATGTTTAGCAATTTTTTTCTTGTTATCATTTTGCATTATTTATTGTTAAAAAAAATACAAATTTAACATCGAGAAGCTTCATCATTGCTTTAAAGAAATAAGCACAACCCACACAATAGATACCAGTCAAAAGGGTAAATTTAAGATGACCTTACACTGAAAAAAAAACATGAACTTCAGTGTGTGTGAGCTCATTAGATATTATGCCTCAATGTTTGACAGAAAGACAACAGTTTTGCTAAATGCTCTTAATATGGGACGGATCTGTTGTATGACCTCATGAGGTAATCCTACCTCGAGCCTTCCAACTTTCCATACTATTGTTGTATGGAAAGGGACAAATGTTTGACTGCTGTATTTGAGGTCACAGTTCGATGTCCAAGAACAATTCAACTAAATCATGATCCAATAAGGATATAGAGATTTGATTTGAAAGTCAATGAGGCATCCCATGAATATGATGAAGAAAGGGATTATTCTGCCTCTACAAAATGTTATACTAGATATTTTCTGTTTCAGTTGGTCATAAATGAAATTCTATGTGTTGAAGAATTTGCATAAACAGCAATAAGAGGTCAGCCAAATCAAATTTGTTCAAATGTATGTTAGTTTTTCCATGATATCTAATGAGTTACCCAAAACCTATGCACAACTAAATCCAGAAAGACCTCCATTCTCTCTTAAATGAGAATTCTGAAAAAATGGGCATTAAGTCTAAATAACTAATATCTACGTTAATGATTTGGTCAATTGCTGAATGCGGATAACACAATCTTTTAAAATCAACATTAAATATGATTGACCACTGGTCGGCCCTACTACCATAATACCTAGATTAATTAGTTGCTAAGTCATTGGCCTCCTACAAATATGAACAAAAACAAATTTAAAAACTCATTTATATTTTCAGATAATCATGCTATATACCTAGTTGTCTGTAGATAAGCAATGGGCAAAATAGAGCCTTAAAGGGTAGCCCAATGTACAAAGCTTCTGTCATACTGAGTCCCGGAGAAGAGTTTATTGTACATAACCTTACCTTGCTTTGCAAGAGAATATTTTCAGTACTCAAATCTGTAACCTCTAGATCGGAAGACAACAACTTTACCGTTGCCCCAAGGCTCCCCTTCAATCTTCCAAATTACCAATATTTTTTTTTGTCACATACGAGACAAGTAAGCACCAATCAAGCATGTTAATTCTTGCCAAGTGGGCAACTTAATGAGGCGCTTCCGGTGCATATTGATAAGTTCCTTATTGAATGACTCGTTGCCACTCAATAATACATGATGCTGCCTCAAACTGATAAGAAAGTGATTAGGTCGTAATTATATTATTTTCTTTGTCTCCCTTCAGATAATAACATTCCGTATAGGCTAACCACACACACTTCCCATCCTAAATTTTTATGACGCACAAAATTTTCTAGTTCTTTCCATCAAATTTGGTAAAACATAGACACACTGATACATAGAGGAAAAAAACCAAAACATCAAATGCATAAGAATGCAACTTCCTAAGATTTATTGCAAATTTTGTTTTTTTTATCTTCATTTGACAGTTAGTCAAGGATATAATTTCCTAAGCCACTTATCATCAAATATTGCAATCCAATACTGCTATCACATTCGAGACTAAAAAGTCAAAATCCATGTAACTGTTAGATATGAATGAATTTTTTGAACATAATCACCCTGGTTACCCCTGCAAATAACTAGAATTGATACTAATTTGGAATCTCAGTGTCTTAATACTAGATAAGATTATAGATTACAAACATCTGTTTAGAGGTGAAAGAAAATTTTTGATAAAACTAACTTGTGCTAAAATCATGCCATATGTTAAAATCATGCCTTGAACAAGAAAATGATTCTTGCTCTGACCAAAGCTATGCAAAAATATGTCACCGCTCTTTTCTTCTACTTGATACATTACAGACTATCATAACTTAGTCAAAAGTTGAGTTTGATGGCCAAAAAATGAGTAAATATCGCAAATTAATAACTAACTAAACCAATGAATGAAAGAAGAATAAATGAATTGCAAAAAAAACAAGACATCTAACTGTGACATTATCAATCACGTCATTGACATTAAAATAGGGGGAAAAACTTAGACCTAAGCAACTAAAACAGAGCTTTGTAGAAAACCTCAATAATACGGTTCATTAAATGAATTGAATCTTCAATTATCCCCCTTAGAAAACTCTATCAATCATTCATTAATCAGTTGGAAAAAGAGGAAACCTACGTGGGCTTTCACATTGATTCCCACTGAATGACGCCCGTCTCTTCCATCAACCATCTTTTCCATTTTTCCCTATCAAATCTCAATTGCATTTCCTTCCGATCAACCAAAACACAACGTCCAACGAAGGGAAGCAGGAAACAAAAAAACCAAAGCGTGCATGGTAGATAATCATGGCAATATAGGAACAACAAGTACCACAATGATCAAACTGGAGCGAAAAAAAATCCTTTTTTATAAGAACAAATAAAACATCGAGAGGACTAACTAGCGATCCTGACAAGTGCGACGGAAGGTACCCTGAGAAAGCTCACAGCACGCCCTCACGCTGGCCGACAGGTGGGAGGTGAGTCGAGGAGCGGCCACCGTGCTGTAAAGCGGAAGGAAGGACTGCATGCACCCCAGCTCTCCCAGATTCCTACGTTGTTTTGAAAAAAATCAAAAGAACTGGAGCGTAGACAGCAAACTAGCGAGGACTTTAGGTTACGGGGATTACCGAGGAGAAGCGAAGGCCGGCTGGCGACGCTGGAGCCGAGGTACTGCTCTAGGCGGAGCGCGCGCCGCAGCCACCGGCGTCGACCGGGCGGAGGAGGACCGCGCGGCGGCGAGCAACGATCGCGAGAAGGAACCTCGCCACGCCATTCGCAGTGTGCGCGAAGCGTGACTGCGCCGGGAGGGTTTTAGGGTTTCCAAGACACGTTGCTTTAAGATTGATAAAGAACATGATTAATAACCGGAGAACTTGTGATCCTGGCTGTCCATGCGCATCATGCGGTGGGGTTTCATTTCACTCAAGTTCTTTGATGGGCCGAGATTTCCCATGGCCCAAAATAGACCTTACGTCGTGATGGGCCCGGCCCAACCCATTTATTATCAAATGAAACCAAGCACAAACTATATATATATATATATACAATCTAAAATCTTTAGAACGGTATCATGTTCTTTAAGATTGATAAAGAACGTGATCATAACCGGAGAACTTGTGATCCTGGCCGTCCATGGGTTTCGGTTCACTAAGTTCTTTGATGGGCCGAGGTTTCCCATGGCCCAAAATAGACCTTACGTCGTGATGGGCCGGGCCTAACCCAATTATTATCGAATCCAACCAAGCATATATATATATATATATATATATATATATATATATATAAAATCTAAAATCTTTAAATAACGGTATCAAGTGTCATCTTCCTCCGTCTGTAATTGCTTAGTCGAGGTTAGTTGGTCCATTTCCCTCTGAAAGAAAAGAACACTCGACCCACATTTATCTTCCAAAAATTAAGAAGATATTGCCATTTGATGTCACATGCAACCAACTTACATGAGTCCAAAGTTCTCCAACTGTTTTTCAATTATTGACACACAAAAAAAAAAAGGAAAAAGGCACACACGAACCACAGACATCATTGTCCAATCGAATGTGATATTCCACTTTCCTAATCCCGGTGGAGATAAAAGACTCGGATAGTTGCTTTCTCCACAGCTCAATCCATCTGTACGTGAAATTTTTGTGGTAGCCTAACGCCATTGGCGTTGCTTTACTGCCAGTCTGCCATTATGATGCAAGAGGGGGACGACAGTTGTTGATACAGTGGAAGACCATTATATTCATTATTATGTGTCAGAGAATTTCATTCGTTGCCAAGCAAATGGTGCTTCAGTAAACAGAGATTCCGGAAGGAATCCAATCTACTTCACGGTTTACTGAATCTAGCTCCAGTCGTCGACAGTATCCGGGAGGGATCGAGATCACTGCCTTTTGACTGAGCTCTTGCATGCTGTTCTTGGGAGGAGCTGAAACGCTGCACCAGGTGTTTGATTCTTAGAACCATTGTTCTTTGCCTAGTTTTGGTGCGATTCAGTGAGTATTTTAGGAAGATTTGGAATGATTTCTTGTTTCCAGAAGCTCTTCTTTTAGGGTACGTTTGCTAGATTTTTTCATGTTTAAGATGGACGAGCTTTTTAAATGGATTTTTCCAAGAATGTCGACGAACACATGTGTAATCGTTTTTTCAAGCTTCACGCTAGAATATTTGTGGAGTACAATTAACAGACCTTTTCTGAAATACTCTGCTTCCTTTCGTCAGTAATGTTTCGACACGATTTAACTGTTGTTCTTCCTGAATTTACTATGTTCCCTTCGACGTCTTCGTCACTTTCAATGATTATGATATGTTCTCTTCCCTTTCCTTGTGTTTTTCAGGCTTCTCTAATTTAAGCACCAAAGCGCTAGCTGCTGGGGTCGAAGAAATGAGGTCTCATCAGTTTCAGTTATTGGCATTGTTCCTCTGCTTCATCATTCGAGTCGCAGCTCAACAACAGGCTAAAGTGGCAATCACAGTGAAGGGATCTGATCTAGTGGCCGAAACCAGCGACACTTTTGTCTGCGCGACTCTCGATTGGTGGCCGCGAGAGAAGTGCAACTACGATCAATGTCCATGGGGAGAATCTTCGATCTTAAATCTGGTGAGAGATCTCTCCTACGGATCCTTCAATTTTAGTACGGTACGTCTTATTAGGCAATCTCACAACTAATTTTTGGCTCCGTGGTCGTGCTTCTTCAGCGCTTGTCTCATCCATCGCTGGCTAAATCCCTCAGAGGTAATCAATCCCTTCCTCCCGTAATGTCCATGGATGTTCTTTGTCCCTTTTTCGAATTTTGCTTCTGCGGGAGGAGTTCAGTGGCTAACGCATATAGATATTGTATTATAGAATAACGGATCAATCTCTCACAAATATGGGGGTGTTATCCCTTAATGCACTAGTTACTAGCTTCAATGGCCAAAGATCTACTGTGATTTACCTCCCTTATGATGATTCAGAAACGGACTGGTAGGACCTGCTAGGTTGGCGGATTCCAACCCTTTGTATCATGCATGTTCTTTGTCCCCGCAGAAATTGCGGAATGACGTAGTGATTAAGACATGGTCGAGTTTGAGAATAAGACAATTGTCGATTTCGGAAGAGATATAAAGTCCTTTTATGAATAAGACAATGACTCTTACGTATCTTGGCCACCACGTCAAGACTCATAAGATTCTTCGTGATTTATCTCTCTCACAATGGTCACGAGATATACCGGTGGAGGGCGGTAGATGCTCTTTCTCCATGTCCATACGGGGATGATGCGTTGATAAGACCGTGTTGTAGCTTACGGATGAGGCACAGGTCAAATCTCGAAGAGAGGTCTAAAACTCTCCCCGAGCTCAAAACGACCCTCCAGGGCCTTGCTAATCGTATCAAGATCTAAAAAACTCATGTGATTTATCTCCCTCACATTGATCTTTGGAACGGTCCAATGGGAGGTCATTAGGTTGGCAGTTTCAACCTTTTACGGATGGATGCTCTTTCCCCATAGGAATGACGCGTTGGTTGGGACATGATGACACTTGCGAAAATGAGCACGAGTTGATTCTAGAGGAGGGTCTAAAATCCTTCCTTGGGTTCAAATTACCCTCTTCTGCCCTGGCTAATCGCGTCAAGATCACATGTCTCCGTGATTTACTTCTCTCACAATAGTCGTAGGACAGATTGGTGAGGGTTGCTAGATTGACAGTTCTAACCTTTTGCAAAATGCGAAATGGATGCTCTTTTCATATTTCCACGGGGATGACATGTTGGTTGGGATAGGATGACACTTGCGAAATAAATACGAGTCGATTTTGAAAGAGGATCTAAAATCTCTTCATGGGCTCAGATGTCCCTCTTCTGTCCTGACCAATCGCGTCAAGACCAAAAACCCTTTCTCCTCCGCAATTTATTTTTCTCATAATGATCACGGAATAAGTCGATAATAACTGTTAGATTAACAATTTTAATATTTTACGAAATAGATACGATGCTCTTTCCATATATCACGACCGTTCCATTTTTTTTGGATTCAGCTTTCAGTCCGCTGCGGATAAGATTGGGAGGCTCCTTGCAAGATCAAGTCGTGTATGGCACGCCAAATCTGGGGACTCCATGCCTTCCCTTTTCGAAGACCGACGACGGTCTCTTTGGCTTTTCCAGAGGATGCTTGAGCATGGCGAGGTGGGACGAAATAAACCGTCTATTTCAGCAGAACGGGTAAGTTCTTCGAATTAAGATCAGAAAATAAAAATAAAAATAAAACTTAAAAAAAATTTCATAAGTTTGATTACTGCAGAGTGGTTATGACATTCGGTTTAAATGCACTGTACGGGAGGCACCGGGCACAAGGCAATGAATGGGTAGGAGCTTGGAACTCCACCAACGCTCGAGACTTCATCCACTACTCCATGTCGAAAGGATACGACGTCGATTCATGGGAATTCGGTAATCCCTCTTTCTTCTTCTTCTTCTTGCTCTCCCTGCATTCCATTTCCGGCAAGAAGAAATTTAAATAATAATAATAAAAAAAAATAAAATTCAGGGAATGAGTTGAGCGGGCAAGGTGTGAGTGCGAGCGTGGGTGCGGAACAATATGGGAAAGATTTGATGGAACTGAAAGGTATTCTGAAAGAGCTGAGCAAAGATCGGGGACGAGAGGCGGCGTTGGTTGCTCCTGGCGGCTTCTTCGAGCAGCAATGGTATGCGCATCTCCTGCAGGATTCCGGTGCAGGCACGCTCGACGTCGTGACGCATCATATCTACAATCTCGGTCCAGGTGATTTCGATTGAATTATCGGTTCAATTTGAAGTTCCATTCCAATAATTTAAAAAATACCGTTCGGTTTCGATTTTAAAAATTTTAAAAATTAGTTTAATCGAATTGAAATATAAAATTAATCAGTCAATTGGATAATAATATACTTTCCTCGGTTTACATTCGTTTTGATTATGGAATAATATATTTTGATATATTATCAAAATGGTTAACTTTGACAAATCTTTTACACCCAAATGCAAGTTATTTTGTGGATCGATATGAATTTTTTCATAAGTATAGTAATTTTTAGACTATTAATAGCATATGTTTTATGTGGGTCCACAAAATAAAAAATAGAATATATAATTAGACAATACTATGTTATTTTCTTAGTTTATTTTGATACTATTTACTTGGTCGGTACAATAAGCATTCATTTTGATTATGGAATAATATATTTTGATATATTATTAAAATAGTTAACTTCGACAAATCTTTTACGTTATTTTGTGGATCGGTATAAATTTTTTACAAATGCAATTTTTTCAATAAATATAATGATTTTTAGACTATTAATAGCATATGTTTTATATGGGTCCACAAAATAAAAAATAGAATATATAATTAGACAACACTATGTTATATTCTCTATTTATTTTGGTACTACTTACTTTGTTGGTTGGAACAATAGACATTCATTTTGATTATAGAATAATATATTTTAATATATTATAAAAAATGATTAACTTCGACAAATCTTTTACATCAAAATGCGAATTATTTATTAGATTGGTATGAATTTTTTACGAATGCAATTTTTTCATAAGTATAACAATTTTTAGACTATTAATAACATATGTTTTATATGGCCATCGTAGTTAAAAATTGATCCAGAGATTTTTGTTATGAATGTATAGTTCAGGGATTGATCCATTGATTAGATGAAAATTTTATTAATTCGGCCAGTTCGATTTTCATAAAAATATTTGATATAATCAATTGGATTAGATTATTAATAAATGAGTCATCCCTATATATATATATATAATAATAAAAAAAGTTTTGGGATAATTTGGCAGGTAATGATTTGAACATACAGGCGAAGATCACAGATCCAATCTACTTGAGTCGAGAAACAGAAACATACAGGAGTCTGCAACTCACTATACAGAAGAACGGGCCATGGTCCTCTGCTTGGGTCGGCGAAGCTGGCGGCGCATTCAACAGCGGCAGTAGGCTGGTGTCGAATACATTTCTCAACAGCTTCTGGTAACACTTCCACTTTGCATCTCTAGCTCCTCTGCAAATTTCTAACTGCTGTTCTTGTTCGCGTTGCCTGCACTCGCTGAATTAAGATGAAATTATTAAACGGTATAATTCAGGTACTTGGATCAACTCGGCATGGCGTCCAAGTACAACACCAAGGTTTACTGCAGACAGACATTGATCGGAGGGAACTACGGTCTCCTCGATTCGAATACCTTCGCTCCGAATCCTGATTATTACAGGCAAGGCGGCCTCGCTCAAATCAAAACGATTTCTTAATTTGTTTGTTTAATTTGTTCAGAGACCGTATGATCGAGCGATGATGTCCCATTTCTGATTTCTCGTTTGCTAGTGCTCTGCTGTGGCATCGGCTGATGGGGAAAGGAGTGCTTTCGATCGAAGTCAGCGGTTCGTCCTACTTGAGAGCCTACGCGCATTGCAGGAAAGGGAAAGAAGCTGGCGTCTCTGTGTTGCTGATCAATCTGAGCAGGGACGCCGAGTTCAACGCGAGCGTCGTCGACGTTCTCTATGGCGATGGAGAAGGTGGGCCGAAGGATGATGGTGATTCTATCATCGAAGCGTCGGCGGAGCCTGGAAACAGAGAAGAGTATCATCTGACGGCAAAAGACGGCGACCATCTGAGCCGGACCGTGCTGCTCAACGGCACTCCGTTGGAGCTCACTGAAGAAGGGGACGTTCCTCCTCTGAACCCCGCAGTGAATGCTGCTGTTCGATCGCCCATCCATCTGGCTCCCTTGTCCATTGCGTTCGTCGTCTTCCCTAACTTGGAGGCAAAAGCATGCTTGAGATGATGTCGCCCACAATATCATCAAATATTTTATCTAAATATTTATGGATTCTATATCCATATCTATGGTCATTTAAATATTTATCAATCTCTCTTATCAAATATCTTAAAAATTTATAATCGATCTCATTATCATTTTATTAATTTACATCTAATTTTTATTTTATTTTTTAATTCTTCAATTTAATATATTTCATTTATAATAAATAATTTTTTATCTATTTTTGATAATTATAAAATATTATTAATTAAATATTAATATTTTATCTATATCAAAAAAATACAATATATATATAGAACATATAATTTTAAAAAAGGAATTATATCGGAAACATGAAGATCCAAATTTAAAAATAACATTAATAATGAAAAATTGGATTACATCGGTACTATAAATACATTATAATACATGATATGAAAATATAAATTATAAATTTAAATTAATAAAATATCAAATGACAAATCATAGAAATTATAAATCATATTAAGTTAAAAAAATAAATAAATCCACTACATATTCAATCTTTTCTTCAATTGTTTATATATTGCTAGATAGTTCTGAAGTTGTTTATCTGTCATACCTCGTGTGTCCATTATAAAGAGTTGATGTGCTTGGATAAGTTGATTCACTTTCTTACTGTTATTATACTTCTCTAAATGTGCTACTGACTGTTGCACAGCTTGACTCAATTCATCAATTAAGTCTACTCTTTCTTTGTCTTTCCTCTTTGTTATCTTCTGTCATATCGGACAGGATCAGACTTTTCTATCCTCTACATCAACAGTTGTGTTAGGATTAGAAAAGTCTGTATGTGCACATGATGATTTTGATGTTCTTGATTTCTTTGCAGCTCGTCACCTTGAGAATTGAGGAGTGTACATCGGACTATCTTTCACAATCCTTCACACATATTCATATTGGAATGTAGACTTAAAGGTACTCTTGTATTCTTCATGAGCCTACATCATCAAATCCTCGTCACTCCATTAGTTGGTCAATCATTATACCATTTATTGTAAATTTCATTATACCTATTCACGATCTTTTTCACTGCAACCCAATGTGATTTTGCTTTGTCCGTAATTCTCTTTTTAGCTCTTTTATCTCGATTGGTATTATAGTATACCATCATCCATTTCCACAAAGACTTACTCTTTTGGGCATTGCCAACTTTTGGATTTTCGCTTATGATAGTGTAGACTGCTCCAAGGAGTTTATCATCTTCTACTGTTCATATTGTTCGCTTGTGAAGATCTCCATCCGATTCGTTGTCCATCTCAGTTGGTTGATCATGAATAATATTGTGAAGTCCTATTTCTAATGAGAAAGAAGAATTTTGTGAATCAGGAACTGTATGAGGTATTTCTATATCTTTATCGTTGTCACTTGCATCTATACTCGCCCTTCTTGATTCATTTGATTGAATTCCAGATGATTGAAATAGATGAATTCCATGAGATAAAACTTACATATAATATTGACTACTCTGTCAATATTCTAGAGGACATGTATAAAATGAAGCTCGAGGATCACCATTCAAAAAATTGTGATAACTTTGAAAATTATGATAAAATGATGATGGATATGGAAAAGGTTGAAAACTATATGGATGTTGTATGTGAAAAGGAACTTAAGAATTGGGAGATTAGAATGAATGTGAAAATTTTCTCCACTTGAATCTTCATCGATATGTGGAGAGTTAAGCAAATCTCTAAAATAGTCACTCGAATTTTTATCTATATCTCTCTCAGCATGTTGATATATGATGATTTTTTTATGTATAAAAGATGAATGAGAAATGATATATATAGAAAAAAAAATGAACGTTATCCAACGGTTTAAAAATTAAACGTCGGCGACATTCAATTAAAGTTTTTCATCCATGGGCAACTTTTAGATTATTTAAAAAAAATAATTTATTTTTTATACTAAAAAAATAATTATAAAATTACCATTGGTGGGCGTTGCAGCACCTACCACGTTTTAATTTGTACAGTAATTAAACTGTATATATATTTTTATATTATTATTTGATTAGAAATCACCCGGCAAAAAATTTTGTTGATGATTTTTAATCACCAATGAAATATCTTCCGCCACGAAGGATATTTCATACATGGGATATATCCCCATGTAATATCCACAAATGTGGATGTTCTAAGTTTCTAGTGCATTTTTAGAATTCTAAAAAATCAAAAACGTTGTATTTGTCGAAGATGTCCATTTAAATACATTCTAATTTATTTTAATGATCGGTAGAACTTATCTAGAGATTACTTAACATCCCATTAAAGATTCATGAGACATAATCAATCATCCTCAAAATTAATCGGATTGAAAATCTAAATACTTAATACTAGTAAAAAAATCAATGAAAAAAATTATATATTTTAAGACATTGCAACAAATGAGCTTCCCTCCATTGTCCCAAGGTCTCATAAGGAAAATAAAAATTGTCCAATTAGGAGGATCTTATGGCTAGTGCGACAATAAAATTGTATCAATGAATAAAGATCAATTTTCGAATATTGTAAATCATTCAAAATGTCTATCCTCTTATCGTGCTAATTCTGGATTGAACAATCTGCTCATTGTGATTTACCTCCTTAGTATTAATTATAATATCGACTAACAAGGAATGTTGAGAACGAATGAACGAATCATCTTTTGCACAAATTGGAAGGGAAATAAATTAACATAAGATTTTATTTCTCAAATGACACTGTGTCATTAAAAAATTCTACAATTGTTTTAATGAAAAGCTTAGGAAGCATTTGGTTTATAGATTTTTTTTTTCTTTTTTCAGAAAATAAAAAATAATTTTTTTATATTTTTCAAAAAATACTCTTTTATTTTTTAGAAAATGAAAATGAAAACAAATTTTTTTTTTTATATATTTTTTAATTTTCCAAAAAATACTCTTTTATTTAAAAAAAACGAAAATAGAAAACACCAACTAAACATCATTTCTTATATTTTTCTCATTTTTTCAAAAAATAAAAATAAAAAATAAAAAATTATCTATGAACCGAACCAAACACTTCCTTAGTTGTTTTTAAGACATGTATGGAAATGACTAACAATGCATATTACCATCAATTAATGGAATAAATTATCCTACTTTAATGAAAAGCTTATTCCCCTAGCAATATCCTTCTCCATTGCATTTTTATTTCACAGGGCCAAGTGGAAATTAGTCACAGGGAGATGAACAAACACAATTGCACATATTAAAAGTGAAAGAATTAACTGCACATTTCAATATCGTATGAATTAAGACATTTCCTAGGGTTCCCCAATATTCAAAGGGGTTGAAATGTTAAAAGTAAACATCCATGGCCTCTAAATTTAGAGGTCAAATAAAGAACCGGAAAAAAAAAAGGTTTGAGTAAATTAATAAATAAAAGCCAAAATAAACTTTTCAATAAAAAAAAAAACCCCCACACAAAATCCAGATCCTCCAACACAAGGTCTCTCTTTAGTATATACCGGTCGTGCAGCTGCATGGATGCTCCTCTAGCAACAAGGAGCAGATTGAGACTGTTTGTTCCATAACAGGAATACACCGTCGAGCATACCACGAAGAACTACCTTTAGAATGGCCAATACTAATTATTATTTCCTTAGAATGAATCTAATTCCCAGAGTCGGTCAAAAAACAGGAATCTGCCAGATGCATCCCATTTTTTGACTGCACCACTATGCAACTGAGTTCTTGGTTTACGAAGCGGTTCTTTGAGATATGGAGTGAAGAATAATGTGCGCGAGGTGAGATTAGGAACTTCCTCCCTCAATTTTCACGCAGTCCAGCTATCTGACTATTTATTGAGGGTCCAAGATATGGCAGTTCCTGATGAAATCATTGGAATAGTTTACATGCAGCGTCCAAAAGGGCTGCAAGTGCTTATATCCAATCTCCAGCCAAGGCTTGCACTGTCCATTGAAGTGGATCACTGCAGCCTTCCTCACACTGTAGAGGTCAGTCTTCTCCTGATAGCCCAGACCTAACAAATGCCAGGATGATTCGATAGGCTGCACATAACCTCTGAATGCAATTAGAGCTGGTGGTAATGTCCCCAGCTTCCATAGTGTCAGATTTGACTTCAGATTCTGCATTCAGATAGAAGAATAAGGGGAGACATTAGGCATGCATGTAAAAATTAGGGAAGCAACTTTTGCTGAAGCATCTATGAGGATATGAAAAATAAAAACAACAGGCAACTGATCAATAACCACGAGTTGCATTTTTCTGATGCATGTAATTCAACAGGAAAACAAGAATTAACTTTTGCCAATATGAATAAGATACGCTAAGAAACTGAACGCCTTGACATGACAGAAAGAATAAAGGTGCTACACTTAGCATAGGCCTAGATTTCATAGGCAGTAGTACGGTCACAAGGAAGAATTTGGAACTCCAGTTTCACCTGGGTACATTAAACTGTAATGGCATTCGTAGGATTTAATAAAGATTCCACATGCTATTGGCAAAATGCACATAAAGCAAGTTGAAAAGTGTATGATGAGCATTTGTTTAAAACGACAGACTGACACAATAATATAATTAGATCAAGGACACCAATTGTGGATACTCTTGATAAAATTTCGTATTCTAGTAAGCTTACGTGGCTGCATATCTTATTCCATTATTGAAATGTATGCTTAACTGAGATGGGCCATGGGCTGGGTTTAAACATGGTGAGACCGGCGTAGGCATTAGCTTACATGAGTCTAGAGAAAAAAATGAAGATAAAACCTAAAATGATACCGACAATCAAGGTTCATTAGATTCTCTTAGAATTTGGAACTAGCTTCAATTAATTTTGACGGTTCCTCAAAATTAGCTAGAGTTGGATTGGTTATTTCTGCAGGATACAACAAGAAGTCAGATGTTCCCAACAAATGGGTTTTGGTAAATACATCTTATTCCTCCATATATAGAATGTTATCATGGGTTGACCCAAGTCATTTAACCCTTTTTTTAGATTGTCTTTTATTGGTCTACCTCATACTCTAACACCTTCAACTCCAAATTATCAACACATTAATTTTGAGATCCTCTTGATCATTTTCTGATGTGTTTGTACTACAATATATTTTCTCTCAACTCCTCTATCAGAACTACAAGCTGCTCAATTATATAAAAAAAAATCTCATGATAAACTCACAAACAAATCCAACATTCTTATCTATATCACAATATTCATTTGGATGTGTTAGTTAATTGTCCAACAAATATGAGACAATGTCTTCGATCTTTTATCATAGCACAACATGATGGCATGGTCTTCATCCTCTACAAACTACCTAACAGTTATCCTGTAAGTTCTTGTTAGTGGGCAAAGGTGTATAATCGAACTTTCACTTAAACATGAAGGCTAGCAGATTGTTTGATTGATTCTGTGAATCTAGAATGTTTTTACTGAAAAAAAACTTACTTAAATGGGAACCAAAGTTTAAAATCCAAGCAAACTCCATTTCTATTACAGAAAATTATAAATGTGATGCATTTAATCTTTCTTCAGGAACATATTGTCAACAACGTTCCCAGAGAATCCAAGATGCATGTAAGTAGCATCTCTGGCAAGCAAACACCATTTGGATTAGGATAATGTAGTATCCAACAACAATAGTATTCAAAATTGATGATTTTTTTTACATATCACACCCAATGTGTCTAAATGATATGCAATGCATTCAATCTTGCAGCCAATCAATGATTTTACATCTGTAATCAGAGTGATGCATCTATCTAAACCAATCAAATTTATCAGAAAACATAAAACTACTCCAATGTACAAAAAGAATTAATTTAGTTAACGAGCAAAAATGGGAAGCAAATATTTTATAGTTCTTTCTAGAAGGAAAATTTAGGGCACTCATTAGGACAAAGGATTAGATGACGACAAGAGGTTAGACATTACCTCCTTCACCCAGTAATGATATGTTTCTCGAATATTAGTCTTCCTCCAGGCATTCAAGTCAAAAATATTCATCCCATATGCCCAAGCACATTCATTTGGGTCCAATTTATTAGCAATGAGAGGATGCGAGAAGTTGAAATATGTCCTAAACCTTTTACCCATCACCCATGAATCTTCACCTTTGCAAGTTAGGACAGCACCATTTACTTTCCCAGAAAGATCAATTTCCCATAATGGCGACAAGTCACGCTGAACAACAATGTCATCATCTAGAAACACCACCTTGTTGAGGTTGGGGAATAACTGTTTTAAAATTTAGAACAATCACATCATTGCCATTATTCAGGAAACAATTTATGAAGCAAACAAATCTGTACATCAAATATGGCAATGAGATGACAATCACAACCTGAATAAGATGCCTTCTGGCCATCCTTCAGGCCACAAACATAAACATTAATATGCCGACAAACTATTGCAGCAATCTCAGAGAGTTACGACAAACATGAAAAGCAAAGAACAATTATGTATTTCTTGCAAGTTGTTGACAACCTTATATACAACAGATTTCATTTGTACCTTTTATGACCATTATACAATGTTTTATACCTATATTCTAAGTATAGTAGGAGTTTTCACAATCATCACATGCTAAGAACTCAAAGTCACATGTTCTTGAAAATATCGAAGACGCATTTATTCCTACAAGATATCCATTAACCATGATTCACACATGGCATTCACATATGGCACGGAACATATTTGAATCCACTAAGAATTTCCACGTAGTGTAAAAGAATAATTTCTGTTTATAACCCATATATCTGAATCTGGTTAAGTAAAATCCAGTTTTAATTACCTTCACACATCAGCAATTTACCTAGGTCCATCTTTTAACTATCTGCAACAATGTGTTCCACTCATTTACTTCCATATTTGGATTTTCCACTTCATCTAAACATCAGCAAAACTCATTGTGTACATTTTATAATAGGTCACTGATTAACCCATATTTAAATTTTAGATATTGACACGAAAATTTCCAGAATAATCCATCAGCTGATCGCATTAAGGCTAACATGTGTCTAAATCAGGTCTTCCAAAAAACATATCAGAATTATTAAAATAAAACTAATTTTTTCAGGAGGATGGAAACATACAAATGCATGTATGTGCACATGATCTTAGGAGAACTTTAACATCCAGAAGCTAATGTCTGTGTACAGCTCATGAGAAAAGAGACAATCAAATTACAATACATTTTCCACCTTTATTCTCCCAACCTTATTTTGAAGGATGAAAATTTTGAAGGGCAGCAATAGCTTACATTATTAACTTTATCTTATTAAGCCTATAATATGACAATTGAAGTAATATTGGGATAAAATTGATAATGCAGCCAATAGCAAAGATAATGTATAATAGTCAAAGCCATGAAAGTGCTTAGTATGCATGCCTGGACCCAACAGCCTGATTCTTTAGTCCATACTACACAACATAGCAAGCATAGACTGATAAAAAAATTATCAGTATTGAAATCCCACCTTTTTCATGTTTGCAACAACAAAATTTCTGAGAAATTTTTTTTAGCAGAAGAGCTGGTATCAAAAACAAAATGTTCACACTAGCTAATTTACCTCAGGCAGGTATATGCGCAGATGGTTGAGCAGAGAAATATATTTAGGACTCCTCGCCTGCAATTTAGATGCAAAAACTCTTGGAGTATCTGTGACATCAGCTCCCGTGATATGATTCCCATGATAGTGATTTCTGACACCATTGTGATTTTCAATAGCTTCAAGAACAGGAACATTTTCTCTCGTTAACCAGCCAAACTGGTGGACACCTTTCACTTCAACAATAGCAAAGGGAAGAGGATTCAATGCAAACCATGAATGCATTCCGGGATAGGTCTTTTTGTCAGTTATGACATGGAAGACTACTCTTTCCGGATTTAATGAAGATGTAACAACTGAGTTGACCACTACAGAGGCTGCAAGAATGTTATCAGTGGCTAGGACAAAATGATGGTATGAATTATCTGCCAGCAGAGGTAGCAACTCAGGTGGTGGCAACTGTTTACGTGCTTGCGCATTGGATGAATATTCATCAGTAAGCCGTAATGAGAGACAATGTAAGCCTTTTGGAATAGACGTTGCTGCATAGTGCTTGTGCAGTTGCTCTGCCAGTCGAGATCTTTTCAACTCCCTGTCCATGCTTTCCATCTGCACAGAAAATGACAACTGATAAGAATACAGCAGAATAATTGGTACTGTGAAAAGAAAAGTTGTTAGTTTACATAGTTTTCCCCTAAATTTTTATCTTAAAACATGAAATTTCTTCAGTAATGGTTAGTCAGTTATTGATAAAACAATGGACATTACTGTGCACACAACTTATTGATACAAGATAATTCAATTTCAAAGTTTCTAACCTAATCCACCGTTCCTAATTGATTCCCCCAAAGGTCACATAATTGAAGATGATCAGATTCTTTCTAATAAATAGACACACCATAATCTGTTGAAAGAGGAAATGTACCTGGTAGATTTTAACAGTAATGCCTTACACAATCACTTCTAGAAGGACCAAACTAGAAACCATGGTTGTAGGATTGTAGGTCTGCTGCTCCTGATGCTCATTGATTCTATTATACTAGATGCTGAACTGCGTGATGTGCGGTACCATTTTAAGTAAATATATTAAAATTGATAAACATTTCTTGTGGTACCATTTTAAGTAAATATATTAAAATTGATAAACATTTCTTAATTAAAGTTGTGAGAAAAAAAAATCAAATGATTTTTTAGAAAAATGGCAATGGCATACGAATTAAATTTTATAGTAGAATTCAGAAATCTAGACTTATAGATTTAAGAATTTTGATGGAAAAATTAATTTCAAATTTATGGAATTACCTAATTCTTCGTAGAATAAATCAAAAAAATTATATGCTTAATTAGTTATAAAAATTATTTTCCTTAACTGCCTTTATTAAAAAAAATGCATGAGAAAATAAATATTATAACTAAAGTAATCCTACGAAATTTGTAATGAGATGGAACTTCAATTAATTATTTCATAGGCCCAAGCCACCTTTGTCATATGTATAAATCACACGTACGTATATATTCTAGTTTACATGCATGTTTAACTTGAAATTCATTTGGAAAATGATGAAAACCTTTCAGCCTAATACAAGAGGTTATCTGAATGAAAACCTGAGAAAGCAGAGAATAAAGGGATGCGAAGATTAACAAATTTCCAATTAATGCAAATGAATATTTGCATGACAAGTAATAGAATTTTCCTTTTTTACAAAAAAAAAACTGTCAATGGAAATGAAAAATCCTTCTATCCATTCATATTCTTTTAATTAGACACTTGCATCCTTCATTTCTTATTATGCATGCTAATACCTTTGAGCTGACATGGCCTCCTAAGAAACCCACCTCAGAATTGTTTTTTCCTTGATTTTACTTATAAAGGTGATGCAGTGGCATATAGGTTGATACCGATTGGCATATCTGGATCTCTTAGGACAAATATGCCAGTAAAGCAAGCAACACAATATACAAGTCCCTAGTAGACCAGCAGACTCTGAAATTTTAGTCCAAGATCAAAACAACCCCTAATTGCATGGGGAAAAAATCTAATAAAGTTCAATTGACACAAAGTTATCATTGTTTTTCATATTTATTTTTGTTTTTCATAACTTAGTTTTGTAACTCTACACTGTAAGAGTAGAAATAGAACTGTAACAAAATCAAATGCAAACAAGGTTCAACTCTGTGCCAGATTGCCTGATAGCAACCTCTGTTTTGTTAGAAGTTTATGAGAAACCACATCTTTTTCAAACATATGCATCAACACTAAGCACTCCTAGCATGAAGATTGCTTATTAATGCATCATATTCATTTTGGTATTTAAAGACTTTATCTACAAGAGGAGTAAAAGGGAAGCCTTGGCTTAACCGTAAAGTTATTGCTATGTGACCTCGTGGTCATATGTTCGAATCGTAGAAACAACCTCTTGCAATGCAGGGTAAGACTACATATAATAATCCCTTCCCCGGGACTCCACATTGGTGGGAGCTTCGTACACTGGGCTGCCCTTTTTTTCTTTTTCTTTTTTTTTGCTAAAAGAGAAGTTTTTGTTATAGAACTTAAACTAATATGATCATATCAAAGTTACCGATTTGCTAGTAATAGTAAAAAACACAAAAAATAGAATTAGAAAAATTAAAGCAAGTAGATATGAAGTAAAATAAAAAAATTAGGCCATGAATTTGTTTCTTATGATCACTTTCTCTTCTAAATTAAAGGAAACCAAAACAACCGTATTAAGCTTTAAAATTTCTCTTGGTGTTGAATCTTTGATATTTTAAACACCAAAATTGTAAAGATAGCATATCTATTTAGTTTTCTACTTCAACCAATATCACTTGTCAATCTTATGATAATGCTGTATGAATTTTTCCATGGCAAAATGTTGAGAATTTTTAATATACACGTGGCTAATAATGATAGATGGATTCTAAATGATAGTAGTCTAAAATGAAAACAGATTATTCATGATCTTACCAAAATGTCATGAAAATTACATATCCAATGATCATAAATAATTGCTGTTACCAAGTTTTGTTAGTCCCGGTTGTTCCATCATAATCATCAACTATTTTGTGTCAGGTACATGGATTATGTCCCAACATTGGGATCTATGCATTTTATAATTCTATACAGCTACTAATATTCAGATCCCTTGAATAATTTTGATGACATTAATTTGCTTTGCTTGGTCATCTCTATTCCTTCAACATCAACTAAAAAAAATTCTGCTTGTCCAGCTACAGAATCCATTAGTCACCTTTTAACATGTCCATATCATCTTCCCCTTTTTTTTTCTGATTCTACCATTGATTCAAGTTACATTCTTTGTTTGATTACCACAATAGCAGCTTAGCATCAACATTCTGCAACCTCAACTTTTTGCAGAACATTCTTATAACATATAATGGATTATAGAAAAAATTTTAAAAAATCCTTTAGCCTAAGGGTAAGGGGCACAAGATAGTATCATAAAACTTGAAAAGTTTTTATTTCCATTTCCCATCATGTATATCTCTATCAATATCTTCATTTTGAATAGCATATTCAAGGTATCTAAATTTCTTATTAAAAATCCATGCCATCCATCTATTTCATTTATTCAGGCAGTTATATTTCTGCATAGATTGAAACATTTGGGTTCTAAAATTTCTCTCCACAATTCAAGCTTTGAGCTTAAACTCTACTACACCAAGAAGATTTATCTTGAATATAATTGGTAAGTTCAAGATTAGTCTCAATTCTGTGGGAATGGCCAAATATTTGAAACCTAAAAAAAAGGGAAGGATGTGAAATTATAATTCAACTATAGAAAAATATCCATGGAACAAACCCAATAACACAAAAGAGCATCTCCATAAAGTTCAGAGAACCGGAAGCAAACAAGAACCAGATCCTCTCTTTATAAGAATTGCAATGACCTAGTGAATATTTATTTTCTCAAACAAACAAACAAATCCTAAATAATGGGCATAAAAGATAAGCAAATGGCATACCGTTGCCTTCAACCTTATAGCAAATGTCTTGGCATTATCCTGGTTATTCTTCATGTCTGAAAGAAACTCACTGAAAGAGTCTGGCACTTTTAATCCAGCTGGAATTTCCTCAGAGTTTATTTGGTCAAGTAACTTGTATAGATCTTTAACAAGTTTCTGCATATGCATTTAGTTGATTCAGTGTATGATTCCATTTCCACGACAAGAAAATGCTTGTTAATCATGAATTTAAGTAGTGAAGAAGAGAAAATACGACCTCAGAACCATCACCTCCTCGACCAAGAAACTTTGGACCCAGTCGTCTTCCCAGACAATCTGAAACAAATAAGTTTGATTCAATTTATTTGCCAATGATGAAGTTCTGCAGTGATTTATACCTTCTGGCAGTATACATTTAATAAAGTGAGATAGTCAGATACTCTAATTTAAACTATCTTGTAAATTCTTCACATTGATTCACTTGTAGAACATGCTTGTGGAATACTCCAGATAAATCCAACATAAAAGGTAGTATTTAAGTTTCAAATAGCAGCTCATTGGGAAATCCATGACCTAATAACAATAGACAGAAAGAGACAAGCTAAATGCATGAGGGTGAAAGTGCCTCTAGAGGTTAAGTATGCAAATATTCCAGAATGAAGAATCAAGAAAATCAATTGAAGCATTTCCATAAGTAATCTCAATTGTCATGGGGCTCTTACATATTCAAAGACTTGAATTCATTATTACACAACTGCTTAATAAAGAGCAGGTGGCTGAAGAAATGACAAAGAAAGCTTATAAGACATTACAAATAAAGCAAAAAAGTATATGTAACCCACAAAATATCACATGCTTTAGGAAAATGATCGCCCAAACATCATAATCCACCACATCTCACTGCTAACAAGCCATCAGAGAAAGCTTATAGAAGTAGCAATCCACAAACAAAAGGAACACGCAAATGTCGATGGCAAAGACAACAAGGTAAATACTTGACATGGAAACTAAAAATCACAATATATATGTAGAAATTGATTAGCAGTTATAAATTGCTTCAACATGAATACCCTGAGATGATAAGAAAATTGAACATAATAAATCTAACAATATAAACAGAAGTAAATTATGAAGGTCTTTGTTTACTCAATCAATAATCAAATAAAGGAGGAAGAACAGAAATGTGAAAAGGCATTTAGAGGACATTCACAAACAGTCAATAAATTGTGCAGAGAATGTTGAGACACAAAAGAATTTTCATATGCAACTGCTAAACTGTATTTGACTATAACGGTAGAAAACACACATAAATAGGTTCAAGATTGGTTAGCCCTCGTACATTTCGCCTTCAAAATTAGATAGAGGTCGTCATAGAAAAAAAAAATCAGATCAAGTTCAGAAAAGCTTCAAGATTCTGCACAATGACCCTAAAGTTCGTCCCAAAGAATTGAAATGCTGTGGCATTCTCAACAGTGGAACTACATCTAATCCTAGATCCATAATAAAGAATTGGAATGGATAATTTTGGTAAACCGCCAATTGAAGGAACAGGTGCAAGAAATATGGCAATCCAAAACATCAAAGCCAAATTCATAATCTAAATATAACGAATTTGGATCAAATGATACAAAAAATCATCAAACAGAAAATTGAATGACATGTTTTGGTAACTAAAAATGAAAGGGAACAAGTAAAGATCGAATCTTGCAGTCAGCAATAACATAAGCAGAATCTGGTGACAAATTACATCCATTTCGAGATCCAGAATATGCGTTTCCCGAACCTACCCAAGGAGGAGCACTTGTTGACGCCCTCGAGGGTGACGACGGCGGTGAGAATGAAGACAAATGGCAAAAGAAAGGCGAGGATGAGAATGGTGTGGAAGAGGGTCCGGTAGGAGAAATGACGGGCCGCGACCTTCACCTTCATCAAGTCCAGAAACCCATTGCTGCTCGATATCGTTATGCTTCTCATGCTAGGCGAAAACCTAATCTGCATCGTGGCCACTGCGCCAGCTGCGACTTGCCGCCGGCCCTCACAGCTGCGGCGTCTCCGTGGCGGCGCCGGCCAGAACAGATTCCCAGCCCCCACCGCCTCCGAGCAAAAGAGCGCGCTAACAAATCGCCAGGGCAGCAGGGGAACGAATCAGAGGCGGAGATCAGGTACCGGCAGCTGAAAGATCGGATGTGGAAAGGCCCCTACGTGCCAGCATATAGTCCGCGATCGGAATCGCTAGAGAAAGCTGAGAATTCGTGTTCTTGTTGGCTTTGATCTCTCAAATGTGGCGAAATGTTGCGCGGTGAGATCTTCCGCCCAGTTCAACGAAGAGAGAGAGAGAGAGAGAGAGATGCGTTAGGTCCTCGAAACCAATGCACAATTTGTTACTCGTTTGGGAATTAATTTCTTTTATCTGATTATTTATTAAATTTCCTTTTCCCCTTCGATTCCACCGGCTTTCTGCCTGATTGTCATAAAAACTAAATTGTTATTTATTTTTAGATTATTCCAAATATTTTAGGACGACATAAATTCTAAATATTTATTCTCAAACATAAATAAATATTTTCTGATAGTGGTTGATAAAAAAAATACATTTATTGTTTTTTAAAATAAGATGAAAATGCGCTTTCAATTCTTATCCTATACATGATTTTATTTAGTGATAACGAACATGTTTATTTGTTGTCTTTGTGTTAATTTTAGATTTAACTTTATTTAGTTACGACGCACATTTATTTTGATTAGAATCTAAAGGTCTTTGTTATTTTGTTATAATAACGATAACTTGCGTCATATACCTTTTAGTTCACCGTTATTAGAAAAATTAAATATAACATCTGATATGCCCCGCACCGGTATATTGAACAGTACGTGTTTCAACCCCGCACCGGTATATAGCACAACCATCAAAGTTTGAAAATTACGAAAATGACATATAACTGGTACATTATGCTGACATCCGTAATCCATGGCCCACCAACCATCTGCGGGACCCATTTACTGACGTGGCATGTCAGTCGGGTAGCACAATGGGTACCGCTTGGGTTTCTTTCTTCACTCGACAATTCAAAGGTCAAAGTCAAAGTGATATAGTCAACGCCCGGTCGTACCGTTCGCCGCGATCCAACCGTAGGAACGACGGACGGTTTTATATTGTGCCGGCTCAAACATCCAACGGTGAGATCTCGAGTCACTGTCTCCGTCAAGTCTTGCTCTTCCGCTTTCTGTAAAACTTCCCGGAATATCTTGATATCCTACAGCTAGCTTTCTCCTTATTGATGGAAGCTAATGGTGCCCACAAAGTCAGGTCAATCAAAAATGAAGGTACACATTTGAGTAATTGAACTCGAGTAGAGAAAGTAGCATCGATTTTCTTCTCTCTGGTTCTTTGACGTCGATGCTGCAGCCATGGGACGACAACGACGAAGAAGAAACGAAGCCAAGAGGAAGGCAGAGAGGTTCTTCCGGGATTCCAGTACTTTCTTCTAAGCAAGGAGGGAATTTGAGCCACCGTCTAGGTTTTCAGTGTGTAAATTCCTCCTCTTGCTGTCTTCTTGTTGAGATTGCTCACAACCTCGGCGCTCTGCTTCTCGTCTGCGTTGAATCACTAAAAAGGAGGTTTGGAGCTGGAAATCATCAGGTTGGTTCCTTCCTGTGCTGGCTCTTGTTGTTGTTCTTGTTCAAAATCCTGCAATTTCCGGCTTTGATTTTGTGGTTTGCATCTGGTTCTTCAGAAACTAGGTCAAATATTCAATTGAAGCAAAAAGAAAAATCCGGAAGACGAATGATTTGTTTGGTTGTTCACGTCTCTCCTTCAGCTACAACTTCCATGAATGTTCCTCCTTGTTCCTAACATTCGTAGCTGTTAGGGTTCCATATCGATTTCTTCCCCCCTCCCCCCCCAACTAACCCGTCTGATTCTGTGGGTTGATTCTTCCTCTTGTTCCAAAATCTTAATTAGACGGAGCTCGAACTGTTTCTAAATCAGACAAAAGAAGGATCTCCTCCTTTGTAGTTAGGATCCAATAGGCATCTTTCTATGGCAGCTGGTTGTATGCCTTTAGCAGCTTCTCAGGTAGAAGGTAGGCATGTTGTGCAGGAAGAGACTGAAAACCTATCTAGTGATGTGGTAGAAATGATTGCAGACCTTGGGGTTCAGTTCTCCAACTTGACAACTGCAGAAGAAGTATCGATATGCGACATTGATGAGCAGTTGAAAGGATTACACAACAAGATCCTCAACTGGGAGCCTGAGAAGTCACTGATATCTGACTTGGTACAAGGTGTGGATGTAGTCCTGGAGCTTAAAGAGGTTCTTGGATTGTTGCATTCAAGCAGTGAAAATGAAAAACACAATGAGCTCCTGATTTTTGCCGAAAGCATTCTTCAGATAGGAATGGCAAGACTTGAGGATGAGTTTGTGGAACTTCTAGCTTCTTGTTACCAGCCATTAGATCCTGGTAACACTTCCTTTCCTTCTGCAGAATATGAGAGACTGGACTTCTCGAGCAGTTCTTTTGGTGAGGAGACAATCGATAACGCACCAAAGAGTGATGTCACTAGAGAGCCTGACAAAGTTGGTGTTGCTCCAATCCAACATGGTCTAGTTTCTGATATTGTATCCATTGCCAATCTGATGTCTCGATCCAACTACAACAAAGAATGTTGCCAGGCATATGTCTTGAGCAGGAAATGTGCGCTTGAGGAATGCTTGTCTGCTCTCCAAATCGAGAAACTTAGCATTGAAGAAGTGCTCAAAATGGAGTGGAAAGTTTTGAGTTGCATGATAAGGAGGTGGAACCAAGCAATGCAGACTTTCGTTCGGGTCTGGGTTGCCAGGGAGAGGCAGCTCTGTGATCTTGTCTTTGGGCAACTTCCAAACTCAGTCAAACAGTCTTGCTTTCTTGATATTGTAAAGAGTCCTGTCCTTCAACTTCTTAGCGTTGTCATGGCCATAGCCATTTCACCTCCAAACCCAGAGAAGTTGTTTCAGACACTTAATACATATGAGGCCTTAAAAGATCTTCTTGTGGACATGGAGCAGTTCTTTCCGGACGACGACGACGACGGTTCTAATGTTTTGACGGAATGCAATGAAGTTGTAACGAGATTAAAAGAATCTGTGAGAAGAACCCTAGAGGAGTTCCAGTATAAAATTCAATCAAACATTTCTTCCACTGCTTTTGCTGGAGGTGGCGTCCATCATCTTACAAAATATGTAATGAACTACATAAAGGCTCTTTCTGCGTACAGTGAGACCCTCAATTTGATTCTTGAGAGCCCTCGTGAGAAAGAACATTCACTGTCAGAATGCAATAGACAGAGTTCTTCCCCTCTGACTTGGCATTTGAAGCGAGTGACTGCAATTCTGGAAGAAAACCTTGATCACAGATCCCAACTTTACCAAGATGGATCTCTTAAGAATATCTTCATGATGAATAATATCTTGTACATGGTTGACAAAGTAAAAGGTTCTGACCTAAGAAGCCTCTTGGGTGACGAATGGATTCGTTCACACATCTGGAAATTCCAAATGCATGCACGAGAATATGAGAGGACCTCATGGTCTTCTGCCATCTATTTTCTGAGGGAAGAGGGTATTTGTAAGCATAATTCTAGCTCCCCTTCTGTGTCAGTTCTCAAAAGCAGATTCAGAGGCTTCAACCTTGCATTTGAAGAGGCTTACAAGGCACAGACTGCATGGATAGTTCCTAATGAAGAACTCCGTGAAGATCTGAGAATTGCTCTTTCTGCCCATCTGATACAAGCATATCGGACTTTCGAAGGTAGGTATGCTACCCATCTGGATGGTGACAAAAACCATGAGAGATACCTCAAGTACACATCAGATGACTTAGAAGATTTCTTGCTCGATCTCTTTGAAGGTTCCCCCAAGTCATTGCAGAGTCAGCGAAGGCGGTGACCTTCATGCGGTCTTGAAATTGCTTCAAAGTGTATGTATCTTGTATAAGTCTTCAGGATCTGTTATCAAATGCCTGCAGACAGAAGATGCACCTCCAGTGCGAAATCCTTAGAAATCCAGGTCATACTTATTCCCTTTTCCCTTGTGTAGATGTACGTTGGCAAACTCTTTCTACATAGATGCATTCTCTTCATTTGACTTGGAATATATTTATTTTGCTAATATCATTAAGTAGCTGTGGGATCACTCATCTTGTTTTCACTAATGGCAAAGGTTGCAGTTCAACCAATATTTCAGTGTAATGACTTGCTACCAATGAGCATTCATAGTATATATACATGTGCTATACCTTCTAAAGCATCTATGTGATCCTTTTCCTGCTCCTCCAGTTCTCCATGGAGGAAATTAAAGGTCTCAAGGAAAAGATTTGACCGGATGAAGTTGATGATATGTTTCAAAATTTTTGGTAGTTCACATGAATTAAAGCACACGACAGTTGAAAATAGAGATATTAGCTTTTCATGAAGATAAAATGAGTTTTATTTATAAGTGAGTTTAACATATTAATGCTCTGCCAATTTGGTGATCATTGTTTACTAGCGCAGGCTTCACAATTATGCCATGCTCAACAAATAACTAAACCCATCGGTAAACACCTCAGTTTGAGAGTAAAAACACTTCCCCGTTGTTATTATGCCAGTAATGCAAAATCTAACAAGCAGGAAAGCATATTTCAAGATATATTGAGTGAAGCTTCAAATTCAGTTATGAGAAACACTTGAAAGCTCAATATCAATTGCAAACTTTGCAGGAATCATTCAGAAGTAACTTTGCAAACTTTGCGTGAAGAGTTAGATTCGCAAAATGCTTCAAACATGGCTTTTCATGCAAATTTCAGTAGTTTCCTTTTCAAAAAAAAAATGTCATGCTAGAACATCAGACAATAAACACTGACAATGAATACCTTGTCAAGAGATAAAAGAGAATACCGAGCGTGATGGACACTTGAAGGGCTTGCAAAGTAATAAAGTTATACCGAGCCCAGCAGTGATGGACACTTGAAGGGCTTGCACCTTCTGCATTTTATACAAAATTAGAACCCTTACACACTTGCACCTTGCTCAATATACAATGGGTCATAAATAGATCCTAATTAAATTGTTGTATTAATCAGTGATTGACCAACAAAATTTTTGTATGACAATTTCAACGACGAAATATACATTTGACGAATAGATCCGTCATTAATTTGTGTTTTTGTGGTTGTTGATGAAGTAGTTCTAACAAATTTTCCAAAGAGTTAACTCTGCTCTCGTGCAGAGGGAATTCTTTTACCACTAGAACAGAATCTTGGGAAAAGCTCAAGCTTTCATCAATTGATCCTTTTAGGTTAATCATCCATGGAAAACAGCATTCTTTGAACATGTTGTGCAGTAGGTGATCCCTGTCTGGTTTTCTCTAAAATCTGCTTGATTAGAAGCTTTATTTCATCGTCTTCCTCCTCATCATTATCATACTCATGATCGATCTCCCGGTACAATGATTCCTTGTTCTTCAATTTCTGAAACCCAATTGATTCCCTCCCAGGAGATTTTGGTTCATGCATATCCTGTACTGAATTCTCATCCGATGAATCACATTGGTCTTTCGAATAAGTCGTCATCGGTCGGTTTTCCTCCATGTTCGATGCCCGCGCAAACTCTTCATAAACTTCATCGTAGGCATCCAGGGCTTCTCCGGTGAGGTTCAAGCACAATGGCTGAACCAACGCAGCGGTTCCTGCAGTGCCAATTGGGCCATCCAGATTCGAGGAAGATCCCACGTCGCTGCTGGATGAAGCTCTCTGAGACAGATGGTGATCTGATTCTAGCAATTGGAGTTGCTTCTGTGTTTGCTTGAGTGTTCCTTCTAGCTCTTTAATGTGTTCTTCGAGCCTGAATTGAATCACTCTGTGCAGACGTAAACTCAACTCTCGAGGCGAAACCGAATAGTTCGCACTGTGTGTCGGGTTCTCTGGGGAGCTGTTGCTTGCATTAGTGGCCTGGTCCTCACAGATCCTACCAGGGAGTCTATCTGCTTTTAGTTCTCCATCTGCAAAATCAGCTATTAGGTCTGGATCAACCTGCAACAAGAAATTCCAAGTGTTAGAAAAGTTGCAACACTATCAGAAGCCAGTGTTAGACCAAAATCAGTAATCATAGAACCTCATATAGGTTTCTGAAGAAAGCTAGGAACAAGCATAAATATCATGTAGCATTTCTTTGCATTTAGCAAAAATATCAGCAGTTATATTTAATGTTTCTAAACTTTTAACAAAAGAAAAGGAGCATGCATTTGGATATAATTCACTCAGAATAAGAACACAAGAATTACCACAGTTTAGCTTTCGATTCACCTCTAATCGTCAAATTTAATGTGAATAGTCGATACTCCTCTCTTTGAAACAAGGGGCGTTCTATGCATGCTTCAAACAATTTTGCTTTCTCTTCATATTAATATATTACCATATATCTAGAGTCAATAATTTTCTATATTTTTTATTTGCACATGCAATTGCTATATGGTCCTCATTAAAATCAGCTTAAGCAGCAGCATTGGCGCCCCAAGTGAGAGGTTTTCAAAACCATGAGCATGATCGAAACTCTGATGATGCTTGAATAACCCAAAAACAGATCAGAGTAATACTATAGGTAAACCATACTTAAGTGGGTTATAAAAAGTGGGAATTAGCCAGCTACTCGAGGGAGTGTAATTGTGATGCATCATATTCGAAAGCACGAATCACCATGGAAAAGTGCAGGTTATATATAAGTGTTTGCTTTTAGCTCAAGAAGTGCATGATAACTAGAAACACATTGGACTTACCTCAGCAAGTGCTGACATTTTTCCATTGAGACTTGAAGAACTAATGCTTAGTTCTAATTTCTCCAGCTCAATTTCAAGCTCCGCTTCTATTTCACTCCTCGACACTTCCACAGGCAAGCATATATGGTTATTCTCATCCTTCATAATACTTGGTTTCTGGTGCCCACCAGCTTCATGAGCCAATTCTTTTACAGTTACGATATCCTTCATCTCCAATTCCTCTTGCAAATCATGAACCAAGTCCTCTGAAGTCTTCAACATGTCATTTAAATTCTCTATTTCCTTTTTGCTTGATAGTATACTCGATATGGTTCCAAGGCTAACTCCAACAGAGAAGACATGTAACACATCAACTGAACCTGGAAACAAGTACTGCTTATTAATGAGCAGAATATTCTCATAAACTTAATCCAGAAGCTAATGAGAATATAAAACAACTAAGAAAACTTATGGCACAATTAAGCTAGACTAACTACATTAGCCAGTTCATTGACATGCCACATCCACACGACATCATATTTCAGTGCTGATATAGGGAGCACATGCCATATGGCACACAGTTCATCCATGAGAATGACATGGCACTGATTTACCCCCAAAAAAGAATTTAGTTTCTCCATATCCAATTCCAAATGGATGATGCCTAGGAGCCATGTGAATGATATGCCATTGGCAACATGCCCATGAATTGGAAATCACTATTTGCTCAACCTAAATATGCATTCATCATCACTCAAAACTCAAGTATATTAGAAAAATGGTGGCTGAAATACCTTTGCGATGAGTAAGCCTCCGTGGCCTTCTAGCATTGGAAGGATCTAACTTATCAGGCAGTGTTTGTCTGCTCTTTCTTTTTGGTGTTCTAAATTCAGGAAGATGAGAAACTCCAAATATACTCTTCATGTTTGTGTTGTCTACACCACTATACAAATTTATGTCAGCAGGTCCATAACTAGATTTGCTAATTATGTTGTTTCCATCAGTAACAACAAGTGGCCTCATGCTTGATAAAGCGGAAGAAGGAAATGAACTGAAAGCAAACTCTTCAAATTCAAAATTTCCATCGTACAGGTGAGGGATGAGGCAGTTTTCCAAGGAAGGAAGAGGTCTAGTTGATTTGCGGCGAGAATATCTGCTTCTTAGAGAGCTTTGACCTCTATCGTGTGTAAAACTCAGATTAACACTCCTCGAGGAGCTCTCTGCGAGTGAGTTATTACTGAAATCATCAATTCCACTCCCTGTTATCTCGGAATGATCACCATGCACCTTCATCATTTCCTTGTCCTTTGGATAACTTCCTTTTCTGAAAATCCATGGCTGCAAACTTAGAAGAGATCCATGGTCCCTGACATACTCCCCTGGATTCATTAAGGGATCTCCATTAACAAAATCTTCAACAGAAGAACGTTCTGCATCTCGTTTAGAAGCTAATTTCTGAAAAATACTGCATCCTGAATGCACCATATTCTGATTGGCCTGCTTGTCCATTTATATGACTAGCTTGATCTTCTTGCCGAACTGAAAAAATAATATTTCTGACAGAATCCCTCCTTTCTTTCACGGTGCTGAAATAAAGAAGGCGCTTGCTATCTACATATGACTTGGACGTGCAGATAAAAACATACCGTTCCGAACCCCCCAAACCAAGATAACCCTCTGATGCCTCAAGTTGCATACAGTAGGGCCTCCAAGGATTTAAACATCCGATTGCTGAAATCAAAAACACAAATCAGGCGCCAAAAAGAAGGTCGGATCTTTAACAAGGAAATCCAAGAAATGGCAAATCCGGTGCCAAATCTCCAGCTTTCATCACCAACCCCGCGATCGTTGAGCCAAAAGAGAACCGCAAAGGGAGCAAAAACAGATGACGGCGTGAGATGAAAGCGTCAATGGAGGTAAGCCATGATCATCATCCAGAGGAGAAAGACGAGAGGAGCCTGAGGTATGAGGCCGGGATTACGATAGCCCACGCCCCACGGACGAGGACAGCAACATCTGCCGAGGGAGCCTCCTGCCACAACCCCACTTCTTCCGTCGCATCCGAGCAGGGAATCCAAAACCTAAGAATTAAGATGAAGATTTTTCATCAACGTTATCTCTTCCTCTTCTTTCATAGGCGCATCTAGTTGGGTCCCACAGATGGAACACAAACACTTTCGCTTTCTGCTTGAGGTATACAACGGGGTTAATAAATAAAGTAGCTTTAAAATCTCATCTGGCCATTTGAAATTCCAAATGACGTGCTCACGTTGGACATTTTTACCCTTAAAAGAAATGGTGAAAATACAACCAATTTGACCCGTTTTGTAAGATGAGAAAATCTCTCCCAAGCTTAAGGATTAGTTTATTTTTGTGTTTTTAATTGTGTACAAAAACAATATATAGTTTTTTTTTTTAAAAAAATAAATTTTACTGTCATTCATTTATCAAAAATAAATGAATCTTTTACGTTAAATTTTATTCTTTATAAATTTGCAAAAGAGCATACATTTTCTGCATCAGAAAAAAAAAAACACACACAAGGAATGAATTGTATTAGTCGAGATGAGTAACTCTAGTAGCTGTAACAATAGATTTTTGTGTTTAAAAAAAAAGAAAAAAAAAAGAGGCCAATTCAATCCAGTTGAAGTGGTCGAAGACCTCTACTTGAACCAAGTTGGAAGGAAATGTAGAAAAAAAAAAGAAAAAAAAAAATCAATTGCGATTGCGATTGCGTTTGCGGCCGCGTTTGCGATTGCGAAAGCGATAGCTGAAAATACTTTCGGGTAAAGAAAATTCTACTTCTTTCTTTAAAGCTTCCGCATCCTCATCATCTGGTTTCTGGTAGAGAAAAATATTTGTTAGCACTTCAACTTTATCAATTTGTTGCCAAATTGAAAACAGTAGTATACATAGAGCTGGTGGAATTAGTAGATACAGATAGACAAAGAACAACAGTGTGTTTTACTTACTAAAGATAGCAACAATGCTAATGAAACACTAACCAAAACTTAACTATGATAACAAGAACACAAGAAAGGGGGCAACATTATTCTTGTTTAGACATTAAATAAAGATGGCATGGTAATTATACAAGTTGAGGCAGTTTGATTTGGCAAAGAGTCAAGGAACTGAAAGATAACATAATTGAAAGGATCTAAATGACTGGCTTAGGTATCGCCAATGACATGGCCAAGCTTCTTAATGACTCAAGTATCGCAGACAATGTCAATCGGAGGTGTTTAAACTTATGACCTTGTATATGTGTATCATATCTTTCTTTCAAACTATATCGCAAGAAAAGGAAAAAAGACTTGAACACAAGCTTTAGCAACTAAAAATATATCCCAAACTGATAAAAAGTATAAAAAAATTGCTAGTGATTTTGTCTCACCATTGCTTCTAAATTGTAAAAGCGATCTAGCAACTGCAAAACATCCTCCGCCTTGAACTGCCTATCGGAGCTGCAATAGCGAAAGCATCGATTTGTTGTACATTCAGAACATAAATTCTTGTACGAGACTATTCATATCCCCTATAAACATTATGAAACTAACCTCTTTTGCAAAAACTCGATCATCCCGTAAAGAACAAAATGACGGTGGATGCCTGCGGTTGACAACAGTTCATCAAAATGGAAGAACAAGATAAGGATTGGTATCCACTAACACTCATCGTAATCGAGGAACTTAGAGTATCATCAATTCATCGATCTGTAGAGCAATCAATTTCAAAACACTATCCTTGCGACCATAATCAATTCATGATCAGTAGAGCAAACAATTCAGTTGATTCTAACTATATTCAACTTAACTTATACCGACATAAGTAACACTATCCTTGCGATCTTGCCCAAGTTTGTCAAAATTTCAAAACTTATATATTAATATTATATATTTCCAATCTTCTCGTCAAGAATATTATATGTTAATACAAGATTGTTGATAAGAATCAAGTCATACTTATTACTGAATATCCAAAACCAAGATTTAATCATATTAGGAGAAGACAGTTGCAAAAATTAAGGGTACTGAGATAATTCTGGTGTTGACAGTGAGAAATTAGGAGATAAATACGATTGAGTTTATAGAACAACAAATACAAAAGAAAATGTAAGAGAAAGATTTATTGCAACTGATAAGACACGGCAATTGCAAATTCTGGAGTTTTCTATAGATATATAAAAAATATATGAAGAAGCATCACGTTTAACTTCTATTGTGGGAGATTTTTATAATTCCCTCGAAAAGAGCTTAGAGTTTTCAACTCAGAATAAAGCATTTCTTCCAAAAGATTGGGACTCACCATGCTTTCTTCGTTCAACCCAGAACATCACACTAATAATTCCCAAGCAAAAACAAGGAGTTCAATGCTTCAACCTTTTACTGGTTTAGAGACGAATAAGGACAGAAACAAATCCAAAAATACTAAAGGAAGAAACTAAAATCCAACATTTGCAAGATTACTATGAACTCACCCAGCAGTCGAGCAGGATGATAAAATTCCAGAGCTTGCAAAAACTTCAGTTCTAGTTCAACCTCCGATTGATCCTGATGAAACCCACAATCAACATAAATCCACGTAAAGGAAACAAAACCTCATAAAAAACATTCCACATCGACAGGAACAAAATGGGATGTAGAAATCAACAATCAGGGAGACGAGAAAAAAGAAAGACAGTGAGAAGATTAAGAACCTTGGGCGGGGAGCGAGGGGACGGCTGGGACGGCGGCTCCGGGGCAACGAACTGATTCGAGGGTTCCTCAGCCTTCTTGTCCGTCGATTCTGGACTCGCCCCTGATCCGAGAACTCCACATAAAGAAGGCGAAGAGAAAAACTCCAAACGGGAAACCTAAGAAATCTTCACAGATCGAATCGAACGAAACCTTGTTCGCCTTCTTCATGCTCCTTCTTCTCGGTTGTTTTGCCCTGGTCGGCGTCGGCGTCGGCGTCGGCGCCGGTGCTCGACGAGGGTTGGCGCCGTCGCCGCGATTTGGATTTCTTTTGTTTCCGTTTCATTGGTTTCGAACAAATTAATAACAATTCTCCACGAAGTAATTTTACTGAATGGGTAACAGTAACTATATATATACAATATCAGGATTTTGATACGTTGGGCGCCTTAGCTGCGTTCCAAGCGAGACCCATATCGGAATTCAGCATTGCCGTTGCGTTATCCAGCCACCTATGCCCCCCGTGAATTCGATCCCATCGCGGTCCCCGTGAATTCGATCTCATCGCAGCCGACAGTGAGCATAATTTTCGACCGTTTAGCGTCGGATTCCGAGCACTAATCGGCCGAGAAACTCATCCCATTGAACCGCCGATCGGTTGCGCATCAATCGCGCCCCGTCCGATGGCCAGAGGTGGTCGGACCGCACGGCGACGACGATGGATTACGACGTGGGTCTCGCGTGGAGCACACGGGCGCGCAGCGTAAGATACGTAATGTATCTGCTTTCATACTAGGATTTTGATATGCTGAGTGACTTACGTTGCACGCACGTGCACTCCACGCGAGATCCACGCCGGAATCTAGCATCATCGCTGCGCCGTCCGATCGCCTCTGGCCACCGGATCGGGCGCGCCACTGTCGATCGTGATCTTTAATAATTTTCGACCGTTTGGCATCGGATTCTGGGCGCTAATTGGCCGAGAAACTCGCCCCGCCAGACCGTCGATCGGTTGCGCATCGATTTCGCTCAGTCCGTCGAGCAGAGGTGGTCAGACGACTCTGCGGCGATGCTAAATTTCGGCGTGGGTCTCACACGGAGCGCACGGACGCGCAGCATAAGGTACGTAGTGTATCTGCTTTCATACTAGGATTTTGATATGCTGGGCGACTTGCGTTGCGTGTCTGTGTGCTCCACGCAAGACCCACACCGGAATCTAGTGTCGCCGCCGCGCCGTCCGGCCACCTTTGCCTGTCGGATCGGGCACGATCAATGCGCAACTCGTCGACGGTCCAACTTTCTCAATCGGTTAGCGTCCGAAATCCGGTGCTAAACAGTCAAAAATTACCAAAGATCGCGGCCGAAATCGGACGCCCGATTTTGGCGATCGATTTCGGCCGCCATTCGGCCAGCCGACAGTCGAATCGCGGTCGATCGAGTGTAGCGGACGGACCGACATCAGTTGTCATCCGTCCGTCATCGGATTCCGACCGTGATTAGGTCGGAATTCAGCCCGATCGCGGCCGACAATGGGCGCACCACTGCAGACCATGATCTTTGGTAATTTCCGACTGGTTAGCGCCAGGAATCGGGCGTTAAACAGTCGGGAAACTTGCCCTGTCGACCGGTTGCGCGTCGATTGCGTCCGGTCCGACGGCTAGAGGTAGTTGGACGGTGCGATGACAACGCTGAATTCTGAGGTGGGTCTCGCGTGGAGCACACGGACGCACAGTGTAAAGTAAGTAGTGTATCTGCTTTCTACGATGCCAGCAAAAAAAATAAGTCCTTTACTTTTTTTATTATCATTAAAAAAACCATATTAAAAAAATATCAAAAAAACTATTTTATTTTTTCATCTCACAATATTTTTTATTTCGAAATTGTTAAAATAATTTTAGCCAAAAAATATATATATTAAAACTCAAAGCCGTCCGTTCTACTCTAAATGTTTTTAATTTTAACCCTGATAAAACAAAACTTTTTAATACTACAATAATAGACATCAAATCTTATCTCATTAAGCATGATCAGCTATATGAATCCTTCTACACGGTCATTAAACTCTATCCCCTACTATATCGTCATATATATTTAAATAAATTTTATCTTATTTTATTATTGTTAATTAAGTCTTTTTTGGTTTAGCTCTTTCTCATTTGATGTATATATTTATCATCGTTTCACATCGTCTAACTGGAACATTTATTGATCGAACGTGTCTCTCAGAACTTTTTTTCAATAGATGCAATTCCGACTTTTTTTTTAATACTCTTATTTCTTATTATGTCTATCCTCGTATGTTCGCACATTCATTTAAACATCTTCTTCTCTGTAACTTTCATTTTTTTGCACATATGCTAGAGTCGTAGTCCAATATTCAACGTCATATAACATAGCGGGTCTAATCATCATTTTGTAGAACTTTCTTTTAATTTTTAGAGGTACTTTACAATTATATAAAACACCCAACACTTCTTTCCATTTCAACCATCTTATTTATATTCTATGTAAGACATTTCTCTCAATTCCTCCATCACCTTATAAAAAAGATTCTAAATATTTAAAGCTTTTAGTTTCAGACAACTCGTCATATCCTATCTTAACACTTGTCTTATTACGTCTAATATTACTAAACTTAAATTTCATATATTCTATCTTTCACTCCGGTTAAAATTGATTAAAATTGATTTAAAAAACTTTTTAATATTAATTAAAATTTATCTTAGTTAAAATTGATGGAAATGCTTATTACACGAATTAATTGGCACTAAAAAACATTAAAGATGTAACGACAAGATGTGATTTGTTTGATCGACAACGCTTATTCGTTGTCATCTATAGTTTTCTACTTTATTTGAAAGAGATTGTTAACTTGTTCTTCGAAGCATGTTTGTGCTCGAGCCTCTTTCTCCGCCGTTACATCTTGTTTGATTCTTAGAAGTATATTCTAATTTCATTTAGTTTATATTCATCGATCAACATCACCGTAACAATAGTTAAGTAGTCGCTATTCAAATTTTTTTTTATTCGATTCTCAATTATAATATATTGTAATAATTTTTTTTAAAATAGAATCTTGATTTATCTAAATGATTAATGATTAAAGAGTTGAATATCTAATGTTAATAATAAAAAATAGTCCCTATCAACATTTATAATAATTGTAAATAACAAAAATACTAAAAACCAAAAAAAAAAAAACTAGGTTAGTGTTATGACCGATGTTAGTAGAGTGTGGTATACGTGAAAATTTAAATGGATGAATATATAGATGAGGCTTTCGTCTCTATGAGATTTTAGGTGGCGTTTAGTTGGAGAATGGGAATAAGAATGAGAATAGGTTTGATAGTATACTGGAATGAGAATGAATTTTGTCATTCTATTAATGTTGTTTGGTTTATAAATTGGGAATGAGAGTGATCAACGGTAGTCGACAGTCGCCGACGACGACCGACGGTCGACGGGCGACCGGTGGCACTCGATCGACGGCGATCGGCGGCGACGACGACCGACGATCGACAACAGCCGACGATCGACGGTGGTCGACGACCGGCGGCGATCAACGACCGTCGAGCGAGCAACGAGCGACGGTGAACGAGAATGAAACTCAAACCCACCATGTGAGATGAGTTTTGTTGATTCCCAATTATTTAGAATTAATTCTCAAACCCTCCTTCCTAAAACCATTAATCAAACACTCTATATGATTCTCATTATCATTCTCTCATTCCAAACCCACCAACCAAATGTCACCTTAGTCTTTGCTCCGGGATTGATTTTATACGACAATTAAGTATTATCTCATTAAATGAGATCAATTATATATATTTTTCTATGTTATTGATTTATATCTCATATTATATAATCATGTATATTTAAATAAATTGTATCTTATTTGATTATTACTAATCAAATTTATTTTTATCTTTATATTGAATTATATAATACATCAATTGTGAAAAATATATAGATGAGAGATCCTCTCTCACTACTTTTTTTTTTTTTTATTTTTTTTTTTATTAACAAGTGGTATCGAATTTAGACTAATCCACTTGAATCCTACCCCACTCTCAAAGAGTCTCCATGCCACGATAATCAGACGCGTCGCCTCGAGGAGTTTAACGCCAATCAAGGTCCGCACCCTACACCAATCCGCTGGTAAATGGGAATCAATTCCATGACATTGGAAATATATATTCCCTGGTTAAATCGAGGATCGAACCATGACTTGCTTGAAACACGAGATCCTCTCTCACGCATATTTAAGATTTAAATTGTATTTGAATGTCAAATCGAGATACAATTTATTCAAGTGAATCATCGATTAACATTCAAATATATATTTAGTTATTTCATTTGAATTTAAAAATTCTCTATTGTTTTTGTCTAATGAACCAAGTGACAATTTACTATGATTTATCTTTCTTCATCATGACAAATAATGAAAAATATGAAAAAGTAAATATAATCGCTTCGTTCGTAAAAGATTGAATATGTCAACCTAGTGACTCTCATCGTCTATTCCACGATTATTACGAGGAAGATAAATTACGGAGGGACTTATGAATTTTGATATAGTGGTCAAAATACGTATGAATCATTTGAATTCAAAAAATAATTTTAGATCACCTTCGAAATCGATCTTTATTTTATCTATAAATTCCATCGTATTTTAACCACCGTATTATTTCCGTGGGCCAAATATAATCACCTCATGCTACTCACAACTCAGTCTTTCTATCCGTTGGATAATCCGTACCTACGTCACTCGATAAAAAAAAAATTATCATTTCGACGAATAAATTTAAATTCAATTTATTTCGGTAAAATTCCGATTATAAACTTTAAATCCTGATTCCGACAAATAATTTTCACGAATATCAAAAGCTTTTCCAATATTTGTCTTTATTTATTAAAAAAAAAACAAAAAAGAGAGAGAGAGAGAGAGACAGCCTCCCATAACGGGCAGCTCACCTCCTGCACCACGTCATCAGATGGCTTTTCGACCGTTGATGTTCCTGAAATAGGACACGAACAAAAGCGGGCTCGCTTCCCGATGCTCATGCTCTCTCCCTCGCGGAGGAGTGACTTATAAACTGTGACCTTGGTCGAGTTGTACCGAAATGGTAGAGTTGTAGCAATTGTAAACTGTGATCAGTGAGGAGCGGAAGCAAGCCGCAGCTTTGCAAACTAGAGAGCGAGCACTAGCCGCCTTGATCCACTGCTGTAATGGCCGCTCTAGCTGTTCTACTCCTCGCCCTCGCCGTGGTCGGACGATCAGGCAAGTTCAAGTTCAAGTTCAAGCTCGTCCCCATTGTTGCGAAAGATTGCGACTTGTTTCTCCGAGCCCTATTTTTTTTTTTATCTTCTCCGAGCCCTAGGTTTTTTTTTTAATTATGTTTCAATACTGAGCTTTGATCATGATGAGTTTTTTTTTTCTGATTAAAACATGGAAGAAGTTTTCATCTTGTACCTTTCTTTAGTACTCTCCAGAGAAGAATATGTGGGCATTTGTTTTATAATATTTCTGCCTTTTTTTTGTTCATTTTCATTGTTCTCGGATCAAAACATGTTCGGAATGTAATTTTTTTTTTTCTAGTCAGATGCAGATCTGTATGATATAAATCATATGCACTATTTTTATTTTGACTTGATTCTTTTTTTTTTCTCTCTTTTCTTTGTTGAACCATGGTGCTACTTGGAAAAACTTTGCTTTCCGGTAGTGCTTCACTGAGTGATAAGACATTGAGAGTGTCACTATTGATGGTCATGTTGGCTTTGATGCATTTAGTAAAAGTTCGGGATAATCTTCTTCTCGATGCATTTTTTGCAGGTGATTCCAAAGGGATTCGTTTCTTTTTTCGCTTTTCCCAAATCCTAGCTCAGAGTTTCTTTTTAGCAGGTTGCTTTCCTGGTTTTCGACGAGAACATGGAAGTTCTTTGCATCCTCTTTGCATTTTAACTTTCTCAAGTGTATTTCTCTAGTTTTCAGCCATTTTATTCAGATCGGATCGCTGAAACTATTTGCTTACTTTTCCCATTTTACTTGTTGAGTGTTTCTCTGTTCTTAAAGGATCTTCTTCTGGAGTCTCTTTGTTCTCTATAGATGATAAATTCCAAAAACCTAAAATCATACCCAACATAATGGCAATGCTGTTGTACTGTTTGGAAAAATATTTGAACTCCTCAAGAGCATCAAAGGGTCAAATAACTTGAAAGAAACATGATGTTAACTTTGCAATGATCATGTTTTGGGTCTTTCATCCTTTTCTTTTAAAATTTTCAGCTTGTTAATGGTCGAAATGAGTAGAAAGAAACTACATTTTGGTCTATTTTCTCATCTTTTCTCCTCCTACATATTTTTACCATGGCATTTGAAGGTTTGTTTTCTGGCTTGGCAGAAGCTGCTTGGTGTGTCTGTAAGTCTGACCTGAGTGATGCTGTTCTTCAGAAGACACTGGACTATGCTTGTGGAGCAGGAGCAGATTGCACCCCCGTTCTACAAAATGGAGCTTGTTACAGCCCCAACACAGTGAAAGCCCACTGCTCTTATGCTACCAACAGTTTCTTCCAGAGGAAAGGGCAAGCACAAGGGGCTTGTGATTTCTCTGGCACGGCCACTCTTTCTGCAACAGATCCAAGTCAGCTTCTTTGTCTCTTCTCACACTCCATCAAATTATTGTCCTTAGAAAATGTAAGCATTAACTTCACTTTACTTTCTTACAGGTTACAGTGGCTGCACATACCCTGCCACAGCAAGGTATCATGATTCTTTTTTATCTTGACTATCATGAACAGAAGTTTAAGATAAAAATGAAAATATTTTTTTTTTTAATTTATCGTCAAGAAGACACTTCGAGATGCTCTACTTAGTGTTTTGTGCCAAATTTACCCTTCTAAACTCGTTGCACTTTCATTTGTTCTCTTAAAAAATAAATTAGCCTAAATAAGCTCATATAGTAGTTTGGTTCTTTTATGCTCAAAATTTTAAATTGAATATAAAAATGCAATCTAGGAAGTCATTAGAGTCTATTTATATTTTCAAAGTAACTAAATGATTTGCAGTTAAAACTGTTAGATATATGATCAAAATTGCTAAATATGTATTGTCTGTACACAAATTCTTAAAAGCTATGTAATTACGTAGATGGTTAAACTGTCACATAAATAGACAAAACTGCTATATGATTATTTTTGAATCATTTGGTCAATTTAAAAGCATGGTTGCACTTTGATGTCTTTGTAGAGTGCAATTTAAATTTTGAATAGAAAATGATTGTTTTGCTCAAGGTCACTTTTGGGCATTTGATTACTTTGAAAAAATAAGTGAGCTCCAATTTACAGTGTATCTATATATTCAAATTTAAATTTCAAATAAAAAATTGCTGCTTTACTAAAATGATTATATAGCAATTTTGGCTACATTTTTTAGTCATTTGGTCATTTTAAAATTATAGATGGGCTCTAGCCTCTAGAGTGTATCTATGAATTCCAAAGTTGTTACGTGATTATTTTTAATATATAGATATATATATGTGTGTGCGCGTGTGTGTGTGTGTGTGATTGACCATTTTTAAAACTTTTATCACAAATTTTATGTGAAGGTGCAACTGGTTAGCTGAAGAAATTTGACAAAAGCACTGAACGAGGCCGTTCATGATTCTGTTTTGCCCAAAAATTTATCTAGAAAAACTATCATGTCTAGAAAGAAATCTGCTACTGAGTTATGCAATCATACTCAAAGCTGTTCGTTGTATTATTTACTTTACCTCTGTTGAATTTTTCACGAACTTTTCTTACTCCAGTTCTGCCGGCACAAGTTCTAGCACTCCGGGCTCTAGCACCCCGGGCACCACCTCCGGCGTCTTGAGCCCCCCTAGTGGGGTATTCGGAGGTTTGGGACCATCAAGCAGCCTCTCTGACAACTCCGGTGGCTCTCTTCTCGTGGCAGGGATGGCTTTTCTGCTCTTAACTGGTATTTGCTCATGGATGGCCTTGTTGAGTTGATGAAATGTAATCTTCTTCGTTGGTTTGTACACTGGGTGTTTTGAGCTGATGGCTATGAAAAGGAGAGGAACAAATGTAATGTGATAAAAGCATATCTGTTCTAGTTTCCATGTTCCCTAGTGGCAAAAGGAATTGATTCCACTTCAGTGGTTTGGTGGGACATTTGGAATATTAGAATAGTTGTTCGTTTCTTGTGAAACAATGTATCTGGATTCATGTATTATTGAGCAGCAGTTGGAACGTGAGTTTTCTTGTTTGTCATCACTGTCCTCTGGTGAGTTGTGAAGAGCATGTGCTGTGTTTCTTAGTTATTACAAAAAAAAAATGACAAATTTTGTTGTGTTTGTTGATGTCCGGAGAATTTTAGCTTCTTGTCCAATTGTCAACTCCAATTGATCCCAATAAATTTTACCTACGTTGACTTCTTAAAAAAATTGTTTTGAGATTTTTTTGTTTAGTGAGATGAAGAGTGTATTGTGATGTTTGGCTTGGTTAATCCCATTAGCAAATTTTGTTATGTTTGTTGATGTCTGGAGAATTTTGCCCAATTGTCAACTCCAATTGATCCCAGCAAATTTTAGCTACGTTGACTTCTAAAAAAAAACTGTTTTGGGATTTTATTTCTTCAATCAGATGAAGAGTGACTTGTGATGTTTGGCTTGGTTAATCCCATCAGCAAATTTTGTTGTGTTTGTTGATGTCTGGAGAATTTTGCCCAATTGTCAACTCCAATTGATCACAGCAAATTTTAGCTACATTGACTTCTAACAAAAAAAAAAAAAAAAATCTATTTTGAGATTTAGTTTGTTTACTGCGGCGAAGAGTGAATTGTGATGTTTGGCTTGGTCAATCCCATCATTTTCTCATTTAGTCCATCTCATTCTCGCCGGACTTGTCTAATTGGGTTTGTTCGTCGGCTAGCTCAGCCTCGCATCCATCTTGACATTCGGCCTGATCGAGCTACTTGGGTTAGTTTGCTTAGTTGTCATGTGGTTCAATCGATTCACATGGCTCATTCAACTTCATGGGTCCATTCAGTTGGCAGTAATATGTCAAGTCGGTTCAACTCTTCTATTCTATATAGGTTTATTTGTCTTGTGTGACTAGCCTAATTTGTGTATTTCATTCATACCTTTTGAGCCTACCAAACAGAGAGTTTTTCTCAAAAAAAAATCATTTTGCAGCAAAGAAGTAATTTTGACCAGCTCTCTTGAATTTAGATTGCTATGAAATTGATAAAGTGCAAAGCACATCTGAGCTTGAGTTATTATTGACCTAAAAGAATAGTTACATCAGAGAAGGCAATTACCTGTTTCAGAGCATGAAGAAAAACAAACAATCTGAAGATGTTCCAATTTGATGAGTCGAGAAGGATTATAGTCGACCAAGGTCAGTGTTGGGGCTGTAAATAAACATTAGAACAATCAGATGAAGCATGCAAATATTTAGGAAACAGATAAACCTGGACAACGAATTCAAATTCACGCAGAGTTTTTGATGTCTAATGGAGAAAATACGAAAAAAAGAAAAGAAAAGAAAGAATAGTAACCATTCCTTGCAGCACATTGCCCAAAAGCATAGAATTGCTAAAAAAAGGATACACGAGATGAGTTCTTCAGGGATGATGAAATTTTGCATTTCCTTGCAAACCAACAAAAATAACATTGGAGTAGTTCCATTCTTCCAGATTTACAAATACTTTAACATAATCTATGTTGAATCCTTATGTCAGGTTAATCTTGTTGCTAATGGCAATGCAAAAAAAACTGTGAAGGGGTCAGTCGGTATTAGACATACGCTTCGATACAAAGAAAAGCTTCTGAAGGATCCAACTTGTTTTGAGGTATGCATGGGAACATCTATCGACACGCAACCGAGCAAGGAGGAGAAATCATCAGCTTCAAACAGTTAGAGATGACGAGTTCTGAATTTTATCAATAATCTGACGGTAGAACTTCCATAATGGATTACTGTCCGCAATAGGCGGCTGGCCAAAAGGTTTTGCTTGAACATATACTCGAACATCATCTGTCATTGCTAGCCCTTCCAAATAAGCACGGAGATCGCCTTCAGGTCCTGCACGAGTTAAAACAATGAGATCCGAATAATGAAGGAGAACATAGAACAGAATGGTGAATGCGAGTGGAAGTTTACCCAGGGAATTGTCATCTTCGTTGGTAAAACTATATGGATCTGGGAAAATAGCAGTGTGAGGCTGCAGAAAAAAAAAAGGTTAACCAATAATATGCAAAATAAAATTTAAGAGTGAGAAGAAAAATCGAATGCCCTTTTTTTCTGGGAAAAAAAATGGAAAGGAAAAGAAGGTATACTTACAGGATTGCAAATAGCTTTGTAAGGAGAATCATCTATGAGCAATGTGTTAGATGCTGAGTATTCGCCCTTTTCCCATGGAAGGTCAGGCTCATCTTTGTTCCATAATTTGTTTAGTTCCTTGAGAAGAAGTGGTTTGTGAATGTTTTCAATGGTCACACAGCCCGTATCAGTGCATTTTGATTGGTCCTAAATGAAACACAAACAGAAAATTATTCAGCAGACATGAAATAAAAAATTTGAGGTAATCTTCATGTCCTTAGGCAGTAAAGAGGTGTATAGAAGCTAACAATGTCAAGTGAGCAGTCAGATCTGAAATTATTAAAGTGTCTTAACAATCAAAGTTGGATGGATAAGATGGCCTTATTTACTAGTTTGGCTATAATACCTAACAGTAAGTAAACAGTCAAGTAGTATTGTACAAAGCTTTGGCAGAGCAAAAACCAACATTGGTAGAAAGCCTTGCAACTTGGTGATCTAAATTCAAGGTCAAACAAATCCACCAAAGCATTGAAAAGGCTAGAAATAGTTGATCTTTCTGCAACAGTTGTACACCAACTTCAATATTTGCTTTTATTTTCATTATCAGCTTATCATACTAATCTAAATATTGTCAGTCATAACTTCTGTTTTCAGCTCAAGCTTCTGCTATGAAGCATGTTAAAAGACATATTATCTATGTCAAGGAATCTTTAAGTTAATACAATTCTAAAAAAAAAACATATACCATATTTAAAAATATAGCCTTAGTTAGGAAAGAAGAGAATTTTAAATAAATTGATTGGCTGTAATTCATAGAAAATCAGATCCCAAGATTAAAAGCATGCCTAGTACACAAATTCGAATTTCCCAAGAGAACAAAGATATGGGATCCCTTACCCAACAAAATAACAGTTTGTGTTTCAAAGCTCCCATGAGATAGTCCACCACAGAATCCACATTGTATCTGCCAAAGACAAAACGAAGATAAATTCTCCTAGAGCCATGAAGAAAAATTATTGGCACCTTAATCAATAATCACCATACAATTACTACAACCTAACTAAAAGAAAAGTTGAAAAATGAAAAACAATACAGGATGTACCTTCTCCTCGAAGACCAAACACCTACATTAAATCTCTCAAAACAAAACTTGAGAAAATCATCACAGAAGGGCCTTTTGAAAACTGATACAAAGTGCAAACAGAATATCCGTCAGTAGTTGCAATTTCCAAAGCATAGTCACGACAATAAACAAACACAAGAAAATAGGCACCTAATTTTCCTCCAACTCTCGCATGTGCTTTATGAGCATTATAATAATCCTGATTGATATCAGCCAGCAAACCATTCAGATCAAGAACAATTAACTTTTTTCTTGAAAATCTCAAATTTTTTTCTGTATAAGGTAACACAAAATTTGAACTTGCGACCTGGTCCTTGGTCAAATCAGAAGACATGGTATGACTTTCTGATGTAGAAGCAAGTAGTTTCTCCTGATCAGAGTGTTTGTATTTATCTTTGATAGTTGGTTTCACAGATTCTGATTCATCTTCAGTGCCTAAGGTAGATGTCTTTTTAAAAGTGTTCCCGGATGAATCATTACCAAACTTGTTCTCTAATCCAAATGAGAAATTAGCACATTCTTCATTATGTGAATCCAACGGGTTATGTTGCTTCATCGGTAAATTTGGAGAAGGTAGTTCTTGTTTTAAACCTCGAATTGGCGATGGAGGCACACTTCCTCCTTCCTTCAGGCCAGACTGAAGGGACTTTAGGCTGGCTTCTAAAGGGACAACATCATATTGACGTGCCACACCAGAGCTGTCCACAGTGTGCTCTGCAACTACACTATTGGAAGCTGCTTCCTTATCTGATACATATAGCCAAGTAGGATCAAAAGACTCAACCAGCACAGAAACTGACTGAGAGATACCAGTTGCACCTGAGCAGATTTCTTGGATTTCAAGTGTGCAACCACTTACTCTTTCTACTTCCACATTCTTGTCCCCATTGATAGAACTGGCAGCTTCCAGCTGATATGAGTTTGAAGACATCTCTGGGCATAAGTTGGTTTTATTTTGTAAAGCTTGAGAAACACCAGCGTGGGAATCATGTTTGGCATTGATTCTTATGGTGTCAATACTTTGTAAGCCATCTCTCAGGTTGTGAGGTAAATTTTCTAGAGGAAGCATTCCCTCCATTCCAGAATCAGTTTGGATACGAGCAGCATCATTATTTTCTTCTGGGACAGGTGACAATCCAAGGTTATGAAATGATGCCTCATCAGCACGAGTGATGGTTGGGACCATTTCAGAAGCCCCAAATAAATAACTAGAACAATTGATAACTGATGATTCATTCTTTCCTCCAATTTTGTTGGTCATATCATCTTTTGATCGGGAAGTACCCTCACCAGCTATACCACTTGTTTGATCAGCTCTATCATTTGCTGGTTCCAACATTTTGTTATAGTCACTCACTAAGATTGGGTCAACATTAGCCAATGATTCATCAATATTTGTCCATGCTGAATCAACTTTACTACCACAGATCACACTTTTCTTAGGATCCATATCAACAGTATTTATTATTGAAACTCTCTTTTTGGAAACTGACACTGTGTTTAGGTACTCACCTTCACACTGCCTTTTGGGAGGTCCCATCACTGACTTGATGCTATAGCTTATGTATTGCGTTACGGATCATACATGCTGAATTTACTCTTTGGCAAATATCATCAATCACCAAGGATAGTCACAGTTTCAAGCTTTCATCAAATAGGGTGGTGTAATCTTTTAGTTCTCCTGAGATAGTAATAGTGTTCTGGATTTCTCCCTGAACTAGTCAATTCCTCAATCTGCACTTAAATTTTCAAAAGCATTATCATTCAGCATAGTTAATTTTTTTTCTGAAAAAGCATACACCTTATCTTGGATTCTGTGAATATCACCCACAACCTAATACAAATAGACAAAACTATTGTTACTACTGAAGAATTTAAAAAAGTGCAATGGAAGGAAGTGGAGATGTGGACTTAGACAGCAACATAAATTTGATCTATGCAATCAGATTTTTCAGAATGTGTCTCAGAAGATGAAATCAATAATAGCAATCTAAATCAGGTCAAACAAAAAGAAAGTTGTATAATGCATAAAAAAAAAAGTTTTCCTGGGAAGAATGAAGTGTTGATATGCACATCTGTATGATCTAGGTAGAGATACGAACTGATACACCTTGCAGATTCAATGGCAGAATGATGCTCAGGAATACAATACAAATGTGGGGGAAATCTTTAACAAGACATGATGGCGGAAAGAATCATTAGCATAAACGCAGCATACAAGATTTATTTCCAACTATTGCATATATTAATAGGAATACTTTTGAAAGAAGTTTAGCAATCTCAAGCTATTTTGGAACTACTTAAGCAACAAAAAGTGGAAATTAAATTGTGATCTGGAATTTCATAGGCTACAACAACATAGTTCTTCTGTAGTTCTGTTTGTATACCTTGTTCCTAGGTGATTGATTCGACAAAAACTCCAATCAGTTTCACGAAACATTATAAATTTTTCGATATGGCAATTTTCTACTTGTATAATCATTCTTATTTTTCTATGCCAACGAACACATTCACCCTCTTAATTCACGTCCTTGATGTTTAGAAGGTTCAATATTTCTCCACTAAGATAAATCTAATCACTTAGCCTAAACGATAAGCAATTAACGATTTCTGCTGCCTTCCAGTATTTATAATTTGAACATTGATCCATCTCGACCATAACTCTAAACTAGCATAATTCAAACTTCCACTTTCAAATTCTTACATTTTACAATTGAATCTTCCATCCTCAATTAGGCTCTTAGCTGATGTCGATTCACCTGCGAAGCTTAGCAATGCAACAAATTTACGACACCCATCATGCCAAGACGACAAAAAAAAAATGATCTGGACCTACAAAAAGCTTCAAATCTGCACCAATTTCACTCATCCTCCAGATTCCCGACAAGTAAAACACAGAAATGAAACGGAATATCAGCACACCCGAAGCGAGAAATGTAAACCTAAGAACCAGAAAACCGAGGCCCACGCAGCTGCATCAGCACCCCAATTGTTGGAAACGACGAAGAACCAGTCGCAAACGCACCGAAGCGTCGAAGCAAGCGACGTTGGATCCAAGCGGATCCACCTGAGATGACAGGGAATCGGCTCGCCCAAGGAATCGATCTCTGAGGCGAGGGTTTTCCGCTTCGCCCTCCCTTTCCCCTCTTCCGAATGACATTTCCACACGTCGCTTCCATCGGGCGTTCTTCCTTCTTTGCCAGGCTTAATCTGCTCCTCCGCCACGCTGTAAGTTAACGGGTTGCCGCTCGAGCTGAGAAGCAAATAAGCCCAAATGCAGCCACGTGTTCGTAGGTTAACGTGATCCATCACGGTAACGGGCGGGCGCCCAATACTCCAGCGTGGCAAGAGAATCCAGTTCGTGATGACGTCAGACATGGTCCTCTTGCGGAGATTGGCTTTGTCCTAGATCCGATCCGATTCGACTCCCCGCCCTCTCGTATGTGAGAGCCGTTAGATTCCCTTCGCCGTTTCTGTTCATACGATGTGTTCTCCCTAATGATTCTGTTCATACGATGTGAAGCTCTGAACCGTGTGAATGGATAGTGGGTCAGGGATAAGTTACTTTGACCGTATATGGCAAATTCTAATACGGCATCAGTCCTGAACACCTTATTTTTGGATAAAGATACAGCACGTGCCACCGCTCGAGAGGACACGTCCTCCGTGACGTCATTCACAAGGCCAGCAACCAAATCCGACAAAAATCTAACAATTGCCAAAAAAAGAGAAAAAAAATCCTTTTTATCGATTTCGTGCCAACTTAAAAAACATGAAAAATATTTGATAGAAATCAAAATCTAACAATTGCCAAAAAAAAAAAAAGAAAAAAAAAATCCTTTTTATCGATTTCGTGCTAACTTAAAAAACATGAAAAATATTTGATAGAAATCGGGAAAAAAAAACATTTGGTGAAATATTTTTTTTAAAAAAATAGTAAAGTAATAAAACATGTGGAACCCACGCCATCCTTCCAGTCTCCTCGCAGCTTTATAATGACCGATCTCATCACCGCTTCCCCCAGACTAAATCGGTTCGCTGCACCAGTTTGTATTACTTTCAGCCGTTGGATCTCCCCTGATGACATGGAGCCCGAAGGTAGCATCGTCTTCAGCACCGTCGGATTACCCCAGTACGGTTTCGACGTCTTCTCCGTCCCCGTTCCATCCAACCTCGACGCCGCCCCCGAACACCTAACCGATCGACGGCACACCGACGGCCGATCAGTTAATTTCAACGGTCAGTTCATCGACGAGGGCGACGTCGTCGCCTTCGTCTCCGAGCGGAGCGGATCGGCCGGGATATACCGTTCCGATTCGGCAGACCACGCGCCGGAGTTGCTAGCTGGCTTCTCCGACAGCCTGTTCCATGACCGCCCGACGGTGAGAAATGGACGGGTTTTCTTCGTCTCGGTGCACGAGCGCCCCGCGGAGCCGTTCAAGAGCTGGTCCGCGGTGTACTCGACGCGGATCGACACGGGCGAGCAACTCCGGCTCACGCCGGCCGGCTTCGCCGACATGAGCCCTGCTGTTTCGATTTCCGGTGAGTTTGTCGCTGTCGCCTCCTACGGCTCTGCTTCCTGGAAGGGTGACTTCCACGAGCTCGCCACAGAGATCGTGGTGTTCAGATCCTCCGACCCCTCACGCCGCTTCGTCATCTGCGACCGCGGTGGATGGCCGGCGTGGGCCGGAGAATCCACGCTGTTCTTCCATCGGAAGGCCGAGGACGGGTGGTGGAGTATCTACAGGGTGGATCTTACGGCGGAGCTCGAGAACGCCGGCGGCCCCGACGCGGCCCGTCGTATCACCCCTCCGGGGCTTCACGCATTCACCCCCGCAGCGGCGCACGACGGAAAGCGAATCGCTGTGGCGACGCGAAAGAAAGGCACAATTTATCGCCAAATCGAACTATTCGATCTGGAATCCGGGAAATTCTATCCCATCACCCAAAGGATAAACCCTAATCTCCACCATTACAATCCTTTTTTCTCACCGGAGTCGGGTTTCCTAGGATACCACCGCTTCCGTGGGGAGTCCGCCGGAGGCGACTCGGTGGTGCCCCATCTCCAACCGGTGCGCTCCCCCGTGAACGGGCTTCGGATGCTCCGCCTCCACGGTTCCTTCCCGGCCTTCTCCCCTCAAGGCAAATTTATCGCCATGAACGGCGATTTCCTCACCTGGCCGGGTTTGCTCGTTGTCCGATCCGATGGCTTCAAGCGTTGGACGCTCTTGAAGGAACCATCGGCGTTCTACACGGCCTGGAGCCCGACGGAAAAGGGAGTCATCTACACATCCCTCGGTCCGATCTTCGACTCCGCCAAGGCGACAGTCCAGATCGCCCGGATCACCTTCGACCCCGCCGATCTTGATGACGGGGCGCCGGCGGGGGAGGTGAAAACAGAGGTGAAGGTGCTGACACGCGCGGACGCCGGCAACAACGCCTTCGCGTCCTGTTCTCCCGACGGGCGCCACCTCGTGTTTCGCTCGGGGCGGTCCGGCCACAAGAATCTCTACATCGTGGACGCGGTCGAAGGGGAGTACGGCGCGGGAGGGGCCCGGCGACTGACCGAAGGAGAATGGATCGACACGATGCCGGCGTGGTCGCCGGACGGCGAGATGATCGCGTTCTCCTCGAACCGGCACGACCCCTCCAACACGGACGCGTTCGGCATCTACCTGGTGCGGCCGGACGGCACGGGGCTGCGCCGCGTGTACGTGGCCGGGCCGGAGGGTTCGGCGGAAGCGGCGAGAGAGAGGATCAACCACGTGTGCTTCAGCCCGGACTCGCGGTGGCTGGTGTTCACCGCCAACCTCAGCGCGGTGACGGCGGAGCCGGTGTCGCTGCCGAACCACTTCCAGCCTTACGGGGACCTGCACATCTGCCGGCTCGACGGGAGCGGCCTCACGAGGCTGACATTTAACGGCTACGAGAACGGAACGCCGGTGTGGGGCCCGTTGGACGGGCCACTTCCCGACTTGGGCTCCCTCTCGCTGCTAGGGCAAGACGACGGCGACGCCGACGCTGGGGAGAAGCTTCGCGGCCTGTTCGATGAACCGCTGTGGATAACATGTGATATATAGTGTTGGTTTAATTATGAAGTTCAGTTTTCAAATCTGTCTTGTAACAATAAGTGTGACTGTTCTGTCACACTGTTTAATTTACCGTCACTTTAATAGCTGCGTTTAATACGTAGTACCGTAATATAATCAAGACTATTGTAATCCAAATTACAAAATAAAATCGATATAATTTAATTATATTAAATTAAAATTTTAAATATTAAATATATTTTTAATCTTTACTTTTATTCTTTAGATCAAATCAACGACCACGCTTGACCATCGTTGATAGCGTCGACGATCAACAGCTAATAGCCGGAGATCGGCAATGATGATCATAAAAAAATCAATTTTAATTATATTGGGATGAACTATAAAATATTTTTATTATTTTATAATAATATAAATTATATTATAAAATGATAGACAATAAATAAAAAATTACAATAATCTTTATAATAAAAAATTACACGTCAATGTCAAATACAATAATATAATATAAATTACGTTACATTGTAAATTTTATTATGTTTATTATATTATCCGTACAAAACGGTGTTTTAGTTGTCGTGTTCTTGTAGCAAAATTTTATTGTCTCACTGTTGACTTTCATGAACCTCTAGGAGATAAATTTTATTACGTTTATTATATTATCCTGTACAAAATGGTATTTTAGTTGTCGTGTTCTTATCACAAGTCGGCCAGTGAAGATGTTGAGGACAAATAAATTATCTTTTGTACAATGTGCAATATTTTCTTCAAAACGTTTAAGCCATACTGAATGTTAGTTTTTACTAAATTATATCATTGATTCGATTGACTTTTACCTCTTTTCTTTTGAGCTCTTTCCAGAAAGTTTGTTCGTTTGGCTGCGATGTGATATTGTCCAAGACAACATGGATCTAAAGGACATTGATGCTTCTTTTGGTGCCCTAATTAGATAAGGAAAAGAAATGAATATTGACCTGCTCTTCCTTGTGATCTCACTTTCTTTATGATCTGCTCTTCGAATTCTCGACTTTGATTCCGACTATCCGGATGTTCGACTTGAGACCTCTCACATCAGTATCAATTATAAATACTGAAATGAATATTGATGTGAATCCGGTGGATCACACGTGTTGAGAGATTAATGCTGGTGGAAGATTTCTTTTCCAGTACCATGTTGAGCCCCAGCAAGCTAAGGCCTTGTGCTAAGGGAGTGGTTTGGCATGAGACATTGGCTCAAAGATAATCTTAGTTCTTATGGCAACAAATTGAAAGCGTTACTAAATAAATTAGAAAACATGCAATTACATCATCATGAAAGTTCAAAATATCGACGAGATCCTATCCGATTTCTGTCCCTTTTAGAGTTACAGTTCAGTCTATATTGTTGCTTCATCATGGCATACTCAAGAGCTGCGAGATGGAAAAGGTCAAGTTGTTGCGGACGATGAGAACGAACGCATTGTTAAACTTGCAGTCCAGTTACAATGCAAAACTATTAAAGCGCAAGGTCCTAGCTCTAGAAATGCCAGGTGATAACTCGATATCATAGTCATCCAAGTGACGTGCATGAATCAGACCTCGACTCCATTAATTTCTGAGCCCGTCTCCTCCGCTGTCTCGGATTTGGATCCTTGCAATTGCCTCTTCACGAGTGCAGTGTAAATACCGTCGTTGCTCAGAAGATCATCATGGGTGCCTCTCTCAGCTATCTGGCCATCAGAGATTACGGCAACTGTGTCCGCGCTCTTGACTGTTGAAAGTCTGTGAGCTATCACAAGAACAGTCCTTCCTTCCATCAGGGAATCCATTGCATCCTGCACCATTTCAATGAATTGCGTTACTTTGAGCAAAATTGAGAAACACAAGCCAAGTTTTCACTCTCAAGTTGCATTCTGGAATAATCATTAGTTTATTAAGATTTGTTTGAAAAAGACAGAAGACAGTGTGCAGTTGATGTACTTGCACTAAATATTCACTTTCTGCATCCAAAGCACTTGTTGCCTCGTCCAACAGAAGAACTCGTGGATTCATCAGTAAGGCTCTCGCAATGGCCACTCTCTGTTTCTGACCTCCAGATAGTCTTATGCCTCTTTCGCCAACCAGTGTCTTATATTTTCCAGGAAAGTTGGATATAAACTCGTGAGCATTTGCCATTTTCTGTCATGTCGTAGGAAGATTCAATCAGAAACCTTCAACAATTTCACTAATAAACTGACCGAGAATGTAAAGACTTACAGCAGCATTTTCAATTTCACTGACATTGGTTTTTCCATCATATCCGTAAGCAATATTTTCTTCAATAGAGCAATTGAAGAGAACAGGCTCTTGGCTAACTATGCTAACCTGCAATTTTGTAGTTACTGGTAAAATACACACAAGAAATAATAATCTATGCAAGTATCAATGAAATATTTTGTTCGTGAACTTCTCTTTCTATCCTTTTTATCAAAACCTAAACTATAGTCTCATGGAAAGCTTCACTAGTTAGTACCAACTTTTATCTCGGTCCTGTTGCTGTACGCTGCTTGACAAGTTCATATTACTGCTGCATTTGAATAAGGTTGTCACAGAGCCCTAGCTTATTATATATGATCTCTGTTGCATGGTCTATAAGAAAAATAAAAAATGATGCCCTATCTCAAGATAAAAAGTTATGCAATATAGTTCAAGAAATTGTTATTGCACCATGTAACTCCTAGAGATCAAGTAGAAAAATAGTCGCAACCTAATTGCTAGAAAGCATAGATCGTTGAAAGGGGTTGAATCATTCACTAAAAATGTGATTCGAATAGTTGAGATACTTGTGTATTTACCATATCGGAAGATATACTTAAGCTAACTTCCAGAAAGATTACCTGTCTGTGAAGATAACGATATGATATATCAGGTAGTGGAACACCATTAAGTAGGATTTTTCCCTCAACAGGGTCATAAAACCTTTCGATTAAATTCGCTATTGTAGTCTGCACCAGGAATAATATCCATCAGTACTGATGTTGCATGATTGATGAAAGAAGTGGTGCAAAAGATCCATCAAATGACGTGTTCAAACTAATGTAACGACATTAAGTAGGAAATTATCTATAAATTACTTTTCCACCACCACTCGGCCCAACAAGTGCAACCTTTGATCCAGGCTTCAACTTTAATGTAATACCCTGGATGAGAAAATCATTAAAATTAGCCATTCTACTGATCTTTCCCATTTTTAATGACTTTTTGTAGGTATCCATCCCATTATTCGGACGAATAGCATATTTTAAAAAAAAACATAAAATAACTAAGTTCATAAATATTTCATTAACTTAAACTCTTAACCATGTCCATCTAAGTTAGGAAACTACGAGCATGTTTATATTTTGAAGTCATTGTTCTGAATAATACATTTGTGCTATCTTCTGATCTTCACATTAGCCAACAAATAGTGCACAACAACATTTTTATACATTTTTGGAAGATAAAGCATTTCAAAGTTTCAAACTGCCAGGGAACTACTCATCAAAGTTTTTAGAATTTAACAAAAACATGGGATATATGTCTCCGTACAGGTACAAGCAATTAATATTTGCATATATAGCAACTTAACTTGAAAATGCTATTCACTGATTAGTGGTTAACATATATTGATCATCATTTTACAAGCAACATTGTAAACACAAGAAGATCCAAAAGGTTGTGAAATGGAGTTTCTTATATTTGATAAAGCTACCAGTAAAAACTTTTTCTGTAGAGTTTTATATGCACTCTCTAAAAGGAAAAGTTAGTCAACAATAAATAGAAACAAAATCTTCTTCATTTAAGTTTAAACATGCTTCTTCCTTGTGGCAAACCACGTTCAAAACTTTACAGAAAAAAAAAAAGGATAAACAGAATATTAGAAACTTATGATCAGCATATGCTGAGATCTTTAAAAGTTGAATCAAATTAATTCCAAGGTAAATCTGAGTGCACATTAAGACTAATTTAGACTCACTTGAATGTACTAGAGGATACCTTAAGCACCATGTGAGTAGGGCGAGAAGGATAAGCAAACCAGACATCATCTATCTCAACATCTCCATCTTGTTCACTAACCCATCAGGAATAATATTATATGAGAATACTCAACTTTCAAACTTGCTTTCAGCATAACACAGGTTCTGGATACTATAATCAACCTGACAGGGCATACATCCCCTGATTTTGGCATGGAGGAGACACGATCCAAAAGCTGAAAAACTCTTTTGCTTGCACCAGTAGCTTTCATTGCTGTTGTATACAATCCTGACAAGGCTGACACCGATGAACCAACTGCATCGAGAATGGAGAAGACAATAAGCTTTTGAAAAGGAAATTATGTCTATTCTGATGATTATCAAAGGAATGCAAGGTTAGCAATATTGTTATTTAAGATATAAAATCTCCTGCTACTCTAGCTGGTCAACTTTCTTTCTCCATTGACCTTGAGTAGAGTTGAAGTTGTCTCAATAGCTGATATGTAATAAGAATCAATTCAGCTACATGGATTGTGTTGTGCAAGGGAAGCTTCTAGGTCTGCATTGGTGAAAGTTTTCTTTTTCCCTCAAGTTATAAAACTGCTCGCATGGCTGGGTGGAACTCATGAATTAGATTACCAAAATTCTGAACAATAAATTTGTGCAATGAGAGGAATGTGACTACAAGAACCAAATGTTGAGAACCAGTGGACGACTGGACCAGGAAATTATATTTGGATTTGGGAATATAAGTTCGAGCCTTTCGGTTTCAAGATGGAACTTAAAATGTCAAACTTCTGAAACTTGATCAAGATGAAGTGAACCTTACCCCATTGAACTTATTGATTACCAGACTTCTCAAAGGAGTAAAAGGTTCCTAATATAACTTTTAGAGAAAAATAGAACTAGAAGAGCAAAAAATAAAGAGATTAAAACACAGCGCCCAAAAATCATATGTGCTACTACCCTCATCACACCCCAACTATTTCAACCACGTCCACCTTATCATCACTGAATATTAGGCTATTATTATCCACCCCCATTCCTCATAACAAATATCTACACAGGACTGGTACTGATCCAGCTGCTAATCATTAATACAGCGTATATCAACCTTGACAATCGATAATACCCAACCTTGCTTAGAAATTGGTTTCCCACAAGGAAAATCCTTGATTAAATAAATCTGGCTGAGGTGCTCCTGAATTGCCTTCAGATTTTTTAAAAGTTGGAGAAAAAGAAATACAAGTCAGTCTTTGACAGAGTACCTGTAAGACTATAAAGGATGAAAGATGTGAGATCTCCAGTTGTCATTGATCCATATATGGTTAGATTAGTTCCATATATCACTACAACCACAACAGATAGCGTTGAAGCTGCATTCAGCCCTCCAGAAAAGAGACCAACAACTTTCTAGAAGGTATGAAACGTTCATTGGTCAACAAATAGTTTTTGTTATTTTTTTCGTTATATCAAAAAATAAATTAAAGAAGAAGATCCTACAGCTTGCTTGAGTCCAAGCTTCAATGTTTCATCTTATTTTTCAGAATAGCGTGATATCTCGTAGGCTTCTTGAGCAAAGGACCTCACAGTGCGTATGGCTCCAAAAGATTCCTGGATTATCATTTTTTTAATTATTTGTTAAGGCGAGTGTAGAAGAAAATATAATCTGACAAAAAGGACAAAATTCTAAAAAATCACATTAAAATTAATCAATTAAACTCTACAATATCAAAACAGAAGCAAAATATGAACTTTTCTGCTAAATAAGAACATATCAGCTAGTACCAAAATACTTCAACACCATATTTTGCATAGTTTACTCAACAATGAAAATTTCTAGTATTATTCCAAAATATTTCTAAAGGGATTTGTCAAAGTATTCAAGTTCACTAAGGAAATGATGGATCAAACATAAATCAAGGTAGCAGAAATCACAACCCAACTCATTGTTATTACTACCCTTAGGCAATGGACGGGGTTAAATTGTCACCAGAGCTAAATTATCAATATTTATGATCCGAGACATAAACATAGTCTGCCCACGGATGTGAGAATATTGCATATTATGTTTCATATTATCCTAGATTATTAATAATACACGATAAGATAACGAGTAACACAATTAACTAGGTTAAAAGCAAAGAATACATCATCATGATTTGAGATGAAGGATTCTGAAACATTATATTAATTAACTACGTCTAAACATATAACAATAAGGTAAACTTGGATATAACAAACCTCTGCAATTGATGCTGCAACAGCTGCTACAGCTTGAGTCTGGTGGGAAAGTTCACGAAGATAGCGCCCAAACTTCCGCACAGCAATATAGATAGCTGGAACTACAACAAGTGCCAACACTTCCAAGAAAATTCCACTTACATTATACATTCATGGAATCAATTGCAAGATAACCTCACTACAAATAAATGGAAACAATTGCCGAGACAGAATTTCTTTGAAGCCTCATAACAATTTCAGAAGCCAACATAAAACAAGACAGAAAAATCTCTGTTTAGTGACAAAATTCACATTGCCTGAACAACAGGTGAATGCTAGAAAGTACAAAGATGAAAATGTTTTATCTGCACAAACTTCCTACACAGCTGTGAATTTCCAGAAACTACATTACTTATTGTAAGATACTAAGATATATCATATTGGTTGAGTTCAAAACAACTCATTGTTTATGCTCCTGGATCTAGAAACATCGAAAGATATCAGAGAAGCATGCATAAGATAACAAACATCGCAAGCATTTGTGGTTTTCCATTTAATTCTCTGCACACAACTTTGTTAGCATAGGTAATTTATCATTTAACATTTCAAAGTTTGATGATCATCAACTGTTATCTTTTTGCACCTTCCAAGCATGCAGTTCATGTTAAGGTATATGTTATATATTCACTATCAGCATACATGCAATCCAAGTTCAACATTATTTTTGAGTTTTGATCTAACGATGAGAAAGATGTATCTCAACAATAACACACCATAATTCCAGGAAATATTCAAAAAATAGAAAGCTGTTATGGCTAAGATAAGATGTGTGGATCCAATACTTTATTAAAAACTATCAATTCATGTTTCTCAAACATATTCAGAACTCACATGTCAATTTCCATGATGTGGAAAACATAAAACCAAGACCAACAAGTGCAGTGGTAATGTTCCGCAAAGCCCCTGACAAATTTGTTGTTGCTGCATTTTTTATAATTTGTGTATCTTCAGATAATCTGCTTAGCAACTCCCCAGTACGAGTTACATCATAAAATGCAATTTCCTAACCAAAATAGATCTGAAACATTAATAAACAAAATCCATTTGTTGGCTGCAGTACCAAACAAGATATAAATAAGCATCTTTAACTCACTTGGTTTACAAGATGAGCAAACAAATCTTTTCTTAGACGAGCAACTACTCTCTCGCTGGCAGAGTAAAACAACCATGCTCGCAGGGCCGCACATATTGAACTGAAAGATCAGACCACAAGTAATAATACTTCAAAATATACTGTAATTTTCCAACATGCCCATTATTTAATATTTATTAAAGAGCAAACAAAAACCATATCATAGAAAAACAGTTGCAAATATAACAATGCAAAATATAAAGAATATGATGGGAAATCACTCAAGCAATCATCTGAAAATTTCTATTAAAATAAATTCCAAATTAATCAGTAGAAAAACAAGTGTTAAGATAAAAACAGACATACCCTATGATAACTATCAACATAATATCTACTATGGTACTTTTAACAGCATCAAGAGCTTCAGATTTCTGATCAGGCTCTTGGATCTCTCTTGAAACGATGTCAATTATCTTCCCACCAAACTTTGGCTGCAACGTCAGAAGAATAACTAGTAAAGTACAATATGGAGCTTACAAAATGTTTTTTTTTGAAAAAAAATAGATATCAAGTTTACAGTACCAAAAATTTAATTTTGGTAAAAAAACCCAATGAAAATAGCACTTCTCAGTTCCATCATATTAGGAAAGAGGACTTGTGACAGTGGATGTTTCTGAATCATAAAATTTCTTCTAGCACTCTAATATTGAGCTTGCCAAGGTGACCCATAACACATGTAGATGGAATCAAGGGTTTAAAGTTTCATACCGAGCTAGGGTTTCAGTGTCATGACTCTTTTTTGTATTTCATCCTTCAATCGAAAGAAGGATATTAAATACTAAAAGACATTGGAGGGGAAGAGCGGATGAACCACAGGACTACCAATATTAGGAAAGAGGAGTGACACAAGAGTCATAGAAATCAAGATGTATCTATATCTTAGTTATGATAGTGTCAATTCAAGTCCAACTCATAGTGATGAACTATTTATGAATGTTAGGAGAAATTAATTCTAAATACCAAATTTCCTGGTAATTATTTAGTGTGGATCCTGAAAAATTATAGGACTAATCCTAGTACAATGTTGCAAGAACCAACTGTCTCATGCAATGTTGACACTCATTTTGTTATTAAGGTGTAGTCCTTGTCAAGATCCTTGTTATGTTACTCTGTTTTGTTGTTCTAATACTTTAATTTAATTAATTTTTTAGTTGTTATATGTTTATAATTGGAGGTAAAAAAAAATACGTGGAAATAACATAGAATTAGAATTCATTTGAGTTGATCAGGATGCTTAAAAGTGTGTAAAAGTGTGGGCATGTTTGGTACTAACTCGAAACTGAAACTCCCACATGGAACAATACTAACTTTGATTGGGACTAATTGGTGATAATGGGGCATTGAAGAAGAAGGTTTAAATAATGCAAATATAATAAGATAGTTCCTACTTAAGAACTATTTGTTTACGCTAGAGTACATATTTTATATGAATATGGATCTTGGTGTATGATACATAATTTTGTAAAGAATTACAAACAAGTATATATAGTGTGAGAAAAACAATATCTACTTGAAAAAAAATAACAATTAGCAATTGTGATTCATGGGTAACATTCATGAAATTGCTTGAAAATTTTGATTCTTCCTATTTTTCTATTTTGCCCTAAGTGTGTTGCCAAGGGCATTCCATATGGTGTAAACCTTTTACTAAATAAAAAAGATTAGTGAATGAAAAACCATACTTTCTAAACAAAAAGTAGATTGTATGGTTTTGCGGCCATTGTTCTTTTCAAGAAGTTTAGGTACATATATAACATAGTTAGCAAACATCTTCTATAAGAAAAGGTCAACGAGTACATACAATTAGAATACTTGTGGTGGAAGCTATTAATAATGCTATTGTGGCAAGAACAAGTTTCCCTGCATCAGGCTTTGCCTACAAGTGAATAGATAGTCAACACACTTGCCTCTTTTGAACTAATTTGAATGAGAGACAAACAGACTCATTGCTTACCAACTTTAAAATCCTACAGAAGGTGACATTCGCTGGCTGATGTAAACAGAATAGTAGTGTTACTAACATTCATGAAAAAAAAACAACTAGCATGGTAAATAGTAAAATGAACACCAGTAAGAATCCTAATTACCTGAATTGCATCACCATGTTCGAGATCTGACAAAGGGCGACTAGAGGAATCCTAAAATTTCAATAAGTTGCGTCAGTCTAGGGAAAAGAAGCTAAATGTCATGATGTTAATTATTTTTTCTAAATGACATCTAGATGGACCAGTAGTAGCTCACCAGACAGAATATGAAAAAGAAACATAAGTTTATTTCAATTTTCAATTAAATGACAAGCTACACAAGAACTGTACTTCTAATATTACTATAACAAAGCACTTGAATGTCCAAGACATTGCAAGTGAAATCTACAGATTCTTCTCCATTTCATGGAACAGTCACGGTTAAAGAATTTGCAACCTATTAAAAGCATTGTCTTATAATTGAAGCTTGTTACAAAATTGGATAGGATAGTGCAAATGTGGCATGTGATTGTAAACATTGATAGTTCAAGATCCTTCGTACCATGAAAATAAATGCTCAACAAAATTTAAAAATTCTTCTGGATTTCGGAAAATTATTATCCTTTCAACCATAGGTCCAGTTTGTAATTTAATATTTTAATCATTGGACAACTTAATGAGGATAGTTGAAGAGTATGTTTTAAGGATTTACTGAAGGAGCTAAAAGGTATCAAAGATTCTCTTTTGAGAGATGAACTATGATCTGAGTTTCCTGAGGCATTACACTTTTTTCCCTTCATAAAGTAAACACACTTCAACTTTTTCATCGAGTCATACACTCAAGAAAGTGAATGATTGCCTGAATGTAAATGGGTATAACTTAGTTTATTCTATTGGAAAAAACCAGGAAAGTGAAATAATAACTCAAACCAAGTCTATCACTCGTTTGATGCTAAATTAGACTTATTGAGTTTTGGCACTAAGTTGAACTTACGAAAGTAAGAAGTGATTCAAGTGCTGACAGAGTGTATCCCACACTATGTACAAAATTAATACTTACTGAGATCCAATATTGAATTACAGATTTACAGTCACAAAAGTAAATTGCAACTCCAAATGTGACAGAGTATATCTCTCATTTTATACTAGATTGCACTTGTCGAGTTCTTGGCTAGTTACATCTGGTAAAGCTATCAGTTTCTTTATTTTAAAAATAAATAATAATAATAATGGTAAATTTTGAAGGAAAAAAAAAGGCGCTTCTTAATTATATCCTGAAACGGAGGGTTCTGTACAAGCAGGGTTTAAACATATCATCCGAACAAAAAGTCAAGGAAACCCTTTTTTCTTACTCAAAGGAGATTGAAACTCCAAATTTAATGTAGGAACACTGCCTCTGGATATTTTACACGAGTTCACACTCCACAAAGCAAAGAATACAAACAGACACGCAAATAAAAGAGACACTCAAAACCCATATGAAACAGCTCCAAACACCTGAAACGAAAATGAGCCATGCCATTCAGGAAGAGAAAATGATACCTCGCTATCAAGCAGCGGCTGCTTGTGGCTCGGTGCCGTCTTTATCCTAGGATTCTTCCCCATCGTGCCCTCCGCCCTGTTTCAAAATCAGATTACACATTTAGTCTCCGAAGCATCGTTAGAGAGCCACAATGATGAAAGTGTCAGTCGAACGAGTCGACCTTAACGAGTAACAACACCGAGACAGAAACTACGAGCAGAGAGCGTGGTCGCCGAGAAAAACCCGATGCAGTTCAGTTTCCGAACAAAATCGTCCCAAACCAAAGCAATCTCGCTCACCGCCCCGATTTCCAATCGACAGGAAGCCACAGAGCCGGCGAGAGGTTGGGATTCGGAGCCGACGCGGCTATCTCGGACTCCTTGAAGTCGAAGAATCCCCGAGCTAGAAGGGGCAGCAGAGGCAGGGAAGAAGAAGAAAAAAATCGATCGAGAGCGAGAAAACCTTGCGGAACAAAGCTACGTCTACATACAGAGACAGAACTTGGAGAGGAAGGCGACGATGCCTGTTTATTTAACGAACTTAAAAATTCAAAAACGCGCCCATGAGAGACTGAAGAGACCATAATTTTATTAAATGATTTACTTTTTTTTTTCAAAAAAAAAAATCAAAATAAATAAATAAACTTTTAATATCGAAACCACTATATAAAATTGAAAGTCAAACTCGTTCATAAAAAAAATAAATTTAATTATTTTAAATTGCGTTTAAAAATTATGTAAGAAAAAAAAAAACAGAAGGTGGGTTTTAGCCTTTTAGGTTGCCTTGTCATTGGACAGTCCCACGAAGTGAAAAAGGCTTTTGATTTCCGTGTTAACTGCGTTGGATGTGAGTCAGCCGGGGTCAGGCAACATTATAATCGTTGGATGTGAGTCAGCCTGGGTCAGGCAATATTATTAATCGTTCGCGAGCAGATTAAAAAGACAAAAAGTGCAGGCCATGTGACTCGTGATAGCGTAAAGTAAACAAATCAATTCGAGCAGTCGCAGTGAAAATGGAGCCATAGTTTAGTTACGCGGTCTCCAAGCTCGGCCCTGTTCAGGGAATCAAACAGAAGAAGCATGAATCGCGTCGTGTTTGAAGTCCCTGTCATCCGAATAAATCGTTGGAAAATCAACGTCAAACTCAATCGGAAAAGAACATCGGATGCCCCCGGGACAACGGCGCATCGATAAAAATTTGAGTGGTCTCTGTGATAAGTCATGATTCGATTTCTATCGATTATAATTTACGAAGAGAATTTTATCGTTTTTCACTCGCTTACGGATTGCGGAGACGGATTCCCATTTTCCAACTGAGTTGGTGTGGGATACGGACTCTAATTGACGTACATACTTCTCACGGCGATTTGGCGGTGCGTCATCCTGATTTACCTTTGTGGGCCGGTAAAGACTCTTCGGAGAGCGTAGGACATGCCGGTTCACCAAGTGAATTAGTCGGACAAAACTTGAATATCACTTAGTAAATCAAAAAAAAAAACACCGGATTAATTCGTATTATAAATACATATAAAATTTATTGAGGAAGGAAAAGTCAATCTTTTATTTCGATGGGGTGTTGATTCTTTATTCGATTTATCAATGAGTTTTTGATCTCTTTTACGATGATCCAGATATAAATTAACAGGGGTCGTTAGGTACAAATTTCAACTTTTACTCAAGAAAAATAACATATGACTGCCTCGGAGATATAGTTATTTAGCTCAGCTCTTTAATATTTATGATTCTATCCTCAATCATGATATATTTATAAGATTTTTTTAAAAATGGAATCACAAACTAAAAATGTTGCAAGTTGATGAAATTGCCTAAGTGAACACTTCGTGACTTACCTTAATGATTGATGAAATATGTTTTGTCTATGGATTACTTAGTGCCCCCTCATTAGATATCCACGAGATAGGATTGATCGTCTTCGGGATTAGTCGAGTCGAATGTCTGAATATATGATGTTAGTAAAAAAAAAATAAAAGAAAAAAACACCCGATTGTCCCAATGGACATGGTGTGTGTGTGATAAAATGGGGCGGCATCTCGTATACTCATGCAGTTCAATTTTTTGTTGGGACAAGTTCGGCTCTGAATTATGGAAAAACTTGGACAAACGATCATAAGCCGAGTGTGTGTTGAAAGTTTACTCTTATCGAACAGAGTACGACTTCAGCATCGGATATCCCTTACAGGGATGACATGACCACATCGTCGAACTTAGCTGCTAAGCTTGGAGCACTTTCCTGATTTACTGATTAACTCTAATGATCAATGGAGTATATATGTCTAGGAGTTACTCAGCGTCTCGTCAAAGATATGTGAGATCGACTCGACTATTAAGGATTAGTCTACTCAAATGTTTGGATATTTGGTGCTAGTAAAAAAAAATAACTAATTGCTCCCAACACGATGCAATGACAAAACAATCACGGGCGGAGCCACTTTATGGACTACCCGAGCTTTAGCTGAGTAATATTTTTTTTTACTATAGTACAGAGATCTTTTTTTAATCCTTTAACCCAGGGTAAAAATTTACCCGATTAATCATCAAGATGATTAATCTGAACTAATGCTAGGAGTTGGCTCCGCCATTAAGGCTCCACCATTAAAAACAATTCATAGACAAAAATAGAATTCAATCTTCTACGTTGAATATGCCTCAATACGTATATTAGACGATTTCCAAGTGGATAGGCTGAGAAGTTTGCCTTTGTAGGCAAAATGTGACTTCGGTGTTGAATAGTTTTACAGGGACAATGCGATTGCGAAGGTTGAGCTTTATCATCAGGGTGCGAGTGCTTTTCATATTTATCCTTGATGATCAATGGATATATCGTAACAGATCCGTGGGTCAGAATCAATCGCCTCCAGAAACTTGGTGCTAGTAAAAAAAAAACATCTGATTGCCCTAGAGCATAACACAATGGCAAGGTTAAGAAACATCTCACGTATAGTCATAGTTCGATTATATTACGGCAATTTACCAAACCGCGGTGCTAAAGTTTCGAAATGCCCAAAACGCGCACTATACTTTCAGAATTACCAAATCGCGCGCATAATTCCCAAAATACCCCTCCCGCCAAACAAAGTTTTTAATGCAGAGATCCCGCATGCATCCGAGCCACATTTCCAAATCCCGAGCCATCGAAACGTCCCGTCCAAACAAGTCACCACATTAGCGTCTTCGTCGCCTCAGCTTCCGGGAAATCTTCGAGCGCACCAAAACTTGGAAAAGCTTAGACTCCATTTTTCCTCCAGCTTCATTCCGTTAGCTTCCGACTTCTACCCATTTCGTCGGGACGCTTCGAGGTAATATGGTGTCGTCGTCTCATTTAACTAGAGTTTTACCCATTTCTTACTCGGTTTTAGGGTTTCCGTTGAAAGGCGTACATCTCATTGGTTTTTTCTACCATTACGTATTTGCGAGAATGAGTCACATCCACTTGACCTCTCCTTCACCGGCCAAGGTATGTTAGTCCAATATGAAGTATGTCATATATTTAAAATGATTTTTTCGTCATGGTTTTGGAATGGTTTCAAACATTAAAATATAAATGGACGATCTCTTCAATCTGTATATGAATTAGATAGATAGAGTCGTAAATTCCCAGCAACACCAAGGTGCTGGGAATGTGTTTTCCAGCACCATGTACATATAATTTGGCGGAGTTGTTGGTGGTGCTGGGAACTAAAACCCAAGCACGATGGTTCTGCGTTTAAAAAACACGGCACGAGGAGATGAACTAGTCAAGAAAAATCTTTGGTCTTTGGGAATTTATATCCCAAAGACCACCCGTGGTAATGGGATTAAAACTCGGCAACACCATGGTCTTTGAGAATGTAATTTCGACACCATGTACATAAAAGTTCTTAGGAATTATTGGTGGTCGAGAACTAAAACCCGGACCACGATTGGTTACTGCGTTTAAAAATCGGCACGAGGAGATACAATGGTCGAGATAAATGGTGGTCTTTGAGAATTTATATCCACCACCGTGGGCACAGGATATAAATTTCGGCACCATGGAGAGGAAACTGGCGAGAAAAATAGTGGTCTTTGTCGAATTTTTTTAGATTATTTGAAAGAATTGTCGAATCTCAAATTTGTTTTTTACAATTACAAAATGAAGGAATAAATTATGTATTTTCAAATTGTTAGGAAATAATGAGTGTCTGAAGAAAGCTATGATGGACATTTTAGGCCACTTTATTGAATTTTTGGAGGTCCAAATGCTAAAGGGAAGCAACGTCGTCGGTTTGTTTACATGAAAGGCACAGAGAGATAATTAAACAAACCCCATTTCTTTGTTTTTTGAATATACAAGACATTCCACAAATCCAGTGGAATATTGGTGATATATTTCAAAGTTGGGATTAAAAGTCAAGGCTTTATGTTTTCAATTATGTCGATTGCTTTCACAGAAGAGATGTGTCCCTTTTGCTCGGTATTGCGGATAGAGGGAATTATGTTCCTATGAATTCAACTAATGCATCAGTGCTCTTTTCAATTCTCAATTCTCCAAAAAGAACCAACTAGATCGAGATTAGAGTTTTGCTTAAAACCTTTTCTACTAGAGTAGAAGTAGATGAAGATGTTTTGGTATTTTGTAAGTTGTATGTATTGTATATATTTGCTTGTGTGTTGTTCTGTACTACTACATATAAGGTCCCAGGTCTTGTAGATATTGTAGATGAAATAGACAACATAGGTAGTTTCAATTGGGTCGAAGCCATCCATCAATTTATGGCACCACAACTGCCAACTATTTTAGATATATGTTCATCCAATAATCTGATTTTGAAGAGAATTCCTTATCTAAAGGGGTTTCTTAGGCCTTTTGGTTAAGTTCTTTCTTACTAAATAATTGTTTCCTTTATATTTACGTAAATATGTAACACTTTCGATATGGCGGGCTTGGTTTACGGAACATGTCCCAATCCGAGACCATACAATCTGAAGGCCCACGAATAAATAAGTGGAGGGCAACTCCTTCACATATTAGCAAGGTCAGGAATTTATTGGAGCAAGTCTCCTCTGAACAGGTAAATAGAAGACCACAACTTAGTTTATTTTAATTTTCGTTATCTAAATAATTGTTGATTTTTGATAGGTCATTGTTGATCTAGTATGTAGTAGTGAAAAATATTGCTTGATAAGGTTGACTATTATATTGAAAATACTCCTCATCCAATGAGACATCATCATCACAAACTATACAAGAAAAATACCCTACTAGTGAATGCCATGAGTGTTTAGTTTATCAAATACAACTCAAAGAGTTAAGAATGGAAAATATGGCACTAACTGAAAGTGTAAAAGAACTAATGGAAATAATAGGAAGATAAGGTATGGAGGCTGAACCAAATAACTCCGAAGTAGACACTCAACCTCAGCGGAACCAATTTCTGCGAGAACAAGGCGGCGAGATAGAACCGCTATGATTACGGGGATACTCCGTTGATAGTCCATTTATGGGCAAAATTGGTACCTCAAGCAAAAGAAAAAAAAGATTTACGATGTTGAGTTATTAGAAGAAGCGACTGATAATTTGTAAAAAAGCGAAGTATTTGACAAGAAAGGCAAAAAAAAATTGGTATGGATGAATTAGCGAGGATACTATCTGTATTTTGGAAGAAGATGAAAAAGATCTTGACAGGGATGAAGCAATAATTGATAAACTCAACCAAATGAGAATGGAAGTCATTGCGGTTAGTCAGAATACTTCCCAAAAATAGTTTGTGTTATTTTATTTAAATAACTAATAATATTTTTGTATCATAGTATGTTAAGAAAAATTGTAAGACTAAGAAAGAACAAAAACAAGATCTTGATGTGACCTACTTGCTAAAAAGTTTAGAAGAAATAAAGTATGGTAGTTACATCCACCATTACATTCAAAAATTCTATTACAATATTATAAAGTGCAAATATTTATTTACGATTAAATTTTTTTGTAGGCCGATAACTTGAGTTATGTTTGGGAGGAAGGTCCTTTTTCATTAACTCTGAATTCTTTATACTCTGGAGTTAATGGATATGTTTTCACAGTTGGGGAGGTTATCGACACATTTTGCTCAATTCTTTTTAGGGGGGCCTCCTCTTCATGTAGGTCATATAACAAGTCTGTATTGCTCATCTGTGTTCATTGTAAGGGAGTTAAATTGAGTATTTTCACGACATTTGATGTTATACTAACTGTTTAAATATTTTCCTTTACACACAATTTCAGTCAGCATTAAGATTGTCGTGGAAGACTGCCACAACACAAATCATAAACACGGACATGAATGATGGAGAGGTTAGATATATTTTTATACCTCTAAATACTGACCAAACTCACTTTCGCCTGTTGTGTATCGACACAAAAGCAATGAGTTTCAATCATTACAACTCCATTTCATATGGTGGAAGATCATCAGCGATTTTGAAGCAGTGGTGAGTAGTTAAATATGGATATTCCATCAATTTAACTTTGTTATCTGTTAATGAATAGTTATGTTAACTTAGTCATCGTGTAATTATAGGTATCCCAATTTAAAGGATATTCACCTAAGGAGCTTGCAGGAATTCATCCATGTTTACAAGCCTATTACCCCATCGACAATTTGGGTTTACATTCTGTTGATTGTCCCCAACAAGTGGCAAGGTACTAAAGAAAAATACTCAAGCGTGAAAATTAAACTTTTGAATTGAAATATAAATTTTTCTTTGCATGTTTACGAATGATTGTGCTTTCTTTGTGATGCAATACATGAGATGTCTGCTTTATGGTGAGAAGATGGACTTCAAACAAGCAGACATGACCAAATTCAGAATAGATCTCTCTGTCTCAATTTTAAGGGATGAGTTCTTCCTGATGTAATTTTAGAAGTGTTCAGGTGGAAGTATGACAATGCATTGTTGTAATTAATGAATTTTGCTAATTTATAAATGGTACTGCTTTCCATAGATCAGCGATGTATTTGTAAATATGTTTATTGTTTGTTTGAGCTTTAATAAATGTTATATAATATATTGTTGAATACTTTGATGGTCTGTGATGAAATCCCGGGAACCTGATGGCCACAGGATTAAATTTTCTGCCATAGTGGTCTTTGGGATTTTAATTCAGCACCACGCTGATTCGAACTCACAGAAATATGGTGGTCTTTGGGAATTTAAATCCCGAACACGATGGTGGTGGGAAATAAAGTCCCGGCACCGTGTACAATTGAAGTGGCGAGAAATAAGGTGGTCTTTGGGAATTAAAATCCGAGAACTCAATGAGTCTGGGATTATAATTCCCGGGACCACGTAAAATTTCGGTAGTCGGGAATACGGTGGTCTTTGGGAATTTAACTCGGGAACACAAGTCTTTGGGATATAAAGTACCAAAGGACGCATCTGATTTTTGAATTGAACTTGGTATTAAGGTGGTCTTTGGAAATTAAAATCCGAGGAACCTGATGGTCACGGGATTCTATTTCCCGATTACGTCTGTATCGAGCTGGCGAGGAATGCGGGGCATCGATGGGTTTTGGCCGAAACCCATTGATGGACCTCTGAGTCAAAATCGAAATCTTTACATCGCGAAAGACCTAGCGGCTTCACATGTTGTTGCGTCGACGAACTTCATTCGATCCTCCTGCCTCCCGATTCGGGCGTGCCACTTAGCACGGGGCACGATTCTGAAAATGTGGTCTTTGGGAATTAAATCCCGAGAACACGGTGGTCACTGAAATTTAATTCGGGACCCGCGTCCATTCGCGACTGGCGAAATAAAGCGGTCTTTGGGAATCTCAATCGAGGAACAGTGGTCTTTGGTAAGTGAATTCCCGGCACACGCGTCTGATCTTGCGAGATAAAATGTAGTGCTGGGAATAAATCATGGCTTGAGCGAAATTTTGGACCACGATACCGAGAGGCAAGTCCAGCCAGAGTTGGTTTGGGCCGGAGTTGAGGTGACTAGGGGCGTAATGGGTTTTGGCCAGAAACCCGTTGATGGACTCTGAGACTCCAAAATCGAAATCTTTACATCGCTGAAAGACCTAGCGGCTTCACATGTTGCTGCGTCGACCAAACTTCCTTGATCCTCCCGCCTCCTGCCTCGGCGCAGCGTGGGCACGGGCACGATTAAAATGTGGTCCGGGAATTAAATCCAGAACACAGCGTCCCGAAATTTAATTCCCTGTGACCACGCCCATTTGCGACTGCCCGAAATAAGGCGGTCCGGGAATCTCAATCCTGTGAACACCGCAGGTGTCTGGTAAGTGAATTCGGCACCACGCACTGCATCTGAACCGCACGAGATAAAATGTGGTCTTGGGAATAAATCATGGCTTGAAAAGCGTAAATTTTGGACACGATACGAGGGGCAAGTCCCAAGGCCACCGGAGTTGGTTTGACCGGAGTTGAGGTGACTAGGGGCATTAATGGGTTTTGACCAAACCTTGATGGACCTCTGAGTCCAAAATCCGAAATCTTTACATCGCCTGAAAGACCTAACGGCTTCATGTTGTCACGACCAAACTTCCTTCCGATCCTCCCGGCCTCCGGCGCGTGCCACTTGGCACGGGCCCGATTGAAAATGTGGTGCGAATTAAATCTCAGAACACATGGTCCCGAAATTTAATTCGTGACCACGCCCATTCGGCGACTGCCCAGAAATAAGCGCGGGAATCTCAATCCTGTGAACACCGTGGTGGTAAAGTGAATTCGACCACGACGCATCGAATCGCACGAGATAAAATGTGGTGCTGGGAATAAATCATGGCTTGAAAAGCAGAAATTTTGGACACGATACACAGAGGGGCAAGTCCCAAGGCCACTGGAGTTGGTTTGGACCGGAGTTGAGGTGACTAGGGGCATCAATGGGTTTTGACCGAAACCCATTGATGGACCTACAGGAGTCCAAAATCCGAAATCTTTACATCGCCTGAAAGACCTAACGGCTTCACATGTTGTTGCGTCGACCAAACTTCCTTCTGATCCTCCCCGCCTCCTCTCGGCGCGTGCCACTCGCACGGGCCGATTGAAATGTGGTCCGGGAATTAAATCCCAGAACACAGGTGGTCCCGAAATTTAATGTGACCACGCCCATTCGCGACTGCCAGAAATAAGGCGGTTTGGGAATCTCAATCAGAACAAGTGTCTTTGGTAAGTGAATTCAAAGACCACGCATGATCGAATCGCACGAGATAAAATGTGGCCGAATAATATCCCAGGGACACAGTGGTCTAGGAAATTTAATTCCCAACACCACTTAATTGTACAGATACTTCACAGATTGCAAAGTCAATGTGGTTTAAATATTTAACAAAGTATATATATTCCATAATCAGAGATACTACACATTCGCAAACACTTTTGCGGTGACTAATGACTTTTCTTGTGAGCACTTTGGTGTAGTTACAAATATAAAACTCGCTTTCTCTACACATATCTCACTACTGAGCGTACCATAATTGCAAACAAAATTGTGAGTCGCAGATTATTCTATTCCCACCACGAATCAAGCTCCTCATATCCTCATTGTCAATTTTTAGGGTACCCAAATAGTAGGCTCTCAATGTATCGTATTATAAAAATACGCAATCATAGGTAAATAAAAACATTGTAAATTATTAGTCCATTGCTAGCTTATAAAATATGGTATTTACAAAGATTATTAGATGTCTTACGAAGAGCTTTGTCTGGGACCCTGGACTCGACGCACGAAAAAGTTTGCATTACAAAATTTTTCAGCCAGGCTAGGATGCCAGTTATCATAATACGAAGGGTGGATCTTTTTAAAGAATTCAACACAGGACCCAAATAAATGCTATGAATCCTCCATACACAAACGGTTTATTTAATCAAATCTAATCTAATGCTTATCGCTTCTTCAAATCGAGTAGTGTAAGCCTTCCCGACGGACAAGGAGTCAGAGTGGATAAACTCTGAATTTTCCAAGTCACCACTAGTAGGTGTGCGCCACGGATTATCGGACAAAATATGTATCCGATTGGATTGCCCGGGTTTTAAAGTTTGCTCGAATGCTTGGGCGCACATCATATTAAACATATCCTCGTGTATAAAAATAATCATTATAACACCAAGCCGTAAAGTTTACAATTCCATGCAAAAGGGTGAAAAACTTACAAATCCATTACAGAATATTGAGTTGTAGTCACGGCTTATCACCTACCCGCCGCCTAATATTGAAAATATGCGCGTATGCAATCCCCATGTGTCAAAACATTCCAATCAAATATGGTAAGGAAAGAGTCCATGTTTAAGTTAATAGCATCGGTCTTCCACACCGTCCCGAGCATCACACACTACACAAGGAAAGGGTTATTAGCAACTCTCAAAACATAATATGAAAGGTATATACAAAGAATATAAGACTGTCTTACTCTATTTTTTTTAGTTTCAATAAACACTCCCCGACATTTGGATCCATCTTACTGAATTCTTTATAAGCTTGTCAGATACAAAATAAAACTGCTCGGGCCGTAAATATTTTGCAGATCCTAGGTCTGGACAGGATAACTTATGCTCACCTCCAATATCCTCTGCTTGACTTCGTCGAGTGTTGGTTGTTTGTCCGTGGAGACTTGTGTGCCGGTATCTGATATTTCGGTTTCACCTCCTCGACAATTGATTTCCCTTTAATATCCTCGGATCGACTCGCCAATGTTTGGCTCAGAGAGATATTAGGTCTACCGAGGATACTCAATAGCTCACTGGGACAATTAGAGTTTCCACTCTCCTTCTTTAGGGATGTTCAAAACCATGCAGGAGGGAGGCTTCTAAGGCTAGGGGGTGATAGAGCGTCATGAGTCTTCTTCCTCACACAAACCTTCCGCCTAGTGTATGCAGAAGAAGGCTGTTGGGTCTGTACAGCTTGAATAGGCTGTGATTGTAGGCCCTCTACATCCCGGGATTGTAAATGTAGTTGAAGCTCCAGTATTAAACTGTCCTTTTCGGCTATTAATGCTTCTTTTTCAGCAATTATATCATCCCTTTCAATTATCTCGTTGTCCTTCCTGTTACTGACCTCCTCTAACTCTTGAAGAAGCTCCTGTATTTTCTTTTCTTGTTGTTTGATGGTCGCTTCTTTAAGTAGGGAGGTGCTTTCAAAATCACACCTTGCTTCAACTAGCTTGGTGCTTAGAGTAGATACAATTTCTGCATTCTCCTGGCATACTGGACAGGCCATTCCTCTTGCGTCGACCTGAGTTTCGGGTTGAGGAGTTGATGCAGAAGATCTAGGTGGGGAAGCGGTGTGTACCAGATGCAGCTCTGACTGTGCTGGAATTAGATCGACAATGATTTTGTCAGGTACGAGACCATCTACCATCTTCTTAACGACCCTTACATTTGTGGAACTCCACCTCCATCTCAAAGATTCTCGTGAAAGCATGAGGGACGTGTGGAGGTAGGATACACAAATGCTCACACATCCATACCGAATGACAAGATTAGTTATTAATAGCATCGATTGATCTATACTATTTGCGAACACATAAAATATATTCACTCACACCAATAAGTGTGTGAAACCCTTAAGCATTGGTCTCGTAGATCCACCGTGACACGCTTTTGGTCGCAAAGTGACTCCCATACCAATTGACTCCATTTGAGGAGCCATGTACGTATAAAGTGCTTCGCACCAATTGTACCTGCCTAAGTTCTCAAAATCCTCTACACAATCTATAAGTGATCGCATAGGTATTCTAGGCTTACTGCTGGTGGTAGTAAAAAACACACAAGAGAAAAAATATAAAATAAACAACTGACAATAAACTTTTGCAGATCCTAAATTATCTGGAGATCTGGAAGTCTTCAATAATTCCTCCAGATGCTTGTTAGAGCAATCGCCTTCCACGAAATATTGCAAAATAGAGCTCTCCGGATGGAGCTTCATTATTCATAGGAACTTCAAGTCCATCATCCGTAGACCAAGGACGAGGGAGACATCCGCCTTTGTGAAATGCAATTTCTTGTCTTGGAATATAAAACATTTCTCCGCATTCCCCAATTATCAAACATATTCAACGAGGGTCCGACATGGGTAATATCCGAATGTCCAAAACCCACGCAAAGGGGGAGCTCAATAAGCCGCTTTCTTCTTCCACACTCGACACACTTGCAATAAATTTTTTAAACTGTGAAACGATGCTTTTACAGATCATTCTCTTGTTTCTTCCTAGCATCAACGCACGGGTTCTTGCAGTATATCGCTGATGATTCGCCACTAAGCTATTAATCAAACAAATTCCTTAGGTTAACAACCAAATGCATTGTAATACAAATGATTTTAAACTAATAGATTAAATGGATTGAAACATGTGTGATGATACAAACAAACGTTACTCTCGCTAAATGGTAAACCCTAAAACCCTAAACCCTATTAGGCCCGAGTTTAAACGAGATCGTGAACGGAAAAAGGCAAAACCCTAGATAGATAAGAACCGAGAAGCGACACAAAGATTTAAGAAATCTACAAAACTCACTTAGGTCGAAAAACGCGCTTGAGATGGTGTTGAGCCGGTGTTGAGATGTTTTAACTCGCACCGGGAGGTCAATCGACACCGGGGTTAAGGCGATCGCACCGGGAGTTTGAATCGAACCGAGAGGTTGAACGTCACGGGAATGGAAGCGAAATTCCACAGAGACAGAACGCAAGGAGCGAGAGAGAAATGAAATGTGGTGTTGAGATGTTTGAACTTCCACCGGGGAGTTTTATATTAATCTGCCGTGCGCGACGATTTAGAATACGGTGGTGCGTGGTAATTATAATCCCGTAAACATAGTGGTTCTCGGGATTTTATTTCCCAGACCACGCATATTTCGAAATGGCGAAGGAATAAGGTGATCCCGGGATTTCACCCGTGACCACGCATAATTTAGAATCGCGAAACACATGGTCTGGGATTTCAATTCCCGTGACTACGAACAATTTACAATCGGGCCGAGAACACACGGTGTCCGGATTTCAATTTCGATTACGCATACACTTTCAAACAGACATAAGGTGGTGCCGCAATGTTAATCCCAGAACACAGAGAGTCTCAGAGGGCCATCAATGGGTTTTGGTCGAAACCTATCGATGGACCACAGAGTCCAAATTCCAAAATCTTTACATCGACTGAAAGACCTAACGACTTCACATGTTGTTGCATCGAGGAAACTTCCTTCTGATCCTCCTACCTCCAGTTTTAGCGTGCCACTCGCAGCGGGATCGATTTCAAAATTGGTCAGTGTAAACCTAATCCGCCTTGAAAATCGTAAATTTTGGACACACGATACAGAGGGATTTATATTACAATTTTGCAAAATAAATAGCAGAATAAATTTTTCCATTACAATTCAGAAAATAGCTTAACATTAATATTAACATTGACATTAACATTAACATTAACATTAACATTGTTTCCTTTAAAAATATTTACACAACCACAATAAACATACTTAGAATTAGTAGCGTGCATTCTACAAGACCTCGTTGCATCCACGATTTATTTTTCACCCTCCCAAGATATGTTTGGACTCTATGCGTGCCTTTTTTCTTCGCCCGGGCTGCACAAGACTATGAGGAGGTAGAACTCCGAAAATTTTGTCACCATTAGGCCAAAATTTTTTACTTCGACATGGGTAAATACGATCCATGTAAGTGGCCTCCTGTGTTTCCCTTAGAAAATAATGCTGATGTATGGATCCATGTTCCGATATATATGATGATCGCAATAGCATGCGAGCAAGGAATTCGAAATTAAACTCACCGCAGATGCAACTTCGCCTATCCAAATCAACAATATAATGAAGTATTATCATTACTTCCATTTCCGTTTGTGAATATGGGAATACCGAATATAATCGAGTTCTTTCTCTCCTTTCATCAATCTCTTTATTGACATAAGGTGTTAGAAAACCTGACCTTTTTGAAGATTCTTCCCTACGGTTATAGAACCATTGAGCAACCTTTCTTCTAGTGTTGTCAATTAAACTGGTGATGGGGAGTTCACGTGTTTCCTTGAATAATGCATTTAAACTCTCGGAACAATTAGTGGTTAACATTGTGTACCTCCTGCCAGGAAAGTGTGCATTGACCCATCTTTTTGGATCGATCTTTTGTAGCCACGCATATGCTTCTTTGTGTTTGTCATGCATGTTCTGCATTAATCGATCAAAGTCAACTCTTGTATTGTCTCTTGTCACGCTAAAATAAACCTAATGAGGATCTATCCCGCATCTACTACCATGTTACAAGACAAGTGATAGCAACAAAAAGCATGATGGGCGGATGGATACACTTTGTTAATCACGATATAATCCCCTCGATGTCTATCCGATACAATGCTCAACGACTCGGGCAGACATCAAGGAATGTCTTTACATGATCCAAAAACCACTCCCAGATCCACATTCAACTTCGCAATTCCAAATGCAATCCGTTATTTTGCATTACCACACGGCAAGAGCTATTAGCAAAACACCGTGATACTTGCACCATATGTGTAGCATCAATACCAATTAGTTTTCGCAAATACATCCTGAATACTCTTCGACAAGCACCAAATGCCCAAAAACATCGCTGGAATTGATTTTCACCATTTCTTAGTACTGCAACATATGTATCAGGATCTCTAACTCTTAACTCACGCAAGTACATTGGAATATCAATATAGGCCTGATCAAAATCACCTACCACTCTTTTTAATGCTTTCTGTCTGGCTGTGTATGCTTTCTTGTATGAAATGTGAACACCAAACCTAGCTTGCATTTCTCTTCGAATTGAACTTAGTAATCATCGAGGTAGCTAACCGCCCTACAACTGTTTGCTACAAATGTGGATGTGCAAGCATGGTGATCTGTCATTTCTAACACTCACATTCATGTCGCTACATATTTTGTGACAAAGAACTCCACGCCTCCACTTGCAACTAGACTCCATGAACAAGGCTGACTAAAGCAAATAACTTTAATTCTATTGAGTCTGGTGTCAACTGGCTTGTATCTGAAGTTTTTTAGCATCGCATGCCTTACTAGTGCATCTTTAAACTCTTGTCGAGAGGAAAAAACTTGTCCAGTGAAAAATTCATTTGGATCTGATGAACCGACATCTGCCAATAGTCTTATTTGTGGATTAGAAACATAGGGATCATCAGCAATTGGGAACACTTCCTCTAAGTCACTGTACTGATCTGGGTTTAACTCACCTTCTCCATGTTGGATATCATCAGCTAAGAATTCTTCCGAAGAATTTGTATATTCTAACTCTTCTATCCCATGTATATCACTTACCTCCTCTTCACTCCAAGTTTGTTCAAAATATTCATGATCTACTGTGGTAGCAGTGACAAACTCTTCTTCGAGTATGGAAGAACCGTCTCTATTTATATCAAGGTGTTGATCACTGGTAATTCTATTGCCCACATCAGTAAACTGAGATGAAGATGGAATATTACTTGGGCATAGATTTATGGAATCTTGATCATCTAACTCTCTATCCTTCAAATTTGATTCAATTGTTTCCAAAAATGTTAGTCGCCCTCGCAAATGTTTTTAAAATCAACACGTTATATGTAGTGCTATCTGCAAGTAGTGAATTTTTAGACTAGGCTTTAGAAGTCCAAGACAAGTGGATGATGAGAGTTTATGGTTATGTTTCCAAATTATGCACTTAAATAATTATACATTTCAATGTTGTAATTATGAACGTTTTATATGTAATGGAAGAGGAAGAGATTTACTGGGTTTATGCGCAGAGTGATACTTAGTTCCCACACTCCTACAGGCTAGTCCGCGCTAATTGGCACGCAGCATGCCAATTGCCACACTCGTCTAATGTTGGCACATAGCATTATTTTTCATAATTACTGTTTGGGAGCATAAGGAAAGGTGGAGAATGATAGTATAGGTCACGCTTGGATTCGACCCGCCAAGACGACTTTATTTATCTCCAATATAAATTTACAAAGACCATTTTTTCTCACCAGGGATCCTCTCCATGGTCGGAAATTTATATCTCAGCCCGGTGGTCTGGAATATAAATTCCCAAAGACCACCATTTATCTCGACGATTCCCATCTCCCCAGTGCCGGGATTTTTAAATGCAGAACCCGTGTTCTTTGGGATTTTGGTTCCCAACACCACCAATAATTCCAAAATTTGATGTACATGGTCTTTGAAATTTCATTCCCAAAGACCATGGTGTTCTGGGGTTTTAATCCCATTACCACGGTGGTCTTTGGGATATAAATTCCCAAAGACCACCACCATTTATCTTGGCTAGTTTCATCTCCCGGTCTTGGGATTTTTAAACGCAGAACCACCGTGTTCTTTGGGGTTTTAGTTCCGACCACCAACAATTCCTAAGAACTTATATGTACATGGTGGCAATTACATTCCCAAAGCACCATGGTGTTCTTTGGGGGTTTTATTCCCATTACTACGGTGGTCGGGATATAAATTCCAAAGACCACCATTTATCTCGACATCAATGCCAATGGTGTTGGGAGTCTTATTCAGGACTAGTGTTCCGAGGTTTCAAATCCCAAAGACCACCCTTAATGTCGACCACTTATATCTCCTGGTCTAGTGAATTCGATTCCCAAAGACCAAGGTTTCTTTGGGAGTTTGAATCTCATTACCATGTGGTCTTGGAATATAAATTACCAAAGACCACAATTTATCTCGACAACTTCATTCCCTGTCGGGAGTATTAAACTCGACTACGGTGGTGAAGATTTAAATTCAAAGACCATATTTTATCCCGAATTTGTTGAACCTTAATGGTGCCGAGAATTTGAAGACGCCTACGATATTCGGGATTTAAATTCCCGATCACTTTTTATCCAGGACATAATGGTGGGAATTTCATTACAAGACCACCTACTCTCCCATGGTCTTTGAAATTTTAAATTTTAGGGATACGGTGGTAGGAATTTCATTGCCAAAGACCACCTACTCTCTCGACCGATTGAATCTCCTAGTGCCGGAATATCAATCAGGAACTTCAAGAATCGTGGGATTTAATTGGAAGCATCGCTTTTAAGTTAGGTGGCATTTGTTTAGGTGGGGACAAAACTCTTATGAATCTCTGCATCGCAATTATGGGTGCATTGGTCTACTTTGGTATGATATGCCTGCAGTGTATTTATGGATGTGTGGCAAACTTGGTTATACAACCACCTACAATGCATTTATTAACCTCATAGCAGTCTCAAGAATAAAAACACATACATACATGATGCAACTACTATGTAAGGGTGTGAGTCGCGCGCTAACTTCGGATTAATCTGATAAATTCGTGGGAGCAGTGATGTCGTTGATAACTTCTAGGGTTTCATCAAAAATGGTGTTGCTCAGTTGGTTTGCGGAGGAAAGCTGCGTGTGGTGCTCATCAACAGCATGGGGCTGCCGCTCCCACGTGGCTGGAATAGACGTTTGGATGGCTCGGGATTTCCAGTTGTGCCTCGGATGGATGCAAATCTCTCTCTGCATTAAATTCCAAAGCTGTTTGGCGGGAGGGGTATTTCGGGAATTACGCGCGCGGATTGGTCATTCTGAAATTATAGTGCGTGTTTTGGGCAATTCCGAACTTCAGCTGCTGTGTTTGGGAAATTGCCGATTATATTAGGATATGTATGACGATGAATATAAAAAAATTTATTTTCAACGACCTTGAACCAAGTGGTTTGGATCATGAGTTTATCTCTGTAAGTAAAGTATAATTTTGATATTGAACGATTTTACATGGACAATACGACTATAGAGATTGAGCTTCATCGTTGAGTCGCGAATACTTTTCGAATTTATTACGACGATCGATGAAAAAATTTATATGGTGTCAAATCGATCATTTCAAAATTAGAAAATTTAAAAATTCAATGCGAATAAAAAAACATCCGAACTGTGAATATTTAGATGAAAAATGTATTCAAAAAAAAAATAAAGTTTTATTTTATGAGATATATTTCTGTAGGCATAACTAAATCGCCTGAAAGGTATTCAAGATTGTAATGTATCATTCTTTTGTGGGCCTTGTGAGAGTGAATGATTGAAGGACAGTGGACGTTCTCATTTGTTGTAACAAATAAATAATAAATAAGCATCCTACCGAAATTTAACAAGACCGAATTCAACTAATCAAAATCGAATCCATCAAAGTTTATAATTAAAATCGAATGAATCTAATTAATTATTATTATTAAATAAATCAATGACAATTTATTATATCGCATAACAGTTATTAGTTGTTTCAACTACACCAGACTATTTTTTTTTTGAGTGGCTACAAATTCACATTAATATAAATGCATAGTTAACCATGCGATTTAATTAGTTGAATGGAATTTTAAATTTTATAATCAAAATCGAAATATGAATAAAGTGGAATAACTTAGATTTAAAAAACAAAATTTTGAATTAAATCGAAATTTAATTTGACCCTTTTGAATGGATTGAAATATGACATATGTCAGTAAAAATGAAGAGATATTTCATAGAAGAATATAATTCGATTCTCTGTTGCGATATTGTTCGATAGTAAATTTAGAAAAAATTTATTCTGGCAGCTCTGAGACCTAAGAGTTTGTCTGTGAATGAAATCAGACTTCGATATTGAATCGTTCAGAAATGACGCGACTATAGAATCCGGATTGAATCGTGAAAAAACTACGAGCACTTTTTTGATTTATCCTTGGTAGCCGATGGAGGTCACTTGAGCTCTGACCTTATTTGATTGTTGGTGAGGTGTTTCGAAGATCCATAGAATAAAGTCAGTCACTCTTAGAAATCAATCGGATCGAAAGTTTGAATACTCTGATATCAATAAAAAAAAATATCGGGCCTAAATTTAATTTTTACAACTTGAACCGTGAGGCCCAATACTTACTCGTCCATGTTGACTTTGATTTTTGACCGGTGCATATGGTTCGGTCTAGTTGAGCCCAATCCCTCGCTCGTTCGCTCATGGCATTCCCTTCTTCCCGTGGCCGGCGTGGAGGCCGCGCCGATCTCTACTCCACCGTCGTCGTCCATGGCGACGATGACGACGCTGGATTCCAGATGGACGCTGCCTCCGTGGATCAGGAGGAAGAGGAGGACCCCTCACTCCCTCCCCTCCTCAAGCGCGTTCCCAAGGACTTCGGCGCCGCTGCCGACGACGATGACGACGACGACGAGAGCGAAGGAGACAGTGGGAAGGAATTGTACGGAACTTTCATCGTGAAGCGAGATGGTCACCCCTCACCGTCTCCTACTGGACGGCGAACCCTCCGATCCCCGTTCATGGATCTACAGCGAGCGAGCCCGAGGAGCAGAGGAGGTGACCAGGATGACCCCTACTCCACGTTCCTGGTTCATTCTACCGCGGCGGGGTCGAGCATTAGCGAGTCCGTGTCGGGGACTTTTGTCCGGAAGACGGGTGGTAGGGATGAGGGTGGGTTTGGCTCACCTTTTACGAGCGTGGCAGTGGAAGGGGTGCGGGGAGGAGAGAGAGGAGGGTTCGTGCAATCCCAATGGGAGGAGGCGAAACAGCAGCACCAGAGGAGGAAGGCGTCGGTCAGTTCGGTGCCTGACAGCGTCGCCAAAGATGATCCTTCATCTAAGTATGAATTACTTCATGAACTCGGTGAGCATTGATGAACGAGTCGATTATTCTCTTCAGCAAAAAACGAGTATTTCTGATATCTTGGGACAGCTCCCGGGAACATGATTGTCTTTGGAAAATGGAATCTTAGGGTAACACGGCGAAAAAGAAGAATCAGCTTCTCCATATTTAGATTGTAGCACTAGCAATTAGCGACCGTTGAGACTGTTAGGAATGAGAAATTGTTTTTTTTAGAATTCTCGATCTTCCTGGAAATGTTTCTTCTCAGGAATGCTTAGGAGCATATTTTTTCATGATTATTTTAGGTTGTTCTTTATAAAAAATTGTTTACAGTTCATATGTTTCCTTATTCTGTCGTTTTGTGGCTAATTTACTATAGAGATAAAGGTATATCTTCTTTGTTGAATGATATTAATGCCGAAGTGCTTGGTCAATCAAGGATCTTTTTTTACCTGGTTATTGATTGTCTGTGTAATTGTTCAATGGCAGGAAAAGGTTCTTATGGTGCAGTATACAAAGCAAGGGATGTAAAGACTTCAGAGCTCGTTGCTGTCAAAGTGATATCCTTGACCGAGGGGGTATTATTTTTCCCACACCATTTAATAATTTTCAGTTTCCTTTAAAGAAATTGTTATCATTCTTCATGCCTATTTATTCCCAACTATTTGGTGCTGGCTGCATGGATCTTATTCTACTATTGAATTTTATCTTTATGCAAGGTTCTATTACTATATTACTGGTAATATTTATACTTCTAAAATCACTTTAAGGTTAATTTGATTTTATTTTGGTCAACCTCTATCCTTTACACTTTGTGCAATGGTAATGTTGCTGCTGTATGACCTTGTGGTTACGAGTTCGAATCGCAGAAACAACCCTTTGCAATGCATGGTAAGATTGTATATACTGGACTCAATATGGTTCGGCCCTTTTCTGGAATCTCGCATCGGCCGAAACTTTGTGCACTGGGCTACCCTTTAACCTCTATCTTTTACACTTCCAACTTTAATCAATTTAACTTGTCTAAACAGAGAATAAATTCATCATCTTTGAACATCTTTATACTATCATAACATATTTTTAGCATTTTATCCTCTATTGCAGCTAACAACTAAGTCTTACTAGTAATAGTAACCTCTCAATTTACCTTAACACTCTCGTCTTTATTTTATTGTCTTTTTATATATTTTATTTTCTAGTTGCTCAATATTCGGATATTTTAAGTGTGATAGTCCATACTATGATTTTTTGTCAACTTTTCCTTTTAACCTAAGGGCAAATGACACTCACATAAGACTCCAGAATTCCATATCCACTTTCAGCCTCTAGGAAGAGGAAATAATAGTTTTTATAAAAAAAAACTGAGATAAGTTATAAATGCATTCAGCAAGCAACTTGAGAATTTATTCTCTGCAAACCTTAATTCCCCTAGAACTTATATTTAACAAGTTCTGATCCCTTTCACCTTGATGTAAATATTTCAGAACTTGTTACTATCAAAGTTACAGCCTTGAGTGACTTGGTATTCCTTTCTTCATACCATTTAATAAATTTTGTTGTTGACCTCTAAAGTAAAGAAGATGAAAGAGTTGTGTGAGAGAGAATTCAAAGTAATTTTGTAAATGCATGTTAGATAGCGACATGAGAAATTTGGTCAACATTAATTCTTTTGTAACTTATATTGATGCACCAGTTAACCCCAATGCATGGTAGGTATGCTGTCTAGTGTCATAGCTATGCATGATGGCTCATTAGTGATTTATCTAACAACTTTATTTTCTTTCTTTGTAGCCCATAACATCAATGAATGTGCTGTTCTTCTGGAATTACTGTGTTCCAGAGCAATGAGTTTGTGCAAATCCCTGAATCTGGATAAAATATTCAAACTTGATAATGATGCATCTAGTTTTTTGTTTATGGTGGATAAATTCATTTAACATCAGGAACCTTATAGTTAATTGAAGGACCAACAAAAGTTTGACAGTGAGAATTATAGACCAGCATACTTGTCATAACATGAATCTAGAAGTGTTATCTCTATTAACTGTAAAATTTAGAATTTAGATGTGAATGTGCACATTCTTTGAGCTTATTTTCATACATCTGCAGGTAATCAATTGCTTATGATTGATTGAAAATCATAGAGAGTATACATTTCTTTCCAATGATTATTTTGTTTCCATGTAAACCTCTTTTCAGGAGGAAGGTTATGATGATATTCGTGGAGAAATTGAAATGTTGCAGCAATGTAGTCATCCAAATGTTGTTCGTTATTTTGGGAGTTACCAGGGAGAGGAATACCTATGGGTAAGTCCAATGGCCTTCACATGTTCAAAAACAGTAACACCTGAGTGAATATCTGTCTTTTTGTTTGTGTGTGTGTGTGTCCTTGCTGAGAATCTACCTTCAGATATAACTTATGGACTTTATATTGGTTGCGTGTCCAACATCATGTAGGGGATGCTACTCTTCTCAGTGCTTTGTTTATGTCTTGGACTAAATGTGTTTGTATAAGATCAACATTGCAACCATACAAATTGTTTACCAATTCCAATGCAGCTGCTGGTGGCACTTAAGAATTATTTCAATTGTTCATCTAATCATTTACCATGTCATATATGTCTATACATTGATAGAACAACAAGAGGATCTTGACCTTGGAAGTAAATTTCAGATTGTCATGCATCTTGATTGGGCTTAAATTTCAGATTGTCATGCATCTTGATTGGGCTTTGCTATTGGATTATAGAGTTATTTTTTTGTAATGTATAGGTGATTCTTAAGTTCGGTATCTCACATTTGTTTTAGTTTATATTTGGCAGATAATAATGGAGTACTGTGGTGGAGGAAGTATAGCTGACTTGATGAATACTACAGAGGAATCTTTAGATGAGAACCAAATTGCCTATATCTGTAGAGAAGCTCTAAAGGTACCACTTAATTGTTTTGTGGGTTAGACTGTAGGTTGATCCATATTTATTATTGGATAAAAAACCTATAAGATTCCATTTGAAAACTATTACAGTATCGTCAAGAAGAGTGTTGAAATCACCATTTCATTTATGATTATCAATAACATAGAAGTAGGTATATCATATTTTCTCTTGAAAAATGACAAAAGAATAGATTAAGAATTTCATTCTGCCTTGCGTGAGATGGGCAAGAATAACTGTTTTCTGCATTCATTGAAATGCAGAACATCATTGAAATGCTTGCCTATATGCTCATGCTTGCTTATATGCTCATTAAGATTTTAGAAATAATCAAAGGTTGACATTCCGTTCAAGGTCAACTTTGGCAAAAGAATGTGATAGGCAAACAACACAATTGGCAGCTTCACATCTCAGAGAACCTATTCTAGTATGCATAAATGTTCCTTTCTAATAAGAACTCATTTGAGGATTGAAAAATCAGGCTAGCATCCACATACTCTGACTGGACTAGCAAGGTCATCATTAGGCAAAAGGGCACATATAATAGTAGTGATGAGTTAGCAGTAAATGCACTGGAAGAAGAGTGGTGGTGTACCTATTAATTATAAAACACAAAAAATGTAGAGAGGCAGTTAAGTAGCTACTCTTTCTTTTACTCTTTTTCGTGATAGTTTACCTTCTCTTACACTACAGCTTTAGGAGAGGCACTCATTAGTTGACCTGTACATGCATTTCTGTGTGGGTGCTGTGTGCTAATCGATCTAATATCTGACTAGTAAATCTGGCTTGTCCAATCAGTGGGAATCTAAATTCAAATGTTGAAATTAATCAATCCATCCAATATAATATAAGCTTTGGTAACCTATGATGCTCTCTAGCTGGATAAGGAATTAATAATAATCAGTTATAACCACACTCAAAGTGATTAACCGTCCTCCAGCTGTTTTTGATGTGCAACTGGAGCATTAAAAGTTGTTCATTTAAATATTCAGCTTGATTTATAATAAACTCAATGGTTGAATATATATAGTAACAAACTGTCCAAATGAGAGACTTGACCCATTTATGTGATAGGCACAACCATCGCATCATTATGAAGCTGTGTTAAGAATCCCAACTATTTAGGGGTTGACTACAAGGATCTTATACCTTCATAGAATTCTCACTAATACTATTCAAATATCTCAATTGTTTTATTATGTTAACTGAGATTTGTTTTGTCTTTCTCTATTTCTTGCATCTTCAATAACAATCAAAGCTTATCCCACTAAGTGTGGTTGACTATATGGATCCTCTTATGTCATTAGTTTCTATTCCATTAGATTATATTCCCTATTATATCATCATCTACATTTAAATAAATTTTATTTTATTTTATCATTGCTAATCAAGTTTTCTTTGGTCTTCTTCTTCCTTGTTCAATTCGTATATTTATCATAGTTTCATATTGCCTAATTAAAATATTTATTGATTTTTTAAGTACATGTTCGTATCATTTTAAACATGTCTCTAGAAGTTTTTCCTCAATAGGTGCCATCGTGATTCTCTCTAATATTTTCATTTTTTATTTTTTTCATCATCATATGTTTGCACATTCACTTTTACATTCTCATCTTTGTCACTCTCATTTTATGCTTGCGTGCACCTTCAACACTAATAATTTATTTATGGAATTTCTTTGTTGAACATGCCTATATCATCTTAACCTATTTTTTGTTATTTTATACAATTAATTACTTTTGATAGTTTATTTTCAAAAGCTATCTTCTTATTAACTTTATTATACTTATTCTTTCTTGATTACTCAACTCTTCATTTCTAAAGTCTGATGGTCATATCATAGTCCTTTTAGCCTTAGGGTACATTAATCATGATGATCACAAATACTCACCTCCAATCCAACCAGACTTTAATGATATCTTCATAAATGTTTCCTTGATGAATAACGGATCGAAGATATCCTTACTCATAGAAATTTCATATCCATTCATCTTAACTATTTCCTCACTTATTTCCATTATCATTGAAGCTACCTATATTTTGTTCTATTCTTCTAAACATTTTTTCTTTAAGCTAATAACCTTTTGAACTTGTTGCTTCTTCACTTACTCTCTGTGTATGTCACACTTCGACCTTTGTTCTCTCCTCAATCTTAAAGTATTCCTAATCTTATTAGCCATTCAACTCTTCATGTCATCATTTATGATCTCTTGAAGCTACACTCGACTGCTTTCTAATGCTAATAGTATGTATGTGTGTGTGTATATATATATATTAATTTTTTTTTTCTTCTAACCTCTTATATATCATAATGTTCTGATCTACGTTGTTGTCTTTCTATGTGTTCTTCCTTCTTCCAACATTTGGAGGTTTGAATCATAAAGTATGATTGCTTGTATCACAATCTCATATTTTCTTTTAGCACAAGGAGCACATAGTGATCACAAGTTTTTAGAAAATTTTCTCCATTTTTAAAACTCAAGCTTTATATTATAATTGATTTTTTTTATTAGCATCTCCTTGTCGAATGATAGATTTGCACCAAAGTTGCCCTCCAATGGATCCTTGTTAAGCTCATTAAGGGATTTAGATTGTACTAATTCCAACTACCAGCCTTGAAGAACTTGATATGATATTATTATTTTATTGTTAGTACCTCCCTGTGTTAGGATTGAATAATTTGTGCAGTTGCTGCTTTCCTTGGATGTGGTAGCCATTTCACTCTTATTAATCTCCCAACAACCCAACCTATCTATCCTCGTTTCTTCTCGGTATTAAAATTACGTTTCATATTTTGAACTTTAAGTCTACATTCTTTAAAATTTTAATTATTGTAATTCCTCTATAATTCGAGCTTCAAGCTTTCTATCTAGAATCTTATCGGCTATGACAATATCATTTCCAAATAATATTAACTGTGAGGTTTTATCTTGAAGATGATTGGTAAATCCATTGATGAATATAATATCACTGAAATTTTCTATAATTCATCTAGTAAGAAGAACAACAAATCATTTGATAATTACAAGGCTTTGAGCATTAGAAATCTTATGTAATTATTGCATATTTCCCTTTTTATAAATCTAAATATTTAAATTTATTGATGTAGGGGCTTTCATATTTGCACTCAATTTTTAAAGTCCATAGGGACATTAAAGGTGGCAATATTTTACTTACGGAACAGGGAGAGGTAAAGTTGGGTAAGCACTTACCTGAGAAATGCTACTTTTGCTGTATCCATTTGAAGATGTTTATGCATTGTAGCAAAATGGTTAGCATTCAATTTTTTATTACCATATTGGTAACCTGAAACAGGTGACTTCGGAGTGGCTGCCCAGCTTACTAGGACCATGTCAAAGCGTAACACAGTATGCTGGATTTCCTATACATTAGTTTTTTTTTTTCACCCTAGATGATTAATTGAAGCAATTTTAAGTATACTTTAGATTCTTCATGGTTTATTGATATGCATAAAAATCTGTGATTTATAGTTACACTTGGATTTTTCATTCTGATAAAATTAGGACGTGTCACATGTTCCTATATTTGATGCAATTGTTTACATCACGGCATGTTTGGAAGAAAGACCCTAGTCACTACTATATTCTGTGCGTTACTTGATCCTTATGTTAATTTCTTGAAATAACATGTCATGGTGTAACTCATCATATAACCATATATTCTCAGGAGTATTTATTATTCTAGGCACAAACATAACTTTTTTATTGTGCCACATTAGGCATTGTATTACCATGGCAAACGTCTTGGCAAGTGACTAGATATTTTTGTTACCCTACCTTTGTGCCATCTTTAATTTAGTTTAGTGTTTATTATCTTATTCCTCATTAATCTTTAGAAAATAATCAACTGAGGAATTTCGCTAATATGTATCCAATTTGATATTTCATGCTTATGTAATGTTCTAATTGGTTTTGAATAAACCCTAAAGTTCTTTAACTCGCTGTATGGTGTTCTTGCTAATATCATTAAGTAAATGATTCTGATGTGAGGTTCTCTTGTATAATTTGAATCTTTTGACGGTCTTTTCTCTTCACAATTTGATGTCCGGTCAAGCCTGAACTTTGATCACTTAGTATTTGACTGCATTTTCTTGTCGTAATGTGGAAAAAATAGGAATTTTGAAGAATCCTTTTCTTCATTTTGCATGTTCATGAATCACTTGTAAAAATAGTTTGAGTGATGTCTATTTTGTTAAGGGTTAGTGGTTTTCTATGATTCTCCATATAATGTCATTTCTCTTGTTTTCATTCTTCTAAATGCACCATCTAGTACAAATGAAAATTGAATATCAAATCTAGGAGTGCCATTGGATCTGGTTTCTTTGACAGAAAAAAATTCTAATGGATTTTGAATCATTTTCAGGTTTTGTCAGATTTCTTGGTTTTGTGTCCAATTTGGTTGTCTTTCATATTTTCTTACTATTTTACAATTTTTAAATGAGATATCTAAATTAAAGTTAGTTCCACTTTAGTCAAATATAGTCCACTTGAGTCATTTTATCTTGGATAGTGGATTAGGATCATTCTAAAACTTTTTTTTTCCAATGAGTCAAGATATTGTGGATATTTTGTATCATGTCTTGAAACTCAATAATACTAAAATGTAAAAAATCAAAACTCTGAACAGACTAGGAAAATGTATTCTAATTTTTTTTGGCTAGAGTCAAGTGTCCAATTAAATCAAGGCGTCTAGTGTGGTTCTTGCCCACCCCTAGTTTATTTATTGCCAAAGAACCTTGTCAATATTGGATTTTGGAGATTTTCTTTTTGATTTTAGTTTTTCTCATCCTCCTTTTGTCTTAATCTCGTAATAATTTAATATTGTATATGTTGCCCAAGGTTCCATGTTTAGAAGGGGAAAGTACATCAAATTTATGATAACAATTTAGTCTCATATGGTGAGTTGGCTAATAAATTATGTTTATAAGCTTTAGATGGGTAGTTACTATCAAGGTTTAAAATCTCGACCCGTATCGAAATTTCGGTCTGCGATTGGAATGATACGATTTCGGTACCGTATCGTCCGTGCCGATACTATTTCGGTATTTTTTTTTTCTTTTTTTAAACATTAATATTTAATTATTTGTTTTTTTAAATTTTAGTTAATTTTTAAAAAATAATTTAAGATTTAATTTTAAATAAATTATAAATTCGAATTTATAATTTTAATTAAAATATCTTTTATTTTTTGAAATAAAAATATAAATTTATAGAATTATATAAATTAATTAATAAATTATTTAATTAAATTTTACAGTTTAATTAATTTATATTATATATATAATTTTTTAATTAATATATTTTTTAATTATAATTTATATATTTATTAAATTTAGAAAATTTCTCACCGCGGTGTGATCGTGTTGGCGATCATGTTCCCGATCAAGCTGCGCGATCAGGAACGCGATCGCGTTCTTACAATGTGATCGGGAGTGCGATCGGGTTCACGATCGTGTTCCCACAGCACGATCGGGAGCGCGATCCCGCAGTGCGATCGTGTTCGTGATCATTGCTGCCGTTGATCGCGCCTTCGCCGCCACCGTGTCGTCGTCTCGCATGTGTGTCGGTGCCAATTCCATGTCGGAACGAAAAATTTCGTCTGTTTCGCGCGGAACGGGTCGACATTTAATACTATGGTTACTATTAACTTGGGCTCAACTATTTTTGGGTCATTGGTTAAGTCTTATGAGAAGGGGAGCCTTGACGCAACGGTAAAATTATTGCCTTGTGACTTAGAGATCACGGGTTCAAATCTTAGAAACAATCTCTTGCAAAGCAAGGTAAGACTGCATATAATGGATCCTTCCTCAGGACTCCGCATGGCGAGAGCTTTGTGCATCGGGTTGTCCTTTTTGGTTAAGTCTTACGAGTTAATAAGTCAATTCTCATATCTCTATAAATCATGACAAATGGTGAGTAGATCTAATTTTATTCATGGTGAGGTGCTGGGAAAAAATGTCTAGGTGATGGCAGAGCCATCATTGGGCCTCATACCACCAATTAAGACATTTCTAGAATATGATGGAATATAAGCTGTATCTCCAATTTAATTCCATGTCGTGAGCTGTGAGCTAATGAAGGGGTTGTAAACAAACATTTTGGGTCAGTAGTTGAGCGTGGGTTAGTTCTCTGATCTATAAGCTTTGCATCCTTTTGTTTTGATTATCGCTACTATGTTGTTCTAAGGTTAATTTCATAATGTATGACACCCTTGAATATCTTTGTTATATCAATTGTATTTTCATGTAATCTTCAGATTATTGGTACTCCACATTGGATGGCTCCAGAAGTTATTCAAGAAAGTCGGTATGATGGAAAGGTAATTTGACTGTTGATTGCAAGTATGTTAAACTAACTATGCATTCTGTAAGGTGTAATATAGAATTTCTCTAGCATCTGCAAAAACTTCCATCTTCATGGATTCTATGAATGCATAGTAGTCACATAATAGAGATACATTGAGATCTTTAGATTTTCTCAAGTATATGGCTCTAGATAATCTCTAATTAAGACTGTTTGCAATTCCGTTCACAAAAATCTAAGGTGGGGACAAGATTCCAGCTCAAGAATAAAGTTATTCAGTGTTTCAGCTTCCTCATTTTTCCCATTAATTTGCTTGCTGATAACTATCCACAAAAATCAATGCAAATAAATGTTAGCTTATTGTACCTTGGCTCAAGGCTTTCTTACTAACTTGAGTCTATTACTTCTAATGAAGTTTAAGTTATGAATTATTTTTATGGCTATATTGTGGCATGTGAATTGGAATATTTTCCTCATCATAATCAAAATTATCAAATCATGTTTATTCCAATTATCTAATGTTTGTCTATCTGTTAGATGTGGGATACATGGATCTATCCCTCTATATTGAGATTTATGCAAGACTATATCACTAATCATAATTAAATCAATTGAATGAGTTTTTTATTACAATAAAACGAGTTTGAGTTTTCTTGTTCTCCTTAGACCTTCCATTCTAGTCAAAATACCTTGTCTAAACATAAAACTTATTGGTAATCTTTGAATATGTTCATATTACATTTTTCTCATTTATTATCTATTGGAGCTACATCTAATTGTGCTCAAATAATATATATTTTTTTAAAATTTTCCTTTCTAATTCATGTATCTATCTTTTCATTTTCATCTCTGTCATCTGAACTTTTTTTTTAAATATGTTGTTTCTTAATTATCCAACACTTTGATCTTTGAATTATAGTGAGTTGTATTGCAATCTTATAAAACCTTCTTTTTGCCTAGGAGTATGATGCGCACATGACTCCAGAAGCTTCTCTTCATTTCAATAATCCACTTTTTATCCTATGAATAATACCTTCAATAATATCTTGCTCAAATAGATCTAAGATATTTAATACTTGTATGAGTTTTATATCCAACTATTCACACAGAGTTTTTCTTATTATTAAAATTATATTTTGTTTTAGATCCTTAAATGTATAAAATTTGCCCCCTCAATTCCAGTTGCAAGCTTAACCTATTTACCTAGTACAATATTTTCAACAAATAACATACACCAATGAGCTTTTTCTTAAATGGAATCCGTGTGTTCTTATAGTGTTAACATAAAAAAATGTGGAATAGAGCCATTCCCATGATGCAAATCAACAATTACATAAAAACCATTGTCATAGAAAATACTTGTAGCTACATTATTACTGTTATTATTAATATAATTGCTACATATTTTTCTCGAACAACCACCTTAATATTCTAGAGCTCTATCAGAAACTTTTTCCAAGTTTATAAAAAGTACGTGGAAATCTATTTTTCATTAGTTGTCACTGAAAGTAGTATTCATATGTGATCCTTTGTACATGTAACCGAATTGATTTTCAAAGGTGTCTTATCTCTTATTTCTCTCAGTGATTCTTTGTTGTGCATTCATAGTATGAATCATAATTTTGATTTCTCTATAATTAGAACATCTACACTTTTTTTTCTTGAAATGGTACTAAAACAATTTTCCTCCCTTCTACAAGCATCATCTTCGTTCTCAAATTATGTTGAAATAATTTAGTTAACCAAACAATATTTGTGTTCCTAAAGTGCAATATGCAGACCTACAATTTAACGTTCATTTTACTTGTTATTTAAACTCATCTTGAATTGGAATATTGGACCACAGGAAACTTGTAAAAACATCAGCTTTCAATCTCATCTGTTTGTGACCTGGATCAGCAAATTTTGACTAGATTGGCAAAGTCTGACACAATATTTATCTTTCCTAAGAAATCAAACATCTAGGGAAGATTGACGACGACGACAACAACCAAACCTTTATCCCACTAAGTGAGGGTCAGCTATATGGATCCTCTTATGCTATTTGGCTCGATCCCCTATTAATGGCATAGGAGTATCTATATAAATTCGCTAAGGAAGATTGACAGAGAAAGTAAAAAAGTTGTAGAATTATGTTTGAAACAGGATAACTTTGCCATACTTGGGTTAATTTTTATTGAAATTTGGCGAGATTGAGTTGCACATTGTGCACACAAAGGAGAGAGATGGAATGATATTGTCGTCGCTGTTAAGAATGCCTTTGCCATCTAAGGATAGTACCTTCTGGGTTCCCATGAGAGAGATATACTACAACCCATTGTTGTCATTTGACTAATGTCTGAATCTTCTCCTTTGATTCTTCTGCTTTACATTCAGTCAGATTTACTTAGGGACTCATATTTTTCCTCCAGTAATCTGGCACTGAAACATTTTTCAGGTTGATGTTTGGGCGCTTGGTGTCACAGCTATTGAAATGGCAGAGGTATTTTTCTTAGGATGCTAGTTCTGTCCTTTTGCTTCTCTTATAGTGGGTAATACTTCTCATTTATCTGTGAACTCTCCTATTCGTGCTAGGTGACATTCTCATACTGCTAACATTTTAATGCTGTATCTATTGATTTCAGGGACTACCTCCAAGATATGCGGTGCATCCAATGAGGGTTAGTACAAATATATGATTCATCTCAAAGAAATTATTCATGTATTTATATCATGATAAGTTTGTGTTCAATAGTTCTTTAATGTCCTTGCATTAGCCTACTACTGTCATTGCATTGTGCAATTGTTTCTTTTTTTTCTTGGTCTTGGGTTTTATTGGTTGAAGCATGATCTTAATCTCATGCAAATCTGTAGTGTGTTCAATCTGTATCTGGAGAAATTGAGAGAATGAATAGATGCAAAATTTTAGCACATACCTACAGTTATTCCCTCCCTCCATTATGTGATAGTTAAGAGGTTGAAATAGATGTTTCAATTTTCTCAAATCTGTTCTTTCAATGAATATCAAAGATAGTTTTAGGTCCTATCTAGTGGCTTATACTCTTTCCTACCTCTTGGTCTACTTGTTTTCCATTCAAGCCATTGTTTGGCCCAAACATATCATGTTGATACATTCCATGATTTAGCACATAAAAAAGTATTCTTTGACATCATACTTTTTTATTTCATTTTTTTTAAATTCAGCTCAAGGTGTAGAGAAAGGCAATAGTATACGATGTCTTTTAGTGCACAGCATTGATATTACTGCAAAAATTTTAGTCAATAGTGTGCATGTATGCATGCATAACTTTTTCTATGCGTTAATTTTATAATAGGCTTGATGTTTAGGATAAAGACAGCTGAATCACAGTCGTTTCTCTATTTATCATCTGATCGTGAAGGTGGTGCAACAAGCAAACATCTTAACCAATCTGAACTAATCTTAAACTATGCATAATTGTCAAACAAGTTTCTTTGTTCGGAATAACACATGGTTTAAGAAATTTCTTTGTGCCGCTAGTTTCTGATTCAAATTGACATACTGTTCAGGTTCCTAAGAATTTTTTTGTTGTCAGCCATGCAATGGATTTGATTTTAATTAATCTATAGCATCAAAAAATGGCTATTATCAAACATGTGAATTACGACTCCAATGTTTGGTATTCTTGCCACTTCTGTTGTCGGTTTTCCTCATTCTTAATCTTCTTCATTTGCTTTGCTTTCAGTATGTATAATGAATTGATCATGTTGATATTTTTTTCCGAGTAGGTGTTGTTTATGATATCAAGTGAGCCTTCTCCAATGCTTGAAGACAAAGAAAAATGGTATGTTTTTCACAGAAATGATTCTAGAATTTGTTATTTATGTTTTTGCTATTCAGTTAAAAGGGATATCTGTAACAGTGTATTCCATGTGAATAATAGATATTCAACATTGCCAGAAATGGTGAAGTTCAAGATCATCTTGAGACCTGACTTTCTACCAACTTATTGTCATTATCTCTATTTTAGCACATGCATCATCCATTAACTAACATAGACCTTGTATTTTGTTTTCTCACTTTGCTTCGAAGTTCAAAATTCTCTTGGGATACGTTGCTTATTCTGTGTGCTTTTCACGAATGGAAACTTGTGCATATATTATGAAGACTTTCTCACCGTCATATTATTCTTAGAATGCACACCTTTTTGAGAGATATAAAGGTGGTAATGTTGGACATGATAAGAGATGAGATCACCACTTGAAGACAACACAGAAGAGAATGAATTTCTTTATAAAATCCAGATTAACAATATAGGGGAACAATCAACAAAATGATAACAAAACCTGATTCACTTAGGAGATAATTTCTTCATTGTTTATCTTGAGTTACTTTGTACTTTAAAAAAATATGGAACCGCCACATTAGTGGCCCTCCACCGCTGCCCCTACGTGTGGAGGGGGTAAATCAGGTCCCAGGTGGCTAGCGCAGAAATGCGGAGTCATCGGTAGTCTGGTTGTCACCTCCAGGAATCGACCCCTTGCCCTTTCAAGCCTTAACACGGCTGCGCTAGCCATCTGGGTTTGCCCTGGGAGCTTACTTTGTACTTTAAAGATATTATAGTTGATTGATATAAATATGCACAATTATATGTGAATGAAGCACAGATAGCCTCATACATCCCTTTAGTGGCTATGGCATGCTCATCTTAAATAGCACCACCTCTTATACTTCCTTTGTAATGAATGATATTAAATTTGATAATAGCTCTTACAATTCTATGACCCAGTCCACAGGCCCTCATTTAGGTGTGTGGAAAAGTAAGTCCAACAACCTTGCTCCTAGATACATTTGATGTTCACTTCATGCCATTAAATTGAATTTTATGATTTGGTTCTTTAATGCTCATTTCCTTCTTGCAGGTCACTTCTTTTCCATGATTTTATTGCTAAGTGCCTAACAAAAGATCCACGATTACGTCCATCTGCAACTGAGATGCTGAAGGTATCCTACATTGTCAAACTTTTACATAATATGTGACCTTAAGTGACTTGTTTTATTGGAGATACGAGTTAGTCCTATTAGTTGGTCTTGTTATATTAGTTTTTGTATTAGTTTTGCTCCAATTATGATTGTGAGGTTACGACTTCTTGATCACTTTCATATGATTAATTTTTCCTGCTAGATTTTAATTAAAGTAGTTTACAGCATAAATTCATTGAAAAATGCAATTGGGGGCCTCCAAAAATGTTGCCAAAAATAAAAAAAGCTAGGCAAATCAGAGCATCAATGGCTGCACAGACCCAACATCAACAACCAGGAAGTGAAACTGTATGATCTCTCTGATCATTTTTTTTTCAGAATTAACATAAGCCAAAGTTCTTATTATCCCTAATTTCATTCACTGTTGCAGAGATTAGAAGGAACTGTATATGGAGACACTGTTCCTTCAAGGCCTATGGGTTATCCAATCAACAGTGCTGAAACTGATGCAGGTAATTAGAAACTTATTTTGCTAGTGGAATTTGTATCACATCAAATAAGTAGCATAATGTTCGGTATGCCTTCTCTTGGCAACTTGTAGTTTTTCTTTGGCTTATTTTTTTCTTCTTGTAATGAGGGAGACACACTGTTTATTCCCAAGGAAAGATCTTGTTTTGCAACTTGACCCATAGTTGAAGTTGAAACGATGGATGCTGAGTTGCAAATACCTTATCAAGTAATAAATCAAATGATTCTGCTGCAGTTATTAGATTGCTAAATCTATTCTCATGTACCAAGACCTCATCAACAATGAATTGACGAAATGTTCCTCTTATTATCATTTTGAATTTTCTTAGCCGCTCGCCTGATGAAATTTAAGATACCTTGATCAGTTATATGATTCTATTCAATTAATTTTCTTTGCATGTGAAATTTGAAGTGTTTGGTTTGTTAGGGGTTTGGTTTTAATTACTAGGCACTTAAGAATATTATCAATTTTCATTTGACAGTCATTCATGGTGCATTAGGGTAACATTTTCTAATTTTCAGTATTTGTCAACTTTGTAACTGAAGTTTAATCATATCTTAAATATTATTTATAGTTGATCTAATTTAGTTAACTAATGGTATAATTTGTTTAAATAGCTAAATCTATTTAGTCACATAGAATACAGAAATTTGATTGTGTTTCCATAAGATTCATGATTGTGTCAATATGAAACTGAAAATAGGCTTGGTGATCCAAAGAATATAAAATGCAAGTCATTGTGAATGTTCAAGCTATTTTTCTTATAATATATATGCCTGCTGTTATATAATTTCATTATGATGTACACACTCAAATTTCGGGCCGCAAATGAGTAAAGGTCCTTGGTTGAAATGCAAATCACTATTCTTGCTTATAGTCGGTTATGATATCTTTGTCAAATCATATCCATGACCAAGCTGAATGCCCATGTGAATAACCTGCCAAAGTGAATTACCAACATTGCCAAACCATATCAGAATATTCCCCTTAGCAGGTTTGCAAATCCTGAACCAAATACCTCCTTTAATCTCTAAGAAAACTATTAAAAGAGTAAAGTTGTTTACAATTTGAAGGAATCTTGCATAACTTACATGAGTAAATATGAGTAGACATCTTTATTTTGAAATCACTGAGCTATCAGTCTTTAGTTCCTCACGTATCAATTAATTTCCTCTGTATGATGATTTGTTAAGCAAGCAATCTCCATAGCCTAATTGCATTAAATCAACCACAGAAACTATATTTTACCTAAAGTAATTAGGATATACATCCTTCTTGTCAAGCCGTTCTTAAACTCTGTAAAAATAATTGTTTTATTTTATTTTATTTAGTTAAAAGTATTATCCTAGGCTAAAATCTCAGATTGGGATGTTTTACAGTCTAGCCTGCTTTTCCTTGAACAACAATAAGCCTGGAGTCTCCTTTCCTTAAAGATGACCTAAATCCTTCAGTCTATTTATTTTTGTTCTTTCCCAAAGGAAATATATTCTTAAAATTGAACTTGTGTCAAGTCATCATCAACAAATTTATCAATTTGACATCTTTTCTATGTAGGGGAATTTGGTACTATCGTAGTTCATGATGAAGTTGGAATCAGGGATGAACTTGTTGAATCTCCTATATCTAAGAAACCAGAATTCATACCTGGACTGGGTGACATCAGTTCTTTCAATCATGATCCTGGGGATAGATCTTTTGATTTTTGGTATGTTTAATAGATTCAAGATTTTCCATTCTTTCTGGATAGTTGTAATCTAATGTTTTATGGCATGACCTAAATTTTTATACAAGCCAATGATCATAATGTTTCCAAAGCAGTAAAGTGAACTTTGAAAGGTAACTATTTAAATTCTGCAATGATATACTGCTTCAAGTGCTACAGTCTAAGTGCTAATTAAATTTCTTTTTTTCTTTCTTTCATTTTTTCCTGGTAACCAACTTTTGTTTAACTATCTTTTAACAATTATTTATTTATTATTATTATTTTTGACTCAGGGTTGAAAATTTGAGCGCTACTGTAGTTACTAAAAAGCCTGATACAGTGGAAATGCTTGATTCCCAACCAATCCAACGGTTGCCGTCATCTTCCAGTTATGTTGAAAGAGTCAATTCAAATGTCGTGTTGCAGCAACATAGTTCAGGCAAAAGTTATGCAGTGCCTGATAACTCCGACAAGAGCGGCACTCTGAGAAGTGCCACCATTAACCGAAAAGCATTTTCAGTACAAGATAAGGTGCATTTAGCTATTTCCCTGACAACAGTATTTTGAGCTCCAGTAAACAATAATGGAATGAAAAATCTATTTCCCACTTCAATGAATTTCTTCCTCTCTGGCTTATTGAGTTGTTCATTTCCTAGATCCGGTCCATCTATGCTGCTGGCAATACAGTACCTATTCCATTTCTTAAGGCAATAGACATTTCTCCTCTTGCTCTAGTCTCCGAGAATGTAGCTGGGGATAGAATGCAGGAATCTAGCTCTCATGCTGCATTGGAAGCAGTGAAGGAGCTTTTCAGTGGTGATGGGCAATCCAAAAAAGGACGCAAAGGGCAAAATGAGGTACTGCTAAAATTTTGCTTGTTGCATTTTTGAACAGTTGGATTCAGTGTGTTGCTTTGGCGGTCTAGATCCAGCTTCCTCCAGGAGTTTATCAGAGATTGACTACAAGCCCAACATTGATGAATCTAGCACAAGCATTGGCTTATCATAAAGCGTAAGATCATATTTACTTTTTCAGAAGCATTTTGTTTGAGTTTGTCAAATTTTGTCAGCCTCGAGTCTGTTGCCCCTATTGTTTCCAGATGTTACGAGGATATGCCACTTCAAGAGCTTCAAGCAGCACAAGAGAAGCAGACTATTCAAAACCTTTGCGACACACTCCGTACTATTTTAAGGTTATAAATAGCAACCTCATGATCTGGTCAGTGAAGGGGGAGCATGTTGGTTGTTATTCACGGTAGATGACCACATCATAGATTATAAAAGATGCATCCCTTCGAGTTTAAGAGGTAGTGCACCCTTGTGAATTTTAATGTTTGCATGTCATGGTTTCCCATCTTTGTCGATGGATAATCCATAACCTATGCTCGTTCCTCTTGCTGCCAAGCATCATCTTTTTTCCTTCTGAAAATTTTTCCCCGATGTCTCCCTTCACGGATGATTTCAAATAGACTTCAAGTGCTGCTGTTGTGGCAAGGTGCTCCTCAGAATGACGCAAGTAAATCTTCATGGCTAAGAGATTCTAGTCGAGTTTTCGGTACAGATTGAGGAATTGAATATAATCCAGTCATTAGATCTAATGTAAAGAATAGGCATGCCCATTCTGACATCTGAGAGCAAAGTAAATTTAATCTCTTGTTCAGTTTATTTCTGCTATTCTCGAGTGTGCAAGTTGTGGATGATAACTAATAAAAATATTATCTGTTAGCCATCTTTATTTCTTGCTTAGTCAAGGTTTCCTTGGAAGGTAGATGTTATGAAAACACAGTAATATATGTATTGTGAATATTTTTATGTGATGCACTTTATTATCTTCATATATGTTTTTTCAGGATTATGAATCTTAACCCTTTTTCTTTTTCTTTTTCAATCTTCTTTGATTGTTTATTGATCTTGTTTACTAAGTCCAAGTCAGTCATTATTTTGTGCTCTACAGGTAAGTTCACGTCCCTTCAGAGAGAAACCTGGACAAGAATCAAAGGGCATGTTTACTAAGCCAGGTTTTTTTCCGTCTTTTCTTGTGAGCTTTTATTTACACCCAAATAAGAATAAAAAAATTATGAAAGTTTTTATTTTTTTTTCTTAAAATGATTTCTCCTTGTAAAAAAAAAAAAGCCACCGTTAGCAATAAAATTTATTTATTTATTCTTAGAAAATCATCTTGAAGCATCATGCAGAAAAAAAAAAACTTTTAAAACTGAGATAGTTCAAACAGTTCAGACATCAATTGGCATGTAAACATTTTATATAGATGATGAGGATAACGACAATTCAACTTTATTTTAGTAAGTGGTATCAATTATATAGATTTTTCTATGATATTAGATTTTATTTTTTTGCTATATTATCATTTATATTTAAATAAATTTTATTTTATTTTATTATTGTTAATCTAGTTGTTTTTCCTTCCTCATTTGATGTGTGTATTTGTCATTATTTTATATCGTCTAATTAGAATATTTATTGATCATTTAAGTATATATTTACAACATCTTAAACGTATCTCTGGGAGTTTTTTTCCAATAGTTATAACTTTAACTTTCTTTCTGATATTTTTATTTTTTATTCTTTTTATTCAAGTATATTCACACATCCATTTTATTCATCTATACAACTCTCATACTTTATTCATGTTCGAGTCGTATCATAATATTTAACGTCATATAATATAGTAGATTTAACTCTTGTTTCGTAGAATTTTCTTTTGAATTTTAAATGGACATTATTATTACAAAAAATATCCGATATTTTTTTTATTTCAATCATTCTATTTATATTATGTGTAAGATAACTCTTTCAATTTTTTCATTATCTTATAAAAATGATCTTAAATACTTAAAAACTACTTATAGTTCCAAACAACTTTAAACATTTTGTACAGATGCCAAATGAATTGAAAGATCACGATTAATGCTTTTTTATTAAAATAATTATTCATCAAAATGCTATTTTTTGAAATTATGAATAAAACAGAAGCACTTTTTTTTACAGCTCTCCATTTTTAGAAATCATAAAAGATAATTTATGATCTATTTCTTTCTTTAAAAAACTACGTTTTTATTTAAAAAAATACAAAAGGAATTTTTAAAAACGATTTTTAAATTTTTGCCTAACACCTTTTGTCAAATATGGAAAATATTAATCTTTCTCCACGAAGTACTTGCCATAATGGATAATACTCGAGCTTAAATACCTAATTTACCTAGTAACTATTCTTTAGTAGCTTTGCTTAAAGCTCTAATTAATACATTTTAAAAAATAATTCTAAGATAAAATCCATGCTGAAGGATTAATTATTTCACATGCAAATTATTTAAAAATTTTCCAAAGTAGAAGAACCACGAGGAACACTCATTGAAAACCCTTTTAATTGTCATAAAATTTAGTATACAAATATTTTCCAACTTATTTTCACACAATTTTGTCTTTATAAGCTGAGTCAGCGAAGCAACAAGGGCCCGAGTAACGTATACCCGAACAATGGCGTTTATGGCGTGCTCTCCAATGCTCACGCTGCTCCTCCTCCTCCTCCTCCTCCTCCTCCTCCACCTCCTAACTCCGTGTCTTGGGAGATCAACGACCGTTTCAAAATCTGAGAGGCCATCGGTGATCATCGTCGGAGCAGGGATCTCCGGTAAGCTCATGCCTTGATAATCTTTCAACTGTTCTCGAACGAAGAAGTGTCGTCGTTCTTAAGAAAAAAAAAAACAATTCTCAGGAATATCAGCGGCAGTGACTTTGGCCAGAGCTGGCGTCCATGGCGTCTTGGTACTGGAAGCCACTGACAGAGTCGGCGGCAGGATACGCCGGAAGAGATTCGCTGGGCACCAGATTGAGGTCGGGGCCAACTGGATTCAAGGAGTCAACGGTGAGAAAACGAACCCGATTTGGCAAATGGCAGAGAAGCTCCACCTGAAGACATTTTTCTCAGATTACTCCAACATCTCTTCCAACGTTTACTCACAGAGGTAGTCGATCAGTACTGTTCTATCAAGATAGAAACGATCATTAATAAATAGATAAATAAATAAATAAATTCTGCAGTGGTGTGCGTTATGAGAGATCAGTGGTCGAGCAAGTGCTGAAAGTTTCAGAGAGAGTGCTCGAGGATGGTGGAATCTACTCACGTTCTCTACCTTCGGACGGCCACGAAGACATCTCCATTTTGGAGTTTCAGAAAATGAAGAAACAGTGAGAACTTCAGTTCCAGTTCCAAATGTTCAGGTTTTTTGGATACTGAACAAGATAATTCACTTCATTTGTTGGATATCATATGCAGTGCTCCTTCTTCTCCATTGGAGATGGCAGTGGACTACTACACGAACGACTACGAGAACGCCGAGCCGCCTCGCGTAACGAGCTTGCAGGGAACACTGCCGATACGTACGTTTACAGACTTCGGAGAGGAAGACTATTTTGTTGCTGATGAAAGAGGCTACGAGAGCTTGGTGCATCACTTGGTCAATGATCAATCCCTCAACTCCGATGCCATTAAACTGAACCAGGTTCATTAACTCGTATATTAATTTCTCCATAATTAATTCCCTCTTTTTGGATTTTGGATGAACTGATAATAAAACCAGCCCGTGAGGTTCATAAACCAATCGAGAAATGGAGTGACTGTAACAACAGAGAATGGCTGCCATTACAGAGCAGATTATGTGATGGTTTCTGTGAGCATTGGAGTCCTCCAAACGGACTTGATCAGATTCCATCCTCGACTACCAGTGAGTTCAAATTCCATTTCAGTTCCAATTCTCTTTTGTTTTTTTTCAGTTTGCTTCTAAATCAATCAACATTCATTCATTCACATTCTCTCTCTCTCTCTCTTTTGCAGCGTTCTAAGTTCTCGGCCATTTATCAGCTTGATATGGCAGTGTTCACTAAGATTTTCCTCAAGTTTCCCTACAAGTTCTGGCCTGACAGAAACAAGACTGAGTTCTTCCTGTACGCCAGCGAAAGAAGAGGGTATTACACGATTTGGCAGGTGAAATTAATTTTTTTCGAATACAATTCGATTAATTCTCATTATTTGTTTTGATTCATTATGATCTATTTAATCGTACATAGGAACTCGAGAGAGAACTCCCAGGAGCCAATATTCTGCTCGTCGTGGTGACCGATGAAGAAGCGAGAAGGATAGAGTTGCAGCCGGACGAGGCGACCAAAGGCGAAGCCATGCAAGTGCTGAAGAACATGTTCGGGAAGAAAATACCAGAGGCCACGGACATCTTCGTCACGAGATGGTCGACCAATAGCTTCTTCAGGGGCTCCTTCTCCAATTGGCCTATTGGTCTCCGCAGCCATGACTTCGATCGAATCAAGGTTTTCTTTTCTGCACTCCGTGCGTAGCGAAATCCTTTTCCAAGCTCATGGTTCATCGTCTCGTTTTCAGGCGCCTTTTGGAAGGATTTTCTTTACCGGAGAGCACACGAGCAGACTCTACAATGGCTACGCGCATGGTGCATATTTGGCAGGTTTGGTCGAGCAAATTCTTCGTTCAGTTCCTCTTGTGCTCTTCGCTGACACCTTGATTTCAGGAGTTGACTCTGCAAACGAGTTGGTTCGACGCATCGAAGAGATGGAGACAGGTCAGACAGGCAAGAACAGATTGGTCTAGGAATAAGCGAGTTAGATTCCAAAAAAGTTTTTGTAGAAAGATATTTAAGTAGTAAATGGATAAACTGTATTGAAACTGCAAAATAATAAATTAAGTAATAAATATAAACTATATATATATATATATATATGAGATTTCTTCACCATGTGCGACTACCCTCTCGCGCCCGTCATGACCTTGGCATCCGTCCGGCCCATTTATCGCCCGCCGTCCGACCCGTCGGCCGCCGGGCCGGCGCGATCGGCGCCGACTTCGCGCGGTCCGGCCGTAGCCGGTTCCGGCCGGTCGCGGCCGAATCCGGCGATGCCGGCCGGAAGCCGCGCCGCGTCCGCGACAGCGATGGCGCGACCGCTGCCGGCCGCGTCTGGCGGTCCGGCGAAATCCGTCAGACGGGCCGGAGCGACTCGGTCCGTCCGTGGCCGGTTCGCATGGTCGGCGGAATCCGCCCCATGGGGCCGATCATTTGCCAATTACTGGCGGCCGATTTGACGCGATTCCAGCCGTGCGAATGGCCGGCGCCCGATTATGACGGGCCGACCGTGCCGGCGGGTGAAGAAATCTCTCTCTCTCTCTCTCTATATATATATATATATCTGAAATTATCTGCGCGCCGAATCTCGCGTCCGTCACGCGACAGCCGACTCATCTCGGCCCAGCCGTCCGTCCATGCGCCGGCCGCCGACCGGCGCTTGATCGGCCCCGATCCGTGATCGTGACCGGTTTCTGCCGGTTAAGCGCCCGGCCGCCGGCATAAACCAGTCCGTCCGTCGTCGGTTCGCCGCAATCGGTCGGAATCCGGCGAACAGCGGCCCATCGGCCCGCCCGGTCTGGCGGCGATTTCGGCCCGCATTCGGCTCCAGCCGTGGCCGAATGGCGGCCGACCATTCGTCAGACCGACCGTCGACTTCGATCCGTCCGTGGCCGGATTCCGGTCGAAAGTCGGCCGGAATCCGGCCCGATCGCGTATTTCCGGCGATTCTTGCCGTGGCCGGCCCTTCGCGATGATCGGAGCCGACGCCATGAGGACCGCCGTGGTCGGCCGTCGATCGCGCCCGATCCGTGGCCGTGATTGGGCCAGACGGCCCGATCGGCGGCAGCAGCAGGGCTTGGCCGCGTCGCGGGCCGAAGTCAGCGGAGAGTCGCGCGTGAAAATAACTCTCTATATATAGAGTTCTTTTCTCTGCGTGACCAATTCATCGCGCCCGTCGCGCGGCCTGCCAAACTCATCGCCGTGCCCCGCTCGCCGTCCGGCCCGCCTCCGTGGCCGGGCCGTCGTTAGGCGCACCTCGCCGTGATCGGTAAAGCTCGTCTTCGGTGGATTCGCCGAAGCCGGCGCGGTCGTCGCGGATCCGGCCGAATCGCGAGCGGCGATGCTGTGACCCGCTGCCGGCGCGATCAGGCGGATCCGGCGGGTGCGGCTGGAATCCGGCCTTGAGACGGACCCCATCGCTGCCGGTCCGTCCGTGCCGGGTCGGCCTGTCGGCCGGAATCCGGCCTGCCGCCGAAATCGGCCGCCCGGTCTGGCGGCGATTTAGGCGCGATCAACTTCAGCCGGCGGCCGAATGTGGTAGCCCTTTGCTGGCCGGACGGACAGCGTCGGCCCGGTCCGTCGCGTATAAAAGGCCGCCGCGGCCAGGCGAATCGCGGCCGAATCGGCCGCCCGAAATCAGCGGCGATTTCGGCGCGAGTGGGCGGTTCCGGTGCGGTCGGAATCCGACTCGGACGGCCGTGCGGCGGCCGCGTCGTCTGCGTCGGATTCCGGCCGGCCGCTCGTTCCGGCCGGTTAAGGGCTGAGCGGCCGCTATCCGGTAAATAAAGCCGTCACCGTAGCGGACCGCCATGAGTCGAGCGTCGATCGCGCCCGTCCGGCGTGGCCGTGATGGCCGGGCGGCCTTGGCAGCGATAAGAGCGGCCCGGCGGTCGTCGGCGGAGTTAGCGGATGGGGAAGCGGATCTTGGTCGCGCGAGATAATTTATATATATATATACTTAGAAATTATCATCTGTATGCCGATTATCCGCGCCCGTCCGCGACTTCAGCGCCGCGACCACCGCCGATGGCGTCGTCGTCGCCAGCCGTCCCGCCGGAGGGCCGGACTGGCGCGATCGGCGCCAGTGGCCGGCGTCCGGCTCGGGCGCGCCGGATTCGGCCGAATCGCGGCGAATCCGCGATTTCACGGCCGCTAGTGGCGCGCCGCGGCCGCGAGTCGCCGGATTCCGGCCGCGATTGGCCGGAATCGGCCGCGAAGGATCGCCGCGCCGGAGATCCTTCCGCCGTCGGATCCGGCCGAATCGCGGGCCAGCGGCGCGATCGGCGAATCCGGCGCCGGAATCCGGCCGACCGCGGCCGGAACCGGCGGGAAGGACCGCTCGGCCCGGAGGCCGCCGTTCCGGCCCGCGGCCGGCGATCCGCCGGCCGACCGCCGATCGCGGCCGCCCGCGGCGCCATGGCGGCGCGAGTCGCCGGATTCCGGCCGGCCACTCTATATATACTACGATGTTATGCTGGACACGCGGAATGCACTCAACATGAACGGCTGAGGAGAAGTGAATAATATTTTTACTATTTTCATGTGAACAGTAAAAATATTGTTCACCTTAGCGGCTTATATATATATATGCTGCGTGACTCGTGCGTGATAGCGTCTGAACTGTCGGATTAAAATTGCGATTGCACAGTGATGGGAAACGCACAATATTTTTTCCGTATGATTTTCACCATTGTCGTCGCCGATTCACCACCGATCGATCAAATCTTGGTCGATTTTCGGTCGGATTGTCGTCGAAAACGGTCGTGATTGTGGCCGTCAGTGGCGCGCCCACTAGCGACCGCAATCACGGGCGTTTCCGACTACAATCTAACTAGACTCCAGTGTCGATCGAATTGCGGTCGGATCATCGCGGAATTTCGATCAAATTGGGGTCGGAATCCGGCCTTCCGTCGGCGAGATTGACGGCGTCGGGCGCGTAGTTACTGTGCATCGCGCACAGGCAGCGAAACGACGCTCAGCAGATCAACTTTCTCTCTCTATATATATTTTTTGAGTGTCGCTATTTGCACGACTCGTGTGCGACGGCGAGGAATGTACAATAATCATGCCCCGACATTGTCGTAATCGCCGGCCTCTCGCCAGATTCCAACTATGATCCGACGGTGGTCAGGCCAAAATCTGATCGTGATCTGGCCGACATAAGAGCCTAGTCGGATCGGACCGAAATCTAGCCCAATTACGGTAGCATTGCGATCGGACTCGGTGTCGGTCAGTTCTGTCGTAGCGGTGAAACTGGCGGTGAAATTGCGGCGGAGAAGCTTCGTGCATTCCTCATTCCACATGCATCACGATGATCGAGCGATTGAAAATCCGTTGCATACGCAGTTACGCGTCGTGGACACTCGGGATATATATATATATATATATATATATATATATATATATATATATATATATATATATATATATATATATATATATATATATATATATATATTGCGCGATTTATATTATATGGCTCGTACATGGCAACGAAGAATGTATAGTAATTTCGTCATCGCTTGAGCAAGTACAGTAATAGAAATGCACAGTAACTCTTTTCCATCGATTGTTGCCACCCTTGACCGCTCGACATCATCGCCAAGCGGCTAAAGTCCGATCGAATCGTAATCGAAATCCAACAAATTGCGACCATTGGGGATCACAATTACGGTTGATTGCGATCGAAATTCGATCGCGATCTAAACAGGATCGGAGTCCGATCGAATTGCTATCGAAATTCTAACTAGATTGTGATCGGAATCTACCGTGATTGTAGTCGCCAACGGTTGTGGTGCTGACAATCGTAATTTAGTTGGATTCTGATTACAATCCGATCGCGATTCGATTGGATTCCGTTGTCAATCAGACAATAGTCGAAATCCGGTTAAATTTTTGCTGCCAGTGGTCGTGATATTGACAATCATATTTTGATCAAATTTCGATTGTAATTCGATCGCGATTTGATCGGTCAGATGACGATCATGATGTTAACATATTCAATATTGAATTATAATATTTATAGAAGGAAGGAAATATCGAAAATACTGCGCACCACGTCCATCGTACAAAACTCTGTCAAGTAGTAAATGGATAAACTATGTTGAAATTGTAAAATAATATATTAAGTAAAGTAATCAATAAAATAAATATAAGTTATATATATATATATATATATTGAAATTTATTATAATATTTCTGATGAATATGTGGCGAAGTTTTCAGAATTCAAATCGTGAAATTGAAATTATTAAATAGAAAATAGAGACGAGGGCGAAGAAGAAGAGAGAGAGAGAGAGAGAGAGAGAGAGAGGAAGAGGGAGAGGTGGAGAGGCTTCCTTTCGGCGGTGCCTTCTCCATCGCCCTCCTCGACGTCAAGTTGGCCGATCGTTCTTTGGATCGCCTCCGCGTCTGAAGCTTGTCGGTGAGCAATTCCTCCTTCATTCTACTGCGATTCGCTCTACTGTTTTGTTTCTGATTCGAAGGGCTGTCTCTCGATCCTGTCGGTGTCGATTTTTGCTTCTTTTTTTGTAACCTTTTATTTGTGTCGATGCTTTGTTGCCTTGTTATCGGATTTGTGGTAGAGGAATCGGCGATGGTTCCTTGCCGATTGATTTACGGGGTCAGACTTATTGGACAAGCTTTGATTTTTTTTTTTCGCGGATTGGTGGGTCGATGCCTTTCGGTGCGAGTTCAGTTGCCTGATTGAATTTCGGTTTTTTTGGATCGAGTTATCAGCTAGTTTCGGGATTGCCGGTATGGCGTCGATGATGATGGGCTGATGGCGACAGTTCGTCTGGTGGTTGATTTGCAGGAAAGGAACGAAGATGGATCAGGGGAAGCTCTTCGTCGGCGGCATCACGTGGGACACCAATGAGGATGACCTCCGGGAGCACTTCAGCCAGTTCGGCGAGGTGGCGGCGGCTGTCATCTTGAAGGATCGGAACACGGGCCGCGCCCGCGGCTTCGGTTTTGTCGTGTTTACTCATCCTGCCGTTGCCGAAAGAGTCGTCATGGAAAAGCACACAATTAACGGGAGAACAGTAAATCGCATCCTTTCCACTGGTTTAATGCGTTCAAGATTGTTGCCAGCGTCTCTTGAGCTTAGGCTGTGGCTAAAATGGTGGTTCCTAACTAATCTCTCAGGTGGATGTGAAGAAAGCTGTTGCTAGGGACGATCAACAAATGCTTACTAGAATCAACAACAGTATCTATGGATCCCTTAGTCCTGGGCGCTCAAAGAAAATATTTGTAGGAGGCCTGCCGTCCACAATAACAGAGAACGATTTTAAGAACTATTTTGATCAATTTGGAAGAATCACGGATGCAGTGGTAATGTATGACCATAATACTCAGCGATCTAGGGGATTTGGCTTCATTTCATATGACTCTGAGGACGCTGTGGATAAGGTATTGCTCAATACTTTCCATGATCTGAATGGTAAGAAGGTAGAGGTCAAGAGAGCTGTGCCAAAACAACTTTCGCCTGGTTTCAACACATGGTTGCAGACTGATGGATATAACTACAGTGTGAATCGAGGAAATAGTTTTCTTAGTGGGTGTACACGAGAAGGAAATAGTTTTCTTAGTGGATATACACACGGATATAATCCAAGCTCAATCAGTGGATATGGGTTGAAGATGGATGCTAAATTAGGAGCATTGTCTAGTTGGATGAACGGACACTCTCCCCATGGCCCCGGTTTTAGAGTAGGAATTGATTATAATCCAACTTTGAGCTCGAGTATTTTAGAGAATGCAAACCACAATAGCATTCTTAAGTATGGTCAGGAGTTGAACTCCTATTACAGTAGGAATTCAAGTAGGTCTAACAGTCCAATCCCTTATAGTGATATTAACCAAAATACTAGCACGCTTGTTAATTTGATGCCTCGAAATGTGTTGGGAAACACTGGATGCAATTATACTATAAATTGTGCAGCTGCAATTGCCTCCTTGGCATCCGAGAGTGAGAATCCTTGTGGTTTTAGAAATAGTTGCTTGAATTGGGGAAGCTCTTTTCCTATTTCATCTCAATTTGGGGGTTGCCACTCAGGCTTCTTAGGTGGAAGGAATTTTGAAAGAAGTGTCTCTCCTCCTGTTGCCAACACAAATTTTTCCACTTCAAGTTCTGGATATGAAGCTAGCTATGAAGATTTATATGGTGATAATTCATTTTATGGAGACCCCACTCGGCAATCATCTTTGTCAGACCTTGATGCTACTGGTTCATTGAGTTACAGGCTTGGCAATTCATACGCAGATATCACAGGCAAAGAAATTGAAGATCATGTACGTGGTTATTATGCTAACAATAGGCAAACATATGCAGGTATTTCAACTTTCTGAACTTCATGGTAAATGAATTTTCTTTGCTTGTTATGTAAGAGGAACATATCACTCTGAAATGTATGGATAGGTCCATTGAGTCTTTGTAATACTTCTTAGTGGTCGGCAAATATTTAAATATATATTGGTATATTTGAAATAGTCATGTATGAATTATTAAATTAATACCAGTATATCTACTTCTTTGAAAAATACATATTTATTATTCTGATAGATTATTTGTTTGTTAGAGTGACTTTTTAATTCTTCTTGCTAGCATTGTATGCCTGAGTTTCAGAATGCCTAATTTGGTCACATTTAGAAAATTAGGCTGTTCAAAAAACATCTTCCATAGTAAAGGTACTCAAAATGTTCAGGAGTTGGGGAGAAGCTCAACAAGATTGATCATCAAGAAAGAAAAAAAATATTGTTTTTTTTTTACTTTCTTTTTCATGTAAATAAATTTATATCTTGAAAAATATTTCCAGTTAGAGATTTTGAATACGGTGTACCTTACAGTTAGACAAGTTGAATAACTAGGTTGAAGATGCAAAGGGTCAGGGAACAAAAATGTAATCTCTATTTAACACAATTAAAATTGAGAGTGGACTAAATAACATGAGGATTGCTAGAGATGCAGCTTTACATAGATCTCAATTGCAATAGGATTCATATAGCATCCCTCAAGTAGTCAGGATCCACAAATTTATTGTTGTACATTTGAAAAATTATTCAGGTTGGACATTAATAGATGAGTATCGAATAGTTATTTTACAGTCCTATGTGAAGCCACGTCTTATCTCTTCTTAAGCTTTTGGTGTGCCCTGTTGTCTTAAAGTGACATTCAAGAGGAGGGTTAAGTTGTAAATGTCAATGTGTGTCACCAACATTCTGTAAGCTGAGTTAGATCTAACACTAATTGGAACAACAAGGGCATGCTAGCATATTACTGATTGATTGTCCATAAATACTAGTCAACCTACACGCATCTATTTTTTATATTCAAATGAGATTCAATGATGTGACTTTGATAATGTTTTTCCATTTTTCTAAATAATATAACATTTGGTTTTTGCAAGAGATGATTGACGTTATTCGACAAGGAATGATTTAGGTTTCAGAAGATTGTTCCACTATGGCTGACTCACATAATTAAACATTTCCTATAATCCATGAGTTGCACTTTGTACTTCAATTAGGTAATTCAGTTTGAAACTTTTTTTTGTGAAAAAAGAAGAGTTTTTTTGCCTTCTGACATGAAATTGCAGCAAAGAGAAGCCCCGAGCTATATACATATGTTCATACATACATATATTGATGTTAGTGTTCTCACATCTGACACAACACAAAATGCACAGTTGGTGTTCTCACATGAGTGCATTCTCAGAAGAGAAAAAGATCAAAATGGAGAAAGTTGTAGAAAAAGCAAGGGATTCTTTCACATGGACTATAACGACCTGATTAGTTAAAGACACACAAAAACGAATAAGCATATTAGAAAGAGTAATAGTAGAAATGTATTTTAGGCCAAAAAATAAATAAAATAATATCACAATTCAGACCCATAACCTGTTTAGTATTTTCCATGATTTATCTTAGGCTGATGCATCTTTATTTACTTAATTGTTCTAGCATACACTAAGCATATAAAGTAATGATTTAAACTCGCGGGATCAGCATGTTAGGAAAAGCGGAGAAATAAAACAGGATCATCAATTGTATAAGATGGTTTTTTTTTTTTAAATCATGTGATGTTGCTTATATTGCTTGTCAGTGTTTAGAAGTTGACATTGAATTATAGAAATGTTGATCGCTTACCTTTTATCGAGTCATTCTACCTGAAGATGTATGGATAATCACCCAAAGACTTGATCTATCACTTTGATTAAATGCTGCATGTCATGCGTCAGGTTGCCTCTCGACTCTGCAAGTCTAAATATCAACCTAAGAAACCATCTCATCTTGGATTATACACCATTATTTAAGGGGAAAAAAAAATGTAAAAGTCAAATAATGAGATAGACCAGGATGCAGATTGGGCTGTAGTACTGTCCAAGGCAAAAGAATTAGGCAACTTTGGGAGTCAGCTTTATGAGTCGACTTAATTGTTCTGGCAAAGTTAATACATCAACAATCAAATCATTAAGGTTAACTTAGCTGTTGTGTTGACTCATGAGCTACATAACTTATAAGTTAGAAAGGAGGGGTCAATCACAAAATTTCTGAATTGAACGACTTTATTACATATACAACTATGCATCCACAATTAGCAAATATTGTCAAGGTATATTTGATCGAGAAGGTAGTTTTCTCATTGATGCTGAAAAACCAATAAGAAACTACTATGCCTGTCTTATACTTGCTACCAAAAAAACACTCAGCTATTGCAACTGAATATTTACCATCTACTTCTTTTCCAATTGTATTCCTGTAGAAAATATAATATTGAAACAAATTTGTGAAGTAGCGAACAAGTTATGTTTTTCAGTTTAGTTTTTGTTCTCTGTGGCTCCGCATGCTGTTCTTCCACCAAGCTTCAAACCTGCTGTGGGAGAACTCTCCAGTAACCTTTCTGGAGTTTAGAAGAGCTCTAAAATTTCTTCAGTGCAAATGGTTAGTGTTGGACCAAAAATGAACTTTGAAGGCCATTCCCCCTTGAACTTGGTCGAGTTTTAAGTAGTCATTGTAATATAATTTATTATTTAGATAAAGAGAAGTAAATCTTGATCGATCTTTGATGGCATCGACGTCCGACACAGTAAAAAATAAGTATCTCCACAAATACAAGAAATTAAATTTTACTGTGATAATCATTGCGACTTGCATCCAGATTTCTCTATTCCGTGGAGATTGTTATAAGATTGCGATAGTCTTCGTGATCTTACTGAGGCATACTTGCCATGGTACTTTACATATCAATGTTAGTATTAGTGTCAAAGGACAAATAGAACAGTAAATCTAGTCCGTATCCTAGGACATTAAATTTTAAACTATCATTGATCCTAATTAATTATATTCGGTAACGCCGGAGTTTTCTCTGCACTGTAGCATCCGTCGTCTTCCCATAGCTTACAGGATTTTTAAAATGGGGGCGACGAGAGTGAGGGATGCAGTTTACTTTATAGCAGTAAATAGAATCGTTAAAAATCGATTAAAAAAAAAAGAATCATCATATTAATAATTTTCTTTTGATTATGAAGAAGATAAATCAAAATTTTAATTAACAAATATAAAAAGGATTGATCGATGATGAATTTTTTGAAAATTGTTTTTTATTCACTATAAATATTTTTTTTTTACTTAATAAAAGGAAAGAGAAAGGAAAAAAGAGAGGAAAAAAAAAACTTACGTGGAAGAATAAAAATTACTCACTTTCCCTCCTCTCCTTTTTCTCTATCTTCTTTTCAAATAAATTTTTTAAAAAATTTTTCCTTTATTTACTCTTTCTTCTGAACATTTTATGGGTTTCGGTTCCAATTTCAATTAGGATTCGATTTTAATCGGTTTCCGTTCCTTTTTCTCTATCTTCTTTTCAAATAAAATTTTTAAAAAAATTCTCATTTATTTGCTCTTTCTTTAGGTATGTTTATCGATTCCGATTTCAATTACGATTAGAATCGGTCCGAACTGATTCAAAATCGATTCCGGTTTTAAAATTTTAACTTTAGAATAAATTCAATCATGACATATTCCGAATCGGTTCCAAATCGATTCTAGAACGGTTCCGGATCATTTTCTTCGAACTTGAACTTTCAAATTCATCTAACGTACCGATGATCATATTCTTTTTTTTCTATCGTAAAATAATTTTGTAGACATATTAACACGTTAAGAATTTTCATTTTTAAATTAACAACGGGACCAGATTCAAATCAAAACTAGAATCAATTTCGAAATAGTTTCGAACCGATTTCAGAATATATTCATCTGAATCGATTTTGATTCCAAATTTAATAAATTTATCTCGATTCAATTCTGAATCGAACCGATCCATCAAGTATATCTACTTTCTTCCCTTCCCTTTCCTTTCCTCTTCTCACCCAAATGCAGCGTAAATATTGTTTGCCCATATCGACGAATACAAAATTATTATCCGACGGCAGTGCACTTGTTTGGTCCGGGTCAGATCGATGCCGACGGCACGAGCGACACGCGTGATCAAAAAGGTTTGATCCCCACATATACTGCTGCTGCTTCACGTCGCAATTAATAGCACACCGTCCCAGTTGAGAAGGATGCAGAACGGTAAACAAATCGAATTAAATTTTATAAATGTTCAAATTTATTTGACAATGATGCAGAACCGTAAACAAATCAAATTAAATTTTACCATATTTTAATTTATTTGATAAAATAATCGAGTCTAATCGAATCAAATTTAAAATTAATTAAATTATTAAAAAAATTTGTTCAAATAATTTATATGTTTATTTAAAAATTTAATAAATTTATAAATAATTTTTAAAATGAATCGATTGTAAATATTATTTATTAATATTAACAAATCGAATATATATATATATCTATTTGAATTGTTCAAATTTATTCATTAATTAATTTTAATGAATGAATATAAATAAATTTTTATTAGGTTGAATATTAAATTTATTTACGAATAGATGCACATTTTTGGAAGGGATCTACCTTTTTCATGAAATGCTATTTTTTTTTAATTAAAAAGGTATTACAAATTTTTTTAAAAATATCTCTCTAGGGCGCTTTGTGACTGGACCGCGGAGCAACCCTAATTGAGTGATCTAACCATAATTCCCTTGACCATAGAAGTCTAAAATGTCCGACTTCATCCGGCGACTACCGCACAATCAAATTGTGCGTGCCGATTAGGAATATTTTATACGAGAATATAGTTTGATTTTTTATTGTGATATCGTTCGACGATAAATTTAAAAAAAATATATTCAAATGATTTTGAAGTCTAGAAGTTTGTTCGGTGGACGAAATATAATTTTGACATTGTATCGTCATTCAAAAATGATACAATTGTAGAGTCTGAATTAAATCGTGAAAAAATTATAAATATTTTCTTGATTTATTTTTGGTGATCAGTGGAGACCACTTGAACTCCGATCTTATTCAGTTTGACTGTTGACGAGATGTCTTGAAAATTCATGAAATAAAATCGATCGCTCTTAAAAATTAATCGGATTAAAAATTTAGATACTATCAATTTAAAAAAATTATCCCATCAAAGTGAATTCTTATCGTGTATTATCGTAATTGAAAATTAAATTGAAAATATTTAAAAAAATTAGATGAGTGTCGTAGCTCCGGAAACAACCCTATCAACTTTTGATCGCAACCACACAATCACTTTGATCGCACAAGTAAATTAGATAATTTATCTGGCCACACAACCAAATTACTCATTGAAGAAATTACTCATTGAAGACATACATATAGTCGTCCTTTCGGGATGATGTGGTGGCTAAGACATGACGATTCTTACAAAAATAGTATGGATTGATTTCGAAGGAGGTCTAAAGCTTTTTCCTGGATTTAGATGATCTTCACATGTCTTAGTCACAATGTCAAAACCCATAAGACCTTTTGTGATTTACCTCTCTCACAATAGCCGTGAGACAAACCGATGATGGCCGTTAGATTGACGGTTCCAATATTTTGCAAAAAACATCCATATAGTGTAATTGTATCTTTTGCAAAAAGATGATATTATTCACCTCAAATATTCTTTAAAATCGATTATATAAAAAGAGATAAATTATGATCTATCTATGACCATATTGACATCTGACTTAATAGAGGGTAAATACCCTATCTTTGATGGGGATTGATTTATATTCATCATTTGCATATTTATATTATTTTGATCATTCAATTTTGTCTACCAGAACTTAAATGGTTTGATTGCATGATAGTAAGAGAGAATTTTTTTTAAATTTTTAATAAAAAAGATATTTTAAAAAATTTGATGTATTTTTTGAGTAAATTTTAAAGCACAATTGGTCTTTTAATAACTTTTAAAATTTATCAGCGTGTCTTATATTCAATGACTATAAAAAATAAGTAAGATCGTGCACAGAAAAATCTTAAGAATAAAATGATGTATGTTTAGAGTGAATCTTATATGTTTAAATTCATCAATATTTTTTTTTCTAAAATTTATTAATATTTTAAGCATTACTAATAACCTTTGGTATATATATAAAAAAAACTATTAAAGAATTTAAAATGCTCGCATAGATTCGCGGGGATTAATTTAGAGGACCCATCAAATTGTACATCTAGAAAGGCCACAAGACCATTCGAAACCAAAGATGAAATCCCTTACAATCATTGTAAAAAAGATACATAATAAAAAGTATTTTATTCAACTAAAAATTAATATGATAGAAAAATAAATATTTTAAAAAACTTTAAAATCATCGAGATTGATTTTATTTTTTGAGACAATTTTATTATATATACTAACCATTTAATTCACTCGGAGACAGCCAATAAATATTGATAAAATTAACTCAATGTAATTTGTTACTTTATTTACATTAGATAGAATGAAAGAATATTGAATTTGTCTCTATGAGAGAACCAAATGACTATCACAAATAATAAAATTATCTTAAAAAGTAAGAATCAATCTTCAAGAATTACCTAATTTTTTCAAAATATCTATTCTTCCATTATATTAATTTTTGATTAAATAAAATACATTTTATAATTTATCTCACATTGTGAGATAAATCACTTAATTTTCGAAAAAGATTAATTAAATATTTTTGTCGAATAAATTTTTTTTTTTTAAAAAAAATAAATCTGTCCCACCTCGTCGGTCATATTTTAAAGCGGGGAGATCCTGATCTGCTATCTACGCTCTACAGAGAAAATGGCGAAAGGAAAGGCGGTGCTCCTCCCGCTCCCCGCCGCCGGCCACATCATGTCCATGCTCGAGTTGGCCAAACTCCTCCACCGCTACCACTTCTCCGTCACTGTCCTCATCGTTCCTATTCCCACATTACCTGTCCGCGACTATACCGCCACCGTCGCCGCCTCCGGCCTCGACATCGACTTCTGGCATCTCCAGCCCGTCGATCCGCCCAAGGACGCCGACGGACTCGAGGATTTCATCTCCGCCTTTATGGAGAAGCAAAACCACCATATCAAATCTGCCCTCCGTGATCTCTTGCGCTCCTGCGACGTACCTTTGGCCGCTTTAATCGTCGACTTCTTCGGCACCGGTGCGATCGACGTAGCGGCCGAGCTCGGTGTCCCTTGCTATGTATACTACACCTCCAACGCTGCCTCTCTCGCTCTTATGCTCTATCTTCCAACCCTCGAGGAGAAGTTCCCCGTGGAGTTCGAGGAGATGGAAGAAGAGGTGAGGGTTCCCGGTGTGTGCCCCATTCCGCCGATCCGGATGCCGTCGCCCTTAATGAGGAAGAAGAGCGGGCGGTACACTTGCTTCGTCCACCATGGCCGGCGCTGCTCCGAGCTTAAAGGCATCGTGATCAACACCTTCACGGATCTTGAGCCGTCGACGCTGCGGGCGCTGGAAAAGGGTCTCTGCGCTCCCGGCCATCAGACCCCGCCGGTGTACCCCGTCGGCCCGCTGATTGTGCGCGAGGACGGCGAGAAAAATCGGCAGCACGAGTGCGTGGCATGGCTCGATGGGCATCCGGCAAGCTCGGTGGTGTTCCTCTGCTTCGGGAGCCAAGGCTGCTTCGACGCGGCGCAGGTGGGGGAGATAGCGGCGGGGCTGGAGCGCAGCGGGTGCCGGTTCTTGTGGGCGCTGCGGGTGGTGTCGGAGGAGGAGGTGCTCGGGGTGCGGAATCCGGAAGATGCCAAGCTGGAGGAGGTGCTGCCGGAGGGATTTCTGGAGCGGACGAAGGCGAGGGGGATGGTGTGGTCGTCTTGGGCGCCGCAGGTGGATATACTGGCTCACCGGGCGGTGGGGGGATTCGTGACGCACTGCGGGTGGAACTCGTGCCTGGAGAGCCTGCAGTGCGGGGTCCCCCTGCTGGCGTGGCCTCTGTACGCGGAGCAGCATTTCAACGCGGTGGTGATGGCGGAGGACATGGGGGTGGCGCTGCAGCTGAAGGTGGAGAGGGCGAAGGGCAACTTCGTGAAGGCGGAGGAGTTGGAGAGGGGAGTGAGGACGTTAATGGGGGAGTGCGAGGAAGGAAGGAGAGTGAGAGGCCGAGGAGATGATGGAGGCGGGCATGAAGGCAAGGGAAAAAGGTGGTTCTTCCTTAGTAAACACGGAAGCCCTCGTGCAGGAGCTACTCGCCAAGTGAAATGAAATGAAATGAAAGTAAATTGGAGCTGCACGGGCGCCAATGGCACTGCAACGAAAAGTTGATGGTCCCTTTGATTTTAAGACCCAACAACTGCATATGGCCTATATTAGTACTGCAACAACGATCCGATAGTATATGTATATATATTTAAATAATTTTTATTTTATTTTATTATTGTTAATTATTTTTTTTCTTTTTCAAAATATATATATCTTAATTTTACATCGTCTAATTAAATCATTTATAGATCGTCTAAATATATCTTCGTACCATTTTAAATTTATCTCTCGAAGTTTTCTATCAATAAATACAATTTCAATTTTCTTTATAATATTTTTATTTTTTATTCTATTTTTTTTATACGTCGTCATATCTATCTTAACAAATTAACATCTTTATCTCTAGAATACACTCGAGTAATAATTCAATATTCAACATCATATAATATAGCATGTCTAATAATTGTATTGTAGTGTTTCTTTTTACTATTGATAAATATATCTTTTAAATGAATTAAATCAAACATACTAGTGACTGAACTTCAATATCATCTACACGCACAGAGCAGTGAAATAAGCTGAAAGGAGAAGAAAAGGAACTACATCTGTTTAATCATCATGCATCTTAAATGTAAGAGACATTAAACAATCTTCTGGTAGCTTGTGAAAAGGTTACACAAAATCATCTGGGTTGAAGGATTTACAGGAACCAGGCAAGGTAGATATAACACTCCTAATTTCTAAGGTCGAAGCGTTGAAGAATGAAAGAACAATCACAGGTTTTGAAGTGAAATGAAAATTACTTCTTCTTATCGATATCTGGTATATCAGTCCTTTCAGCCTTCTCGACAATTACCTACATGTGATAACGCTATGCTAAAAGCTTAAAATGCTCAACTACAGCCTCATTATCCGTCCTGCGGTTATTCAAGCAGAGGAGAGTAAATCACGGGGGAGAGTATGTTCCGGACACGATGACAAGATAATGGGAGAGCCATCTGAACCCAGGAGAGATTTTAGACTCCTCTCCAGAATCGACCTTAACTCATACGTTAAGCAATCATACTGTCTTACCTACATGCGATAACAATGCATGTGAGAGAGATAGTAGTACATACGGATGATGTGATTCCAAATATATTAAAAAAAAAAAGTGAAGTTTTTTTTATTTTTACAGGAATTCTGTCAGGGTATTTCTCCCTGATGCGAGAAGCTTCAGTCTGCCTCCTTTCTGAAATTTGCATGAACAAATCCAATTCAACAGAGATTCAAGAAAACTCGATGACTGCATGAAAACAAACAAATAGAACGCAAAGAATGAGATGAAGTATTGACAACTCATATCGACAAATGCCAATTGAAGTGGATTACGGATATAAGATATATATAGCAAATTAATATATCAGTCTCCGATATTGTTGATGATGCCAAGTATGTGCATGTCCATCACTCATTATTGATATTATTAATACGGTCGGACACCCTCCGTCCCAATCTGGATTTTTACTATACGATCGGACACCCTCCATCCTGGTCCGGATTTCTACCATAAGGCCGGACACTCTACGTCTAGGTCCGGATTTCTACTATACGGCCGGACACTCCGCGTCCCGGTCCGGATTCCTACCATACGGCCGGACACTCTACGTCTCGGTCCGGATTTCTACTATACGGCCAGACAACTCACGTCTCGGCCCAGATGCCTACTATACGATCGGACACCCTCCATCCCGGTCCGGATTCCTACCATAAGGCCGGACACTCTCCGTCCCGGTCCGGATTTCTACTATACGACCGGACACCCTCCATCCCGGTCCGGATTCCTACCATAAGGCCGGACACTCTACGTCTAGGTCCGGATTTCTACTATACGGCCGGACACTCCGCGTCCCGGTCCGGATTCCTACCATACGGCCGGACACTCTACGTCTCGGTCCGGATTTCTACTATACGGCCAGACAACTCACGTCTCGGCCCAGATGCCTACTATACGACCGGACACCCTCCATCCCGGTCCGGATTCCTACCATAAGGCCGGACACTCTCCGTCCCGGTCCGGATTTCTACTATACGACCGGACACCCTCCATCCCGGTCCGGATTCCTACCATAAGGCCGGACACTCTACGTCTAGGTCCGGATTTCTACTATACGGCCGGACACTCCGCGTCCCGGTCCGGATTCCTACCATACGGCCGGACACTCTACGTCTCGGTCCGGATTTCTACTATACGGCCAGACAACTCACGTCTCGGCCCAGATGCCTACTATACGACCGGACACCCTCAATCCCGGTCCAGATTCCTACCATAAGGCCGGACACTCTCCGTCCCGGTCCGGATTTCTACTATACGACCGGACACCCTCCATCCCGGTCCGGATTCCTACCATAAGGCCGGACACTCTACGTCTCGGTCCGGATTTCTACTATACAACCGGACACTCCACGTCTCGGTCCGGATTTCTACCATCAAACCAACACCTTTGTACTGACCTGGTGATCCTAGTCACTACTTATCCCCGACAGAAAGTAAGATTCTCTGACAAAGCGCAGAGGAGTATCCGCGGCATTAATGGAGATTTGCCTCCTATCAACCAAGCGACGTGTATTAATGGCTGCCCCTGCACAAAGGTAGATTTACCTGCGGAAATTACAGAGGATTGGCTGCGGCCTTAATTAAGATGTACTGCAACTATGTATTAATGGCAACCCACGCGCTGGATGCTGCTTTAGATAAGCAATGATAATAACGTACAATCGGAGAAGTCATATCACTTGAGTGGGAAAAGTCCACTAGAGGGCTCCCTTTCCTCTCCCTATATAGAGGGATGACCCTCCTCAAGGAGAGGTAAGGGCACCCACTCTTAAGCTCGTTTTCTTACATTTGCAATAACATCTTCCACCTGATTCCCTACTTTGAGCGTCGGAGGGGTGTGACCGAGATCCCTCTCGGCACCCGTGACCGCTTGTTATTGTAGCTTTTTCATCCCTTCGGCTGCCGCCACCTTTGCGGTTCTCATTCGGCTCACGCGACCCGGTCCGCAAGCTCTTTCATCTATTCGGCTGTTGTCACCTTCGCTGTTCGGACACCTCACCATTCACCATCTCGGCGGGAAGCATAATTGGCGTCGTCTGTGGGAACCTTATATCACGTCAGAGATAAGAATGGGAGACCAAGGAGCGAATTCCGGCAATGCCAAGACTGATGAAGGAAGCCTGACCAGGGAAAACATCATCGCCCTTGTCAGGGTCACTATGCAAGACATCTTACGTGAACACTTCTCCCGAGGCCCCGGGCAGGAGTCCCCTAGCCCAGTTCAGGGTCCCGCACTCCAATCCGCCCCCTCAACTCCCGTCACACGGAAAGGTAATACCAACAAACCAAGATTATCAACCGAGTCATCCTCAACGGCTTCCCTACAAGACTCTTTAAAGAAAACACCCTCCCAGCCGATCCAGGAACGAGATCCTAAAAAGGGCAAGGCCCCATTAGTCGGCCTAGACTCTCCTCTCAGCCCTGACATCATCGCCGAGAAGATGCCTAAAGCTTTCAAGGCATTATCCATTGGAGAGTACAATGGCTCAACTGATCCAGAAGAGTACCTGGGGAGATTTAAAAAAGCCGCCATGATACATGGCTACTCTGATGGGGCCAGGTGCAAAGTTTTCTCCCTCAACCTAATCGGCTCTGCACAGAGGTGGTTCGATCGGTTGCCAGAAGGATCTATTAGGTCCTTTACAGAATTATCTGCCCTTTTCCTACAGCATTTTGCTAGTAGCAAGAGGTATCGCAGGACCGCTCAATTCCTCATGACTATCAAGCAGAAGGATCAAGAACCCTTGCGGGATTACATACACAGGTTTAACCGAGTGGCGGTTGATGTCTTGGATGCCTCCCCGGGAACGATAATCAGCGCTTTCTCTCAAGGGCTAACAAGGGGGGACTTCTCCAAATCCTTGATGAAAAGACCGCCCTCCCGGTTTGAGTCCCTGTTAGCCAGGGCCGAAGCCTATATCAATCTAGAAGAAGCAGAGAAGGCTGCGGATGAACAGCAAAAGGGAAGGAAAGTTGAACGGCCGCCACAATCCCAGAAATCAAGTAGGAAGATGCATCTCTCGGTACCAACTCACCCACTTAAAATCCCCTGCCTACCCACCGAGACTGTTGGGAGAAAGGACGATTCAGGCCGTACAAGAAGTCTCTCAGCCGCCCATACCACCAAATCCGAGTCCCTCTTTTTGCGATTATCGATGCATGGGCATTCAACTCGAATGTCGACCTTTCATGAAGACATCCGGCAAGTAATGCAAGAGCAGCAACCCCGAATCCATAGCCCAGCTCCCTTTCAGCAAAGAGAGGCAAGATCCGAGCGAGGGGGGCAGGATCACGCAACCGAGCTAAGCGAGTTCTTCGACCGTCGCCCGAGCATCAAACACGGGCTCAGGCTCCCCGAAGAACTAGGGAGGCCTATCCGAGAGACTCAGCTCCCCGGACCGGATCACCTCCAGAATTCACTAATACTCCGCATCGAGGCACCATCAGCATGATCACAGGTGGAGCCACGAATGGAGACTCCAACCGGGCTCGAAAGGCTCACGGAAGGCGGCTGGAAAAAATGGAGGTAAACGCTAACATGAAAAAAGCTGCAGGGCTCTCATTAACCTTCGGCCCGGAGGATATGCGGAGAATTGATATCCCCCACGATGACGCCTTGGTAATCAGGGCCACTATCGCCAACTATGACGCGTGGCTCTGCCCGTGGATACATGTAGCTCGGTTAATATTTTGTTCAAAGATGCCTTTGATCGTATGCAGATTGACCCAGCCCAATTGCACCCGATGAACACGGCCTTATTCGGCTTTTCGGGTCACGAGGTGGCCCCCCTCGGTCGGATCGACCTGCCCCTATCCCTGGGAGAAGAACCCCTTCGGCGCACAAGGATATCCACCTTTACTGTGGTGGACGCCGTGTCGGCCTACAACGTCATCCTAGGGAGGCCTCCTTCTCGCAATATCAACCTATCACCAGAAGCTAAAGTTCCCGGTGGGTGGTCAGATTGGGGAAGCCGTGGGAGATCAAAAGGCAGCCCGGAAATGCTATGTGGAGGAAGTCCGAACGGGCCCCAGGAAAAATCGGAAGGTAGAAAAGGCTGAAGTGTACACCCTACGGGAAGAAACATTAGAAGAAGAAGTTGTGCTTGTATGGCCGGATCAACCCGACAAAGTAATCCGAATCGCTGCTGATTTATCCGCCACACTGAAGGAGGAGGTGACCAGAAACCTAATTGCCAATCGGGATATCTTTGCATGGCCTGAAGAACAAAGCCAGAGCATCTATCGGACCATAATGGAGCATAAGTTGAATGTACTACCGAGATCTCGGCCCGTGAAGCAGAAGAGAAGACATTTTGGCCCGGAAAAAGACCATATTATCCGAACCGAGATACATAAGCTGTTGCAAGCCGGATACATTAAAGAGGTACAATTCCCCTAGTGGCTGTCAAATATAGTGTTAGTACCCAAACCAGGGGGGAAATGGAGGGTATGTGTAGATTTCAGAGATCTTAATAAAGCATGCCCCAAGGATTGTTACCCGCTGCCTCGAATAGATCAACTAGTTGACTCCACGGCAGGATGCGAGCTAATCTGTATGTTAGATGCTTATCAAGGATATCACCAGATCCCCTTAGCAAAGGAAGATCAGGAAAAAGTTAGTTTCATCACTACGGACGGTATTTTTTGCTATACTGTCATGCCATTCGAATTAAAGAATGCCGGCGCCACATACCAAAGATTGATGGATAAAGTGTTTCGGTCACAGATCGGCCGAAATATGGAAGTATACGTAGATGATATCCTCATAAAAAGTGCTCAGGCTAAAGATATCATTGCGGACATGACAGAAACATTCGGCACACTTCGTCGATACGGAATCCGGCTGAATCCCTCCAAGTGTATTTTCGGAGTCCGTGGAGGAAAATTCCTCGGTTACATTGTGACTGAGCGAGGAATTGAGGTCAATCCCGAGAAGGCCCAGGCTTTGCAGAACATGCTTTCCCCCAGGAATGTCAGAGAGGTACAATGGCTGCTGGGCCGAATAACTGCTCTCTCTCGATTCATCCCTAGGTCAGCCGAGCGAAGCCTCCCATTCTTTAAAATACTTCGCAAGTCGACCCGGTTTTCATGGGATGAGAAGTGTGAACTAGCTTTTTCAGGGTTGAAGCAATACATAGTCGAGCTACCTACTCTATCTAAGCCTGTGCCCGGGGAAAATTTGCAACTATACCGTTTTTGAAGAGGCGAGTCATCCCTACTACCGAAGAGGGTAAACAAGCACCTATTTATTTTGTCAGTCATTTGCTAAAAGCTGCTGAAAGCAGGTACACCACCCTAGAGAAGTTGGTGCTGGCCCTACTTATCACTACTCGGAAGCTCCGCCCCTACTTCCTGTCCCATCCCATCACAGTGCTAACCAACAGCAGCCTGGGAAGAATACTCACTAATCCCGAGGCGTCGGGCCGATTAATCAAATGGACCACGGAGATGGCCGAATACGACATCCAATATCAACCCAGATGACTCTCTCAAAGCATGTATTGGCAGACTTCCTTGCCGAGACATCCGGAATCAAAAGAAATGAAGAGTGGAGGATATATGTTGACGGTTCGGCCACTAAACAAGGAAGCGGAGTAGGGGTGTTGCTGATATCGCCGCAGGAGGAGATGATCCGGATTGCAGTCCAGCTTAATTTCCGGGCTTCTAATAATGAAGCCGAATACGAAGCCTTACTGGCGGGACTTCGAGTTGCTCAGCACGTGGGGGCATCACGGGTCTCTCTGTATTCCGACTCTCAACTGGCTGTTGAACAGGTCAAAGGCTCCTATGACATCAACAATCCGCGATTACAGCTATACAAGGAAGTTTATCAGAAATTGACAGTCGAATTCCAAGAAGTCACTCTCCATAAGATCCCTCGAGCTGACAACCAGAAAGCAGATGAGCTGGCTCGCATGGCCAGTGCACTCACCACCTGGAGCCTAGAAGATTCCCTGGCTGAGACACAACTCATAGCTCATATAGATCAAGCGCCGACCATGCGTCAAAACTCCCCCGATTGGAGGACTCCTCTGATTAATTATCTGAAAGAAGGGTTATTGCCAGGAGATCAAGCCGAGGCCCGAATCATTAAGAAGAGAGGGAACAGCTGCGTCGTAGGAGATACCCTATACAAAAGGGCTTTCGCCCGGCCACTCCTTAAGTGTCTCGGTCCAGAGGAGGCGGGGTACGTCATGAGAGAGTTGCATGAGGGTTATTGCGGAAATCATTCCGGTGGGACATCTCTAGCCCGAAAGGTTCTCCTCGCTGGATATTTTTGGCCTACGTTGCAGAAAGACACCGCGCACTGCGTCCGCACATGCCTTAGTTGCCAGAAGCATCAAAACTTCTCTCGGCGACCCACCGAGTGGCTTAAGGCCTCGGTAACATCTTTCCCTTTTGATCAATGGGGAATGGATATCGTAGGACCATTACCACTCGGGCCGAATCAGAAGAAATTCCTACTGGTGGCGGTAGACTATTTCTCAAAATGGGTAGAAGCAGAGCCTTTAGCCAAAATAACAGAGGAAGCAGTGCTGAAATTCCTTTGGAAAAATATAGTCTGCCGATTTGGCATCCCTAGGAGGCTGATCTCGGACAATGGAAGGCAATTTCAAGGGCGAAAACTCAAGGAGTGGTGCCAGCAACTAGAAATTCAGCAGGTTTTCACTTCCGTGGCGTATCCTCAAAGCAATGGGCAAGCGGAGGTGACCAACCGAGAGCTGATTCGGGGACTCAAAATCAAATTGGATCACACCGGGGGAAGCTGGGTAGAGGAGCTGCCGAGTATTCTATGGGCTTACCGGACGACACCAAAGGATAGTACTGGCCTCACCCCTTTCCATCTCGTTTACGGGTCGGAAGCTTTAGTCCCGGTAGAGATCGGAATGGGATCACCTCGAGTCATAGCTTACGCTCCGGATGAGGATAACCGAGATGTCAGACTAGCTGAGTTGGACTTGGTGACCGAGACGAGAGACAATGCGGCTAGCCGAATGGGTATCTTTCGAAGGAAGATAGCGCAAGCCTACAATAAGAGAGTAGTACCTCGCTCTTTTCAGCCCGGCGACTTTGTGTGGAAGAAGATTCAACCTGCTGGTGAAGTTCGTAAGCTAGCCCCTCGATGGGAAGGACCGTATAGGGTTGTCCAGAAACTCAGCTCCGGAGCTTATTACCTACAAGATCAAGAGGGAAAAGATCTCGCTCGGCCGTGGAATGCTCTCCATTTAAGACCGTATCGTATATAAGGATGATTCAGACAAGAAAGTTTTCCCTAGGAAAAACTAAGCCACTTTTGTGATGATATGCAGATGTTTGCATTCTAGTCAGCCACCTATCACGGTGCATCTCGGAATAAGTCGCCCCTTACGGTGCATTCTAGTCAGCCACCTATCACGGTGCATCTCGAAATAAGTCGCCCCTTACGGCGCATTCTAGTAAGCCGCCTACCACGGTGCACCTCGGAATAAGTCGCCCCTTACGGCGCATTCTAGTCAGCCACCTATCACGGTGCATCTCGGAATAAGTCGCCCCTTACGGCGCATTCTAGTCAGCCACCTATCACGGTGCATCTCGGAATAAGTCGCCCCTTACGGCGCATTCTAGTCAGCCACCTATCACGGTGCATCTCGGAATAAGTCGCCCCTTACGGCGCATTCTAGTAAGCCACCTGTCACGGTGCCTCTCGGAATAAGTCGCCTCTTACGGCGCATTCTAGTAAGCCACCTATCGCGGTGCCTTTCGGAATCAGTTGCCCCGCGCGGCGCATTCTAGTAAGCCACCTATCACGGTGCTGTTGGTGCAGGGGCACTAGATAATCGAACCTGTGTTTTGATTATGGCAAAGACACAAAGTTAAGTTTATATTGTTATCTCACGAGCTAAATCAAGTGTGCAGAAAAGTGTTAGTGCATATAAGATCCACATATCTCCACAATGGTATGATATTGTCCACTTTGGGCCCAAGCCCTCATGGTTTTGTTTTTGGGCTTTACCCAAAAGGCCTCATACCAATGGAGATATCTTTTTTTCTTATAAGCACATGATCTTTTCCATGTCTTACCAATGTGGGACTTTGATTGTATTCCCCATACTCCCAACAATCCCCCCCTCAAACGAAGGACCACATTGGGCCCCCCTTCAAGCCTATCCCTCCTCGAAGGATTTTCTCTGCTTGATGTCCGATCTTCAACCCACCAGGACTTCCTCACCAGTTCTGTTCCCCCCCCGACCAACTTCCCCGATGTCCGTTCTCTTGATCCCATGGGAGCTCAACTTCCTTCGCTCGAGGTTCATGGCTCGACATGGACCATGGCTCGAGATACGATCATAGTGCTTATAAGCTCCACAAATAACCACAATGGTATGATATTGTCCCCTGTGGGCCCCAGCCCACATGGTTTTTGTTTTGGGCTTTACCCAAAGGCCTCATACCAATGGAGATATCTTTTTTCTTATAAGCACATGATCTTTTCCATGTCTTACCAATGTGGGACTTTGATTGTATTCCTCATACTCCCAACAATCCCCCCCTCAAACGAAGGACCACATTGGGCCCCCCCTCAAGCCTATCCCTCCTCGAAGGATTTTCTCTGCGTGATGTCCGATCTTCAACCCACCAGGACTTCCTGCCAGTTGTTCGGTCCCCCCGACCCAACTAGACTTCCTGCCTGATGTCTGGTTCTCTTGATCCGGACGTGGGAGCTCAACTTCCTTCGTTCGAGGTTCATGGCTTGACATGGACCATGGCTCTGATACCAATTGTTAGTGCATATAAGATCCACATATCTCCACAATGGTATGATATTGTCCACTTTGGGCCCAAGCCCTCATGGTTTTATTTTTGGGCTTTACCCAAAAGGCCTCATACCAATGGAGATATCTTTTTTCTTATAAGCACATGATCTTTTCCATGTCTTACCAATGTGGGACTTTGATTGTATTCCCCATACTCCCAACAATCCCCCCCTCACACGAAGGACCACATTGGGCCCCCCCTCAAGCCTATCCCTCCTCGAAGGAGTTTCTCTGCTTGATGTCCGATCTTCAACCCACCAGGACTTCCTGCCAGTTGTTCGGTCCCCCCGACCCAACTAGACTTCCTTCCTGATGTCTGGTTCTCTTGATCCGGACGTGGGAGCTCAACTTCCTTCGTTCGAGGTTCATGGCTTGACATGGACCATGGCTCTGATACCAATTGTTAGTGCATATAAGATCCACATATCTCCACAATGGTATGATATTGTCCACTTTGGGCCCAAGCCCTCATGGTTTTCCCAAAAGGTCTCATACCAATGGAGATATCTTTTTTCTTATAAGCACATGATCTTTTCCATGTCTTACCAATGTGGGACTTTGATTGTATTCCCTATACTCCCAACAATCCCCCCCCTCAAACGAAGGACCACATTGGGCCCCCCCTCAAGCCTATCCCTCCTCGAAGGATTTTCTCTGCTTGATGTCCGATCTTCAACCCACCAGGACTTCCTGCCAGTTGTTCGGTCCCCCCGACCCAACTAGACTTCCTTCCTGATGTCTGGTTCTCTTGATCCGGACGTGGGAGCTCAACTTCCTTCGTTCGAGGTTCATGGCTTGACATGGACCATGGCTCTGATACCAATTGTTAGTGCTTATAAGCTCCACATATCTCCACAATGGTATGATATGATCTTTTCCATGTCTTACCAATGTGGGACTTTGATTGTATTCCCTATACTCCCAACAAAAAGTACTAAAGCTGGAGCTGAAGGCTAGCGACACCCGGAGGAAGCCGTGGTGGTCGGGCGACACTTGAGTGAATTCGGAGGGAGCCGAAGGAATCGAGTGGAAGGCCGGAAGCAAGAGCTACTATCGAGGTAAGCTCGTGTGAGTGAGAGATTGTAAGGTCGTGTCCTCTTTACGGGGACGACCGTAGGCGACGATTCGACTAAGACTTCCTGTGGAAGGTCTAGGTCGAGATCGGACGGTTAGAAACGTCGCGATTTATCATTTTCGAGCTAACCTCTTATTGCGAGGAAGTGGTTGATGCTGCGACACATAGCGATCGATGCCCATCACGATCGATGAGTCATCGGCTGATGGCGACGACTCATTTTTGGCGCTAGGTCAAAACGGATAACGTTGACGCGCCACTTCGCGATAAAATTTGGAAAAATCCATGATCCGCTCCAAAGAAATAGGAGACAATTTCAGAGGCCAAAGTCTATAAAAGGAGGGGAGGATTCCACACCAAATCACATCAATTATTCATCAAGTGCTCCTACAACGCCAACGCTTCAACACCGTCATAACGCCGACGCGACGACAACCTCGAATCTTCTTCGGCAGCAGATCTAGTAATACTTTTATTATTGTATTCGTTGTTTTTTGTAACTAGAGGTGAGGTAGGCTTGTTGCCTCATCCTCGCACCTTCCGGATTTTGTGATCGTTGTCTCCTACCTCCAACGAGGAGGAGACGTTATAGTCTTTGCCCTCGCGTGGCCAAGGACCGATAGGGCCTTCGAGTAGCAACCATCGGGTTGTGAACCAAGTAAAATAAACGCGTGTCATTTTATTTTTCCGCTGTGTTTACTCGTTGCTTATTATCGAGCGAACGCTCGAAGTTTTACGATCGCTATTCACCCCCCCCTCTAGCGACGCTTCTCGATCCAACAGGTGCGTCTCGGAATAAGTCGCCCCTTACGGCGCATTCTAGTAAGCCACCTATCGCGGTGCCTTCGAATCGATTCAGCCACGGCGATTCTAGTAAGCCACCTATCACGGTCGTCTCGAATAAGTCGCCTCACGGCAAGATTCTAGTAAGCCACTATTGCGGTGCCTTTTGAATCGATGCGCCCTACGCGCATTCTAGTAAGCCACCGATCGCGGTGCCTTTCGGAATCAGTCGCCCCGCGCGGCGCATTCTAAGCCACCTGCCACGGTGCATCTCGGAATAAGTCGCCCCTTACGGCGCATTCTAGTAAGCCACCTATCACGGTGTATTTCGGAATAAATCGCCCCGCGTGGCGCATTCTAAGCCACCTGTCACGGTGCATTTCGGAATTAGTCGTCCCTTTCGGCGCAGTCTAGCCGACCACCTCAAGGTGCATCTAAGAAGGGGTTACAAGGGTTGTCTTACAAGAGTCAAGGCAAGTTCCATTAATGCTAAAGCCCTATCCAGATCCCTGTCACTAAGGGTAATTCGACATCTCGACAAGCTCCGGTTCGGGATAGTATGAAGGTACTTGGTCGATACCCTACTGCTGCTTTATTAGAACTGGTAGCATAAGAGATTTTTTTTTAAAAACTGAAAAGAACGATTACAAGAAAACCAATACGGCCGTATACGGCTACAAAATTTCTAAGAAACCTAATGACTAGGGAAGACCGCCGAGCTCCTCATCGGTCTCACGACCGCGTCGAGGTCCAAGAACTGGTGGATGCCCCTCCGGATAGCTTCTTTGAAATCGGATGGCCTCAAGTAGCCTATTTCCGTAAGGTCGGACACGACCCTAGGAGGCCGGAGAACTCCTCCGGCCGTGAAGGCTCGCCTGCTGTTATGCCATCGACCTCCTCGCCTTCCTTATAGGAAGCCGCTTTGCCGCTCGAGCCTGCTTTAGCCACCTCCTCGATTGGGTTGTCACTCCATAACGCCTGACCTCGACTGCTGAGCAATCCGATGTTGTTCCGCGCAGAGTCGGGCCTCACCTCCTCCACTCGAGCAAGTACCTCCGCCCGGCCGCTTGTAGTCGAGGAGATCGATCTCTGCCGGCACGAGGTCATCCTCGTAACGCAGGCCTTGGATAGAGGCTTGAGCTTGAGCTAGGAAGTTCGTCTCCCAGTGAGTGGTAAGGGCCGTCACTTGGGCTTGCATAGCCGGATAAGTGGTAGACAGGCGAGTCAACCGGGACATTAGTTCCAAGTGGAACCCCCAGAACTGCAAAGGAAGATAAAGTGTTACACAAAGAAAAAAGAAAAAAAGGGGAGCAAGTCCGATAACCTTGGTCAGGTGCAGGTTCATCTCGTCAGCCGGGGCGGAATGAATTTCTCTGCCGACGCCTGATTGACTCGTGCCTCCGGAGATAACTATGAGTGGGCGAGGTAGTTCCTAAGGTGTTATGGAGGAGGGCTTGGCGGAAGAGGCCTCAGCTCGGGTGCAGGCACAGAGACCTCCGGGTGTTCTTCGACGGGGTCTGGTCGAGAGTTTTCATGTATTTCTCGGTCCCACGGATCGGAAACTTTGGATTAGGGAGACTCGAGGGGCTGTCCTCGGAAGAAGGGGTCCTCATACGGCTTCTCTTTCGGTGTCCCCTCTGCTCCTCGGATTCTCCCGAGCTGATGGTCTCGGCCATCATAGATGGTCGAGGAGGCGGGAGGTGATCCGATCCAACCTCCTCGGAGGTCTCGGCTAGAGCCGCCGCAGGGGCAATCATTTGCGCCCTCTTCCACTTCATCTTCTTGCTGATCGTAGCTTTCAGCATGACTTCGGCTGCGAAAGACAGAGGGAAAGTCAAGGGTTAGAAACATAAAAAGGGAGAAGAAATTTTTACCTAAAGTGCCTTTCATCTCGCCCGGCAGACTCAGGTCAAAATGGTGGAGGAGCCCTTCTTCTTGTAAGGCATTAACGTCAAAACTAAGTCCCGAGAGGACTCTCACCATGTCTCGATAATCCCGAGTCCTCTTAAAACTCCTAAGGGAAGGAGAAGGTGGGAGCTCAAGCTGCCACTCACTTGGCCAAGGGAAAGGGGACTCCGGCCGTATGAACAAATATCGGGTTTTCCAATACTTGCGAGAGGTAACAAGTTTCGTCAGAAACTTGGTCTCTTGACGGGCCGTAAAGAAAAAAACGCCGACTTCTTTCCTTTTCGGAACAAAGCAGGCATGGAAAGAAGCGGCTGAGAGGGGAAGATGGTAAAAAAGGAAAACAATGATAAAGCCATTGATAAGGCCGAAGGAGTTCGGTGCTAATTGCTGAAGGGGAATGCGGAAGTAATGGGACAATTCGGAATAAAAAGGGTGGAGGGGAAAGCGAAGACCAGCCGCCAGCTGATCTTGGAAAAAGGTAACGAACTCTATCGGGGGCTCGTGGGGGCGTTGATCTGGTGTGGGAACCCTAAGGCGATAGGAGTGGGGAACCTGGTAGAGGGACCTAATCTCTTGGCGCACCTCAGGCGTGATGACGCTTCGAGTCCTAAGGAACCATAGATCGGAATGCCCGGCCATGATCAAAGGTTTAGCTATGAAGTAAAGGGACTTACTAAGGCAGGAGCGCCGGAGGAGCAAGGAAAGGGAGAAGGTCGGCAGAGAAGAAGAGGAGATAGAAGTTTGAGCGAAGATCGAACCCTATCAGAAACGGAGCATTTATAAAGAAGTCACGATGCCTCGTTTCTAGAGTATCTTCGGATCGCCGAGCGCAGCGCTAATCTGAAGTAAGATCATCATGCAGATCCCGCATTTAATGACCCACTAGAGAAGATTTGCTCTCCGCTCCAAGGCACCTCCTCGGCATTGCTCACCATCTCTCTTTAAGTCAAGGAAAAAGCGGATAGGTCGACTCACCTAGTCACCAAGCCACACCTCTCCTTCGACTAGACACGAGAGGGGGGTCTTATGATGCCAAGTATGTGCATGCCCATCACTCATTATTGATATTATTAATACGGCCGGACACCCTCCATCCCGGTCCGGATTTCTACTATACGACCGGACACCCTCCATCCCGGTCCGGATTCCTACCATAAGGCCGGACACTCTACGTCTAGGTCCTGACACTCCGCCGGATTCCTATCTACGCTCGGTCCGGATTTCTACTATACGGCAACTCACGTCTCGCCGGATGCCTACTATCGGACACCCTCCATCCCGGTGATTCCTACCATAAGGGACACTCTCCGTCATTTCTACTATACGACCGGACACCTCCATCCCATTCTACTATAAGGCCGGACACTCTACGCCTAGGTCCGGATTTCTACTATACGGCCGACACTGCGTCCGGTCCGGATTCCTACCATACGACACTCTACGTCTCGTCCGGATTTCTACTATACGCGAGACTCAACTCCGATGCCTACTATACGACGGACACCTCAATCCCGGTCCAGATTCCTACCATAAGGTCGGACACTCTCCGTGATTTCTACTATACGGACACCCTCCATCCCTGGTTCCTACCATAAGGCGGACACTCTAAGTCTAGGTCCTAACGTCTCGGTCCGGATTTCTACTATACGACACCCTCCAGATTCCTACCATAAGGCGACACTCTACGCCTCGGTCCGATTTCTACTATACAACCGACACTCCACTTTACCATCAAACCAAAGACCTTTGTCGTGATCCTAGTCACTACTTATCCAAGTAAGATTCTCCGAGGAGTATCCGCGGCATTAATGGAGATTTACCTCCTATCAACCAAGCGACGTATTAATGGTCACTCGCACAAAGGTAGATTTACTAAATTACAGAGGATTTTAAGATGTGCCTGTTGGCAACTATGTATTAATGGCAACCCACGCGCTGGATGCTGCTTTAGATAAGCAATGATAATAACGTACAATCGTAGAAGTCATATCACTTGAGTGGGAAAAGTCCACTAGAGGGCTCCCTTTCCTCTCCCTATATAGAGGGATGACCCTCCTCAAGGAGAGGTAAGGGCACACACTCTTAAGCTCGTTTTCTTACATTTGCAATAACATCTTCCACCTGATTCCCTACCTTGAGCGTCGGAGGGGTGTGGCCAAGATCCCTCTCGGCATCGGCCCACGCGACCCAGCTTTTTCATCCCTTACGCGCCACTTCTCATTCTCTCTTTCATCTATTCTGTCACCTTGGGACACCTCACCATTCACCATCTCGGCGGGAAGCAGTTGACAACTCTAGACCAGCTCTTCGTCAGCGGTATCTCGTGGGACACCAATGAGGATGACCTCCAGGAACACTTCAGCCAGTTCGACGAGGTGGCGGAGGTTGTCATCACGAAGGATCAGAACACGGGCCACGCTCGCACGGCTTCAGTTTTGTCGCATTTGAAAAATTCTTTTTCATTGATTTATTTGTACATAAATAGAGTATTTTATAGATATATTACAAGATTAAATTAATTAAAATATTAAAAAAAAATTATTCTATTTGTGTATCTTCTATTGCAAATTCTTATTCTGTTTTTTAGAATTCATAAGGTCATGAGAATACACATTTTTATTCATCAATGATATCAGAGCCATCAAAGTTCTGTTTCATCGGGTTTTGTTTCGTCAATTTCATGGCATGTTAGGTTTTATTTTTTTTTATCTTTCCGTGCTTTTGATTTCATACTAAATTAATGGAGGTAAAGTTAAAATAACAGTGGAGATAGTCACTGTTAAAACAATTCAAGGCATTTAAGTCTTGATTGAAGTGACATTCTTTAAGAGGGAAGTAATGGATGGATCATGGATTTGATTCATACGTTCTTTAAATCTTTTCATTTAATTCATTAAAAAAAATGATTAATTTTTTGGTTGTTGGTTGCATGCAGTTGCCTTTAGTGATAACTTCCACCTTACGTGTTATTCGATGCATTCTGTTGCCTATAATGATAACTTCCATGTTACGCACGTGGTTGATATGTTGTTTGATGAGAACGTGAGTGGCGTGATTTGTTGAGTACGTGGGTGGTCTTGGGTGCTCGGACAACACATTAAGCACTCTCGGACAAGTGCAAGCCAAATGCTATTTGTCATTGGCATGCAACACTAACAGATCCTGCATCCCACCCGTTTTGAATTAATTTAGCCTCCCTCCTTTGAATTAATTTAGCAAGAAATTAAATACGAGATCAATTTTCAATTGATTATCTAATTTGTCTATTACTAGTAATTGATTGGTGCTATCATCAATTGATTGTTAATAAGATGTGGACATAGAAACAATTGTAAAATTGATCAAACATTTATCTGTTTGGTTTGGGTCTATTTACACACGTGCTACTAAATTTAATTATTATGTCGGCCCAAAGGAAGACATTCTAAGTGAGTTTAGTACATGTTGTGTAGGTAGATGTATATCTATGCTAAAAGTAATTTGCCCAAAGGAAAATTTCTTTTATGCTAGATATATGTTTACAGGTAGCTTACAACTAAGGAACAAAATTTATTTAGTTTAGATCATGCACCAAAATATATCGGCCCAAAGGAAGATATATTGAGGGGTTGATTAAGGTTGTTGTGAGCTATGAACTAACAAATAACTCATATAAGTGTCATATTATGCGCATAATGGGTCAGCCCAAAGGAAGTCACATTATGCGGCCAATTAAAGTTTGAGTTATATCAGAGAGTACCGCTAACAAATTGTAGTTTAATTCTTCGAATAAAATACAATATTGTATTTGGTATATCTCATGAGGAGCCCATTCATATGCATTTAAAATTTATTTTAATTGCATTAACTATTTCTACTTATTTGTTCTTGGCTTTGACTTCATCGTGAACTTATATTATTCTCTCTTTGTTTTCAGTGCAATCTGTAACTGCTAATGTTAGTAACATCCCCACACTTACTGGTTCTAATTTTGCTGAATGGAAAGAGTACATTATGGTAATCTTAGGATGCATGGACTTAGACTATGCATTGAGATACGATTGCCCTGCACCTCTGACTAGTGACAACACTATTGAGCAAAGGGCTGAATTTGAAAAATGGGAGCGATCAAATCGCATGAGTCTAAGTATCATGAGACTCTCTATTCCAGCACCAATTAAGGGCTCAATAACTGAGGGAGAGAATGCTAGGAGTTTCCTTAGCCAATTAGCAGATCGATTTGTTGCAAACGAAAAGGTTGAGACTACCACACTTCTTTCAAAGTTGGTCACTATGCGGTATAATGGCAAAGGGAACATCAGGGAGTACATTATGGAAATGTCAAATATCGCCACAAGTCTGAAAGCACTTAAACTTGAAATGTTTGAGTCTATGTTAGTGCATTTCGTCTTGATGTCTTTACCTGCACGGTTCACTACTTTTAAGATTTCTTACAATACTCAAAAGGAAAAGTGGACATTGAATGAGCTTATAGCCCAATGCGTGCAAGAAGAAGAGAGACTAAGGCATGAGACACCTGAAAGTGCTCACCTAGCCTCTGAATCTCAGGGGTCAAGAAAGAAAAGAAAGAGGATCAATAATAAAGGAAAAGGAAAGCAAACTGCAGATTCTGGGGGTGTTGACCATAAGGAGCAAAAGCAACAAGATAAGGATGTCACTTGTTACTTTTGTAAGAAGAAAGGTCATATGAAAAAAGATTGCCCCAAATACGCCAATTGGCGTATAAAGAAAGGTAAAATTTTCAACTTTGTTAGTTCAGAAGTTAATTTGGCTATTGTACCCAATGACACTTGGTGGATAGATACTGGTGCTACTACTCACATAAGTGTCACTATGCAGGGTTGTCTCAAAAGTCGTCTTCCGCTTGATGGTGAAAGATACATCTATACGGGGAATGGAAAGAAGGCTAAAGTCGAGTCGATTGGTGTTTTTAGGCTTTGTTTAGGAACTAACATCTTTTTGGATTTAGAAAATACATTTATTGTACCATCTTTTCGACGGAATTTAATTTCAATTTCTTGTTTGGACAAATCTGGCTACACTTGTTCATTTGGAAATGAAATGTTTCGTATTTTCTTAAATTCAATGTTAATTGGCAAAGGTTCCTTGATTGATAAACTTTATAAATTGAATACCTTAACTCCTATGGTTGACAATGTTATTATGCATAGTATAGGTACAAAACGCAAATTAACTAATGAGAAATCATCCATATTGTGGCATAGACGTTTAGGACATAAATCGAAACAACGTCTAGAAAGGTTAATGTCATATGGAATTCTCAATAACCTTGACATGTCAGACTTTGATGTCTGCATAGAGTGTCTTAAGGGGAAGACGACTAACAAGAAAAATAAGATGACAAGTCGTTGTAATGATGTTTTGGAGCTAATACATATAGACATTTGTGGCCCATTTCCTAAAGCATCTTGGAATGGACACACATATTTTATTAGCTTCATAGATGATTACTCTCGATTTGGCTATCTATACCTTATTCATGAAAAGTCGCAATCTTTGGACATGTTCAAAATTTTCAAAGCCGAAGTTGAAAAACAACTAGGGAATAAAATTAAAGCCGTTCGGTCCGACCGTGGAGGTGAATATTATGGTCGATATGATGGATCAGGTGAACAACGTCCATGACCATTTGCGAATTACCTTGCTAAGTGTGGGATTGTACCTCAGTATACCATGCCTGGTACTCCCAGTCAGAATGGTATAGCTGAGCGACGCAATCGTACCCTAAAGGACATGGTAAGAAGTATGATGGCTTTTACTTCCTTGCCAGAATCTTTGTGGGGTGAAGCGCTTAAGACTGCAGTTTATCTACTAAATCGAGTACCTAGTAAAGCAATAACTAAAACCCCATTCGAGATGTGGACGGGTAGGAAGCCTAGTATTAGGCATTTATACATCTGGGGTTGTCCAGCTGAGGCTAGGCCTTACAAGCCTAATGAAAAGAAACTGGACTCAAGAACTGTTAGCTGCAATTTTGTAGGTTACTCTGAGAGATCAAAGGGGTATAAATTTTATGATCCCTCTAATATATCCTTCTTTGAAACGGAAAATGCCAAATTTATTGAGGATAGTGGGAGCGATAAAATCAGGGAGGTATCTTTTGAGGAAAACATTGGCGATCCTCTTATAGTCACTACTAGTGCGATCAGTAGTGGTATGATTACCATACCACACATTATGGAAATTGTACATCCAGTGGGAGCAGTGAGACAAGATATCCCCGTGTCATCTCCAATGCAATCGGAGGGTCCTTCCACTCTAAATGAGATATTGCCTCATATTGATGAGCAAGTATCTCAACCACCTCAAGTACAAGCGCCTTTGAGGCGATCCACTAGGGAAAGGAGATCCGCGATATCTCATGATTATGTTTATCTCCAAGAGCATGAGTTTGACATTGGGCTGGAAGATGATCCTTTATCTTTCCAGGACGTCAAACATTGTTCTAATCCTGAAAAATGGATTGAAGCCATGAAAGATGAGATGAAATCCATGACAAACAATGGCGTATGGGAACTAGTCAAATTGCCTGAAGGAGTGAAACCTGTTGGTTGTAAATGGATATTTAAAACCAAGCGGGATTCAAAGGGTAATATCGAAAAGTATAAGGCTCGCCTTATTGCCAAGGGATTCACTCAGAAGGAAAATATTGATTATAAGGAGACTTTCTCACCTGTATCAACGAAAGACTCCCTTAGAGTAATCATGACACTTGTAGCTCATTTTGATTTGGAGCTACACCAGATGGATATAAAGACTGCATTTCTCAATGGAGACATTGAAGAGTCTATCTATATGGTGCAACCGGAGAACTTTGAGTCTGAGGATTCAAAACACCTGGTATGTAAATTAAAGAAATCCATTTATGGTTTAAAACAAGCGTCCCGTCAGTGGTATCGAAAATTTGATCAAGTGGTCATCTCATTTGGATTTAGAGAAAATCCTGTTGATCAATGCATATATATAAAGTTCAGTGGGAGCAAGTGTATTATACTTGTTCTATATGTGGATGACATATTGCTTGCAAGCAATAATAAGGAACTGCTGTATGAAACCAAGTCATTTTTATCCAGTTATTTTAAAATGAAAGATCTTGGTAAAGCATCATTTGTATTGGATATACAGATATGTCGTGATCGTTCAAAAGGCATTCTTGGACTTTCACAAAAGGCCTATATTGAAAAGATGCTTATAAGGTATGACATGCAAAACTATGCGCCTAGTGATACTCCTGTATCTAGAAGTGACAAATTCAGTTTGTAGCAGTGTCCACGACTTAAACTTGAAATAAAAGAGATGAACCAATTTCTTTATGCATCAGCTGTGGGAAGTCTAATATATGCACAGGTTTGTACACGACCAGATATAACATTCATAGTGGGAATGTTGGGCAGATATGTAAGTAACCCAGGACCGTCGCACTGGAAAGCAGTAAAAAGAGTGATGCGATATTTGCAAAGAACTAAAGGACACATGCTCACGTATCAAAGGTCAAATCACCTAGAGGTGATTGGTTTTTCAGACTCCGATTTTGCTGGATGCTTGGATAGCAGGAGATCTACTTCGGGCTATATTTTCATGCTGGCTGGAGGGGCTATATCTTGGAAAAGCGTCAAACAGACGCTAGTAGCCACTTCTACTATGGAGGCAGAGTTGATAGCATGCTATGAAGCATCCAATCATGGAATTTGGCTACGAAACTTCATCACAACACTACAGATCGTTGACGGTATTGACAAACCATTAAAGATTAATTGTGATAATAAAGTCGCAGAACTTTATGCTAAGAATAATCACAGTTCATCAAAGTCCAAGCACATTGATAATAAGTTTCTTGCGGTTAAAGAAAGAGTTCAGAGTCGTCAGATAATAATAGAGCACATCAGTTCTGATTCCATGTTGGCAGATCCACTCACTAAGGGCTTATTGCCAAAGGTGTTTCATGCGCATGTTGTGGATATGAGAATTCTTCTTATGGACAGAATACTCATTTAGTAGGAATCTGTATTTATTTAATTGCTCTATATTTATAAAAGGCAAACATTTCTTTTCTTTTGTACGTACTTCAATGGGAATTTTACTTGTTTGTTTGACACTTTGAAATAAAGTATCATGATTTACTATTGCGGTTAAGCATTTGGTATTTGTAAATATGATATAGATTCCTTATGGAATATAAAGTTTGGATTATGATTTGCTGTTGCGGTTTAACATAAAGTATTTGCAAATATGATCAGACCCTTTTTGGGTCAATTTTTGGACCAGTTGGAAATTGACATGTACTGATCATATTTCATGTAATTTTCACGCTACACATCCACATCTTGATCTCTGTCGTTAGTGACATTGATATTGTGATTATTGTTGGGGCTTGTTACAGTTATATATAGTAGCTATGACCTCTTTAATCCTATATCAATGAAGTTAATGGACCAGATTGTTTACAGGGGATTCTATATCCATAAGTTTGATATCAACTACAGTTATACCCGTATGTCGTACACATATCACATATAGTCCAAGTGGGAGAATGTTGGATTTAATCATTTAAATCTCTGGATTAAATCTCTTTTAAGGTGGACTTAATGTAATTTGTATAAACGAATACGAACCGAACCCGTTTAAGTGATCTAATTTGAGGTTATTGGGTTTCGGATTATTGGATGTGGATTTATTTGTGTAGAACCCTTAAGCCCGATCCATTATCATCTATGGGCTGATAATGGATCAAACTCCTATATAAAGGGGAGGTCCCCGTTAGATTAGGAAGAGAGTTTTTTTTTTACGTCTCTTCGTTCCCCATTGACGAAGAGTTTTCGGCGCCGTCATCCTAATCCTTTCGGAAGATCACCTTTACTTCTTCTTCTTCCATAGGAAATAAAATTTACGAGGACGACTTCAATGACAATGTCTCTTCCGCTGCATTCAGGTGATATCGTTGTTGTTTTGTGTTTTCCTTGTTATACCATGATAGATGAAACAAAATTCGATTGTGTATCTCCTATTGCGAATTCTTATTCTGTTTTTTAGAATTCATAAGGTCATGAGAATACACATTTTTATTCATCATTTTGGAGTCATAATTATAATTATAAATATTGAATGTCATCAATTAAATAAGTCAAAAAAAAATTATTGTGATCTTAATTTTGGAATTAAAGAATTTGATTTAAAGGGTTTAATTGTTATGAATAAAATAATATGGATATCATGTGTTAATTCTGATTTGTTGAGGGGTCAAATTAGAAATAAACAACCTTTGAATTTTATAAATAAGCGTTATGATCCCAGTTTGCAGAACAACGCTTTTGTTTTGTTTCCCATCGACAAATTTTCTGGAAACCCTAAGGAAATCTGCAAATTAAAGATCATCTCCCAGGATTGATTATAAATTATGGATTTCGATACGCTTCCACAACTTTAATTATTATCATGTTTATTATTTCTTAAGAGTCACTACAAGAAAAATGGAAAATAGTGACGATTTATTTTCGTCGCTAATACAAATAATTCGCCGCTAAATATATTTTACGATGAAAATATTTCGTCGCTAGATTCGTTGTGATAAACTTGTCGCAAAGAAACATTAGCGACGAATTAAAAATATTTTCATCGTAAATCCCTAATATTAAGGTCTAGATCAACTGCTCTACTCTTTCGAGACAAGAGTAGGGGAGAAATTCAAACATGCCGAAAAAGAACCCATCAATATAATAACCAAATGCTAATAACATTAAATAATACATGATTTCTCATTAAAGGATAATTTGGCAATTGGATCCGACTGATTTCATTTGAGTTACGTAAACAAGCTGTCAATCCGAATTCAATTATATTAAAAGGAGAGATAAAAAAAAATGTTTCATTTCTGTGATATAATCACTCCTCTAGGTTTCTGTGATATTTTTTTTTTTAATAATAATCCATTAAATTTAATTAAATTATTTGGATAAACTAATTTAATTTATTTATTTTATAATACGGATTTAAATATAAAATAGATTATATGGTTTCATTAATATCTATTATTTCAAATTAAGTTAAATTTAAATTATACGTCACCAAAGTGATCTCTATTACTTGAATTTAATTTTATTTAAAATATTGAGATATTATTCAAGTATTAAGTAAGGTATAAATGTGTATATTTATGTGAGTATTAATCGGCCCAAAGGAAGATTTATATTTAACAAAATTATACATTTATTTGGGATAATAAACACGTAACAATTATAAGGTTGCAATTATTATTTTTATGAATTTAATGAATCGATCCAAAGATAGATTTATTATTTGTCATACATTATTGTTAGTATTTGATTATTACAATAAGAGTACCACTTGCAAATAATATTACTATCCAAAGACTTGATATTGTTGTTGCACTAGGTATCTTTAGATGAGATTTATCATTTACTTTAAATTTAATCATAATGAGCATGTTAATTATGTTATTGTTCTTATGTTCTTTTTTTTTTCCAGCAAGTGTTGCTACTATTTCTGCTAACTTAAATTCAGTGTCGACCCTTAATGGTATAAATTTTAAGGATTGAAAGGAGAACATTCTCATTGTTATTGGTTGCATGGATCTAGATCTTGTGCTCAGGACAGAGCAACTTACTGTTCCTACAGATTCTAGTTCTTCTGAACATAGGATTAAATATGAGAAGTGGGATCGCTCTAACCGCATGAGTCTTATCATCATCAAGCGCAACATACCAGAGGCTTTTAGGGGCGCCGTGTCTAATAGTATCACCAAAGTTAAAGAATATCTCGATGAGATTGAACATCACTTTGTCAAAATCGATAAGGCGGAAACAAGCACACTTCTAAAAAACTTGATTTCCATAAAGTATAAAGGTAAGGAAAATATTCGGGAATATATCATGGAGTTTTCCCACTTGCATCAAAGTTGAAAACACTTAAATTAACCTTGAATTGTCGGATGACATACTTGTGCATTTAGTGTTTATTTCTCTTCCAATCCAATTCAGTCAGTTTCAAATCAATTATAACTGTCAAAAAGAGAAATGAACTCTTAATGAGCTCATTTCATATTGTGTTTGTCACGCCCCGAGGGAGTCCCCACCAGATGAAAATCCGACAGCATCTCCCCTGTACGGGTGACAATACCAATTTTATACAAGGCCTACATGGCCACTATACATCGGTCAATACGACCGGAATCCAAACAATCCACGCAATGTAATGAGGTCTCAGGCCATCAACCAAAATAAATAAGTAAAATCTATCACAACTAGACTTACCCCTTCTGCCCTCTGGGCAGGAATACTCAACCAAAACCAATCCAAACAAAATCCGAATAAAGGTCTACAAGGACACCACAAATCCACGAGTACATAAATCCAATTTCAAGCCTAAACATATCTTCTAATCAAGATATCCAAAACCATAAAACAAATAACCAAATAAAAACTTTCACGTCGAGGGGGTTTGACAGCTGGACTCTCCTGACAGTTTCATCCTGAAATAAATATAAATCAACGGGGTAAGTTCAAAGAACTCAGCGGGTATAGTCGATATGCAAAGTAAGATATAGCTAACAATAAAAATCATGACAGTACAATCTCACATATAGGGTAAATAAGAAATAAATGCAAAAGGACTGTACTCACCTGAATCTCCTACCCTGATATAGGAGCATGTGCCCTACTATAAGAGATAAAGTCATCACCATATATGAATATGAATCCTGTATACATGACAATCATATGCAACATCCAAGGCATCAATACAATAATGCAACAACCACAATACAAATGCGATCCGTGCAAAGTGCATGCCGTGCAAATGACATGGTCACCCCTGACGTCAGTCAGCCGCCTCACACGCGATGGTGAAGCCGAGTGGGTAGGGCTATGACAACTGTGCACTCTGTCATCACTGCTCCTGAGTGACCGAGTGGATAGGATGCTGTCGGAGTACACCTATCCTCCTACCTCAAACAGAGTGGGGGAGCTAAGCTCTCATCTCCCGGTGTCATAGACCAGAGGAGGGATCCCTGCCCGCTACCACGCTGCCTCATCGCTACCCATGAGCGGACCAGCGGAGCCTGACAGAGCAACTGCACACACCCTCCTGATGTACCACTAACCCATGAGTGGCAGTGTGTGCAGGCCATGTAACTGGCTGCGGGCTCAACAATAAAGGAATCCCAATCATGCAAGATGGTGCATGATACTAAAACATGTAAATCCAACTAAATACACCTATCCGAATAATATGCACAATCAATATATACATATCCATAATCCAAGTAACCATGATCCAAGTAAAACAGGGAAGATATAATCATATCCTATCAAATGCATGTATCAAGTAGGCACATATCATACTAGGCATATAAATATGAAAATTATTGCAAGCTATCCTAACTAGCATATCAACTTAACTATATCTAAAAGATAAATCAAAATACCCGCCTGAATATAAATATCCGTAAGAATGAAAACGTCACGACCGGGGACCTGCCTCGTGACCGAAACCTGTATACAACATAACTATTGTTAAGCACCAAAAATGCAATCCTCCGCTAAATCGAATCTAAAGCCGATTTCATACATAAACCAATTAACCCAAATCAACTCTCAATTTCACTAATTATCTAACCCATTCACAGAATACGCAACCCCTTCAAGTATACCTCAATGAAACACTCCCTTCACCGAAACGACCACCTTGTCGTATATAAAACCTAATAAAAACATAGCTCAACCCAAATCTTACCTCAAACTCGATCCAACCCTTCGATCAAAATACATCACAATCATAGCAAATATTAGACCAACTATATAATAATGTACATCCATAATGTATCCATATCCAAGCTTACCGAACAATTGCTTCAATCACACGACTCCTTGATCCAAGTTTTTGATACCTCGTACTCAGATTTCCTTCAACACCTGATCATTTGCAAGTTATAACCATCCATAACCTATTAAAGAGATATATATAAACTAAAGTCCATTCCAACGAATACCATCAAAGAGGAGATTGCACTGGGTTGTCGATCGGACCTCCAACCACTCTAAGACGCAACGAAACTGAGCTTTCCTGATGCAGCAACAAGTCAGCCTATCTAGGGCTAACGAAACAAAGTGTGGCAGCCTGAGTGGAGGGAAGGAGATCCAGGGATCTCGACTGTCGGCAGGGACAGCTAGCCTGCTGGTGACAATGGGGCGACGGTACAAGCCCGAGGTGGATACCCGACGAAGCGACGGCTGAGATCGAAATCAAGGACTGCCGAACCTGGCAATCACGCGTGCACTGCCGATGGATTGCTGTGGCCTGTGCAGGGAAGGGCGGCGACGGCGCTCTTTGGCAGAGGAGACCGGCGTGCGTTGTCTATCGCAGAGGAGGTCGGCGCGAGGAAGAGCGAGGCTCGCGGCGACTCAGAGGTGAGGAGCCGGCGGCCTGGGCACCGGGAAGGCGGCGGTCAAAGAGGCGAGGAACCGACGAGAGCCGTCTGTCGGCGCGATCCTGTTGCCGCGATTGTGGTCGGTGAGCCCGCAGAGAACTGACGGAGATGCGGCCGCTGAGGGAAGCACGCGACATAGGGAAGAAGGGATGGCTTCGGCGGAGAAGAAGTCGCATGAGAGGAACTGCCGATGGAGGAAAGGGATCGCGGCGGGGAAAATAAAAAGAGGAAATAGAAAAACCTAGGTTAATATCGCCTATTAATCCCCTTAAATAGACCCCACCTAAAACCTATTTATTTTATCCCCGTAATAATCTCGTACGGACTCCGTTTAAATCCAGAAAAATTCTGGAAAAATTCCCTAAAAATCTCGAAAAGTTTCCGAGATTATTTCTCTAAATTTTTGGCCATTAATTTATATTTTTAAATTTTTTCGTATTTAATATTCTCCCCCACTAATAAAAATTTGGTCCCCAAATTTTCTACTCAGATTCATAACGAGTAAGAAATATCATAAGTACTGAAAATATATTTCACGTACCTCAAGTAAACAGGTGGGGGTATTGAGCTCTGATCTTTTCTTCAAGCTCCCAGGTAGCCTCCTCATCCGTGTGGTGACTCCACCCGACTTTAATGAGTCACACAGTCTTGTTCCGCAATTGTCATTCCTTACGATCCAGAATCCGTACTGGAACCTCTGCGTAAGTAGCATCAGGTTGAATAGAACCTGACATACCTGACCGAATATGTGTAGGGTATGACACATACTTCCTCAGCATGGACACCTGAAACCCATCATGGATACCAGCCAAGGACGGTGGTAGCGCTAGGCGGTAAGCGACTGCTCCGATCCTCTCCAAAATCTCAAACGGACTAATGTACCTTGGAGATAACTTACCACGGAGGTCAAATCTCTTCACCCCTTTCGTGGGTGAGACTCGCAGGAATACCTGGTCACCAATAGAGAACTCCCGAGGTCTCCGTCTCCGATCTACATAACTCTTCTGACGATCCTGCACCTCTGCCATCCTACGTCTGATAGTACGGACCAACTCTGCCTCATGCTGAGCTCTCTGGGGTCCTAGCAACTGGGCCTCCCCAACCTCCTCTCAGAGGGTGGTTGTACGACACTGTCAACCATACAATGCTTCAAACGGGGTCATTTGGATAGCCCAATGATAGCTGTTGTTGTAGGCGTATTCCACTAATGGCAAGTGGTCCTCCCAGTTGCCCCCGAAATCCATAACACAGGACCTCAGCAAATCCTCTAGAGTCTGAATGGTCCACTCAGACTGTCCACCTATCTACGGATGGAAAACAGTATTAAAACGAAGTTGCGTGCCTAAGGCATGCTGCAGACTCTGCCAGAAATGGGACGTGAACCGAGGATCTCTATCTGATATAATGCTCAAAGGAACACCATAAAATCTGATGATATCCCGACAATATAACTCTGTCAAATGATCAAAAGAGTCGGTCTTCCGAATCGCTAAGAAGTGCACGGATTTGGTTAGTCGATCTACAACTACTCAAATCACGTCATGGCCTCGATGTGTCCTAGGCAAACCCACCACAAAATCCAGAATAATATGCTTCCACTTCCATTCCGGAAGCATCTGTTCCTTAAACTAAAGCAACTCCGGAAACCATTATCCTCATCGGAGTCAGAGACGGTAGTCCATCTAACGTCCAAAATCCACTCCACCACACACTCTCTAAGTGCATGGGAGGCTATCGCGACCATACTCCCTCGTTACAACTGTTCGCGTTTCAGCTACTCTATAGTAGCTATCCAGTAGTTAGCCAAAACTCCATGAGCATTTCTGCTCCTCACCGCTGAAAAACAACATAATAACTGCTAAGTCCACGTCATATATATATGATGGCTTATCTCGCAGTTCTTTAACTGTCGTAGGGTTAGGATACGTCTTATTCAATAGCATCGGAATCGCTCCGATCCCCGAAATGATGCATCCATGTACACTACCCTTCCATTCACACCAGAATGATTAATCAACACTGGCGTAAATGTCAACCATTGTCTGAACCCTGAAACTAGTTTCCCAAACTTCAGACTAAGTAAATTTTCATTACCCTCCTGGTTCAACCAGTCAGCGATGTAGTACCGCTAGATCATCCTATCCATATCTATGGTAATCATCAAATCTATACCAAGAAATCACCATCTACGGCGGCCGAGTGCACAACTGATCCAATCGTGTCCAGAATACACGACTTCCCAAATCCCTGGACGACTAAGTCGTTAATAAGTCTAATATGATAATCACAAGCTCATACAATTCATACCAAGTATGAAATTATCGTCGCTACACACTTGCATTCTCTTTACCCTAGGCTGATGATATAACAATCATCACAACAACAATGATAATTGTATAACACAATGTCATTACAATATCATCACACCAGTCATAACTCAATCCTAGAGTATACACAGGTGTCCTATAGCCGATCTAAATAAATCCTCCATCCACAATGAAGAATATTCATTTCCTTCTACAACTACTGCATTCTATCATCGACAATCGATGCAAAATCACAAAGGTCTATCTCTCTTTTAACAAAGAGTTCTGGATCTTCTCTGGAAGAAATACTGGGACAAATAAATATCCCATCCAACACCTCCTATAATAAGGTAAAACGATCTTTCCTCGTCTTGACCAGTGTAGACATACACGCATTATCCATAACCAAATCACTATTAGTAGAGACTGATATTTTCTGAGGGTTTACTCCTTGTCCTTCAAATTGATGGCTTGCATGTCGAATCCCTAGCTTCCTAATTCGACATTAGTCGGCACCTCTAAAGAGTCCGTACATCTGAAATCATCGTTAGATTCCTCAAGGTCACTACGTCGTCGAACTCATCCACGACCATGAGTAGGGGCAATTTCCCTAAGTCAATACTTTTCCTAACCACTAAAGACAATACTTTTCCTATAGCTCAGAGATATCCTTCAGCTCGCCTGGTCCCAAAACCCGAGAACTCCCAAAAATCCAAGGAAAAGAAAATCCTCGAAACACAAAACTCATAAACCAAAATCGCAAACCAATAAAAATGTCACGTCCTGGAGGCATATCCGTCATCCAAATGACAGAGGAGCCCCTTAGTGACAATATCCAGAAATACCTGGACCAGATCTAGTAAAAACCTCGAAATAATTATAGAAATACTAGTATTTTAATAACTGCATGCATGCACGACTAAACATATATCAATTAAAGTAAAATAGTTTTCTGACACCAAATCAAATTGCATCAAAATCCAAAGTGCATAACAAAATGCAATACCGATAAAATAAATAAAGCGGCATCCCGACGATGCAGGGAGATAAGCACGGCAAGGAACTCTCTGAGCGACACAAATGTAGGTCAACAAGACACGTCCTCCATTAGTTAACCTAGAGGATAAGTGAGGAGGGGGTGAGTACAACCACTCTGTGAATGTATAGACAATAGTGCATAATCATAATGCACATAATGAAAGTCACAGGGAACAAGCTAAAGTAACCAAACCCTCAGAGTACCAATATCAATCTACAACTATCCTGATCAGCAGTATACAAATATACATGCAACATACACAACCACTGCAACAAGCAGTGCACATCCGGATACCATGACAAAGTCTCGTGGCTCTCACACAAAAAGGGAACTATCTATGAGCTATCGCGAACGTAACCCATGGGTCGACACTCAATAGCACGGTCTACGCGCAACTATATGCTACCACGAATGAGACTCGTGGATAGACAGGCAGTATATAGATATCTAATTATTGACTGCTCACAACCACATGCTACCTCTAATGGGTTACGGGGGCGGTCGATTATCCTAGGTTGTTAAGCCTAGGGTTATCCAATACATCCAGCATAAAACGACCATCAAAATTGATAAAGATCATCGATCTACAATTAAACCTATTGAGACGGTCAAGCGAGGGTTTCAACACCTCTAATACGAAATATTTACCAAAGCTGGTAAAGATCATCGACTTTTAAATAAATAAGTCGAGATGGTTAAGTCCAGAGGTTCCAACTCTTCTAACCTGAACGGTTATCAAGGTCGATAACAATCATAAATACAGTACACTCATAAACCCGTCGAGACGATTAATCATAGGGTTTCGTCCCAGCTAATCGGAATCGCCTATCTAGGCCAATAAGGACAACCCCTCTACTAACAAACAAGGCAAGAGGGTTAAGCCTAAATTATACCATTCTACCAGTTCAATCATGCATGCTACAACATGCTACCACGAACAGATCTCATGGTTACTTAACCTGTAAAGTAGCTATCTAGCTACCAACGTCATACGAATCCGATTTTCAGCAACTCCGAGCGGATAACACAAGAATATAACCTTACAGTAGGTCATCTTAACCATGATTGGGAGGCATGATTGACCACATGTATATAAAGCACCTACCTATAGAGAGACTCTACTGTAGACTCTCTCTCTCTCTCTCAACCAAGAATGAGAGATATAGTAAGGATTAATCGCATCCTAGCCATATAAACTCTACTAGTCCGATCACCATATCACTGAAACAGTAAATGGATAACCATATACCAATATGCACATCCGGATTATTATGCCTAGGATTCCAACACCTAGGGTTCTTCTAATGTTGTTTCATTCCTAAGATCCGCTCCTACAGAATAACCTCATCTAAGTTATTCTATCCCTACAGAATAACCTCATCTAAGTTATTCTATCCCTACTAGTCCCAGCTAATCGGAATCGCCTATCTAGGCCAATAAGGACAACCCCTCTACTAACAAACAAGGCAAGAGGGTTAAGCCTAAATTATACCATTCTACCAGTTCAATCATGCATGCTACAACATGCTACCACGAACAGATCTCGTGGTTACTTAACCTGTAAAGTAGCTATCTAGCTACCGACGTCATACGAATCCGATTTTCACCAACTCCGAGCGGATAACGCAAGAATATAACTTTACAGTAGGTCATCTCAACCATGATTGGGAGGCATGATTGACCACATGTATATAAAGCACCTACCTATAGAGAGACTCTACTGCAGACTCTCTCTCTCTCTCTCAACCAAGAATGAGAGATATAGTAAGGATTAATCGCATCCTAGTCATACAAACTCTACTAGTCCGATCACCATATCACTGAAACAGTAAATGGATAACCATATACCAATATGCACATCCGGATTATTATGCCTAGGATTCCAACACCTAGGGTTCTACTAATGTTGTTTCATTCCTGAGATCCGCTCCTACAGAATAACCTCATCTAAGTTATTCTATCCCTACTAGTCTCAATTATAGTATCCACCGCAAAAACACAACCATATAAATACCACTACAAAAAAATATAGTCATTAGCGACGAATTTTAAAAAAAAATTCGTTGCAAAATAAATTAGCGACAAAAATATTTTCGTTACGGATAAAGCGTCGCAGATATTAGCGACAAAAATAGCGACGAATTCTTGCGACGAATTTTAGCGACGAAAATTTGGGACGAATTTAAATTTTCGTCCCTAATTTTGTTGCAGAAGTTACGAAGAATTCAAAAACTCGTCGCAATTTTTGTCGCAAATTTGCGACGAATTTTTAATTCGTCGCAAAAATTTGCGACGAATTAATTTTTTCGTTGCTAATTTTCGCGACAAAAAAAAAATTCGTCGCAAAACCTTACGACGAAAAAATAAATTAATCGCAGAAAATTCACGACGAAATAACGATTTCGTTGGTAAATTTGCGACTGATACAAATTCGTCGCAAATTTCGTCGCAAATTTCGTCGCAAAAAACCATATTTTGCGATGAATTCCATTTTCGTTGCAAAAATTTGCAACGAATTAAAAATTCGTTGCAAAATTCGTCGCTAATTTGCGACGAAAACAAAATTCGTCGCAGAATTCCCAGAATTTAGCAACGAATTTGTATTTTTGTCGCTAAATTTGTCGCTAAATAAAATTTTTTTTAATAGGTTCCATCCGTTTCGATATTCTATCGTATATACAAATTTCACACATACAAAACAAAACACAATAAGTTCTGATATCCAAATAAATACATTCAATACAAACAAAACACACACACATTTAATACAACAAAATAACATTCAATAATATTCAAAAATATTTCATATCCAAATAAATACAAACTAACACAATAAGTTAAGAACAATACAACATTCCAAATAACAAAGTTATATCGTACAACATTCCAAACATCAACATAGATCTGATATCCAAATAACAATGTCCACGCAAATGATCTCAACACATGTGAAAGAAAAAAGGAAAGATCATCTGTAAAGCAACGGCCGTCATTCTTCTACCTGCATTAGAAAAGAAACAAACAAAAAGTATCATACATTAAAAAAAAACTATATACTAACACGAAAATAAATATGCAAAGACTTACTCAGATTTGCATTTTCAACCGGCACAAGGATTGACTTGATCATTTCTGTTTAAAGCAAAATAAAAAGTACTAATCAAAAATTAAAAAAATGAAGGATTAACAAACTCAATAAACTACAAAATTTTAAAAGTACTAATTACAAACATGCATACAATATCATCATCGTCGCCACCATCATCTTCATTATTAGGAGGAATATGACTTGAACTGGAACTAAATTGCTGAAACTGTCGCATAAGAAAGACTTGTTGTCGTCGCATTTCTATCATTTCTTGATCCCTTTGTGAGTTTTGTTGTTGTATTTCTAGAATTTGCTGATCTCTTTCAAGTATTATGCCCTTCAAATTACTAACCTCCTCAGTTAAGTTATGTATCTGTGTCGCTACTGCTGGTGGAGTAGAAGAAATAGATCTACGAGGAATATTATGCATTCTGCTCAGAGAACCCATACCTAATATCCTTTCCCCTTTTGCTCCTCCACTCGCCTCAAGCCATAAATCCAAATTATTACTAACGGATGGCTCAGATCCCTCATTATCACCGTCATCTCCTGAAATTCTCTGAGATGAGGATAATTGATCATATCTCTCCTATACAAAATTAAAATTTTAATCAGAGCATATACATAACTAACAGAATTAAAGTTTGATTAGCAGAGGAGGCCGGCGTGCGTTGTCTGTCGCAGAGGAGGCCGGCGCGAGGAAGAGCGAGGCTCGCGGCGACTCAGAGGTGAGGAGCCAGCGGCCTGGGCACCGGGAAGGCGGCGGTCAAAGAGGCGAGGAACCGGCGAGAGCCGTCTGTCGGTGCGATCCTGTTGCCACGGCTGTGGTCGGCGAGCCCGCAGAGAACCGACGGAGATGCGGCCGCTGAGGGAAGCACGCGACACAGGGAAGAAGGGATGGCTTCGGCGGAGAAGAAGTCGCACGAGAGGATCTGTCGATGGAGGAAAGGGATCGCGGCGGGGAAAATAAAAAGAGGAAATAGATAAACCTAGGTTAATATCGCCTATTAATCCCCTTAAATAGACCCCACCTAAAACCTATTTATTTTATCCCTGTAATAATCTCGTACGGACTCCGTTTAAATCCAGAAAAATTCCTAAAATTCCCTAAAAATCCCGAAAAGTTTCCAAGATTATTTCTCTAAATTTTTGGCCATTAATTTATATTTTTAAATTTTTCCGTATTTAACAGTGTTCAAGAGGAAGAGAGGTTAAAGCAAAACAATGTTGAAAGTGCCTATTTGGCAAACACCCCTAAAGATAAGAGCAAGAAAAGAAAGAATGAGGCTACGAAAGACCCTTATGTGAAAAAACAAAAGCAGGATAATGACAAGAAAGGTTGTTTCTTCCATAACAAGTTTGATCATGTCAAGAAAGAATGTCCTAAGTATCATCCCCGGCATGCGAAGAAAGGTACATTTTTAAATTTAGTTTTTCTGAAGTAAATTTAGCTTAAGTACCTAGAAACACTTGGTGGTTAGACTCCGGTGCTACTACTAACATCAGTGTTTCAATGCAGGGTTGCCTGAGCTATCGAATGTCAAGTGATGCTAAAAGATGCATCTATGTGGGTGATGTCGATCGAAGTGGAAGCCATAGGGCATTTTAGATTGTTATTAAGCACTAGTTATTATTTGGACTTAATAGATACTTTTGTTGTATCGTCCTTTAGACGGAATTTAATTTTTGTTTCTCATTTGGACAAATTAGGTTATTATTGTTGGTTTGGAAACAGTCAGTTTAGTTTATATATTAATTCTACTATTGTTGGAACCGGTTCACTTATCATTTATGACAATCTCTATATGTTTGATATAAATGCTTCTTATATTGAAACCCTAAATGTGAAATCACGTGGTACTAAGCGAAAATTTAATATTGAAAACTCAAGTGCATTATGGCATAAATGTTTAGGGCACATCTCTAGAAATAGAGTTGAACGACTTGTATCAGATGGAATTTTACATTCCGTTGATTTTACGAATCTAAACATTTGTGTTAAATGCATTAAAGACAAACAAACCAAAAGAAAGAGAGAAGGTGCATATAGAGCTACAGAAGTATTGAAATTGATACATACAGATGTTTGTAGACCATTTCCAACTCCTTGGAATGGTCAATAATATTTTGTATCATTCATTGATGATTATTCTAGATATGCATACGTATTTCTTATTCACGAAAAGGCTCAAACATTGGATGTTTTCAAATCATTTAAGTTTGAAGTCGAAAACCAACTTGACAAAAGAATTAAGAAAGTCAGATTTGATCGTGGTGGTGAATATTACGGTAGATATGACGGTTAAGGTGAGCAACGTCCAGGACCTTTTGCTCAATACCTAGAGGAGTGTGGAATCGTCCCACAGTACACCATGTCATGCTCGCCAAGCATGAATGGTGTAGTTGAACAACGAAATCGGACTCTTAAAAATATGATAAGGAGTATGGTTAGCAATTCAACTTTGCCAACATCACTCTGGGGAGAAGCATTAAAGACAACAGCTTACATTCTAAATCGAGTACCCACTAAAGCAACTACTAAAACACCTTTTGAGCTTTGGACAAAGCGAAAGTCAAGTCTAAAACATTTTCATGTTTGGGAATGTCCAGCTGAGGCTAGACCATACAGGCCACATGAAAAGAAATTATACTCTAGAACAGTAAGTAGCTACTTTATTGGATATTCTGAGCGATCAAGAAGCTATAAGTTTTATGATCCCAAAGTAAAGACTATCTTTGAGACGGAAACTACAACGTTCTTTGAGATATTCCTACTACTCTTCAAGAGGAAATTGTTTATATTCTTATGATGGCTTCTGATAATGATCAGGATTTTATTCCTATTAGTGATCAGGATGCAATATAAGAACAACAGGACATTGTCAATCAACTCCCAGAAGAACAAACTCAACAGCCTCAAGAATCAATGCATGAAGAACAAGTGTCTTTATGGAGATCCACTAGAGAAAGGAGGAGTGTTATTTCAGATGATTACATAGTATTACTCGAAGAACTTGAGAAAAATGATGACATGGCGGAGGATGATCCAATCAACTTTTGTCAAGCCATGCAAGATTCAAATTCTCAAAAGTGGATTGAAGCAATGAATGAAGAGTATAAATCAATGTAAGACAATAATGTTTGGGAACTTGTCCTATTACTAGAAGGTGTGAAACCTATTGGTTGTAATTGGATTTTTTAAAACCAAAAGGGATTCAAATGGTAATGTGGAAAGAAATAAAGCACGTCTTGTAGCTAAAAGTTATACTAAAAAATATGGGATTGACTATAAAGAAATCTTTTCTCCAATTTTAACGAAAGACTCTTTTAGGATAATCATGACACTTGTCACACACTTTGATATGGAATTCCATCATATGAATGTCAAGACAACTTTTCTTAATGGAGACATTGAGGGAACAATCTATATGGTGCAACCAGAATACTTTGTATCAGGAGATCCAAAGAGTATGGTTTGCAAACTTAAGAAGTTCATCTATGGGTTAAAGCAAGCTTCTCGTCAATGGTACCATAAATTTCATCAAATAATGATCTCATTTGGTTTTGAGGTAAATGTGATAGATGATTGTGTATCATAAGTTCAGTGGGAGCAATCACATTTTCCTAGTTTTATACGTTGATGACATTTTGCTTGCCACAAATGATATAGGTATGTTAAATGATACCAAGAGATTTCTATCTAAATATTTTGAAATGAAGGATCTTGGTAATGCATCTTTTGTATTAGGAATCCAAATACACCGAGATCATTCTCAAGGTATTCTTGGATTATCACAAAAGAACTATATCGATAAGGTGCTTAAAAGATTTGGCATGCAAGATTGCAAACTAGGAAACACCCCAGTCGCTAAAGGAGATAAGTTTAGTCTTAAACAGTGCCCTAAAGGAAGCCTCGAGGCTCAAGCAATGCAAAAGATTCCCTATGCTTCAGCAGTAGGAAGTCTTATATATGCTCAAGTTTATACGCGTTCGGATATTGCGTATATTGTTGGAGTGTTAGACAGATATTTAAGCAACCTAGGACTGGATCATTGGAAAGCAGTAAAGAGGGTAATGAGATATTTAAAGAGAATTAGTGATTACATGCTCATATATAAGAGGTCAGATACTCTTGAGATCATGGGATATTCTGACTTTGATTTTGCTGGATGCGAAGATAGCATGAGATCCACTTCAGACTATATTTTTCCGTTGGCTGGCGGAGCTATCTCTTAGAGAAGTGTCAAATATGCACTGACAGTTACTTCCACCATGGTAGCAGAGTTTATGATATGTTATGAGGCATCTAATCATGGAATATGATTGAAAAATTTTGTCTCTGCGCTCCACATTTTAGGAAGGATTGAGAAACCACTGAAGTTATTTTGTGACAATAGATCAATTGTATTATATTCCAACAATAATAAGAGCTTGACAAAATCAAAGTACATCGATATCAAGTTCCTAGTTGTGAAAGAAAGAGTACAAAGTGGACAGATTTTGATAGAATACATAAGTATAAACTCTATGATAGCAGATCGTTTGACGAAAGGTCTACCGCCCAATGTCTTTTATGAGCATACCACTCATAAGGGTGTTATTCAGTTTTGTGAAATTTACTAGTGGGAGTTTGTACTATATTTGTTTTCTATATATGTTTGGTTATGTCTCTGGAACTTATGTATTTAGAGATTTCTAATCAGATATAAAGTTTAATGTTTACTTCATTACACTTTGTATAACTTAAGTTAAAGTTTTAATTTCATTTTGGTTAAGAAGGACCAGTTGAAAATTAACATGAATAGATCACCTTGCATGTAATTTTCATGTCATAAATTCATAATTGATCTATATCATTTGATTGTATTGATATGCATGACCATTGATGGTTTAGTTGTGAAAGATACAACAAAGATTGCATTGATCTTATGTCTATATAATTAATGGACGAGATTGTTGAGGAAGCCCTATGGTTATGATGACAAAAATTTTGTGCTCACTAAGGTTAACACATTTATAAGTTTACGCATATGACCCAATGAGAGATTGTTAGAATTTTGAGACAAATAATTGTAATTATAAATGTTGAATGTTATCAATTAAATAAGTAAAAAAAAAAATTATTGTGATCTTAATTTTGGAATTAAGGAATTTGACTTAAAGAGTTTAATTGTTATGAATAAAATAATATGGATACTCACTAATTCTGATTTGTTGAGGGGTTAAATTAGAAATAAACAATCTTTGTATCTTATAAATAAGCAGTTATAATCCCGTATAGTGATATTAACCAAAATACTAGCACTTGTGCAGCTGCAACTGCCTCCTTGGCATCCGAGAGCTTGTGGTTTTAGAAATAGTAGCTTGAATTGGGGAAACTCTTTTCCTATTTCATCTCAATTTGGGGGTTGCCACTCAGGCTTCTTAGGTGAAAGGAATTTTGAAAGAAGTGTCTCTCCTCCTGTTGCCAACACAAATTTTACCACTTCAAGTTCTGGATATGAAGCTAGCTATGAAGATTTATATGGTGATAATTCATTTTATGGAGACCCCACTCGGCAATCATCTTTGTCAGACCTTGATGCTACTGGTTCATTGAGTTACAGGCTTGGCAATTCATACGCAGATATCACAGGCAAAGAAATTGAAGATCATGTACGTGGTTATTATGCTAACAAGAGGCAAACATATGCAGGTATTTCAACTTTCTGAACTTCATGGTAAATGAATTTTCTTTGCTTGTTATGTAAGAGGAACATATCACTCTGAAATGTATGGATAGGTCCATTGAGTCTTTGTAATACTTCTTAGTGGTCGGCAAATATTTAAATATATATTGGTATATTTGAAATAGTCATGTATGAATTATTAAATTAATACCAGTATATCTACTTCTTTGAAAAATACATATTTATTATTCTGATAGATTATTTGTTTGTTAGAGTGACTTTTTAATTCTTCTTGCTAGCATTGTATGCCTGAGTTTCAGAATGCCTAATTTGGTCACATTTAGAAAATTAGGCTGTTCAAAAAACATCTTCCATAGTAAAGGTACTCAAAATGTTCAGGAGTTGGGGAGAAGCTCAACAAGATTGATCATCAAGAAAGAAAAAAAATATTGTTTTTTTTTTTACTTTCTTTTTCATGTAAATAAATTTATATCTTGAAAAATATTTCCAGTTAGAGATTTTGAATACGGTGTACCTCACAGTTAGACAAGTTGAATAACTAGGTTGAAGATGCAAAGGGTCAGGGAACAAAAATGTAATCTCTATTTAACACAATTAAAATTGAGAGTGGACTAAATAACATGAGGATTGCTAGAGATGCAGCTTTACATAGATCTCAATTGCAATAGGATTCATATAGCATCCCTCAAGTAGTCAGGATCCACAAATTTTTTGTTGTACATTTGAAAAATTATTCAGGTTGGACATTAATAGATGAGTATCGAATAGTTATTCAATTGCAATATCGATTGTAACCCCTCTATATCCCGGGATTGTAAATTGAGTTGAAGCTCCAGTATTAAACTGTCTTTTTCAGCGATTAATGCTTCTTTTTCAGCAATTATATCATCTCTTTCACTTATCTCGTTGTCCTTCCTCTTCCTGACCTCCTCTAACTCTTGAAGAAGCTCCTGTATTGTCTTTTCTTGTTGTTCGATGGTCGCTTCCTTAAGTAGGGAGGTGCTTTCAAAATCACACCTTGCTTCAACTAGCTTGGTGCTTAGAGTAGATACAATTTCTGCATTCTCTTGGCATCTTGATGGTCATTCCTCTTCGTCGACACGAGTTTGGGTTGAGGAGTTGATGCAGAAAATCTAGGTGGGGAAGCGGTATGTACCAGATGCAGCTCTGACTGTGCTGGAATTAGATCGACAATTATTTTGTCAGGTACGAGACCATCTACCATCTTCTTAACGACCCTTACATTTGTGGAACTCCACCTCCATCTCAGCATTCTTGGCAAAGCATGAGGGACGTGTGGAGGTAGGATACACAAATGCTCGCACATCCATACCTGGAATGACAAGATTAGTTGTTAATAGATTTATCTATACTATTTGCGGAAGACATAAAATATATTCACTCACGTACCAATAAGTGTGCGAAACCCTTAAGCATTGGTCTCGGTGGATCTACCTCTGACGTCTGCTTTTGGTCGCAATGATGTGACTCCCATACCAATTGACTCCATTTGAGGAGCCATGTGCATTATAAAGTGCTTCGCACCAATTGTACCGCCTAAGTTATCAAAATCCTCTACACAATCTATAAGTGATCGTATAGCTATTCTAGGCTTACTGCTGGTGGTAGTAAAAAACACACAAGAGAAAAAATATAAAATAAACAACTGACAATAAAGTTTTGCAGATCCTAAATTATCTGGAGATCTGGAAGTCTTCAATAAATCCTCCAGATGCTTGTTAGAGCAATCAGCTTCCACGAAATATTGAATATATAGCTGTCCAGACGGAGCTTCATTATTCATAGGAACTTCGAGTCCATCATCTGGTAGACCAAGGATGAGGGAGACATCCGTCTTTGTGAAATGCAATTTCTTATCTTGGAATATAAAACATTTCTCCGTGCAGTCCCAATTATCAAACATATTCTGAACGAGGGGTCTGACATGGGTAATATCTGGAATGTCCAAAACCCACGCAAAGGGGGAGCTCCGAATAAGCGTTTCTTCTTCCACACTCGGCGGCACACTTGCAATAAATTTTTTAAACTGGGAAACGTTGCTTTTCCAGTTCATTCTCTTGGTTCTTCCTCGCATCAACGCACGGGTTCTTGCAGAAGTATCGCTTGATGATTCACCAGTTGAAGCCATCGTTAACTGAAAAAATTTCCCTAGGTTAACAACCAAATGCATTGTAATACAACAATTTTAAACTGATAGATGAAATGGATTGAAACATGTGTGATGATACAAACAAACGTTACCTCTGCTTAAATGGTAAACCCTAAAACCCTAAACCCTATCAGGCCCGAGTTTAAACGAGATCGTGAACGGAAAAAGGCAAAAACCCTAGATAGATCGGAAGAAACGATAGTAACACAGAATTTAAGAAATCTACAAAACTTACTTAGGTCGAAAATTGCGTTGAGATGGTGTTGAGCTGGTGTTGAGATGTTTTAACTCGCACCGGGGAGGTTTAACTGACACGGGGGGTTTTGACTGGCACCGGGGAGTTTGAACTGGAACCGAAGAGTTTGAACGGCCGCCGGGGAACGGAAGCGGAATTCCACAGAGACAGAACGCAATGAGTGATAGAGAAATGAAATGTGGTGTTGAGATGTTTGAACTTCCACCGGGGAGTTTTATATTAACGGGTCGGGTGCGGTCGGACGGATTTAGAATACTTTGGTGCTGGTAATTATAATCCCAGAAACAAAGTGGTCTTGGGAATTTATTTCCCAGCACCACGTACAATTTCGAAATAACTAAGGAATAAGGTGGTGCTGGGATTTCATTTCGATACCGTGCAATTTAGAAGTGGTCGGGGAACACACAGTGGTCCTGGGATTTCAATTCCCAGGACCGCGTACAATTTAGAACTGGTCGGGGAACACACAGTGGTCCTGGGATTTCAATTCTGCACACATACACTTTCAAGCAAAAAAGGTGGTCTTTGATTTCAATTCCCGGGACCACGTCTTTAAGTGGTCGGGGAACACACGGTGGTCACTGGGATTTCAATTCGGGACCACGTCTGAGGGCCGGGAACACGCGGTGGTCTTGGGATTTCAATTCCGATACCACGTACACTTTCAAACAGTAGGAAATAAAGTGGTCTTTGGGATTTCAATTCCCGGGACCACGTCTGATTAAGTGGCGGGAACACACTGGTCACTGGGATTTCAATCCGGGACCACGTCTGAATTTAGAAGCGGTCGGAACACACGGTGGTCACGGATTTCAATTCGGTACCACGTACACTTTCAAACAGGCCAGAAATAAGGTGGTCGGCAATTTAAATTCGAGAACAGGTGGTCTGTGTAGGGCCATCAATGGATTTTGGCAAAACCCATTGATGGACCTCTGAGAGTCCAAATTCAAATCTTTGCATCGATGAAAGACCTAACGACTTCACATGTTGTTGCATCGAGGAAACTTCCGATCCTCCTACCTCCATGTTTGACGCGTGCCGCACGCAGGGCACGATTTCAAAATTGGTCGTGTAAACCTAATCACGCCTTGAATATCCGGAAATTTTGGACACGATACGAGAGATATTGAGATTACAATTTTGCAAACTAACGTAACAAAATTTTCCATTACAATTCTGCAAAATAGCTTAACATTAACATTAACATTGACATTAACATTGTTTCCTTTAAAAATATTTACACAACCACAATAAACATACTTAGGAATTAGTAGCTGGTGGCATTCTACAAGACCTCCTATTATGCCTAAGCTTTGTTTGCATCTGCATTTATTTTTCACCCTCCCAAGATGTTTGGACTCTACGTGCCTTTTTCTTCACTGCACAAGGCTACGAGGAGGTAGAACTCCGAAAATTTTGTCACCATTAGGCCAAAATTTCTTACTTCGACATGGGTAAATACGATCCATGTAAGTGGCCTCCCAGGTTTCCCTTAGAAAATAATGCTCGCAGTAACGGTATGGATCCATGTTCCGATATATGATGATCGATGATAGCATGCGAGCAAGGAATTCAAATTTGAAACTCACAGCAGATGCAACTTCGCTATCCAAATCAACAATATACTGAAGATGCTATTGTTATGCATACTTCCATTTCCGTTTGTGAATATGGGAATACCGAATATAATCGAGTTCTTTCTCTCTTTTCATCAATCTCTTTAATGGCATAAGGTGTCAGAAAACCTGACCTTTTTGAAGATTCTTTCCTACGGTTATAGAACCATTGAGCAAGCTTTCTTCTAGTGTTGTCAATTAAACTGGTGATGGGGAGTTCACGTGCTTCCTTGAATAATGCATTTAAACTCTCGGAACAATTAGTGGTTAACATTGTGTACCTCCTGCCAGGAAAGTGTGCATTGGCCCATCTTTTTGGATCGATCTTTTGTAGCCACGCATATGCTTCCTTGTGTTTGTCATGCATGTTCTGCATTAATCGATCAAAGTCAACTCTTGTATTTGCTCTTGCTGCTGCCCAAAATAAACCTAATGAGGATCTATCTATCAGTACCATGTTACAAGACAAGTGATAGTAACAAAAAACATGATAGGGCGATGGATATACTTTGTTAATCACGATATAATCCCCCGATGTCTATCTGAGACAATGCTCAATGACTCTGGCAGGACATCAAGGAATGTCTTTACATGATCCAAAAACCACTCCCAAGCAGATCCACATTCAACTTCGGCAATTCCAAATGCAACTGGCATAATTTTTGCATTACCGTCAACGGCGGTAGCCATTAGCAAAACACCAGGATACTTGCCAGTCATATGTGTAGCATCAATTCCAATTAGTTTTCACAAATACAACCTGAATACTCTTCGACAAGCACTAAATGCCCAAAAATATCGCTGGAATTGATTTTCACCATTTCTTAGTACTGCAACATATGTATCAGGATCTCTAACTCTTAACTCACGCAAGTACATTGGAAGATCAATATAGGCCTGATCAAAATCACCTACCACTCTTTTTAATGCTTTCTGTCTGGCTGTGTATGCTTTCTTGTATGAAATGTGAACACCAAACCTAGCTTGCATTTCTCTTCGAATTGAACTTGGTTTGTAATCATCAGAGGTAGCTAACCGTCCTACAATCTGGTTTGCTACAAATGTTGATGTGCAAGCATGGTGATCTGTTGTTTCCCTAACACTGTCATACTCATGCTGCTTTACATATTTTGTGACAGTGAACTCTACGTCTCCACTTGCAACTAGACTCCATGAACAAGGCTGACTAAAGCAAATAACTTTAATTCTATTGAGTCTGGTGTCAACTGGCTTGTATCTGAAGTTTTTTAGCATCGCATGCCTTACTAGTGCATCTTTAAACTCTTGTCGAGAGGAAAAAACTTGTCCAGTGAAAAAATCATTTGGATCTGATGAACCGACATCTGCCAATAGTCTTATTTATGGATTTAAAACATAGGGATCATCAGCAATTTGGAACACTTCCTCTAAGTCACTGTACTGATCTGGATTTAACTCACCTTCTTCATGTTGGATATCATCAGCGAAGAATTCTTCCGAAGAATTTGTATATTCTAACTCTTCTATCCCATGTATATCACTTACCTCCTCTTCACTCCAAGTTTGTTCAAAATATTCATGATCTACTGTGGTAGCATTTATATCAAGGTGTTGATCACTGGTAATTCTATTGCCCACATCAGTAAACTGAGATGAAGATGGAATATTACTTGGGCACAGATTTATGGAATCTTGATCATCTAACTCTCTATCCTTCAAATTTGATTCAATTGTTTTCAAAAATGTTAACACTTCATCAGGAAGGGGGTCATCCCTGCAAATGTTTTTAAAATCAACACTGTTATATGTAGTGTGCTATGAAAGTAGGCTGAATTTTTTTAACTAGGCTTTAGAAGTCTGAAGACAAGTGGAGGATGAGAGTTTATGGTTAGGTTTCCCAATTATGCACTTAACTAATTATAACATTTGATGTTGATAGATAGGGCCATTAATGGGTTTTTACCGAAACCCATTGATGGACCTTTCAATGTTGAAATTATGAACGGTTTATATGGAATGGAAGAGGAAGACATTTACCGAGTTTATGCGCAGAGGGATACTTAGTTCCACACTCCTACAGCATGCAGTGCGTGCCAATTGACACGACATGCGGTGCACACTCGTCGAATGTTGGCACAGAGCATTAATTTTCATAACTACTGTTTGGAAGCATAAGGAAAGGTGGAGAATGATAGTATAGGTCACGCTTGAACTCGACCCGCCTAAACGACTTTATTTATCTCCAATATAAATTGACATCACCACTCTTTTTCTCAGCCAGGTTCCCTCTCCATGGTGCTGGAAATTTATATCCCAGGCCCACGGTGGTGCTGGGATATAAATTTCCAGCACCACCATTTATCTCGACCAGTTCCATCTCCCTGGTGCTGGGATTTTTAAACGCAGAACCACTGTGTTGCTGGGGTTTTAGTTCCCAGCACCACCACCAATTCCGGCAAATTTTATGTACATGGTGCTGGAAATTTCATTCCCAAAGACCATCTCATCGGGGGTTTTAATCCCATTACCACGGTGGTCGGGATATAAATTCCAAAGACAACTATTTATCCGGACTAGTTCCATCTCCTCTTGGGATATTTAAACGCTTGTAACCACCGTGTTCTGGGTTTTAGTTCCCAAAGACCACCAACAATTCCGACAATTTTATATGTACATGGTGTCGAAATTTCATTCCAAAGACACCATGGTGTTGGTGGTTTTAATCTCATTACCACGGTGGTCTTTGGGATATAAACTCCCAAAGACACACCATTTATCCGGATGGTTCCATCTCACAGTCGGGATATTTAAACGCAGAACCACCGTGTTCTTTGGGGTTTTAGTTCCCAGACTACCAACATTTCACGCCAACTTATATGTACATGGTGTCGGAAATTACATTCCCGACCATGGTGTTCTGGGGTTTTAATCACATTACCACACGAGTGGTCTTTGGGATATAAATTCTCAAAGACCACCATTTATCTCGACGATCCCAATGCCAATGGTGCCGAGTCTTATTCGCAGACCATAGTGTTCCGAGGTTTCTAATCCCAAAGACCACACTTAATGTCGACCACTTATATCTCCTTGGTCTAGTGAATTAGATTCCCAGCACCAAGGTGTTGCTGGAAGTTTGAATCTCATTACCATCGTGGTGCTGGAATATAAATTACCAGCACCATAATTTATCTCGACAAGTTCATTCCCCATGGTGCTGGGAGTATTAAACTCAGCACCACGGTGGTGACGAGATTTAAATTCCCAGCACCATATTTTATCCCGAATTTGTTGAACCTTAATGGTGCTGAGAATTTGCCAATACACGATATTCTTGGGATTTAAATTCCCAAAGATCACTTTTATCCGCATCAATGGTGAGAATTTCATTACAAAGACCACCTACTCTCCCATGGTGCAGGGATTTTAAATTTTAGGGATACTGGTGGTCGGGAATTTCATTACCCACCACCTACTCTCTCTCGCATGATTGAATCTCTAGTCAAAATATCAATCAGGGAACTTCAGTAATCGTGGGATTTAATTGGAAGCATCACCTTTTAAGTTAGGTGGCATTTGTTTAGGTGGGGACAAAACTCGGTTATGAATCTCCTGCATCGCAATTATGGGTGCATTGGTCTACTTTGGTATGATATGCCTACATCGTATTTATGGGTGTGTGGCAAACTTGGTTATACAACCACCTACAATGCATTTATTAACCTCATAGCAGTCTCAAGAATAAAAACACATACATACATGATAATACTATGTAAGCGGTGGAGTGAGTGCACATAACTTCGGATTAATCACGATAAATTCGTGGGAGCAGTGATGTCGTTGATAACTACTAGGGTTTCATCAAAAATGGTGTTGCTCAGTTGGTTTGCGGAGGAAAGCTGCGTGTGGTGCTCATCAACAGCATGGGGTTGGCGCTCCCACGTGGCTGGAAGAGACGTTTGGATGGCTCGGGATTTCCAGATGTGCCTTGGATGGATGCAAACCTCTCTCTGCATTAAATTCCAAAGCTGTTTGGTGAGAGGGATATTTTGGGAATTACGCGCGCGATTTGGTCATTATGAAACTATAGTGCGCGTTTTGGGCAAATCCGAACTTCGGCTGCTGTGTTTGGTAATGAGATTCAATGATGTGACTTTGATAATGTTTTTCCATTTTTCTAAATAATATAACATTTGGTTTTTGCAAGAGATGATTGACGTTATTCGACAAGGAATGATTTACGACAATTTACCAAACACAGCTCCTAAAGTTCGGAAATGTCCAAAAAGTGTAGCATGGTTTCAGATTTACCAAATCGCGTACCTAATTCCCCTTTTACCCCTCCCGCCAAACAGACCTGCAATTTAATGATGAGAGAGAATTTTCATGCATCCGAGCCACTGCTGGAAATTCCGAACCATCTAAACGTGGTGCTGGGAATTCAAATCCCAGCACCACCTTTTTTTTTATCTGATTTCTAATTTATATCGGTCTGATTTCTAAAATATTACTGTGAATATCTAATAAAACCTTGAATATCAGAAATTTTGGCCACGAATACATAGAGGGACACTACTCAAACTCAATGGACTTGGATTGGATCGAAAAAGAGGTGAATAAGACCATCAATGGGTTTTAACCGAAACCCATTGATGGACTTAGAGGAGTCCAAATTTCAAAATCTTCGTAGTGAAAGATCTTACAACATGAATTTTTGATATATCGAGGAAACTTAGTTTTAATCCTCCTATCTTCCAATTTTAACTTGTGTCGAAAAAAAAATGGTATTGGAAGTTGAGAAACTGGTGGAAGATAGTGGTAGTGATTGTAATCTTTGGATTGAAATTCCCGATGCAGCGATGGTGTCGGGATCCTGATACCGCGTGGTGCTGGGAATTCCAATCGACACCGCGATAATCTTCGAAATTTCAATTCGGACGCCGATAATCTGGAATTGTGAATTTGACACGCATTCAGTATTCTGATCTCGGCACCACCGCGTGGTCTTTGAATTCAATCCCAAAGACCACGGTGGTCCGAAATTTCAATTCCAGCACCACAGTGGTGCTGGAATTATCAATAAATTATTTAATATCTCATTAAAAACCTATGAATAAAATAATCATCCTCAAAATTAATTAAGTTGAAATTTTAAATAAAAAAAAATAGCTCCCTATGGAGCTAAAAGCCATAATCATATAAACTTTACAAAAAAAATAATTAAAGGACAAATTTTATTTCTTAAAAAAACATTTTTTAATTGAAATAGTCCTGATTATTCTCCTTTTTTTTATACTTATGCCAACTGCTGAATTATTTAAATATAATTAAAGCAAAAATGAATTAAAATTGTTGTACAGTTACAGCGTTAGGCTATAATATTAATGTTCAACATAATATAGATCAAAAATAAATATTTATATATAATAAATATTTATGTTTTTATGCGAATTTCCACAAGGAGCAAATTCGATTTCTATATTAATAGACTATTTAATATCCATATCGAATCATATTTTTTTATCGTATTTTTCAAAAGCTTTTTTATGATTCTAATAAAAAAAAGTGTTCTATAATTTTTATAAAAAATTAAATATCAAAGAAGCTATATATTTTTAATTTATCATAAAATAATCTGATAAAATTTAAACCCCTTGCAATTCCTACTCATTACCTTTACGGCGGAAAGAAATACAAAGATTAGCAGAGTGGTGCTGGAAATAATCTGATATTTTTAATTTATCATAAAATAATCTGATAAAATTACCTTTATTAATTTCGAATTACAATTGAATTAGCACCACCGTGGTGTTGGAATTGAAATTTTCAAGACCACTGGTACGGGATTGGAATTCAAAGACCACGATGATGTTGCTTGGTGATCCCGACACCACCAATTTCAAGATTGATGGCGCCGGAATTGCATTCCAAAGACCACTACCATTATCTTCCACTAGTTTCTCAACTTCCAGTACCATTTTTTTTCGACACAAGTTAAAATTGGGAGATAGGAGGATTAAAACTAAGTTTCCTCGACATATCAAAAATTCATGTTGTAAGATCTTTCAGTCTATGTAAAGATTTCGAAATTTGGACTCCTCTAAGTCCATCAATGGGTTTCGGTCAAAACCCATTGATGGTCTTATTCACCTCTTTTTCGATCCAATCCAAGTCCATTGAGTTTGAGTAGTGTACCTCTGTATATTCGTGACCAAAATTTCTGATATTCAAGGTTTTATTAGGTATTCACAGTAATATTTTAGAAATCAGACCGATATAAATTAGAAATCAGATAAAAAAAAAGGTGGTGCTGGGATTTGAATTTCCAGCACCACGTTTAAATGGTTCGGAATTTTCAGTAGTGGCTCGGATACATGAAAATTCTCTCTCATCATTAAATTGCAGGTCTGTTTGGCGGGAGGGGTAAAAGGAGAATTAGGTACGCGATTTGGTAAATCTGAAACTATGCTATGCTTTTTGGACAATTCCGAACTTTAAGAGCTGTGTTTGGTAAATTGCCGAACGATATTTGATAGACTAACGCATTCAATTCTCTATTAGAATAAATTTGATTTCGAATTTAAAAAAAAAAAACCAGACGATCCTAAATTGAATATATGTCAGAAGTTTAACTTTTCGAACGAAATACATTTTCGACATCGGATCTATCTTATAGGGAGTCATAAATACTTTCTTGATTTATTTTGATGATCGATTAAATATATTTCGTCTAAAATTATTTAATATCTTATTAGAAATTCGAGAGATCGATCGATTCAGAATCAGTTAAGTCGAAGATTTAAATATTTTTTTATCCGTACCATTTAAAAAAAAAATTAATAAAAAGATATTTTAAAATTTTGATGTATTTTTTGAATAAATTTGAAAGTACAATTGGTCTTTTAATAATTTTTAGAATTAATCGGCGTGTCTTCTACTTATTAATGACTATAAAAAATAAGTAAGATCGTATTCAGAAAAATATTTTAGAGTGAATCTTAGAGGTATAAATTCATTAATAATTGTTTTCTAAAATTTATTAATATTTAAACATTACTAATGATCTTTGGTCTATGTAAAAAATAACTACTAATGAATTCACGCGGATTAATTCAGAGGATCAACCAATAATTAGAAATTTTTGTCGTTTAAATTAATTTTTTTTAAAAAAATAAATTTATTCCTCTCCATTTGTAAAAAAAAACATTTTTAAAAGTATATTCGGAACAACTCATTAATAACTGAGTCTAATAAAATCGAAATCCAAGTGACTTCCACTAGCCACTAATGATAAAATCAAAAAAACACTCATAGTTTTTTTTACGATTCAATTCGGACTCCATAATCGTATAATACAACGGTCTAACATCGAAACCATACTCTATCCATCGAACAAACTTCTAAGTTCCAGGACTGCTCGAATAGATTTTTTCTAAATTTATCGTCGAATGATATCGCAGTAGAAGATCGAATTGTATTTCCATATGAGATGCTTCTTCGCTTTTACCGCTGCATCGTGCTTTGATCGTATCGATATAAAAATAGAATCTGTAAAAGATTGGAACCATTAATCTAACAACTCTCATCGATTTGTCCTACGATTATTATGAGAGAGATAAATTACGGAAGATCTTATAGACTTTGATGTGATTACTAAGATAAGTGGAGAGGATCCGAATCTATAAAAAAAAATTAAATTTTATTCGGAATCAATCTAAATTAATTTTATAAGTATTATCTATCTTAAGACAGATTGATTGTGGATTATTCGTTCGGTAAAAGTTGAGAATCTGTCTAACTAGTAGTCTTCTGTTATTCGTCCCAGAGTTGCGGCGAGAGGGAGGGTAAATCGCTGACAGGTCGATACGAAGAAGAAGAAATTTATCTGCGAGAAAATTTTAGATCTCTTTTCGAAATCGATCCCTACTTATTCTGTAAACAACCCTCTGTCTTACAATCTTACCATCTCAGACAATTGTGGATTACTCGTGAAGTGGGGATGCTAATATTATGATAAAAATCGATGGTTACCGACATTGAAAGTGATACCGACGTTGAAAGGAGGGTGAGCCTTATCATCACCCTTTTGCATGAGGGAAAGCGTCAGATCCTGATCTGCTATCTGCGCTCTACAAAGAAAATGGCGAATGGCAAGGTGGTGCTCTTCCCGATCCCCGCCGCCGGCCACATTATGTCCATGCTCGAGTTGGCCAAACTCCTCCACCGCTACCACTTCTCCGTCTCCGTCCTCATCGCCCCTCCTCACCCTGCCTTTCCCGTCGACGACTGTATCGCCGCCTCCGGCCTCGACGTCGACTTTTGGCATCTCCAGCCCGCCGATCTGCCCAAGGACTTCGAAGGACTAGAGGATTTCACCTCCGCCTTCATGGAGGATCAAAACCACCAACTCAAATCCGCCCTCCATGACCTCTTGCGCTCCTGCGACGTCCCTTTGGCCGCTTTAATCGTCGACATCTTCGCCGCCGGTGCGATCGACGTAGCCGCCGAGCTGGGTGTCCCTTGCTATGTATACTACACCTCCAACGCCGCTTCTCTCGCTCTTATCCTCTATCTTCCAACCCTCGAGGAGAAGTTCCCCGTGGAGTTCGAGGAGATGGAAGAAGACGTGAGGGTTCCGGGCGTGTGCTCCATCCCGCCGATCTGGATGCCGTCGCCCTTCTTGAGGAAGAAGAGCCGGCGGTACACTTGCTTCGTCCACCATGGCCGGCGCTACTCTGAGCTTAAAGGCATCGTTATCAATACCTTCGCGGAGCTTGAGCCGGCGACGCTGCGGGCGCTGGAAGAGGGTCTGTGTGCGCCCGGCCGTCGAACCCCGCCGGTGTACCCCGTCGGCCCGCTGATCGCGCGCGAGGACGGCGAGAAAAATCGGCAGCACGAGTGCGTGGCATGGCTCGACGGGCATCCGGCAAGCTCGGTGGTGTTCCTCTGCTTCGGGAGCAAAGGCGGCTTCAAAGCGGCGCAGGTGGGGGAGATAGCGGCGGGGCTGGAGCGCAGCGGGTGCCGGTTCTTGTGGGCGCTACGGGTGGCGTCGGAGGAGGAGGAGCTCGGGATGCCGAATCCGGAGGACGCGAAGCTGGATGAGGTGCTGCCGGAGGGATTTCTGGAGCGGACGAAGGCGAGGGGGATGGTATGGCCGTCTTGGGCGCCGCAGGCGGATATACTGGCTCACCGGGCGGTGGGGGGATTCGTGACGCACTGCGGGTGGAACTCGTGCCTGGAGAGCCTGCAGTGCGGGGTCCCCTTGCTGGGGTGGCCTCTGTACGCGGAGCAGCATTTGAACGCGGTGGTGATGGCGGAGGGAATGGGGGTGGCGCTGCAGCTGAAGGCGGAGAGGGCGAAGGGCAACTTCGTGAAGGCGGAGGAGTTGGAGAGGGGAGTGAGGACGTTAATGGGGGAGAGCGAGGAAGGAAGGAGAGTGAGGGCGAAGGCCGAGGAGATGATGGAGGCGGCCAAGAAGGCAAGGGAGGAAGGAGGATCTTCCTTAGTAAACACGGAAGCCCTCGTGCAGGAGCTGCTCGCCAAAGTGAAATGAAATGAAAGTAAACTGGAGCTGCACGGGCGGCAATGGCACTGCAAAGGAAATTTTCAGGATTCGACTGTAAAAAAAAAAGTTGATATATATTTATCATAGATTCGTGTCGTCTATTTAGATCATTTATTCACCGTTTAAATATATATTCATATAATTTTAAATATATTTATTAGAGTTTTTTCTTAATAAATATAACTCTAAATTTCTCTCTAATATTTTCATTTCTTATTCTGTTTATCTTTATATGTCCATATATTTATCTTAATATTATTATCTCTATAACTTTTACCTTCTATTCATGTACTTGAATTATTACTTAACAATCAATATCATATAACACAATATTGAATTTCTCTTTAAATTTTAAAGATATATTTTTTTATGATCATATAAAACACTTAATGTTCTTTTTCATTTCAACTATTTTGATTTTATTTTATATTAGATATTTTTCTCAATCTCTCCCAATCGTCTTTCAAAAATTATCTTAAATATTTAAAGTTTTTGGTTCCAAATAATTCGTTATCTTTTATCTCAATATTTATCTCAATACATCTAATATTGATAAATTTAAATTGTTTATATTCTGTCTTTATTCTATTAAACTTAAAACATTTCACTTCTAGTAATTTTTATCAAAATTCTAATTTAACATTTACTCTTTCATATATCTAATGAAATTATCAATAATTAATATAAAAAGATAAACACTTAGAATTGATTTATAATGTGATTTTATTTTTATTAAAAATATTTCAATTAATTAATTCGTTTGATGTCTTCACTCTGATAATTACTTTTATATATATATCATCGAAGCAAATTAAACTAAAATAAAAGTCACCATACCTCCAGGGTAACATGTGACTGAGTTTCATTTTTTTTTTATTATTGTTTTTTTTTTCATCGTAATGATGGTAGTCTGTTCGTCTTCATTTGATCTCCGCGAGAGGTTGAAATATGTGGACTTAGCGGTTTTTATCGATCTATTTCATGATCATTATGAGAGAGATAAATTACGAAAAATTTTATGAGTCTTGATATAATAGTCAAGACACGTGGAGATCAATCTTGAAAAGAATTTTAATTCTCTTTCGAAATTAATTTTTATCTTATCTATAAATTCCATTGTATCGTACAATTTCCGCAAGGACATCCTCAATCGATCTCAATAGCTACCAAATGTGTTCTGGCCGCTGTGTGTCATGTAAAGAAAACCATCCGTAGATGCAGACATCCGCTGCAATGGAAGGTGATCCAATGAGCATGATCAAAGTAGTAAACCTATACATGTTGAATTGGAAATAGATTGTTTGACCTTTAAGACAGAGAGATGAGAGATGAATCAGTAAGAGATAATGATTCGACAATGTGTATACGATTGAAATGATAAGGGTCGATTGAATGCAGGCTGAGAGGATTTCTGTAAATTGACTTGGCTAGATCAACTGATTCTGGAGCTTCGTTTTGTACCGCGACGAGTGAGTTGAAGAAGGCAGTGAACTGCGGTTGTCAAATTTACTGGGGCGTTGACCTGAGGAGACTCACAAATGAATGAGAAAGGGGGACCGAGAGGAACCTCGGCCAAGCCCCTCCAATGTCCAAATTAGAACGTGGAGAATATGGGGAAAATTGTTTAATGAAGCAAAGTTGGGAAATAGATATTATTGGTCGTCTCTTTTCCTCCTTGTTACTTTTATATAGGTAATAAAGAAAAAGAAATCTAGTGATGTAGCTTCTAATGGGGACGTGACTTCGTAGAGATTTTGGACGACATAATCTAATTATAATAGAGATGTGACAGTACAGAGAGAATCCTATGAGGCATAATCTCATTGTGATGAGATATAACTGTTCGGAAGAGATTTTAGAGAGAGATAACTTCATTATGATAGAGATATGAATTAATAATGAAAATCATGGAGAGGTCTCTTCTGGACAGAGACAAATATCTAATTGATGTGATAGACCGAGCTGAGACATTAGACTGAGACATATATTGAGTCATGAGGCTGATACATCAAGCTGAGTCAAAAGGTTGAAATATCAGGCTAAAACATGAGACTGAATAGGAGTCGAATTTCGACACGGGATTTAAAACTTTCACTCGGGCTTAGAAAGCCTTTACTGTTTCTGGCTAACGGATCAAAGGACATAATCTCTCATGATTTATCTTCCTTATCAACACCGAGGGATTGGCGATGAGGAACACTAGGGGCGAAAATAATTGTCTTTTGCTACGAGAGATATTAGGAAAGTTCTTCCACAAAATTGATTGTTGCAATTTTTTTATACAAGAAAATAAAAGGAGTTTATGACTAGTTATGTTAAATTTTTTGGAGAGATATGTTAAATGTGAAAGCTTTTAGATTGAGTAGAATAAAGATAGTATATATATAATTTAAATTTAATAATATTAGATAGAGATAATTAATAAATTAAGAGATAATAAATTATTTATTAATTAACATCGTATATTCGACTCTTCGAATCGATTGGTTCTGAATGTCTATTCGGTTGAATGAAATTTTTTTATTGGATATTCAACTTTTTGAATAGATTGATTCAGTTTAATAAAAAAATTTCATCAATTATTTGGATCGATCTGGACAGTTTATCAATTTACTATTCATTGAAAAAATATTTCTAGTGTGCAGTGATAATTGAAAATTAGCTCAAAAATATATTTTTGGATAAATTTGGAAGTACAATTGATTGGCCTTTTAATAATTTTTAAAATTTATCGGCGTGTCTTCTACTTATTATTGATGACTATAAAATATAAAAAAAATAAAAAAAAAAATAAGTAAGATCGTATTCAGAAAAATATTAAGAGTAAAATGATATATGTTTAGAGTGAATCTAATAGGTTTAACTTCATTAATAATTGTTTTCTAAAATTTATTAATATTTTAAGTATTACTAATGATCTTTGGTATACAAAAAAAAATATTAATGAATTTAAAAAGCTCGAAACTTAAAAATAAGCATATGTATTTATTAAACTAAGTTTTAGAAAAATATTAATTAGAAAATTTTGTCGATTAAATTAAAAGTTTTTTTAAAAATAAATATATTCCATTTTTTTATTGGTACTAAATATCCGAATCTTTTATTCGATTAATAGTGACCGGTTCAGTTTCATAGATCTTCGAGACGTATCGCCAATAGTTGAACTGGATAAAATCGGAGCTCAAGTGGTCTCCACTGGCCACCAAAGGTAAATTAAGAAACCGTTCGTAGTTTTTTTACAGTTCAATCTGATCTCCGCAGTCGCATCATCTTTGAACGGCGATTCAACGTCGAAGTCGTACTCCATCCATTGGACAAACTACTAGACTCCAGAGCCATCCGAATAGATTTATTATTCTAAATTCACCACCAAACAATGCAACAATAAAGGATTGAACTGCATTCTCCTATGTGATACCTCTTCGCTTTTGTCGCTGCACTATGCTCTTGAGAGCATTTTTCTTCAATTTTGCAAAGATTAGAACCGCCAACCTAGCGGTCCCTACTGATTTGTCCCACATCCAAATAAAGCAGGTAAATCACGGAAGGTTCTTTGAACCTTGACGCGTTAATCAAAGACAGTGAAGAATCATCTGAACTCAAAGAAAGATTTTAGATCTTCATCTGAAATTGATTCGTGTCTATTCTGCAACTGTTACATTGTCCCAACTAATATATCATCCCCGTGAAGACTATTTTTCACCTATTCTATAAAAGATTATAATCGCCAATCTAACAAGTCCCACTGACCAGTCTCAAGATTATTGTGAATGAGATAAATCACAGAGGACCCTGTAAGCCTTAAAGTGGTGGCTAAAATGCATGAGGATTATCTGTATATAAAAAAAAAAATTTAGATCTCATCTAAAATCGATCCATATCGTTTCTATAAGTATTGTCTTAGTCACCGAGTTGTTTTCCACCTATTCAATAATATTGAAAGTAGATAGGAAAATATCAATCAGGAGGTCGATTCTTTTTTATTATTATTATGATTATTATTATTATTTAAATTAATATTAAATATTCAAGTATTTTGGATTAATTTTGAAAATGATGACAACCTAAATAATTTTTAAAACAACGCTCTATATTTGTCATTTCTTAAAAAATAATCTATAAATATACTATAATTATCGAATTATAAAAAGGGGAAGTTAGAGTAAAATCCCTCGCTCTTGTTTATATTTGGATTCAGTTCCTATATAATTTTTTTTAGGATTTGATACCTGACAACCACCCAATCTTAGTTTTAACTCCCTATAAGGCTGAATTTCCATTTTTACCCTTATTATTTACATAGATTAATTTTTTCATTCATCTTCTCCCACCGATTCATCTTGCAACAACCCATCTTCTTCCCTTCCTCTTAACAGAAACTCTCGGTCCCGACCAAATCATTTGCTTGCGCCCTTGAAAACCATCGACTCTCCTACCTTGACCACTAGCGACTTGAGGCAGCAAATGTGATAGCAGTAATTTCCTTCCCAACAAGTCATCGTCTTTCCTCCCCCAACGGTAACCCTAAACACTTGATTCATCCCTCACTTGACCAAACCGTTTGCTCGCCCCCTTGAAAACCATTTTGTCTCCCTTATACTAGCGACCCACGACATCAAGCAAATGCGATAGGAGTGAGCAAGGAGACTAACGAGCAAGTGCGTAAAAAAGATTAAACAAGGTAAATATGCTTAATTAGATACAATTTTGGATAATTTTTTTATGATAATTACATAATTTTTTTTATTGATACAAAGAGTATATAATTTGAGTCAATAGGTATTTGATTTTGTGCTTGAAATATTCTGATTTGATTTTTGGGGATGTAAAAAAATTATACTTTGAAGTTAATAATAATGGTTTTTGTTTGATGTTCATGAAGTAAAAATATGATATATAAATTGTTATAAAAGATTTTGTACCTAATGTGAGTCAATAGATACTTATTTTAGCTCATTAAATACCCTGATTCGATTAGTTGTGTTATTCATGAAATAAAATAATGATACTGAAATTTATAGAAAAAGTACTTAATGTTAGTCAATCGATACTTGTTTTGACTATTTAAATACCAAAATTTGATTATTTGAGAATGTCAAAAAAATTATTTAAAAGTTAATATTAAGTGACTTATGTTCGTAGCCTTCGTCAATCGGTTCTTATTGTGGTACTGATTTTACATACAATTTTGGGTAAATTTTTTGTGAAACTTACCCATTTTTTTTATTGGTACAAAGAGCATCTAATTTGAGTCAATAGATATTTGATTTTGTGCCTGAAATATTCTGAATCAAATTTTGGTGTTATAAATATAAATTATACTTTGAAGTTAATAATATTGACTTTTGTTTGACGTTCATGACATAAAAATATGATACCTAAATTGCTACAAAAGATTTTATATATAATGTGAGTCAATAGGTACTTATTTTGGCTCATTAAATACCCTGATTCGATTATTATTTGTGTTATTCATGAAATAAAACAATGATACCTAAATTGGTAGAAAAAGTACTTAATGTTAGTCAATCGATACTTGTTTTGACCATTTAAATACCAAAATTCGATTATCTGAGGATGTCAAAAAAATTATTTAAAAGTTAATATTAAGTGGCATGTGTTTGTGGCTTTCGTCAATCGATACTTATTGTGATACTGATTTTGTCCTATATTGCTTAATACATTATCTAGATTAATATGTCATGTTGTGTTTCTTATTGACTTATTTTATGGAAATATTTATTGAAATTATTTCTAATTAAGTTTTTTGTGAATTAGAAATGACAAGGACTAAAAAATACACGGATGATAATGATGGAGATGTTGAACCAAGTGGAAAAGAAGGTTATTCAAGGTGTTCTCCAACAAAATTTATGTCAGTCATGGAACAATTGGTTCCCAAACTAGGTGAACTACAATTAAAGAAGATCAAGGCTTCACCTCTTGCACCTTGGTTGAAGATTCAAAAGCTTTTTATAAGCACCTCAAGAGTTTATGCAATGCTTAAATGCTTTGAAGTAGAGACATGCAGCTTTTGTTTTGGAAATAATATCATGGTGTCATTCACTTCTAAGGAGTTCTCAATCGTTATTGGTTTACCTAGCGTTGGTCAACCGGTTAATATCGATTTGAAATAGGGTTCTAACTTCCTTGAGCGACATTTCAAGGGGATGAAATGTGTTAAGAGAAATGTCATCGTAGAGAAGTTATTTGTGTTGGCAGATAAAGAATTAGAAATTGATGATTTTTTTAGGTTTTTTATTTTGCTACTTTTTAATTGTATTATATTTCCTATTAGCAATTTTGGTACACCTAGTTTTATTTTCCCATACTTAGACAATTTGGAAATATTTTTTGAGTATGGTTGGGGAGATGCAGCTTTTAGATTTTTGTGTGCTGAAATTAAAGACCATCTTGGATACTCCAAAGTGGACAAAAAAGAGAAAACATATATGGGAGGTTGCATAGTTGGACTGATGGTATTATTTTCAGCATATATGTGTTATTTGTTGAGTGACTAAATGTTAATCATTGTATTTGTATAGGGTTGGGTTTATGAAAGAGTTCCTATGCTTGGTCAACCTCGTGTTTTACATTGCTTTCCTCGATTATTCAAGTGGGTAGAGAGCAAAATACCTGTTAATCCTAAAGGTGCAGAGGCTGCATTAATGGCGGTGAGGTCAAATAAGGTTGGTGCAATTTATTCTTTATCATTGTATAATTTGATTTAAATGTGTTATTGAACTAAAAAATTATCTTTTTTACTTTTAGATTGTGCCAATCAAGTCATTCCAAGAGGAAAAAGTACTTGTTGATGATATAGAAAGGTTTGGTGAGGTAACAATTTTTAATCCAAGATAACAAATTTATTAAGAGTCTATTATTCAACCAATTAGCATGCTTAATTAACATTTCTATTTGTGTTGATTCTCGACTGATTCGTAATTGTCGATCACATAAAAAGGCTTGAAAATGAGATTAAAGTGTTGAAGGAAAAAAATAAAGTGGTTGAAGAGGATACAACCCAATATGACTTTAAGGATTCCCCACATATGCATGATGAAGGTCATACCGAGAAAGATGTAGCTGTGGATACTGATCCCTTGAGCACAGACGACAAAGTTGTTGACGACAAAGTGCCAATGAACACCACAAAGGTAAGTCGGAGAGTTTTTTCAAAGTGGTTATAGATGAAGTGCAAATGAACACAAATGCTAGAGATAATGATAATGTAGGTAGCAATAGCGAAAAAGGAAAAGAGATGATTGTTTATAATCCAAAATCATCTATTGTGAAGACTGTTCAGAGAAGAAAGATAGATTGAAAAAAAAGAAACATCCGGAATACATGACACCCCCTAGTACTGTCCCAAAGCGAAAGAGTAAACGACATTTGACCCAAGTCGTGGATGAGGTAGTTTCAGTAAATATTTTTTACAATGCCTGCATATATTTTATATATTTGACGAGTATTGTAGTGTTTAATTTTTTGATTGAATTTTGTATTTCTATATTGTGTTGTTTCTATATAGGATGATATGAGTATAGATATTCAAAATATTGCTGATAGTGCTGTAGAGGAATCTCTACAGGAGTTCCGAGGAAGATTAGACTTTCATGGACATAATAAAATTTCAACGAAAGAAAAAAATATTATTGAGAAGTACATCTGCGGAGATATTTTGGGGTAAAAATATCTTATATTACTTTAATGTTTCTGAAATCTTATTTTGCTATTTTATTTTTTTAGTTGCTAAGTTTGGTATTTTGGCTTTGTAGTGGTGTAGTCTGGCAAGATGATGATATATTATTGTATGGGTATGAGTTATTGCAGTGTTTGTTTGGCACCGAACTACGATCTGACCTCATTCATGCCTATTTCAATGTTTTGAGCAACAAACAAAATAACTATGGGCATGAAATATATTGCATGTCTCCTAATGTCCCAGTACATACTCTTAATAGTATTTGATTTATATTATCATCATAGTGATAGTTAATGATTATTTTTAAATTTTTTATAGAATGATGTGATTACTATGCTCGAAAATACCAAGCAGAAGAGGCTTACTGATAACAATTTTTCAGTATTTTTATCAAAGTTGACCAAGAGTTCATTGGTCAAGCTGTCAGAGCTAAAGAAAGAGCTCCTAGAATACTGTAAACATATACTTTTCCCTATGCATTATAAAGCATATTGGTTCTTGCTGGTGTATACTCCAAGCGAAAAATCTTTCACGCTGAAAAATTCTATTAGCAACCCTATTTACAAAGGTGCAGCGAAGAAATTTGTAAGTTAGATAAAAAAATAAGTTATTTTTATTTTTTAAAAATTGGTACACATCTTTTATGATTGATTTGATAAATATGTTTGTTTGAATTGGTTGTGTAGGCAAAATTTTTGGCGAGATATCTTTGGAATGTGGAACAATGTGATATTGGCATAGGTGAAGTAATTGCTGTAAAGAGTCGACAACAAGGAAATGATTTGAATTGTGGTGTTTATATTTGTCTATGGGGTGAATGCTTTGCCCGAGATAATCTAACATTTTGGAAAGAAGAATGGGACACATCAATCGAAGGGTATAGAGCTCGGATTGCTTCGGCCATTTTGTCTGATAAACGAGGCTTGTTCAAAGGATTGAAATAACTTATCAAGGTCGTTGTTTGACGATCTTGTCGATAGTTGTTATGTATTGGTGATGATGGAGATATAATTATGTTTTAAATTGGTGTCCTGATATTATGAATTTGTAGAATAGTATTTTGGTGGGATGATAATTTCATGTTTGATGTATGAATTGACCTTTGAGTGTTGGATTTATGGTATTAGCCTCACCCTTTTCTTCTTCTACTTTTGTAGTGATGGTATGTTAT